>CM053601.1:2522792-2579903 GCA_028646575.1 Pseudocheirus occidentalis
AAAATCTGAAACTCAAGTGATTCTGTAACTGAATCTTGTAAACTAAAAGTAAATAAACAAGTCAATAAATTAAAAAGAAAAAAAAAGAAAAGCAGGAAGAAAATAAAGAAAGGAGCGGCCACGAATCAGGAGAAAATGCCCAGGGCAGAGCCAGAAGGAGACTTGAAGAAGCAGAGCAGCATGGGAAGCACCAGGGTAAATTTCATATATGCTTTAAAAAACAAACTGTCCAGCTCAGAAGGGGGAGGGGGGCTGGGAGTCCACGTGCAGTCCTCTGAGCTCTTCTTTGTATATTGAAATATTCATGTTTGTTGATGTGGGTCAAGGCCAGAATGAAACAAAATTTAAGGGAAAAGAGGTTCTCTGTGGGTTTTTAGCTGTGTGCTGAGGCTCCTGGAAGCAGGGGAATAGAAATGAATGTGTGATGTTCAGGTCAAGGAAGGGAGGCCCTACAGCACCCTTCTAGGGAGTGCCAACCAGGAGCAATACTGAGAAGAGTAGAATGACTCTTGGGGAGCAGAGGGAGGACTTTAACAAGGCAGTTGTTACCCAGCCCTGCTGGGGAGGGCAAAGCCATAGCTTGAGTGCTTTTAACCAGAAACAAAAAAAGGAGTAGGGGGCATCATGGAGTGAGGGTCAAGCCTAGAAAAGGCTTCACCCCTCCAGAAATCAGTCTGAGAATGGAGGAAGGGAGGAGGAAGGAGTCCTGGGCAGAAGAAGCTGAGGTAGGGACCTGGAGAAGGGGCTGGTTAAGGTTCGAAACCTGAGACAAGTACTGGAACACTCTGTTGATGAGGAATCTCCTCCATTCTTCAGAACCTAGTAGGCTCTTAATAAATACCTATAGATTGATTGAATCACTCACTCACTCACTCACTCACTCACTCACTCACTCCTAAAGAAACCTCATCCTGTATCTCCAATCAGGAGGGCACCATGGCCTGCCCAGTCACCTAGGTTCTTGATCTCTGAGTCTTCCTCCAGTTCTCTTCTCTGTTCACTCCAGACCCATGGCTGTGTTCTGCTCATTTGCCAAGCCTTATTTCTACCTCTGCAGCATTTCCCAAATCCATCCCCTCCACTCCATTCACACAGTCAGGACCCCCTTATTTCAGGTTGCTATTGCCTCATACTTGGACTCTTGCAATGGCCTCTTATATAGAATGCCTGCCTTGGCTTTCTTCCCTAACCAATCCATCATTCTCAGACATGCCAAAGGCATATTCTTCAGACATACTCTCTAAGAACCTAATTTCTAATGTGTCTCCCAAATTTTTCCTAGAATAAAACATAAATCCCTCGCTTAGCACTTGAATCCCACTCCAATCTGGTGCTAGCCTACTCTCCAGGAATTAATGCTATCTTAGGCTGCATTAAGAGGATGAAGCCTTCCAGAATGTGAAGGTGGCAGCCCCACTATCCTCCAACTTTTTTAGGCATCCTCTTGTCTACCGTGGTTAGTTCTGGGTGCACATGTCTAAGGTGGAGTGTCCAAGGAAGGGCAAGCAGGATGAAGAAGGGCCCAGAGTCCATGACATATGAGAACTGTTTGATGGAATGGGACATGGTTAACCTGGAGAAGAGAAAGTTCAGGGGCCACACAATAATTGTGTTCAAGTCTTTGAAGGGTTCCCATCAGGAAGAGAAATCAGACTTGATCTGTTTGGCTCCAATGAGGAAGACCAGGAATAATTGGGGAGGGGGTGAGATGAAAAGAAGAAAATTAAAACTTGATGTTGGGAAAAACTAGATATGCACTGGAGCTGGCCTGAAGCAGAAGGAACGACCTTGGGAGATGGTGGATTGCCCTTCCCTGGAAGCCTGAAATAAAGGCTTGATTGACCTGATGTGGCTTATGTTGTAGAAGGGATTCTTACTTGATTAGATAATCTTAGAGGTATTTTTCAGCAAGACACTGTGATCCTGGAAAGATTGCCTTCAACCCAACCCCTGCCTACTGCAACCTTTCCCCTGAGACCTGGATGGTATCCATCATTCCCCATCATATGCCCTCTCCTGGTTTCTGCCCAGGAGCTCCACTTGTCATTCTCTGTAGCTCCCAGCAGGTGGCAGCAGCCATCACTCCACACTACCTCCTACATCATCATCCCACATCATCCTTTTCAGCATCCTTCCTCATTGTGCTCTGTATCTCTCACCAGGCAGCATCGCTAGCCCTTTGGATGAGAGAAAAACCTTCTCAGACATGAGCAAAGGGCGTACTCCAGAACTTTCAGTTTCCCTGCCTAGGCAGGAGACCCCATTTCTTTTTATGAGATCATCAAACATGTCACCAGATAATGTATATGTATATACATTATGTGTGATTGGTAGCTGTCTCATAAACATACAGCTGGTCCCTAGGTACATACAACGCATCTGATATGCATGTGGTTACACTCATCTCCCAGGGAGACTGATGGCAGAAAATGAAGAAGAATTAAGAAGTTTCTCAATGAAGGTGAAAGAGGAGAACGTCAAAACTGACTTGAAGTTTCACATAAAAACCAAACAACAAAAAACCTAAGATCTTGGCCACTGCCCCCCCCCACTTCCTGGTAAACAGAGGGAGAAGAAACAGAAGCAGGGTCAGATCTGATATTTTTGGGCTCAAAGATCACTGCAGATAGTGGCTGCAGCCATGAAATTAAAAGACACTTTTTCCTTGGAAGGAAAGTTAGGATGAATCTGGACAGTAGACTAACAGGCAGCCACATCATCTTGCCAAAAAAAGACTATAGAGTCAAAATTAGGTTGTTTTTTTCCCGTAGCAATGTATGGCTATGAGAGCTGGACTATAAGGAAAACTGAGTGCTACAGAATTGATGCTTTTAAATCATGGTGCTAGAGAAGACTTTTGAGGGTCCCTTGGATAGCAGGGAGATCAAGGCAGTCAATTCTTAAAGAAATTAATTCAGGCACTTCACTGGAAGGTCAAATACTGGAGCTGAAGCTTAAATACTTTGGCCAAAAAATGAGAAGACAGGACTCATTGGAAAAGACCTTGGTTTGGAAAGATTGAGTGCAAAAGGAAAAAGGGATTGTAGAGGATGTGATGGATAGAGAGTGTCATGGAAACAATAGACATGAGCTTGGACAGACTTCAGGATATGGTGGAAGATAGAAGCACCTGATGTGCTGTGGTCCATGGACATGAATGAATGACTAAACAGCAACAAACAGACAAATTAGAGACAGACCAGTCATTTTTTGCTATCAAGAATACAAAATGAAATCAGAAAGTAGAAAAAATGAACTAAAAGCAGCCACCTGTGATCCTTCCAGCTGACCTTGGGGCAGCTGAAAAGAATGCGGCTAACCCAGACCCATAGAGTGTTGATAAGTGGGATCCTTGGGATATTTTGGAGAAATACAGACAAATAACCAGGGTATGACAGGGTTTTGAAGACATTTTCTAAGTCCAAGTCATATGGACTAAGACGAAGGAACCTAAAACAAGTCAGAAATAAAACAGTTGCAAAGACAACCTTATTTGGTGAGCTTCCCCTGGTTTTTGTACCTGGTGGGTGTACTGCTAATAGCCCTGGGCCAAGGCATCCTAGCAATGGCAGACCAGACTTGGTTTTGTCTCTGTCCTACCACAAAGTCTCAGTTTCCAACACATAGTAGGTACTTAAATGCTAACTGAATTGAGTTAAAATAAATAGCTAAAGAGGATAGCAAAAAAGTAGTCACAAAGCAGACAGTCTATCTCCAGAGAAAGGACTGATACTGTTTGAATACAGACTGAAGCAGGCTATTGGTCACTTTTGTATTTCATTCCCTTTCTTTTATTCTAGTCTTCCTGTACAAAATGACTAATATGGTTGCATGATTGCACACATAAAACCTCTATCTGATTGCTTACTGTCTCAGGGAGGAAGGAGGGGACAGAGGGAGGGATAGAATTTGGAACTCAAAACTTTTTTTAAAAAAGGTGTTAAAATTGTCTTGACATGTAATTGAGGGGAAAATAAAATGTATTTTAAAATAATAATAAGTGATTAATAGACTGAGCCCTCCCTTTGGAGAGAAGCCGGCTGAGAATAGCAAAAAAGAGGCAGCATCACTGGAGGCCAGTAGAGGGCAGCAAAGAGCAACCTAGCGGAGCTATCCAGCATGAGGAAGAGAAGGCAGCCCCGCTAAAGCCATCACTTGGGAGGCATGAGCGCCCTGGGGGACACATCTGCCCTGGCCTCCACACGTATGCCCCTTGGTGGATATTCCCTATATTCCCTGCATGAGTCCCAGTACCCAATGGTCATGTGGTAGCTGGTAAGGGAGTACATGCTACAGTTCTGTTGTTCAGTCATTTCAGCCTGATTCTTTGTGACACATTCAGGTTTTTCTTGGCAAAGATACTGGAATGATTCTCCATTTCCTTCTCCAGTTCATTTTACAGATGAGGCAACTGAGGCAAATGGACTAAAGTGACTTTCCCAGGGTCACACAACTATTAAGTGTCTGAGGCCATATATGAACTCAGGTGTTGCTGAGGGACTCAACTCTCTCCACTGCTAGGATATATACCAGAGCACTGCTAGGATATAAACTCCTTGAGGGGAGGGAGTGTTTTCTCCTTAATCTGCATGTGAGTCAATCATCAATGTGAGCCAAAAGCACTTTCTCTCTCATGGGAATCTAGGAGCTGCCTCTGGGCCTCTCAGTTCCAAGGCTGCTCTGTGTACTCCTTAGAGATAAGACAGCACTGAGAACCACAGTGCAGTTGTTGTTCTCAAGGATATCTCAAAAGAGACTGCTCACTTGCTGCACAGTTGCTGACATCACTGGCTTGGATCTCCTCCCTTGGCCTACACCCCCTGTGCACGAGGCAGTCATACATGAATCATGCTTACTTTACAGTAATATATATTCTATATTATATTATATTCCCTATATTATTATATATTATTTTATTATATATTAATTATATAGTTTATATATTTATTATATCATATATAAATATATGTTTTATTGTATATTTAATATATAATTATTATCTATCCCCTATATATTATATCCTATAATATAGAAGCTGGCTTGCTTACTGGTAGTGGCCATGTTGGAATAAACTACAAGCTGCACACATCTCTCCTCTCTGGTCTCTTCATTCCCTCCTGAGATCACGACCTAAGGCTGACCCTTGGGTTAGAAAAGCAGCCATAAACCACAGCTGGCGCCCAGGCAGGGACATAAAGCAGAGTGGAAGAAAGACCCCAGAATCACGCCAGTGTGCCCCTAGACACTCAGGGTACGAATACCTCTACTTCCAGAGGCTCCAGGAGCAGATTCCCAAGTCAGGCCAGGCAGTTTCCAGAGCTGGCACAACTCAGAGAATGGCGAGTTAAACATGGGACAAAACATAAGCACAGTGAGACCAGGGGATAGAGAAACTTATGTCAGGGCTATACATAAATGCATAAAGAAACAAGGAGCAGCAGTGCAGCTTAAAGACATCAGAAAATTCATTGATTTGGCCCATAAGGTTTCACCATGGCTCCCTGAAGTAGGATGTTATGAGCTTACTTAAGTGGAAGGTCTTGGGGGAGCAACTGACATCTTTTGATAAGACCTGTCCTGGAGAAGTCTGTGACATAGACTTCACAATTTACTACCTAGTAAAGGATGCCTTTGGAGGTGAGAGGGGGCAGGTTCATACTTTTCCTGCCTGCACTTAAATGGGTCTGTCCCTGGCCCAGGCTCAGGGATTCAGCCAGGAGAGAGAGGGGGGTGAGGGACTAATGGAAGAGGGACTCCAGCATTTCCCAATCTCTGCCTTTTTTCTATGGGATATATTAATGATATGTTTAATATCAGAAATGAAAATTCTAGTGGTGGCTCTAACACTTCAGTGTGATGCAGATGTCTCTAATATTATCAAGTAAGTCCTACCTGGCTTCTGTTACTATCTGGAGAGCCAGCAAGTGTTTATTATTTTCAGGAGATCTACACTTTCTGTGTAAGCTTTTGGATCTATTCTGTTATTTTCTGTGTCTCTCTGCTTTGCTTATGTGTCTTTGTGAGAATGAGTGTGTGAGAATAATTTGTCATTCTGTAAGATTTAATATGCAGCTGGAATGCATGGAAATGTTGTTATCTCGTACCCTTGTACCCTCCCCCCTCCTTTATTGCCTGCCAGAATTCACAAATGGCTAGTGGAAGATGGGGGAGTACGAGAGGGAATAAGTATTTTCATATATGATTATTATGGCAAAGGTGTAGAAGTGTCAGGTTAGAATTATAAAGAAATAAAGTTTAAGTATATAGCAATGAGAGGAGCATGGGTAGGAAGTTTAAGATGGCAAATTATTTGCTAGTGAAAAGTGTGAACAGAAGTTTTAAGATTTGTAAAGGTTTGAAAATCTCCTTCCCTTCATTCCACTCTGGCCAAGTGGAGTGAGGAAAAGGCAATAAGAAAGGGAGGGATTCTCTTCCCCAAAGATCAAAGAGGCAGGTAAACAAGCATTTAACTATGTTATGCCTCATCTATTAGAGAAAAAGGTTTGTGTATTGGAATGCTATAAAAATCTATTTGAACTTATTCTGGTTATTTTAAGGGAATGTGAAAATGTGAAGTAGTATCATTGATGCTAAGACAAGTCAGAATTTATTATATTAATTGGTATTTAGGCAAATTGAAATTTTGCTAAGATCTGATAAGATCCCTTTAAATAGTGGGTTGAGAGCATTTCACTCTCTAAGAAATTTTTAGGAATAAATGTAGCACTGAAGTACAAGTTAAAATGAGCTGAAAACATTTTACAAAAGTTTATTAAGGTCTACCATCCTAGATCAGATTACTAGAGAGAGTGTTGTAGAAATAATAGGGAATTTAAGTTACCCTGCCAATCTGACTATAGGGGAAAGCATAATATATCTATCAAGGACCCCACTAGAAACAGCCCTGAGGCACCCTGAAGCCCACTCATTTTTTAGACAGATGGACCTCTCCATTCAAACCCCTAAATCCGCAATTAGGCTCCACAGTTGTGAGGAGAGGAGAAAAGCCCAATTTTTATT
The DNA here is from genome assembly GCA_028646575.1 of Pseudocheirus occidentalis. NCBI lineage: Eukaryota > Metazoa > Chordata > Mammalia > Diprotodontia > Pseudocheiridae > Pseudocheirus > Pseudocheirus occidentalis. The sequence goes on from CM053601.1 coordinate 2,529,813, forward strand.
AATAGCTTTTGCAAGTGATGATTTGGAAATGAAATTAATGTCATTGTGGTTTTTCTAAACTATAGTGAAATTCAAGTGTAGTAAACATCAAGGGATCATTGTAAGCCAGAAATGGTGTTTTCTCAGAAAGTTTTAAGCTGAATTTTATTGGAACCAAAGACAAAGAACTTGTTTAAAAATAGGTAAGTCACTTATGTTTTATAATGTATATATGCCCTTTAAAAAGTCAGGTATTTACATCTTTACCTATAGTTAAAAAGGAAGTTATAGCTAAACCCATTTGGCTCTCACTTATGGAAATTATTATCAAAGTTACTTTACTGTTTTGCTTTTTTTTTTGGAGGGCAGTTGGGGTTAAGTGACTTGCCCAAGGTCACATGGCTAGTTTTTGTGTTAAGTGTCTGAGGTCGGATTTGAACTCAGGTCCTCCTGACTCCAGGGATGGTGCTGTATTCACTGCACCACCTAGCCACCCCCTACTTTACTGTTGTAATGCTAAAACATCCGTGGAAAGGAAGAGATTAGGGGAAAACTTTATTAGGATTAATTCTGTCCATTCAGACCATTCCTTCTGCATGTATAAGATTTTGAAAAAAGCAGGAATGTCACTACCAGCCTCTCCCCAAAGTTCTTCTGTGTTGCAAAACTGCCAAAAGCCCATGGAAATTCTCTCTAGAGGCGAGGTCATTCAGCCTGAGAAAGGAACTTGTTTTATTTAAAACTTGCTAAGAAATTCACAAAATATTTTAAAAGAGTTCTAAGTTTAAATTTGAGAAAGAAAAATGAAATTTTGTTACATGAAATTTTTTTGTAAGAGAAACCTAGTTTGTTTATTACAGCTCCATGGGAATAAACCATTTTCTCTTAATTGTAATTGGCTATGAGCCATGATTTGATGAAAGAATATTTTAAACTACTCAAAGCTCACCTTAAGAACATTCTAATACCAACAGCTTTTAAAGTACTGTGATCAGATTCATTTACTATGCCTTTTCTGGCTAAAACACCTTTTAATATCCAAGAATTCCACAATTATCTAGAAATTCAGTTTTTTTAATCATACTTTGAGAATTGATGTTACTTAAGAAAATTTCTATGTCAACTTGGTCTTAATCATCTTGATTTAAAAAGTTTGTTTTGCTCTAAAGTATTCACAGAGATACCCAGTTATAAATGTTTAATTTTTTTCTCACAAAAGGTTTGCTGATTATTTATAATTCTTAAAAACTAGAAATATAGCCTACTACATTGATTCTGATCATTATAAAGTTATTGTTACTTTACTTCTGCTTATATACAAGGCTTTTAGCTATGATTTTTACTGTTAGATAGTTTTTTCCTTTCCCTTTAATATTGAATCAGGTAGCAGCTATCCAGTGGACACATGCTAAGGCACTTGACACTGCTGATCTTAAGCACGCTCAGAATACAGATCCTTTTTAACCTTTTTCAGAGCCTACAAGCTTTTATAAGATCGAGGCCGCTACCTCTATCACAGCTTCCAAGTTTACTTCCTAGGCCTTTATATCTAAGCAAGATTATTAACTAGAGATTATTAATTAATGAGATTATTAATAAGAAGTTCAAGTTTTTCCAACTTTTTCCCCAAATATTCTTAGTATTACATTATTTTACTCTTATTTTTATCAAAATGCATATACTCTTATGTAAACAACTCCATGTTACTAAGGAACAAGCCAGATAGATCAGTAGGACCTGCCCTCAGTGTGTTCTCTGAGTTACTCTTCCAGCTTCCCTTCAGACTGGGGAAGCGATGAAAATACATAATTAGCCAGATGTTACAGTCTTTTGCTTCTATGGATGTTCTACAACCATTAAAAACTGAATGATGGTCCAGCCTATACTTCTTCTGCCCTCCAAAAACAGAAAGGCAGAGGTGGACCTATCAGGCAATTACATATTATACACTCTGAATTATCTGAAATTTGACACAAATTATTTGACCCTGGCCATGAAACAACTCAGAGGGAATCAGAACCCTCGGAATGGGGAGATGGTACAACAATGAAAAGCAAAGACAGGTTATGTGGAAAGCACCTGCAGGTAATTGGGAGGGCCCTTGCACCCTTTCAACCTTACTACTTTTCATTCTAGGCAAACTGACACAGCTATTACTCAAACCTGACGTTCTGTCCCCTACCCTCAACTTTTATACAAGTAAAACCTATTTACAAAAATAAAAAGGAGGGACTTAAACTAATACACCACAAAGACAATCAACTACTACCTTATATGTTTTATATTTTTAAGTATCACTAATAAGTATCACAAATAAAAAGTATATTTTTAAGTATCACTTAGAGTCTCACATTTTCACAAGCTCATACTACCCTCCAATAGACTATTACCTGTTTAACTTACCCTTACACTATGTATTAGTGGAACCACCCTCTTTAGAACAAAGTGATTTTTGGACTTTTACTCATGGGACTGATTGCCCTAGCTTCCCTCTTAGTATCGATAACCATGTCTTCTATTTCCTTGCTGAGTGAAATATGAACAGTTCAATTTGTAAATAACTTGACAGAGAATGTTAGCTTGGAACCTATGTAATTATGCCTACCCTTATCCCTATGTATGGAATGTTACTTGTATTAATTGCGCTTTTACTTAATGTATATTTTTTGCCTTTTCTAACTAATTTTAACTCATGTTTAGTATCATCTGTCAGGGGGATATACACTACCTGGAATTTCTGCTTTTTTAAAAAAAAGGGGGGGATACAGTCCTATCATTGTCAAACTTCTTGTTAGACTTATTATCCTTTTCAGATCCCTTGTTCCCATACTCACTGATCTATTATTATTATGCTCTCACTAATAATTTCAACCACTATGTCTACAATTTCTCTACTTAGAAAAACCCAAGAAACTGCACAATATGTTAATGGACTTTCATATAATGTTTCTAAAGCCATTAGGACACTATATGATGTTAGATAAGGACTTTTTGTATAGGATCAATGTATTAGAACCATTAGTATTGTGTGTTAGGTTATGAGTTAAAAGCTTTAAAACTCAACTGTTACTTAGATATGATTATGCATATACATATAGTTATGTGACTCCTTTACCATATATTAACCCTGATTCTAATGTTTTTGGGACAAAATACCTGCCCAGCTTCTCAGGGCTTGGTATGATTCACATATTACAAATTATACCAGTCAACATCCAAAATCATCACTGCTCTGGAACTGATCCAGGAGCATTGCCAACATGACACTGTTAACATTGTTTAAGTCATTTCCTTTTAATTTGATGTCTATGATTTCACATAGTTTCCCTGTATTGATTATTGTATTATTTCTTTGTATCCACACTGAAGTGCCACTATTGTTATCAGATGATATGTATTACCCCTTTACAATGGGACAATGCTACTGAAAGGTATAATTGGACTACAATTAGGAACCACCTGCATGGTTTGTTCCTAAACAGTACTATAACCTCAGATATTGATGATTTGTGGAATTCGGCTCATGAAATTAATAGAGCGGCACAAACTGACTTTAATCCAGACAAAACAGTGGAAGATATACTAAAATGGTTTGATGACCCTACTTCTCCATAGTGGCTGCAGCTCCATAGTTGGCTGGCATTAGCAATAGCAGTGGGCATACTATTATTTTGTGGCCCACCTCTGATTGGGTTGATGTTTAAAATGCTTTATAATAGCTTAGCAATGATTCTGGCTGATACTCACCCGGCACTTATCCAAAACAGAAAGGGGGAGATGCAGGGGTCAATGTGAGTCAAAAGCACTTTCTCATGGGAATCTAAGAGCTGCCTCTGGGCCTCTCAGTTCCAAGGCTGCTCAGTGTACTCCTTAGAGATAAGAAGATGCTGAGAACCACAGTGCAGTGCTCATTCTTAAGGATGTCTCAAAAGAGACTGCTTGCTTGCTGGACAGCTGCTGGCATCACTGGCTTGGATCTCCTCCATTGGTCTGCACCCTCTGTGCACAAGGCAGTCATACATGAATCATGTTTACTTTAGAGTAATATAGAAGCTAGCTTGCTTAGTGGTAGTGGCCATGTTGGAATAAACTACAAGCTGCACACATCTCTCCTTTCTGGTTTCTTCATTCCCTCCTAAGATCACAACCCAAGGCTGGTCCTTGGGTTAGAAAAGCAGCTGTAAACCACATTAATCTTTGAATCTCTAGTGCTTGGCCCACAAACAATAGCAAGTTGAACTGAATTGAAGTGATTTGACTAAGGTCCCAAAACCCATTGCTGAGTTAGATCTGACTAAAGGCTAGTTAGGGGCCTTTCCCCCCATGCCTCTCATTGACTTTGGATGGGGGGGGGGAATTTCAAGGAGGGAACCTGGGGAAGGAGAGCCATGGAGGGCTCTTACCTTTCCCCTTTCTTTTATCAGATTTTCATGCAGGGGTAAGGACTGGAAAAGAAGCACCTTTCCCACTCTTCTGCTCACTTCTTCAAATAAAAGATGACACATACCACCCCTGCCACCCCGTACCTCCATTTACTAACTATAACTCTCAACCTTTGCTCCAGAAGGTCAATTCCAAGGACGTCCACGAGTGATAGATGCGTGAAGGGTGTGAGGCTGCCCAGGCCGAGGCTTGTGGGCCACTGATGGGAAGGAACCTCTTATGGGTGTTCTCTGTGAAGAGTCTGAGGCCTGGCTCTGCTATTAACTTCCTTTTGATCTTAGATAATATGTTGTCCCTCTCTGGGCCTCAATTTCCCTCTCTGTAAATGGGAGAGTAGGAAGTCTATTCCTGGTCACAGACTCAGGAGGGGGCTACAGGCAGAGATGCCACCTATTATTTGTCCTATGGGGCTCCAGCCTACCAGCCTCCTTGGCTTGCTGAGTGCTGAGGTCAGATCCTACTTAATTTTACAAATGCAATAAATCAGATCATCTGAAAATGAAATGGACTTGCCTGGCCTCCCTTCCCAGGGCTAATGACAATAGGCAGACAGCAAAGAAGTCAAGAGCTTGGAGAGCTGGAGCCTTAAGCTTCCTTTGTCCCTGGGATCCCCACCACTTGGCAGGTTGCATTGGGGCTCCCAGGGTGCAAATTCCGACATCTGGCGGTCAAGTGTGGCAAACAAAAGTAGCCTGGGTTTCAGTGCTCTGGGCAGAGCTCTGCCCATCACATCTTAACAGTGGGAGTCATTTGTATCGGGACCAACCCATTCCTTTTCCCAGTGTGGGGGAAGAGAAGTCTGCACCCCAATCCTGGCCAAAGTTGCTTTTTTATTTGACATCTTGGAAATTGGCCTGAACTCTGGCAATGGGCCTGGAAGATTGTCTCAGTGACACCCTTCCCCACCCATCCACTCATCAATAATCCATCATAATAACTTAGATAAGATTTGGATGTCTATCTTGTTGTACAGGTCAGGAGATTGAGGTTCCAGGTGTAGGACAGCTAGGTGGCCCAGTAGATGAACCTGGAGTCAGGAAGACTCATCTTCCTGAGTTAAAATCTGACCTCAGACACTTACTAGATTGTGACCCTGGACAAGTCATTTAACTCTGTTTGCCTCAGTCTCCCAGTAATTCCTCATGCTGAACACAGCCCACCTTCTCTTCCTATCATATAATTCATTGAAAGCATTTTTTACTCTTGTCCTTCTTCAAAGAAATCCTCCTTCAATTCAATGTTGCAGCCTGCTCATGACCACAATGAACTCCATTGCCCTCTGACTGATATTCACCTTGCACTCTTCCAAGATCTGCATGGCACATGGCACTGCCATATAGCAGTACCAGTAGAAAGTTGACATTCCCAGGAAGCCAGGGGTCATTAGGGGAGGATTATCATTTCCAGAAGATAATCCAACCCACTCTTCTTCCTGTTCAACTCTAGACCCAGCCCAATGTCCATCTGTCTTGTTTGTCTCAGGTAGACATGCTGATGCACACACTCTGTAGGTGTCTATTCCGGTGTATATTAAAATCTGGGCACTAGACATTCTACATTCTCTTGGTCCTTCCTATGTGGATGGTCAGGCTAAACTTGAGTGATTGAAGATCAAGAGGTTCTTCAGTGTTCCAAGGCTTGATGCCACCAACACAATGCCATCCACCAACAGGAGAATTTTGAGGATGTCCTCATCCACAGGCAATCTCTCTTCACTTTAGACTCTGTGATGGCTCTTCTGCATCTCAATAACAAGTAACTTCAGTGAGCATCTGTCTTCCTGTTTTATGCCTTGCTTTGTGGTTTTATAGACAGAGGATAACTGAATAGCATAGTTCCTGGTGTCATATTTTTCAAGGGGTGATTTTTATGCATGGACAGGAGACACCTTGTGAAAGAACATGTAAAAGAGATTTTTGTACAAGTCTGATGCCTTTTTATAAGCAACTATGGGTCAGTACAGCAGGATCTATACAGCCAATGGGCACCAAAGTACATAGAAAACTAGGACAGTCAGAAAGACCTTATTTTAAATCCAGCTTTCAATACTGGTGTGACCTGGACAAGGAATGGTGTGCTGACAAGTATTTAACAACTGGCTCTTTAGGGGGAAGGATGGGTAAAGGACACAATTTTAAGATGAATCTGAATTACTATGATTTTAATGGGATTTAAGATCTTCCCCTCCCCCATCCATTAAAAGGCCTCACATGGAGCCCATTAAGGGAAGCTTGCTTAGGGGAGGATTGCTTGTAGGAAGGACCACACCTTTTGTTACTTTGTAATTAGGCCCTGCGTCATGCAGGTTGTGATGCCTTCTGGCTCTGAGAAGTGTATAAATACTCCAAGTTGGTATTTTGCTTTGGGGACTCACTTATGAGAAGGATCTTGGGATTCCCTGGTCTGTGGTGGTAAGTTCAGAGTGCCCTTATGGCTCTAATGTAAAGGTTTTCTCAATCCAGGGATGTATGTAAAGTGTACAGCAAAATTGCTTTGATTCAGGCGGTCAGAGCCCTGTCTGTTGGTCTTTATTTCTCTGCTTGTATTTTCTCTGAAGTTCAAGGTCCTGACTTTTTTCCCTGAACTAGTGAATGTGATTAACACAGATCATTGACCCCTTCAAGAGCTATCTTTCCTAGAAAAGCAAATCTAAGAATCTGTGCTAGCAGCCATCTTGGGAATGCCAGTGTGAGTGCCACTACAATTACTGACACTTTCTTAAGTCTACAATCACCAAAATAATAAATCGAGTTTTAACTTGTAGCATTTGCTGATTTCTGAGATGTAAATGATCCCACTGAAAAATTTAACAGGCTCCTCTTGGGAGGCCCTTTGAACTCTCCCCAGCATGCCCCTGTGCAAATCTTCCTCAGTTTCCTCACCTGTAAAGTGAGACACCTACCTCCCATGGTCGTTGTAAGGATAAAATGAGATAATGTTTAGAAAAGCTTTGCAAACATCCAATTATTATATAAATGTTAGCTACTGTTGTTGCTGTTATCTTGCAAGGGGACAGAGGTGGTTGGTTGTTGAATATCAGTCAGGAAAGGCTGCTTATTTCTTACTCCTGCAGTCCTTGAGGGTGCCCTCAGTCTGCAGACAGACAACTCTCATCCTGATTTTATATAAATGTGAGATCAATCATATAGGTCAGTGGCTCTTGATTTTCCATCATTCTTTTATTACTATTATTAATGAAGTCTAAAGTTTTCCCCTCACATTTGAAATCTTTGTACAGATATTATGACCATATTTAGCTCATAAAAGGAGCTTGGATAAGGTGGAAATTTTTCCAGTTTTTGGCAAGTAATTTGTGCACTGTAGGCATTTTTTTTTTTGCTCTTTAAGTTTTTGATAGAGCTCACCTATAAATCTGTATAAAAATTTTAAATCTGTGCAGACTGGGAGGCCTCCCCACTTTGGAAGTTTCTTTATTGTCCTTTTTCTTATGGCAGAGATGCCCCCACCAAATCACAAACCACTACTCCCTTTGCCCAGAACATGATGGGCTGGGGATTATGGGTGAGGCTACTGGGGAGGGGGGCTCTAAGAATTTAGAGTTCCCTGACATCATTTCATGAGGTTCTTAGCTTGTGTAGAGCCTGGTTATCATGTGAGCTATTTCAGTTACTCTACACCACATTCACTAGCCCTTTTTTGAGGTGTCTGGACTACTGATAGCCCCACTTTGCCATCCTGGCAGTCCCAGTACTCTCCCCTTTCTTTTTCAGCTTAAAACCCATTTTATTAGATTTTTACTTACTACAAATAAGGACTAGGCTTGTGATGTCCAGGTCACAAGGCCCCAGTAACCCCTTCAGCCTATCTTCTGTGAGAATAAGGCATCTAGGTGATGCTATAGTGTGGAGAGAGCTGGGCCTGGAGTCAGGAAGATCTGAGTTCAAATTTGACCTCAGTCATTTACTAGCTATATGACCATGGGCAAGTCACCTAATTCGCTTCAGCGTCCTCATCTGTAAAATAGAAATATTAACAACACCCATTTCCAAGAGTTGTTATGAGGGTCAGATGAGATAATATTTGTAAAGCGACCAGCAAGTCTTAAAGCATGATATAAATGCCAGAGGTTATTATTGGGAATAAATGACAAAATAAGAGACAAAAGGGAAACTCCCTCTACCAATGCGGTCGTCATCCTCTCTGAAACATCATCTTAGACACTTGCTTAGTAGATGGAGAGATGAGGTAACATGCCCAAGATCATGGAACCAGGCTGGGTCAGAGGCAGTGCTTCAATGAAGTTCCTCCAGCACCACGGCCAGCTCTCTGCCCGCTCCTGCCAAGCTGCCTCTCTAGACTGATTACTACTGTAGGTAAATGTGTCCTTACCCGGCCTGTCCAGGGCATTCCATCCATGCCCAGGAGTCATGGTGACATGCCATTCCCCGAACTATAGGTGTGTGTCTGTGTGTGTGTGTATGTGACCATCATGACTTCCTCCAGAAGTCAGTCATTCCTGTCTTTTAAACCAAGGAATCTCCACTTTAGTGTGTGTCATGCACCCCTTTGGTAGTCAGTCTTGAAACCTATGGACCTCTTCTCAGAGTCATGCTTTTTAAAATATACAAAGTTGAAGGACCTGCTAGGTTTTTTCCCATCCAAGTTCACGGGCTCCCTGCCTGCATTTTATTCCGCTTTTTGCCTTATTGGTGTATTGTTAGTGACTGTATCATGATTATGTATCATCACTTTAATACCCCAATCTAGGATTGTCCTGGGTAAGCTCACCAGCCTATGGACTGCAGAATTCACCATTTTCTCAATTTTTAAAATTTGTGCTAAAAACCATTTTAATGTTTAAAGAAATAACGTCATCTACAGATCCTGCTCAATCCTTTTTCACCCTTCCTCCAAGCCCATCCTTTTTCCTGCTTCCGTTCTAAATTGCATCCCAAAAGCCAGCCCTCACTGGCAGATGATATCTTCTTGGTCAACTGTTTTGTGTCACCTTAAATCCTTGCCCTTTGATGAGCACCAATGATGAAAATGCCACCTATGCCTCCAACCATCTCCAGTTTCTCATACAGGATTCGCTGATCTTTGGTTCCTCCTGATAATGTCCTTTGCACCCATGTGAGTCACCAAAAGGAGGTCATGACCATCCAGCTTGACTAGTCTTGGGAGGCTATCTGTCCTCTTTTGGATATATGCATCAAGAAGGTAGCCAACTTCTCTATTGAGATGGCTCCCATTTACCCTGATTCTGTCTTGTATATATACAGTCATGGTCATGTTGTCTCCTCTGTTTGACTGTGAGCTCCTTGAGGGCAAGGACTGGTTTTGGTTTTTGGTTTTGCCCTTTTTAAAATATCTCCAAGACTTAACACCATGCCTAGCATACAGCATGTGCTTAATCAATGCAAATTGACTTGACTTAACCAGTCAACAGATGATTGCTTCACTCCCCTCAGGAGGGAATCAATCGCCCACCACTCCTTACCTCTTCTTCTTCTGACCTTGATGGAATGAGCATTCCCCAGATGGCACCCAAGGAGCCATGCCATCATTCCTGTAATGACAGGTGGCTGCTTCCTCCCCAGAGTACCCATCCACCCCCTTTTCCTCTTTGGGAAGAGTCTCACATTTGTTTCCTAGGGTGTCAAGGATTCAAAGGATCTCTTTCTTTCTTTCCTCTTCTGGGTGACATCTTTCTCCCTCTCACCTCCTGATACAGGTCAGAATTCCTCTCTTTCTCTGCAGATGCTTCTGGCTTGTTTCCCCAGACTATAGGTATGTGTCTGTGTGTGTGTATGTGACCATCACCACAAAGCCCTAACTAATACTCTAAAGAGTAGAAGAGAGGCCCCCTACCAAACCTCTTTCTATGCTCTTTGAGAACAGAGGTCAACTGGCTTTCTTGTCCTGTGATATCAGCACCATGACTGAGGCAGAGGCACAGATCTCCAGCACAGTGTGCATGTCCCACAGAATGTCCCCTGCTCCTCCTGCTAGCGGGAAATTTGGTCCTTCCTATCCAAGTATCCTAGGAGAAAAAAAGAGTCAAAGCTTACAGACTTAGAAACCTATTCACCTGAAAAGGAGAAGGTATTATCTACAGAGCTAAGGAGCTAGCAGTCAGGGGCATTCTTCAGGAAAACACAATGCAATGGGTACATAGTACATTTTACAGATGAGAAAACTGAGAGCTAACTAATAATAGCCAGCATTTATATCATGCTTTCAGTTTTGTAAAATGATGTGTATATACATATATGTGTGTATACACACACACACACAGAGCTGTATGTAGGTATCTGTGTGTATGTACACTCATTTAATCCCCACAAAAAATTTGGAAGAAAGGTGGCAGTATTATCCCCACTTTACAGATGAAGACACTGAGGTTAAGTGACCTGCCCAAAGTTAGACAGCTAGTAAATGTTTGAATCCAGATTTGAGCTCAGCTCTGCCTGTCTCCAGGCCCAGCACTCTGAGCACTCTACAACAGTTAATCCACTTGGTTAAGGTGTCATAAGCAGGAAGGAGTAGAGCCAGGATTCTAATTCAGGTCTTTTACTCCAAATCTAGGGCTCTTTCCGGTGTACTTTGTCTAACATTTTCAGAAAAACTATTTATGAATGTTTTTGAGAGGAGTGGCTGCTCTGATGCCTCATTCCATGGCTTCCTCAGACATCATGATATTTGCTCTTGGAGCTTCAAGATTTGTTTCCTGGGACTTTTTCTCACAAGCAGACACAAAGTCACATTGGCCAAAGGTCCTGGCCATTCCTCCTGCTCAATTTCTGGATAATAAGGTTTGAGAAGAAATGGATCTAAATTCATTATTTGCCTGCTGTCCTGGCAGGATTAACCTTTAAAGGGGCTGGAAAGAGCATCACCTCCATCATCTACTGAATCATTTTTCAATAGAATTAGTATTTTGGAGGCAATTGGGGAAAAACCAGTTCTCTCCGTAGCTTTTCCCTGACACCAGGTTTGCTTCACAAAAGAGCAAAATTAAAATCATCTGATATTAGGGACACATCTCCAGCCCTGAGCAATCAGTTCTGTGGCCAGGTCATTTTGGAATCTTTGTTCACCTACCCGGCAAGCATGCAGAGCATGCTGATGAAACCTGGAGGGTCTCCTCCCTCCACCTTCCCTTGGTATGAATGGGAGACCTGGTAGCTGTGCAGGGCTGGGCTGGCTGCTCAGCAGCTCTCTGTGGGTTCACAAAAGAGGGCCACATATTTCCCTGGAAAAAGTCAGGAAACCAAACTTTGTTCTGGGCATAGAACTTCTCTTATCTCTGTGTTCTCCTGTTAGGGATCAGCATGTCCCCCTGGCACAGGTAGGTCAGCCTGATGAGGGAGAGAACTGGGAGTCTGCCCCCACTTTGTTCTGGAGAGGTCTCCTGCCCAGATCTGCTTCATAAAGCAGCAACCACTAGACTACTCTGAGGAAAGTTTATGGACCCAGCCCTTCTCAAAACTTGGCCTAGGATGGGTGGGTAAGATCCTAGAAACTGGGGAAATGTGAAGGGTCTGAAGTGAGAAGTGGCTTGGTCCAGGGGCCTCATGGACCTTGGGCTGGAGTCCCAACTCTGCTGCCAACCACCCTGTGACCTAGGGTAAGTCACCTTCTCTCTGAGCCTCAGGGTATAGATTGGAGAGTCTCAAAGGTCACCTCTAGCTCCAGACCTATGATTGTATGTTGTTGTTGTTGCCAAAAAGCATTTTACTTTTATATTTGGGCGGCCTTTGGTGCTTGAAGGCTGATCCCTAGAAAGCCTTCTTCTACCCCAGAGAAAGGTCTGGTAGGTCCGTGGTTAGCCTGGAGCCACCCCTTTCCACACACACACACACACACACACACACACACACACACACACCACACACACACAAAGCATTTTTCCAAATGTAGGATATGGCTGAATCCAGAGACAACTATAATTAACCATGGTTGAACTCATGGCTCACTGGACCAGTGGCATGATCAGAAAACTCCAAGACCTCACCAGGTTTCCATGCTCCTGAAAGGGGAGGTAATGCATGCTCTTCTCCATCAGGTGGCAGCATCTAAGGGCTCTGCCCCAGAGCCCAGACTGGTAGGGGCTCCAGCCAGCTCTGCAGGAATGACAAACATTAGTGCTCTCATCCTTCAGAAGGACAAAATCTCAAAGGAGAAATCCTGAGGTGGAAGGAGCCTTTGAGCACCTTCTCCTTCCCCCAATTCAGCTTGGAGGAAAGCCCATTAAAAAGTAGCCTTGTCCATAAACTGGACGGAAATGCCGCCCACCAAATACCACTGTGCCTGATGTCAGTGCCGTTATCCAGCACGTGCCCCAAAGAGGCCAGAGATAGAGGAGAAGGAGCTGTGCCTACAAGGCATGTTTACAGCAGCCCTTTGGACTGTTACTAAGAACTGGAAACCGAGGAAGGAACTGTGAATTGGAAAGTGGCTGAATGAATCATGGTCTATCTATCATTATGGTGAAGTATTACTGTGCCGTAAGAAATGACAAAAGAAGGATGGATTCAGAGAAGCTTAGAAAGAGCTGTATGAACTGAGGGAAAGTGAAGGAGTGGAATGAAAACAATGTATACGGTGATTACGCTCATGGAAAGGGAAGCCTTTTTGAAAGACTTTAGAACCCTGATCCTCAGTGATTATTCATGACTCCATAGTTATTCGTAGCTGATGATGGAACGCGGCTTCTGACCTCTTGCAGAACAATGATTTCCTAGTCAGTGCAGAACGATGGGTATGTTTTCAGACCTAATCTGGGTGTGAAGTTATGTCAATGGAGGTAGCTAGTGGATACAATGTGGACTTGGAATCAGGAAGATATGAGTTTGAATCCTTCCTTAGATACTTACGAGCTGTGGGACACTGGGTGCATCACTTAATAGTCCTCAGCCTCAGTCTCCTCATCTGTAAAATGAGAATAATAATCACAACTACCTCACATGGTTGTTGTGAGGATAAAAAGAGACAGTATGATGCTATATACATTGTAGCTGTTAATAAGAATTTGTTACCAGGGAAAGCTTCAATGGGGGAAAGGGGAGCCCTGTGGAGATATGATGGGAATGGGTGGTTGTTAATGGTAGAAGAGAAAGAAAGGAAGAAAGGGAAAGAGAAAGGAAGAAAGAAGGAGAAAGGAAGAGAGAAAGAGAAAGGAAGAAGGAAGATCAATGAAACATTTACAAAAGTTTGTTACTTGGTATTAAATTTATTATACACTTTTAAAACAATTTACACAAAAGGTCATAGTTTCACATACAATTTTCTTTTTCTGTGTTTTATATTTTGAAATATTTGTTTGTTAAATTCCTAATAAAAAGATTAAAACAAAAAACAATTCATTGTAACTTAGTTGGATTCATTCAAGGGTTGAAAGGATGCTTCAACATTAAGAAAACTATTAGCATATTTAACAATATGAACAACAAAGATTAAAAACCACGTTATTATCTTATGGATGCATAAAAAGCTTTTGACAAAACTCAGGACCAATTTGCATCCAAAACTCTAAAAATTATAGGCACCCTAAGCCCTTCTTTAACAGGATCAAAAGCATATTCTTAAAAGTCAGTGCTACCATGATGTTCAATGGAGAAATCATTCTTGTTCAGGGGACACAAATACCTGCACTGGCCACTGATGCTCAAGTAAAATCCACAAAATCTTTTTAGAAAATGTGGATGTAGCAGGCGACTCTGAGGAGTGGCCATTTCTGTGGAAGGTAGAATAGAACTGAAGCAGACAGAGTGCATCTCTAGACCACAGCTGCCTAATGGACTCCTCTCGTGGGCAGCTCAGCCTCCGCATCACGACAGCTTACCTGGAGAGTCGTTTACAGAGAACAGACAGCTTCCCTTAAGCCACAGCCCACCAGCTCCTAGCCAGCCACTGAAGTCTTCTGCACTGGCTGCCCAGAGCCCAGGGGGCAGCCCCCTCCAGGCTAACATTGGACCCACACTGTTCTCATGGAATAATGACTTCCCAAGAAGGAACATTGGACACCTGTGCTGCCGGGTACACAGTGAGCTTGGTACTGGAAATGAGCAAGCTCCAGATAGCAGCAGGGTGCCCACGAGGACGTGAAAACAACATTGGGAAATGAGAAGAATGCCAGCACAGGAACCAGATCTTATGTGAGCTGCCAGTTTTTCCCGGGGATGGAGAGATGTAAGGTGGGGCTAATTAAGCTGCAGTTTATGAGCAATGAAGAATTGTGTACAAGGCGTCATCAGAGAGATGTGCAACTGGAAAAGATGAATGAGCCTTGTTGCAAGATAAAGGGACAACAGATGGAGAGGGCCCATGCTGCCGTGATACCCACCTGGCATTCCTGGAGAGGACTCCCAAAACAGGAGGGGGGAAGACCTGCACAAGACACATGGGAGGACACTAACAAGTTAGATGACCAGGCATGGATGGGCAGCAATGTGCATTGGTGGAGGAAACATCTGCTGCAATATGGAAGTATATATGGTCCTAAGGGAACCTAAATATGCAAAGGAGAGCCCCCTGTTCTCAAGGAGCTTCTAATCTAGCATGGAGAGACAGAACACATCTATGCCATGGAGTTTAAAAACCCCAAAGAGGGGAAAGCATGAGTTCTAAGGAGGCAGAGCTTACTGTTTATGGGGCACATGAGGGAAGGCTTTTTTGATGAGATGTCCCTGATGGACTTTGAAGGCCAGTCAAGGCAAGTCAACAACCATTTGTTAAGCATCTATCATTCATGCCAGGCCCCATACAAAGTGCTGGAAGTTCCACCTTTCCCTAAGTAAATTGGCAAAGATGATAAAAGTGATAGGATGAATAGTTGATGTTGGAGCTATGGAAAGATGGGCGCACTAAAGCATTGCTCTTGTGGCTGTGAATTGGTCTCACCACTGAGGAAAGCAAATTGGAGCAAAGTCCTGAATTACAATAATGGCTGCTCCTTCCCTACCCCCCCCACCCCCTGTTCCCAATCTACCAGGAAGAGATGCTTTAGAACTGGGAGTCCTGGGAATGACTGTGTGAAGTCTCCTGGGATGGCTTTGGGAGGTTCCAGGGAGAGGTGAAACATCAGAGTTCCTCCTCCATCTCAGCATCCTGTGACTCCGAAGTAGAGTCCTTGGCCTGGGCTCTAGGCTTGTTCTCTTCTGCACTTCCATATAAGGAGAGGAAGCAGAGGGAAGGGGAAAAGGGTAAGACAACACGCATTCATACAGCCCCTCTGTGCCGTGAACTGTACAAATGTTGTTGCCTTTGATCCTGTCAGGTAGGGGCTGTGATTACTCCTGTTTTATAGTAGAGGCAAATGAGGCAATCAGAGATGAAGTAACTTGCCCAGGGTCATCTATTCCGTCAGTATCTGAGGCTGGATTCGAACCCAAGTCTTCCTGACTCCAGGTCCAGCACTCTGTGCTCTGTGGCTCCCCCTAACTGCCTCAGACAGAGACTCTGGAAAGTATTACCAACTTTTGTTGCTGAAGGCATGAGAGTATTTGGAGCTCTGATCAGCCCAAGTTTGGGAGGTGACCCAGCTGCCCTGCCCAGAGACAATCTTTCTGATGGCTCTGAGTCCAGGGAAGAAGCAGCCCCTGTGAGTCGCCTCACTCATCCAATGTGGCCCGAGGGAGGAGGGAGCTAAAGCATGCACGCCCAGGACCTGCAGCAGAATGTGGCCCCCAGAGGTGATGGGGGACACGTAGTGCTGGGCTGTGTCTGCTCTTCCTTCAGGGGACCTCTAGTCCCACGGCTAACTAAAGAAAAGAGCAGTCGCCCTTGCTCCTTACTGTGTATTTACTGCTCACAGCACCCGAGTACACTGAGAAGGAACAAGCCCTCTGCAACCAGCAGAGAGCCCTGGGGAAGCACAAACCAGGCTCCTTAGTCAGTCTGAGGGCGATTTACAGGAGAGAGTGAGAGCCACCTCCCAGGGAGGTTTGTGAGGAGCAGCTGAGAGAAGACACTACAGGGCTTTGCAAACCCTAAAGGGATATATAAACACAAGCTGCTGCTGCTGTTGGCATAGAGACGAATAACCCAACTGTGAACTAAAAACTCCAGACATGAAGACAGTCTGGGAGTCAGCCCGGGCCAGGGAAAGGAGGTTGCCCCAAGCGGTCCCAACTGGAGTCCCCATTTCTGGGTGGGCACTGGTTTTGTTCAGTTGTGTCTCATTCTTTATCGCACCATTCTGGGGGCTTCTGGGCAGAGATACTGGAGGATTTTGCCACTTCCTTCTCCAGCTCATTTGACAGATGAGACTGAGGCAAATAGGGCTGAGTGACTTGCCCAGGGTCACACAGCTAGTAAATTTCTGAGGTCAGATTTGAACTCAGGAAGAGGAGTCTTCCTTCCTGATTCCAAGCCCAGTGCTCTCTCCATCTGGCTGCCCATAGGAGCAGGTATACACATCATTCACTGCATACAGAGCTCTCCTTCTAGCAGTTTACAAGTAGGTGAGGATTTTACGTAGCTGGAAATACCCAACCACTGCCTCTTAGGCTTTAATGCCTGTGACTCGTACAATTTCCCATGGAGTGTATTTCTTCTCACAGATGGAGATGTTATCATCCTTATTGGAATATGCCAGAAAAAAAAGGTCCTAAAATACCACCCCCCACACACACTTTGACCAAGAGATCCTGCTGCTAGGAACGTAGCCCAAGAGGCAGAGAGAGGAAAAACCAGCCCACAGTAGTCAACGTGGTGGCAAAAATTGGAGACAAAGCTGCCTCCTGTTGGACAGGAAATGCACAAATTCTGGCACGCAAGTGTATTATCACATGCTAAGTGCCTGGAAATGAACCATGCAACAGATATGGAAAAGGTGCACAGAAAGTGGGGTACAACCATGCGCCACAACTGTGCCCAAGGATGACAACTTCCCAAGTGGGAAGTCCAGCCACAGAAGCGAAACTGAGGAACATGGACCTCTAATGATCCATATTGGCCCCAAAGAGAAGAGGGGAAAGCACATGAACCTCCCCCTTCTCTACAGAGGTGGGGGGCTACAGGTGTGGGATATAGCATGCCCTGCCCAACAAGGTTGCCCAACAAGGACTGCTTCCTTTGCCTGATACCCTTTTTTTTTCTTTCTTTGTACCTCACAGGTGATAGAGGCTTGCAGACTCACAGGGCAGGGGAGGGGAAAGGAATGTGTTTATAAATGAAGGCATTGGTAGAACCAGAGATAGACAGGTTTCTGAATCAAGATCAAGTCAACTCTTTCCTTCAGCCCGATAGGGGTCAGGCTTCCGAAGGTTATTTTTATCAGAATAACAAACCAAACCCCCTAGAAATCAGCTCCTCCTCGGATCTCTGTAGAGAGACACCTTTCCCTGAATCTGCCCAGACCCCATGGTGGTGACTTGTTTTTGCTGGAGCTCATCTATTTATTTTGTGGGAGGGGACTTCCTTACAGAGACAGGTGGAAGGTCAATGGGTGGTAAGAGAAATGTCCTCCCCAAAGCATCAATAAAATATTTTCAAGTGCACGGAAGAAAACCAAACCAAACCCCAAAACAATAAAGGAGTTTTGTTACTACCTTCCTTAATATCATATCCAGACAGAGTTCTTAACACAAAATTGTAGAGAAGATCCCACGGTCTTAGAATAAAAGCTTTTTTCATGTTCTTTGTATGAGGGAGATTTTTTTATGATTGTTAAGCTCTCAATAAAAAAATTAAAAAAACCAGAAGATCCCGATTTCTAAGACAACAGAACCATAGCACATCAGAACAGCAAAGGACCTCAGAGGTCACCATCTACTTCCTCATTTTTGAAAGAATATGGGGAGCCTATGAGGCGATGTGTGGACTGAAGACATTAGCAGTCAGCACAGAGGCTGAGGAGGGAGACTTCTGTAGTCAAATGGAAACACGCTTTCCAACCCAAATCTCATTTGATTGGCTGACTGGTTGCCAGGGTACCTTAGCAACCTCTCATGAAGATTTTAGTCTCAAATTGCATTTCCTTTTAACTACAGAAAAATGAAATTCATAGAAAAAGATGAAATCCTGGTCTCACAAAAGTATCCCCAGCTGGGCATCCTTCCCCAAGGAGGAAGGACTAAGCTCAGTCAGGGAAGGTTAGCAAGGCAGCTCTCCAATTGAAAACAGAGGATGTGTGGCATGACTACTCAGTCTGCCTTGTAGATAGGCTTCACATGCCCATCTCCATAGCTGGGCAGGGCCCCAGCACAGCACGTTAGCTCCCAGTGGTCCCCTGCAGAGGTCCAATAGCCAGGGACATGCATCTGAACACTGGAGGAAAGGGGAAGGAAAGCAGACCCCAGACAGCCTTCCCCCCACCCCTCAAGGCAGACTTCTGCAAGGTTCTCAGAATTGGATTTGGCATTCACCTGCCCACCTTCTCCCCCACAGCTCTGTGACTTTCACAAAAAGTCGGTTGATCAGACTAGGTCTGGTGGTATCCCTAGGGTATCCATCCCTGCTTTGGAGCTCAGACTTCACCCCCTGCCTAGCCTCTGCCTATGCATGGCAGAGGCAGATAGATAATGGGGGAGCCATGTAACCCGGCAGCCCCACCACCTCCCAGGCAGCAAAATGGCACTGATTCATTGAAAGCTCATAGGCAGAAGGAAAATCCAGGAAGCAATTAGAATTAGCCCCTCAGAAAGTTTATCCAAAACCAATCAACCCAAAACCAAAAGATTCCCTTGGGATTTTCCCCATCTCTGCCAGGAGTTAGCCTGGTACTCCTGGCAGATAAATGATACAGTGTCCTTGGTGTCTCTCTGTTTTCCATAACCAAAGTTCCTCCCTCCTCCCACCCACGATCGTGCCTGTTCATATTTGGTGCTTAGACCTTGGCAGCCTGGCTTGGGCAGACTGGTCAGGCCAATGGACTCTTGCTCAGAATCATGCTTTTAAATACCTAAAATATCATCTGAAAGTTACAAAGGAGAGCAATTATATTGAAACAGAGTCATTGGAATAATTTTTGTTAAGTGACAACAAAGTTTCGATCCCCAGGTCAAGAACCTTTGTCTGTAGAAAGCTGGCTTTTAACACTACAACTTAAATGAGCCAATAAATGACTTTAAGGAACAGAAAACTCAAGATCCTACATGTGTCCTCTGGGACAGAAAGGGAGCAGGGAAGGAGAAAACCAGCTTCCGTCCAGCCTGGGTTCATGCCTGGTGATCAGAAAGCCCTGAGGCTCTGCCCCCAGCTGGCCCATCTACCCAGGGCAGGTGGGGTCGACAGTCCTGGGACTCCTCTCTGCACAGGCTGTAGAGTGAGAGGAAGAAGAGCTCTGCGGCACCAGATGGATGATCCCATTGAGGAGATGCTTCAAGGAAGGCTAGACTGGGCATGTAGAAAGCCAGGCCTGATGTGGGGCTGGGGCAGGGGGGGCAAGTAACAAGACAAACATCCCATGCTGAGCTGAGAAGCTGGGCTTATGGGTCCAGAACAGCACATGTGTTTCTAGGTGAGCTCTCAGGGTTTGCTTAACTGACCTTCTTTATCCGAAAAGGGTTGGGAGAGGCATAATTCAATTGTAGAAATCTCCAATGAATATCGATCTTTATAGAAATTATTATGAACAGGTTGGCCACATAACCTTGCTCATACCCAGAAATGACTTTGATGCACAGACGGAAGGACTCCATAAACCCTTTTCTGGGGTCAGCCAAAAGGCCCGACTTGGCCATCCTCGGCACCAGCCCTGCGGCCAGAGCGGTAGATCAGAGCACACGAGTGTTAGCCTTTCCATTCCAGTCACTCCACCTCTCACTGTTCTGACCAACAGGGCATCCTTCCTTTTCTCCAGACTCTCCCCACTCGGGGCTCATTTCCGCTTTATTAAATGTGCTTTTCTCCACGGCCCATCCATCAGCCTCCTTCTGTATTTAATCTCATCCCCCGCTCAAGGCTCTCCAAATTAATTGTTCTTTTACAAGGCCCCAAACCCCTCTGCTCCCAAATCGCTGCTGTGAGCGTGCAGAGGTTTCCCTAAGTTATGGCCATAATTAAACTGTCTTAATTAAGGGCCTCTTCCTCCCTCAGCACCTCCATTCAGGGCATTTATTTCCTCCTCTGCTTGCTTCCCGGGGCCTGCCGGGGGGAGAGGGATCTGTCTGGGAGCCCCAAGGAGACCGCAAGTGCTCTGAGGGGATCAGCGGAGGCTCCTGAGCCTGTAGGGCCTTGGGAATCGGCAGCTTCCTTCTCTGTGCCTCAGTGTCTTCTGGGGAAGCTGAAACAGGGAGGCCCTGCATCTGTAAATCTATCAGGCAAATGGAGGGTATCTAACCCCTAGGCTAGGGTCTTTGAACCCGAGCCTTGAACTCGTTCTTATTACTCACAGTAATGATGTTTTGATAACTATTTCAATAGAATCGGTTTCTTTTGTAATCCTGTGTGTTTATTTTTTGCATCAAAAAACATGATTGTGAGAATGGGGCCTTAGGCTGCCATCCTTGGTCCAGTGCACAGACAGTGAAACCTCAGAGAAAATGCTGAGCAGGTCAGGAGTCAAAAAATCTGAGTTCCAGTCCAGCCTCAAATGCCTGTTAGCTTCTTCAGGGAAGAGAAGGTGCATAGGGGAGCAGAGGGGGCCCCAGTGCCTGCAGAGGGAACGGTGGAGGAAGAGCCAGGAGGCCCATGTGCCAGATCTGCCGTGTAGAGTATAGGGAAGAGAGTGAGGAGGGAGAAGACTGGGGAGGCAGGAAAGGGCCAGACATGAAGAAGCTAATGTGCCGAATGGTGGATTCTACGATCCTGGAGGTGGGCGGGAGTCGCTGGAGCTGGTTCAGACTGCCCTCCAGACCCCATTGTTAAAAAGTCAGCGTTTGCATTCACACTGTGGAAATCAGCACACCACAGGACAGATGAGGGCTTGACTCAGTGCTTCGTGTTGCTTGGTCTTTCTTAAATGATGGAGGAAAAGTTAATGAGGCAGGTTAAATGTAAGGGAGTGTTCCCCCCTCCCCGGAGAGTCAGTTGTTAAACATTTACCAGCATACCCTGTCTCTCCAGCATTCTGCTGTCCTTCCTAAAATGTAGTGCCCAGGACTGACCCTCCTGCCCCAGAGGAGGTCTGACGTGAGCACCTCAGAGCTGGCATCTCCCTTCCAGGAGGCAGCCTAAGACCCATAAGCTTTGGAGGCTAGGTGTCGCACTGTGCCTGACTCATCTGGAGCTTGCAGTCTACTGGAACCCCCAGTTCTTTCTCATGACCCTTCCCCCAGTTACCACTCATGAAATGAATCATTTTGAGGCCAAGTGAAGGCCTTTAGACTGACCCCTATTCAACAGTATCATATTAGACCTAACTCACCATTCTTCCCTCTCTCCTGGACCCTCAACAACTTGTTGATGTGCCTCCTAACCAGTTTTCTATCATTCCCATTGACAAACTTTTCAGTTCGCCTGGACCTTGTAACTTATTCTGTGGGTGTATCTGTATGCTCCCCTGCTTCCCTCTTCAATGTTAACTCTCCAGGAGCCCTAGGATCAGATGCACTCTGGGAGGCTCTCCCTCAGCCCAGTCCTTCATAACTTTCCAATCTTACAGGGTATAACCCCCTTCCATAGTCTTTGGTCCAGTCAAACTGGTCTCCTTGCTGTTCCCCCCCCCCTCGACCTGCACACCTTCAAACTGGCTGTCCCTTATAGCTGGAACCCATGCCCTGCTCCTTCCCTTTGTCTCAGGAACCTCTGTTTTTCTTCATGATTTGGCACTAGGTCAAACCTTCTTTCTCTGTCCCTTGAGGGTTCCTCCTTGCCAAGGTCACTTCTCTCAGATTTGGCAAGGTTTCGTGGATATGTATGTGTGTATATGTGCATCGGAATGCATGTTCCCTGAGGGCAGGACTGTTTCACTTTTGTCCATGTACCCCAAGCATCACACCCACCCTGGGTGTATAATGAACACTTTCTGACTGTCTGACAGATTGACTGGTACAAAGAAGGGTGTGACACTGGACTGTTCCCTACTTCTGCAGAGCATTAGTGATGCTATTTCCCATTGGGAAAAGGTTAGGAGAACTGTACTTCTGGGAGAGTCATGATGGTGGTGGAAATGCTTTGGAGAACCATGTGTAGACAGTCTATACCTGAGTCCAGTCTGCTGACCATTTGGCCTTTTCATTGGTGGCAGTTGTAGAAACATAGCTGGGGCTACTCCCAGGCCTTAGCCAGCCTTGGTTCTCCCTGGGCATCTCTACTCTTGTCTTCACCCCTTAATGAGCAGTTCTAAAGAAGAAGACTAATCTGGTGGCTCTAACCTTGTGAGATCTAGGGTCCAGTAATCTGAAAGTTCAGGAGTCTGAGAGTCAGAGTCCATGCTGGGTTTTGCAACCAGCCCAACACAGATGCCCTGAGAAACAAGGAGTGATCTTGCTTCAGAAGAGGTCTTTGGGCTGCAGTCCAATGGCAGCTCACCCAAGGCCTTGTGTGCTACAATGGGATGTGAGCTTGCCAAGACCAATGGTGTGTAGAAACTGTGTTTAGACCAAGCTCATTCTCACCAAATACTGAAGGGTATGGGGGACAGCGTGCTCCCGAGCTGCTGTGGGAAAATGTATTTTTCTTCTAGTGAGCTTTTCAAAGTATCCCTTTCTGAAAGCTCATTGAATTTTTAATTTTAATTTAATTTTTATGTTCAGATTCAAGCTTCCTCCCTCCCTCCAACCACTCCCCCAGCCATTGAGAAGGCAAGAAATCCAACACCCATTAGATGAATGAAAGCAGGCAAAACATATTTTTTTTACTGAAAGCTAATTTATATTAAACGGTTAAACTGAACTGAGGCCCTGGTCAATCACTATCAGCTACCCATGGGTGTTTGAGCCGGTAGCATTAGGGAAGAGATACCCAAAGCCCCTCAGGGCACCCCTCAGGAGCTCTGGGAGAGTGAGAGGGGCCACACATGCTACACATTCAGGCAGGGTCTGGACATCATCATAAGGGCAATACAGTATCAGAAGAGCCCTAAACGGGGCACAGAGTGATCCAGAATGTCCAAGGTGTGGAGCCATGGTCTCTCCTCCATCTGTGAGTCATACGAAGGGCTGTGGAGCTGCTCCCTGGGCCATGGTCACAATTTGGAACAGCAGAAGGGAAGGCAGATTGAGGTGCTTGGCCTTGATAAGTAACTTAGAGCTGCCAATCGGTGTTAGTAGGGAGACAGCACATCAGAGCTGGGCTTCAGGGCCACCACTGTGGCAGATGAACTGTGGGCTAGACCAGCTGGAGACTGGGAGCCTTGACAACAGCCTAGCTGAGGGCACCTTATCCATGAGGGACCCTGACATAGAGTGGGGCTGGTTGGCTGGGAAGGAGGAGACAGGTCTTAGAGACCCAGGAGGGAGGCAAGATTCACAGGTCTTGGTTGATTTTATCAGGGAGGTGGGGAATGAGGGTGAGGTACATTAGAGTCATTCTTGGAGGCTTGGATGACTCAAGGCTGTGAGCTGGTGGCTGGGAAGGATAGCTGGTGGTGCCTTTAACAGTGACAGAGTAGTCTGGCAGCAGAGATGGCTTTGGGGGGCGGGGAGAGAGACAGGTAAAGAGTTCTCCTTTGGATATGGTGAATTCCGGCTGCTTGGGGGAAGTCCAGGTGGATTCATCAGGGGTCTAGAGGCCAGGAGGGGGATTTGAGACACAACAGCTGTATAACCAAGCAGGAGAAGTACTTTTGTGAAAGGCAAATGACTTGTTTTGCATATTCCAAGATGGTGCCTGGGTCATGATTGTTTCTTCTGCTACACTTCCCACAAAAGCCAGATGGAAGCTTGAGTCCTTGAGGCATGGAGACTAGTGCTCCTGGACCAGATGGCCCACTGAACTAAGGAATGTTAGGTCACACAGAGAGTAGATAATAGTGAACTTGGACCCCTGCTTTCTCATCTCTAAAATATGGGAAGCATGGAGACAAAACAAGGATTGAAATGGGAAAGACCCAAATTCAAATCCTCAACTGAATGTCTTGTGCTTGGGTACAAAAATCAACTTCAGAAGTATAAAGTGGGGGGGTGGAAGGGGAACTGTACTGAAAAAGGTCTTGGGGTCTGAGTGGAGGAAAGCTTGATAAGAGGCAACTCTGCAACATGGCTGCCAACAAAGCGAATGGGATCTGGGGGAGGGAACAAGAATTCATTAAGTACCAGGCACTGGAACATTAAGGCACCAGCTGAGTCCTTCCTGACTGTGATCTCATTTGGTTCCCACAACAATCCTGGGAGGAAGGCCTTGTTGTGATCACTATTCTAGGGTTTGGTAAATTAAAACAGGTTAAGTGGCTTGTCAGACAGCAAGGAAGTACCTAAAGCTGCATCTGAACTCAACTCTTCCCGAATCTAAGTATGCGGTGCCACAGTGCACAGAGAGCCAGGTCTGGAGTCAGGAAGACTCATCCTCCTGAGTTCAAATCTGGCCTCAGACACTTCCTAGCTGTGTGACCCTGGGCAAGTCACTTCACCCTGATTGCCTCAGTTTCCTCCTCTGTAAAATGAGCGGGGGAAGGAAATAGTGAACCATGGCAGTATTTTTGCTAAGAAAACTCCAAATGGGGGTCACAGAGAATCAGCCATGACTGAGCAAAAACAATCATGACTTCCTGAGTCCAGGCCCAGGAAGTTCTCTTTCTACTGCATGGGATGGCATTAAGAACAGGTGGACCCCAAAACAGGATGAGCAGCCCTGCAAAGGCCTCAACAAGCCCATTTATGCAGGTGGGCTGAACTGGGTTGGGGGCACCTGACAGGCCTCAAATCTCCTGGGGAGCTTTCCAGTGAAACCTTCTCTAGGAATAGGTGGATGGGGACATTTCATTCCAATTGCCGAAGCAGGTGCTGTGGAATGTTCAGAGCTTGGTCAGACACTGAAGACGCCAAGGTCAGCTGCTGCATCCTGGGCCATCACCAGTCATCTCACCACTGGACTTGGATGTCTGAAAGAGAGGGAGGCCACCACCTTCGCCCACCTCTGCCTGTAGGGTCTACGCTCAATCCCGGGCACGGCTCAGCAAGGACCCCTGAAGACTAGGGTAGATGGATGGCGAAGGACTCTGAAGCCTGGTCAGCCCAGGATACCTCTCTCCCTGGGAGGCCATCTTTCAAGGGCAGAACTGCTAGAAGGCTCCAGGTGTGCAGAGTTCCAGACTCAGGACTTTCCTCATGGGCCAGGCCAGCATCAGACCATGAGCACAGGGCATGGCTGTTTTTCTGTCCCATTCTTTCTTGCCCTTAGGTGAATGAGTATCAGAGATGGAAGGAACAGGGCTACAATCCTCAGGTCCTCCAAAGGCCCCTATAAGACTGCTGGAAGCCCCTGGACTGGAGTCTGGAAGCTGCTGGCCTCTGAGCCTCAGGGAAGAGCACAGCCCCAAGGAGAGCCCTGTGGGATTCAGCCCCACAGTGGGTCTGGCCACAAATCAGGGGCACAGATTCTGCATGGGGGTGGGGAATCCCTCTAGCACATGCTTCATTTGGAAGGGAATGTGAACCAGCAAAGGCTTGAGAGACAACTCTTTTCAGGGACCTGAGGGAATGAAGGAGAGAGTGGTCCTGGTTTGGGGGTGATGCATTTGCACTTCTGTTCTTGCTAGATCTTCTCATCAAACATCTCCAATTTATGGTAATCACTTAAGGTTATCACAGAGATAATTGGTTAAATGATAGAAGGAGCCCATCACATGGGCTCAATCAATGATAGAGGGGAGATACTGAGTATAATTGGCCATCGCTGGTGAGGGGCACACACAGAGTGGGGGCTTGAGCTTGGCAATTACAGAAGAACCCTACTGCCTGTCAGGGTGCCCCTGGAGCCTGAGGGAGATACCTCTAGCTGCTGGCCAGGACAAGCGGGAGGGAAGGGAGTGATCCCTAGAGTCCATGTGGACTCCCCTGCTTTCTGCATAGCCACAGACTTGAAGTGGAGGAGGGCTGCATTCGGCTGGGATGGCTTCTGAGGACCTTGCATGGCTCAGATCTCTGGAGAGCGATCCTAAACGGTTCTATGGGCAGTTTACTTTAAGTACAAGACGGTAAAATTAGGTGGATAGTCAATGTGTAGCACAGAGCTCCTTAGCAGATTAATGGCCTATGGATGAATTGACCCAAGTCTTGAGGCCTTTCCAGAAGTGCCCAAGTCAGTTTGTAATCAGAAGCCAAGGAAAGTCTTGGCCTCAACTTCATTAGGGGAATTAATGTTCCATGTGGCATTTCTGCCCTTGCCTTCCAGACTAATTAATAGACAGAAGGCTAATTAATAGAATCCGTGTTCCAGTAATAAATGGCATTTATTCACTCTGCTGCCAGGCCACACGTGGAAAGCTGGGCCAGGGATGCGGAACAGTTCTGGCTGGCTCTGGAGGGTCAGCTACAGGCCGGGGACTTGCACTTTTTTCTCTTTTTACTAGAAGTTTAACAAACCTGACGATTTTAATAAAGACAAAAAATCGACAAAGAGGATTGCATATGAAACTTTGAATGCCCCTTACGTAACTTTAAATAAGCATTAAATGGAGCGGGTCAGTTAAAAAGAAAAATCACCCTTCTTAACATCCTGCTTTCTTCAGTGTGTTTTATTTAAAAGGCCGCATTGACTCTCTTTTCTTCTGCCAGGTGGCTCAGTGGGTAGCCCTCTGGGGCTAGAGGCAGGAAGAGCTAAATTCTTACCTAACCTCAGATGCTCACTAGTGGCATGACCCAGGGCAGACCACTGACCTCTCCAGGCCTTAGTTTCCTTATCTGTAAAATGGAGATCATAAAGCACCTATCTCCCAGGATCATGTGGGAATCAAACGAGAGAATCTTTATGAAGTGCACGTTTGCCTAGCAAACAGTAGTTACTCAATAAATGCTTGCTTCCTTCTTTATGTTCTCGGATCACTTCTCCCAATCCACCCACCCCCACCCCAGATGGACAAACAGACAAGCTTCTTCCTGTAACTAAAACCTAAAGACAAGAGCAGCAGGTCCTCACATTGGCTTTGTCCATCAGCGCTGGTCTTTTGGCATCTCTGCCAAGAGGGGGAAGCGGGTTTCACCATTCCAGCTCAGCTCTCTTGGGGGGGTCCATCTTGTTTATACTTAACCAGAGAACAGAAGTGGGAAGATACCTCTCATCTACCTCAGCTGGAACCAGAGAATTTCACGTTTCTTTTTCCAGAGGAAGAAAGTAAGACCCAGAGAAGGTCAGGATTCTGCTCTAGGTCACAAAACCAAGAAGGAGAGTCTGGGTCCGTAGGCTCCCAGTTTGGGGCTCTGGGAAGAATGTCCCAGGACACCCCTGCTTGTTAAAGGTCAAACAAGGTCTTGGGCCAAAGGCGATCTGGAGGTGGGTGCTGAATGCCTGAGGTTTTGGCTGCTGCTGAGGCCAATAGGCCAAGCTGACTGAAAGGCTGGAGGAAGAGAGGCTGACCTGGGAAAGGATGGGAGAGAGCCAAGGGGGTGGCATGTGGAGCCTGAGAACACACTGACTAGCCCAAGGGAAGCAGGGCAGACAGTTCTCTCATTCTCTCTGCAGCATTTACTTGGTACAGAACACGGCAGCCTGTCAAGGCTGGATGACTAGTTATCTGGCATTAGAACATCTTGGCCTGGAAAATGGGGGAGAGGGAGGAGGGAAAGGATGCATTGGAGGAGCTCAGGAAAAAGGATCATTTGAAAAGATGAGAATGGAGAAAAAGTATAGCTAGTGAATGAATGAAGGAGGAATGATCGATTGATTGCATGAATGGATGAAAACACATCAGTTAAGCCCTTATGTGCCAGGTAGGGTATGTAAAAGTCAAAGGAGGCAAAGTCTTGCTCTTGCTTTAAAAGCTTGCTTTGGAAGGGGGGGCAATAGGAGACTTTGGTCTGGGGAATCCCAAGAATGGAATGAGGGGAACCTAGGGGAATTCACCCACAGGCTCTTTCCAGAGGGGATGGAAGTGCTGATTTGATTGCTGTGCCCAGAGCAACATGTCCAAGGGGAAAGGAGGGCATGAGCACACAGCAGGCTGACAGGATAGGCCAGGAGAAGCTTAGTCCGGGGGGAATGGGGAGTGGGACAGAGTAGGCTCTCCCGACTGGGCTTGGCTCCTGATGGGCATGGTCTCTGGAGGTCTCATTCGGAGGCATAGCAACAGGGAGGCACGGCCCCCTGAGGAAGAAACCACAGAACTGGAGAGTCTTTCAGAAGGGACTTGGAAAACCATTCTCCTACCTCGTCTGAGCACTCCTCTGGCATCACCCTGTTCTGCTTTGCTGTGGATGGTATCCCCAAGGCTTCTCTCTTATCACGCATTCTTCCATGGATATCTCATCAGCTCTCCTCTATGCAGGTGATGGCCAGGTCTATACAGGCAGCTCACACATCTCTCCTCAACCTCCACACCTCTGACTGCCTGCTGGACAGCCCTGCCTGAATGTCCCCCAGACAGAACCCAGGATCCTTCAGCAGAAATGTTGAAAATCCCAGGAGGTGGCAGCGGTTCTTCTTCCGCCCTTGGACTAAACTCCCCACTGCCTTGAGAAAGAAAGACATGCATGTCTAGGGAAGAAAGTTCATTTAGCTCCAGTCTGGGAGAGGGAAGGTCTTCACTTTCTTTTTCAAAACTCCCTTTAACCCACGAACCAATTTCCTCTCAACCTGATAGTTTGAATACTTAAAAAAAAAAATAGAATCCAAAACCTCATTTAGCACCCAAAGTCTTGGAAAGTTTATTTTTGATTGGGGGCTGAGTCATTCATGATTAGTCACTGAAAATCACTTGTCACTGAAAATCTAATGACCTTTTCTGTGCGTTCCCTGATCACTGAGTCTACATCACTAGTAGGTGACCATTGCCATCTCTCTGCTTCTTGCCACTACAACAAAGCCACACTTTCTCCGTCCTTGGAGAATGCTTCATTTGCTTGAGAATGGAAAAGGAGCAGCCTGGTTTAGGCCGGACTGGAAGACAGGCAGCTAGCCTTGAAATGGATCCACCGATGCAGATTATTCCTGCCTGGCCCAAGGACCACAACAAATACAAACCTGCAGTCCAGCCTTGCAAGTTGTCCTGGGCACAAGGGTTTCCTCCTCATGTACTTCTCTGCTAGGGTTCTGTAAGTACAGATCCTCTCCTCCCCCTCCCCACTCCCATGGGTCTGTGCTCATGGCGGGGAGACGTCCTATTATTCTTCCTCTTGTCTTCTGTTGAATAAATACTATGATTGTTTTTGATTTTGCTTGTTGTTTGGTAAATACTTTAGGTTTTAGGTCTGATGGTGTCACCGTGAATGATTTGGCAAAAATGGGAAGCACACTGGGGTGGGCTCAGTACCTACTGTGGCAATTAGTAGGAGTAGACTCTTCCCTACCCTACATACACACCGTTGTTGTCCTGGGACTCTGAGAAAGTTCTGAGTAGTATCAATGTGGCATACTTTGCCAGCGTGGGCACAGGTTTGGCAAGCAAGCCAATCCAGAGCACAGACCACCCAGACATGTGAATATCAGTATGTGGCTAACGGGACCTCACATGATTTAACAAACACAGCACAGTCCTTCCTTTTTTCTTAGTGGGGTCTCCTGGTCAGTTCTCCCCAGGGCTGTTCATTCTGACTCTATTTCCCTGCTCAAAAAGCTCCAGTGGCTTCCCATCACCAACAATGGCTTCCTCATTCTTCCAAGCAGGCAACACTATGCTTTTTTCTTTTTTTTTTTCCTGAAGGGCAGTTGGGGTTAAGTGACTTGTCCAGAGTTACCTGGCTAGTAAGTATGTCAAGTGTCTGAGGTCAAATTTGAACTAGGGTCCTCCTGATTCCAGGGCTGGTGCTCTATTCACTGTGCCACTTACTGCCCCAATACTATGCTTTTTTTATTTGTGCTCCCATCACTCAGTTCAGGGCTTTGCATATAGTAAAAGCTTAATTTATTCACTCGTCTCCCATGTCTGTGCTTTGGCACTGACTGCCCTCCATGCCTGGATTATATTCCCATCTCCACCCTCCTCTGCTTCACAGAAGTCCGTAATTCATTCAAGACCCAGTCCAAGCACTGCCTTCCATGTGCAGCCTTTCCTGATCCCGGGTTGGCTGGTGCCTTCCCTCCCCAAACTCCATTGTATTTATTGTGTGTTCACTTATTTACCACCCCCAGGACACCACAGTGTCTCCTGATAGAAGGTCAGCTCCTTGAGGACAGGGGTTATTCCTTGAGGGGTGCTCAGAGGTTGAGACATCAGCTTTGGTGGCATGTGGAGGAAAGATAGATTTGGGGAACGGATCACTGGCTTCTTCAGGGAATGCCAGGCACACACTCCTCTGTATGCATCACATTTTCCTCCCCACAGTGTGCTGGCTGATCATTCTTCTTGATTATTGACAGGGGCACAAGCAACAGGCAGCGAATCATTGATTTCAGCCTCTTTACCCAAAGGTGCCCATCTATCCACATCCTGAATGCAAAGGCAGTCTGGCCTGGCAAGCCCCTGCCCATAGGACAGGCAGGTAGGGGCTGAAAGCAAGACAGGCTTTTCATTATATTATGAGTGCAAGAAAGGGAGTCACAGTCATTTGTAATGAATTCTATTTAATTTAGAGTAAACATTTTGCTCTGAGATGTAAATGGGAAGTCTTTTAATGATCCAAGGACCAGCTCAGGGAAATGAATTGACTGCTATTAGCCAAGGCTCACAGTGAGACTTGCTTTCTGGTCTAGAAGCCTCTATATTTTGTCAAATATGTCTTGGACTGCCAGGAAAGCCGAGGTGCATCAGCTCAGGATTCCCTAGGGTTTCTCTAGGGCTATCAGTCATACCCCCACCTGTTATACTCCCCCCAAATTAACCAGTTGATATTAATTAGCTTTTACAAAA
Source organism: Pseudocheirus occidentalis (assembly GCA_028646575.1). NCBI lineage: Eukaryota > Metazoa > Chordata > Mammalia > Diprotodontia > Pseudocheiridae > Pseudocheirus > Pseudocheirus occidentalis. The sequence continues at coordinate 2,561,026 of CM053601.1, forward strand.
AGGTATTTGAGAAGACAGAAGTCATGAACACATTCCCCCTAAACTGGAGATGCACTCTCCCTCTACATTTGCTTTGTCCCCTGGGAGAAGTAGGCTCAAACTTAAAACATATAGTGAGGAGACATAGACAACCTGGGACAGGGTATAGGCTATAAGCTCTGGGAATCCTTCTCTTGCCTTGAGAACCCTCTCCCAAGGTGACTTCAGGGAGTGGCAGTGACAGTGAATGAGCCACTTGCTCAGCTGAGGAACACAACAGAGCTTTTCACTCCTAGGCTGAGTTAAGTAGGTCATTCTCAGAGTTATCACCTCACTGGACTCAGCTCCTGCTGCTGCTGATTGTGGTAGCCAGCCCTCACTCCGATGGCCTTTCTAAGCTCCTTTGGTTGTAACCTATTCTGTTCTGTCTTCGGATCCTCATTTATATAAGACCAGAAAAGAAGCACAAGCACCGACACAGAAGCTAGGACACCATGCGCTCAGGGACACACGGGGATCAGGAGGGAGATAAGGCAGCTGCAGCTCCTCTGTGACCCAGAAGCTCCCCACGGGCTCTGCCCTACTTGGAGGAAAGCAGAAAAAGGGCCCATCCTTCCATAGGCCAGGCCAGTCCCTTTTCTGTCATTAATTCCAATTCTGAAGTCAACCAGAAAACCCTTCTGTCCCTTTGTTACTCACAGCCAGAAGGCGGCTCAAGACTCTGCATGCTGGATTGAAACAGGACCCCGGATCTTGTGCTTGCTCAGAGGACTGGACACTCACTGGTAAACCTCATTACATATAGAGATTTGAGATCAAGACAGAGCTTCCATATATAGAAACAGCCACACATGTAGACCCCCAGGTCACTCATTCCAGAGTATTACAGATGCAACTCTCTAGCCTGTTTCCTGCTCTGCCTCCCTAAGAGTGTAATTATGCAGAGAGCACATACAGAAGGCCCTTGGTCATCATGAAAAATGGCTCAGACGGCAGAGGGCCTTGGATTACGGCAGCTAGGATGCGGCAGAGCCGCCTTCTAAACCAAGCTCCCAGCCGCTACCTGATCCTCTCCCTGAAGTTGCCTTGAATTTATTTTGTACATTTTTATGTACCTGTTTCCCAGTATTTGCCTTTCCCTATGGAATGGGAGCTTCCCAAGAATAGACTGTCCTTGAAATGGGTCTTGTGTTTCCAGATCTAAGCCCCTGGTAGGTGCGTATTGGAGGCAGAAAACCAGGGCTTGAATCCTGGCTTTCCAGAGACGGCCCTCTCTGGGCCTCCACTGTCCTGACTGGATGAGCTTCATGATATAATTTGAGAGAGTGGAAGTCCAGGTTTCAAAGCTGGCCTCAGATCTTTAGTAGCTATTTGTTTGACCCAGGTCAAGCTACCTGAACCTGAGCTTCCTCACCTCCCGAGAAGGGAGAAGGGAGAAGGGAGAAGGGAGAAGGGAGAAGGGAGAAGGGGAGCGTACCTGCCCACCTGCCTGCGCCGTGGGGAAGATTTAATGAGATGTTCGTAAAGCACTTTACAAATTAGCCAACTAGCATTTACGCAGTGAATTGCGTGTAGGTCGAGGAGCTAAACTCTTGCTCTTTGGTGGGACGGCATACAACCTCCAGGCAGCTTCAGTATCAGCCGCTGTGTTACTGTGTCCCGGCTCTAAATCAATGCCCCCAGCTGACTGGCCGCGGGTGAGTGTCCAGAAGCAGGACGAAGCCGACAAGCACAGGAATGCCTTTTCTGGCTCCTCAGGACCCCACTCTGTCGCATTTTCTCAAAAACAGAAGGGAACTATGAAGAGGGTGGGGAAAGTCTGGTGTAGGAACCGAGAGTTTCATGGTGGAAGAGGAGTGAGGCCGAGAACCGACGCCGAGAAGAACCGTAGCGAGGGATGCCCGGGCTGGGGAGGGATGGCGGTGGCCGCTGACTCGGGACACCCGGTGCCATCCTGGTTCTCCACACGGATCTCAGGGGGACTCCCTTTCCCCCAACCCTCTGCGCCCGAGGAAGCTCAGCCCGCTTCCATCCGTGCCTGGCACTGCCCTTTGGGGCCCTCCACCCGCCCCTTTAACTCCACTAGGCTCCCCAGAGAGCCCTTCTGGCCGGACTTGGGCCCCGGGGCCCCTCCAGCTGCGGGAGGCGCCCTTTTCCCCTCTCATGCCCCTCTTCTCGTCACCTCTCCGGGTTTCGTGTCTCGTCTAGGTGAGGTACGTTTCCCAGCTCTCTGCGCCCCAGAGTCCTCCCTAAGGGTGCCCGGAGGCTCGGGAGCTGGAGCTCAGAGGCGAGCCGGCCGGCATTGCACAGCCCGGAAGCAGCGGCCCAGAGGGCAGGCAGGACGGGCTCAGGTTCACCGGGACGCCGGGCAGGAGAGCCGGGCGCCTTCCCTTCTGGTTCCCGCCCGCCCAGGGAAGCTAGACCAGGGTGAAAGGTACACAAGAGGAAACTCTCCCATCCGGGGAGAGTGGCAGCTCCAGGAAGCCGAGGACCAAGCAGCCTCTCAGAACACGCTGTGCGAGGAAGGAAGCTGTCCTTGCAGCTTCCCCTCTGGCCCCGCCCCCTGAGACGCAGCCTCTCGGGCTCCTCCCCCAGACAAGCCCCGCCTATTTTCCACGCCCACACTCAGAAGGCGGCCAGTCCCCTTCCGCCCTTCAGGCTTAACCCTGGGCTTTCTCTATTCTGCCCTGCTTGGACGGCTCCGCCCTCAGAACCAAGCCCCGTCCCCACTCTCTGAGAGGCCGTTCTCCCATTCCCTCATTCCCGTGTCCTCTACCCCCAGCGTTAAGACCCGCCTTCCCGGAGACACGACCTTCCCTGTACGGCTTTTCCCTCGAGATTGAGTTCCGCCTCCATCCTCTGAGAGGCGGTTCTCTTTCGCTCATTCCTCTGTGGCTCCGCTTCCCAGGCCTAAGTCCCGCCTCCCCGGAGAGAGGGCTTGCCTCATTCGGCACTTCTGGGACTACTGCTCCTCGATTTAAGGTCCGCCTCCCTAATCTCGGCCATCCTTGGGGAGGCGGCTCTCCATTCGCCCCTTCCCGGATGGCTCGTCCCCTCAGGGCTAAGCCCCTCCCCCTAACCGCTCCCATCCTGGAGATGGGCCTTGCCTTCCTACTCCCTCCCCGCCCCTCGGGCCTAAGGCCCGTCTCCTCGGAGAGGCAGCTCTCTCTCCATTCGCTCGTTCCACGGATGGCCCCGCCTCCTCACTCCCGTCGGCCCTTGCGGCGGCGGCCGTTGCTTCCCTCGGCGTCCTCGCTTCCGCGGCTGCGGGCGCCGATTGGCCCCGCTCGGGCGGAAGTGGGGGCGGGCGCTGGCCCGGTTGCCGCAGTGACCGTGCCGAGGGAGTGGGGAGATGGCGGCGTCGCGTCGCTCTCAGCATCACCACCACAACCACCACGGTGTCCACCACCCACCGCCGCCGCCGCCGCCTCCGCTGCCGCCGCCTCTGCCGCTGCAGCTGCTGCCGCCGGGCGCCGCCGGAGCCACCCCCCCGCCGCCGCCGCCGCCGCCCTCGCTGAGCCCCGGGCCCGCGTCCCCCGCGGCCTCCCCGCGCCACGGAGGCCTCTCGGCGCCTCCCGACGCGGACGGGCCGGGGCCCGGGGGCGGGGGCGGGTCGGGGCCTGAGCGGCCGCGCTCCCCTGAGCTGACCGACAACCCCGGCCCGGCCCCGGCTCCCGCAGCGGCGGCGGCGGTGGCCCCCGGGTCGGGGCCCTGCCCGGCAGCCGCCGCTGCCGCCGCCGCCGCCGCCTCGGTGTCCTCTTGCTCCTCGTCGACCTCGTCCTCGTCGTCCTCTGCCTCCTCGGCCTCCTCCGCCTCCTCGTCCCCGGGCTCGCTGGGGCCCAGCCCCTCTGACAGCCCCCCGGAGGCGGGCCCGGGCCCGGCCGTGAGCGGCGCCTTGCGCGAGCTGCTGGAGGCCTGCCGCAACGGGGATGTGGCCCGCGTGCGGAGGCTCGTGGACGCGGCCAACGTGAACGCCAAGGACCTGGCCGGCCGCAAGTCGTCCCCGCTGCACTTCGCGGCCGGTGAGGGGGGCCGGGGGGGGGGCGGGGAAACCAAGGCAGCCTGGCGCTGGAGAGGGAGGCTAGAGCCCACGCCGGGGAGTGGGGGGGAAGGGGGGAAGGGTCTTTGTGGTGCTGCCCGCTCTCCGTCGGCCGAAGCCAGCCAGACCCGATGACACGGTGTGGCTCCTGTATTTTGGCGTCCACACTGCCAGACGCTGCCCTTTGTCCCAGAGGACCCTCCCACTGGTTCAGGAGCCGCTGCTCTGCATCGCTCTGCTGGGACTCCTAAACCTGCCTCTTCCACGTTGGGTTCTATATAGCACGTACTGGGGGTCCCCTAGATAGGATAGTGGCACCTCTAGAGCTGCCGCCCCACTAGGGTCCGGGAGATGTGCCGTGGCCCAGAGAAAGGGGCGACCGGAGCCCTGAGAACTGGGGGGCTTTACAGAGGAGGCGGCATTTCAGTGGAGACTCACCCGAGGGGCTGGGGCTGCAAACCGAGCCGCGCCTCCGCCGGGGTGGGACAGTCTGCGGGGTCTGCCCAGAGAAGGGGCTTTGGGTTTGGGCTGCCCGCGGGCAGTGCGAGTGGAGCCTTAGCCTGGTGGACCGGCACTGCCTTTCCACGAGCAGTAGTAATGTTCATTTGATTACGAGTCCCTGAGGAAGGCCAAGTGCCGGGGGAGGCATTTGGGGGCTGTAATAGGAAATGTGGAAAGGATAATGTATGGTTTGGGGTTTGGCTGGATGGGGGGTAATCTGGGCCAGCGGCTCAATGACACTCCATAGACACCAGAGTTTTTGAGCAGGTGATCTGGGTCAGTGTTGTCAAACTCAAATTGAAACAGGTAAGGACCCCTCTGGGCCTCATATAAATTTAGTGGTTTTGTTTGTTTTTTGGAGGGGGGAATGCAAGGCAGTTGGAGTTAAGTGACTTGCCCAAGGTCGCACAGCTAGTAAATGTGTCCAGTATCGGGGGTGGATTTGAACTCAGGTCCTCCTGACTCTAGGGCTGGGGCTCTATTCGCTCTACTCCCTAACTGCCCTTTAATTTAGTTTTAAAATGGTGTATTATTTATGTTTTGTTGTATTTGTATTTATTTTGTTAAATATTTTAATCTGATTTGGGTACAGTTATGGGTTGTGTGTTTGACACCTGTGAACCTTAGCAGAAGAGGAAAGATTGCAGAGCCAGTGCAGCAGGACAGAGGGTCTGGATGTGGCAAGAGGGAGCAGGATGTGGGCCCCTTCTTCCTCTTGGGTCTAAATTGGTGGAAAAGGAGACAGATAAGTGGGGGGAAATTCAGAAGAGGGGTGGGTTTTTTTCTTTTTGAGTTCTATTTTGGACTTTTCATGTTTGAATTATCTAGGAGATGTTTGGATGGAGATATCCACCAGGTAGTTGATTCTCCTGATCTAGAGCTCAGGGGAGAGACTAGTTGGTTGGTTGGTTGAATGTCTTCCTTCATTCTCAGAGAGGACCAATGTGACACCATTATGTTGGGGCAAGGGACAGTTTGTCCGACTGTGACTGACCAGACCGGTATGAGCTCAGAAGGCTGCCAGACGTCAAGCGCCATCCGCATGAATATTTAGAGCGGAGATGTCTCTGAATTTGCACAGCTTGCCTTTCTTTTGAGCTACTGCAGTCCTGCTTTCCTCACAGAACGCAACGCCTTCTCCAATGGGGGCTCGCTGTGTGGGGCCACCCTGTGTCTCACAATGGATCCCAAAGTCCTTCAGAGAGACCCTGAGAGGTCCTTGTAGTGCTTCTCCTGCCTCCCCTGCTATGAGCGCTGGTCTTGTGTAAATTCTCTGTAACAGTTATTAGGTGAACATACATTTGGCATTTGCACATGACGGGTGCGTTGGCGTTGAGCTCTCTGCCGCAGGGTTTGACTACTTCGCAGTTTAGTTCAGCGCCGGGTCCCTTATCCTGCTGGGTGATGGTCAGCATCTTCCTAAGACGATGCAAATGGAAGTGAATCCGTCTCCTGGCCTGGCCCTGGTAGACTGCCCAGGTTTCATAGGTGTACAGCAGTGAGCTCAGCACCACGGCTCTGTAGGCCTTCTCTCCAGTAGTCAGTCTAATTTTAACCTCTGCTCTCCCACACCTTCCTTCAGGGCCTCCCAAACACTGAGCGTCAACCTCAGCACTAATGTGTACATCCCTGGAAAGTAGGCTGCCAAGGTCATCGAACGAATCCCCAAGTTCAGCATTTCTCCATTTGCCGTCACTGATGGCTCCATGAGAGCATCATCCGTTATGTAGAACCTGGGCAGGTGTGCCGTGTGGGCCATCATGAAGTGGATGTACCATGCTGATGAACTTCTCCCAGCAACTAGCTTTCTCCATAATCTTTCATAGGCCCTCACGACCGACAGTATCAAAGTCCTCTGTTAGGTCAGTGAACATTGTTTATGGGCCTCTCTACTCTGCTCCTGACGTTTCTCCTGTAGTTGTTGGGCAGCAAAGGCCTATCTGCCGGTCCTTGGTCCTTACTGAAGCCACGCTATCTCTTGGGTAGGTGACCATCTTCTAGGTGAAGGATCAGTCAGGTGAAAAATCTTTCCCCCTCCTCAGGATAACCTGTTTCCTTTTCCCAGAACTCAGGGGAGAGATTGGGGCTAGCTGGAGAGGAGCTGGTAGGAGTCACCGTTTCCTTAATCTGGAGCCAGAATGAGGCCTGAAGAGATCTGGTCACCTAGTCTAGTCACAAGAAACCGGGGCCTCTGCAGTAAGGTGACAGTGGCCAAGGCCGGCGGGTAATAAGTATGGGCATGATTGGTGTAGAGAAGATAATCGAGCCTCGCAGCATCAGAGAGTTCACCTGGTGAGATGGAGGGAGAAGAGAGCCATAGGGAATGCTCCCAGTTAAGGCAGATAACAGGGCTGGGGGTTCAGCAGAGGAGACCAGCGCTCTTGGAGTATGGAGAGAGGGAGGAGAAGCAAGACTAGAGAGGAGAGAGGTTGGTCAGCAGTGTGGAGCGCTGTGGGAAGGGCCAGTAACAACCTGTTCATTGGTGGCTTTGGAAAAGGCAGTGAGGAGGGATGGAGGACGAGTGAGAGGAGAGGAAGTGGAGACAAGGAGCACACCTTCTTAATTCTTCTGGATGTCTGACTGTGAAAGGGAGGGGAGCTGCTTGGGAGATGGCTGGAGGGGATGGGGGAATCAAGTGAGGATTATTTTGAAGCTGGGGGGGCCCTAGGCATGTTTGTAGGCAACTGGGAAGGAGACAATAGACAGGGGAAGAGCTTTGCTAGATTGGCTCAGAGACAGGTGGTGAAATGTCATTGGCTTCCTTCTGGTTGCTTTCATGTAGCCTTGGGGGAAGGTGGGGGCTCTCTGAGACTGTGGAGAGAGTGTTAACTGGGGAGAGAAGGCCAGAAAGTGGCAGTTTGCTGGACATAACAGTTTATCAGCAGGCATTTCTTAAGTGCCCGCGATGTGTTTGAGAGACAGGTACAAACGTTCCGTCGAGGGGGCACGTACCCACGCAGATGTAAGTGTATGTAAAGATCCGCAGACAACTGCACCATACAGATCTAAGGTCGCTGGGGTTGAGGGGTGGCCCAGAATGGACATGTAGAGGAGGTTAGTCCTTGAGCAGAGGGGTTCCGTAACATGGAGATCGAGGTGGGAGGTCAGCAGGTGAAGAAGAGACCAGTAATTCAGTATGGGCCCAGACCACAAGTATTCTGAGTTGGGTGCTCAGGTGGCTGTTGGGGCATGGGTACAACGGTGGGAATGTCGGGGAATGCTAATGACCGTAGGCCACCAAGTGCCTGATACTTGGGTCTTCCTTTGTGGGCTCCACTGAACTTGCAGCTCCTCTGTGGTCTTGGTGGCCATGTGCTCAGAGAGCCTGTGACAGCAGCTTTCAGAGGTAGCTTTGTGAGAAAGGCCTCCTTTCTCTCTGGCTCCACTTTCCAGGGTGGGTGGTCCTTCCATGCATGTGGGAACTGAAGTCAGCTTGAATGTCAGGCTCACTGGGCCATGCGGTAAAGGAGTCCTTTAATCTTGGGATTGAAATGTACCCCGGAGTTGGTTAAGTGTGGTTACATGGGTGAGAACTTCCCTTTGAATGGGCTTTCTCACTCCAGTTTATTTTGGTTACTATATGTATCAATAATGATGTATTCACAACACCCATGATGGTTATGAATATGCAGGTATAATTTTGGATCACAAAATGTAGCAAACTCTCCACATGGAAGGCAGAACCAAGGTCTTTATTCAGAAACCATAACACTGAGTCCCAGAACCAGAAGGACAAGTCCCAAAACCAGAAAGCCAAAGTCATTATAGTGGTCACAAAGTTGATACACATAGTTAATGCAGTGGACACCCACGTTCCCAAGCCTTCACAAATAGAACAGGATCCCTCAAGCAGGGATCCCTCTCAGACTCACGACAGTTTCTCAGCCTGGTCCTTGGAAGTTCTCAGTAGAAGCTGTAGAAGGAAGATTTCAGGAAAAGGTGCAATCTCCAGGTGGTGACTGAGAAAAAGAGACAGACTGTGTTCACCTAAGTGGAATACTTTCCTTTTTGGGTCAAGGAAATGACTCCTTGGATTGATTCTGTCTTCTCACTGCAGTGACTAGAGGGCTGGGTCTGGGATCCTGAGTTCAAATGTGGCCTCAGACACTAGTTGCCATCAGGTCACACAGAGTCTGACATGGCTGAAAAACTGCTGAATGGCTGCTAGGAAGGGCCCAGGGTGGTCTGATAGGAGAATTGGGTGGTGGGTCAGTGAATAAGTCAGGTGTTGATTAGATTAGAGCCAAGGGGGTGGAAAGGTGCCGGCTGTGCCCTGCCCGGGGCTGGGGTATCCTCATCTCATAGTCACTTTGCTACTTTGTTTGCACTGCCTTATTTTAAACCTCTTCCATGTCACAGCCCCGTCCAACCTGCTGGTGGCATCAGGGACTTGATGGTTTAGTACCAGAGCAGAGAAGTGATGTTTTCAGTGACGGGTTTGGAGATGTCCATAGTCTTGTTGGCCTTTTGGTCATAGTGTTGAGCCCAGAATTTAGGTTTTAAACGTTTACCAACTGGGTGGAAAGGACCGGCAAAGGCCACCTAGTCCAGCCCCTCCCCAGCAGTTGGTTTGTAACAGCTGTGACACGTTAGTGAGCTCAAGGTGCTCAGCCTGCTTATGGGCAGCTCAGTGACTCTTGGGGAGGTTTTACTTAGGTGGGACCAGAATGACTCCCTGTAGCTTATAGCTACTTACTCCTATTTCTATCCTCTGGGCTTAAACCTGCATCTAGTCTATTTTTAAGTGTAAGGGACCTGCTGGAGGCAGTGTGACGCAGAGCTTAGTGGGGACGCTGAAGCTGGGGCTGCAAAGCCTAGTGGGAGCACTGAAGCTGGGGCCCTGGGCCCCTGGGCCCGTGTTAGGAAGGTGCCAGTGATAACAGTAGTAATGATAGCTTGTTGGGATTTGCATTTCCTTCCTGTCTTCAGAAGGCAGGGCAATTGGGGTTAAGTGACTTGCCCAAGGTCACACAGCTAGTAAGTGTTAAGTGTCTGAGGCCTGATTTGAACTTGGGTCCTCCTGACTCCAGGGTCGGTGCTCTGTATTCACTGTGCCACCTAGCCACCCTTTGCATTTTCTTTAAAAAATGTTTTTTCTCAGTGAATGTAAAAAAATTTTAATGTGCTTTGTTTAAATTTTGAGTTCCAAATTCTATTCTTCCCTTTCATCCCTCTTATCTCTTTGAGAAGTCAGCCAGTTTGCTATGGATTATACATGTGTAATTATGCAGAACATTTCCATATTAGCCATATTGTAAAAGAAAACACAGACCAAAAAAAGAAAAGAAGAAAGAAAAATAAAGTATGGTTTAATCTATTTAATCTATCAGTTTTTTCTCTGGATATGGATGACATTTTTCATCTTGAGTCAGAATTATCTTGGATCATCGCATGGCTGAGATAACTAATTCGTTTACAGTTAGTTGATTGTTGTACAATATTGCTGTTACTGCGTACATTGTTCTGGTTCTGCTCACTTGAATTTGCATCAGTTCTTATTAATCTTCCCAAGTTTTTCTGAAAGCCTCCTGCTTGTCATTTCTTATAGCACAATAGCATTCCATTACATTCATGTACAATACTTTGTTCAGCCATTCCCCAGTTAATGGGCATCCCCTCGGTTTCTAATTCTTTGCCACCACAAAAAGAACTGATATAAATGCTTTTATACATGTAAGTCCTTTTCCTTTTTAAAAAAAAAATCTCTCTGAGATATAGACCTAGTAGTGGTATTGCTAGGTCAGAGGGTATGCACAGTTTTACAGCCCTGTGGGCATAGTTCCAGATTGCTCCCCAGAATGGTTGGATCAGTTCACAGCTCCACCAACAGTGCATTACTATCCCAGCTTTTCCACATCCCCTCCAGTGCATGTCCTTTTCCTTGTCTGTCGAGCTGGTAGGTGTGTAGTGGTGTTTCAGAATTGTTTTAATGCTCATTTCTCTAATCCATAGTGATTTTAGAGCATTTTTTCATGTGACTATAAATAGCTTTGATTTCTTCTGAAACTTGCCTGTTCATATCCTTTGCCCATCTGTCAACTGAAGAATGACTTATATTCTTAAAAATTTGACTCAGTTCTCTATGTATATAAGAAATGAGGGAAGTCCTGGTGTCAAGTCTGCCTCAGATACTGCAGCACCAGTGCAACATTTACAGCACCCATGATCACGATAAAGACCGTGGCTATAAATATCACATGGTGTTCAATTGTAAAATATACCAAACTCTCCAGATAGAGGACAGAACTGAAGCATTTGTTTAGATGCCAGAAAACCGAGTTCCCAAACCAGTGAGCCGATTCCATCCTAGTGCCAGAGATATTCAGAAGCCATAATAACCCTAAGAGCCGCAGCATCCTTCAGCCTTCCCACAAACCAATACCAGATCAATATTGTCTCCTTAATGAGCATCCTCTCTCCCCCACCCTCTCACCGGCTCTGACTCCCACCACAGGCTCCGTGTGACCACACTCAGGGCAGAATTTATCTTCACAGCAAGGGGGTGGGGGGGCATCTTCAAACACCCCCTAGGTCTATTAAGGGGCAGGGAAAATCCTCAAATTCTCATTAGACATTGACTAGCTGTATGACCTTGGGCAAGTCACTTCACTGCTTTCTGCCTCCATTTCCATATGCACAAGATAGAGATAGTAAGGACACCTGTGTCTTTGGGTTGTGGTGGGGCTCAAATTCGATCCTGTTGATCCAGTGCTTTGCGAACATTAAGATTTCCGTGTAAATACTAGGCTTTATTTTTCTACTACTAATAAAAACAGCACCACCTGGTGCTGCAGTTGGCTGGGGAGATCTGAATTCAGACTTGGTAGCTCACACCTCATTTCCTCAGCTGTACAACCAAAGTGAAGCTCAAAGACCTGTTTCACTCAAGTGAGATGCGCTTTGTCAGTTTTAGAGGGTGTTTCCTTGCCAGTTCTAATGTGTGCGCTCCCCCTCTTACTCCCCCTCATTTTTTTCCTTCTGTAGACCTAAAATCCTAGCTCTTTTAACTAATCTTTGTCTGGTTCCCCCCTGCTTGCCAGCCCCAAGACATGCTCTATGTTTTTGAGAACAAAATCTGGTGCTTATAACAGAACATGATCTTCCTAGGGGGAAGTTAGACTGTGCTCTTTCTAGATGAGCTTTGGCTTCCACTGCTTGGGATTTTTAAGTTTGACCCATTAGGCCAGTTCTCCGGGCAGCCGGACTCTTAGGGCCTGCTGAGGGCTTTTGGTTCTTTCAGAAACCTGTTTTGCCTCCCAGTTCAGTGTCTTTGGCCACCTTTCTACCTGCTCTGTTCTTGTGTGCTGCAGACTCACAGATGAGATCAAAAAAGGTGAAGCTTTCAAGGATAAGTTCAGAAATCTGGCAGCCAAAAGAAGTGTTCCTTAGCTCTTTCCATATCTGGTGGTATTTTAATAAGGCTGTGAACCTAAGGACCCTGGTGTGTAGTTATAATGCTCCAGCATGATTTTTATTAAAATGATGTACATGCAAGTAACAGAACTTCCCTAGGCCATGGGCCTGTCCCAGTTTTCCCCTCTGCTCTTTTGGCGACTTCTCCAGGAGATGGCCTGTTCGGCTGCTTCAGAAGATGTTTGTCTGCCACTTAATTGTAAAGTGGGGGTGATGGTTCTTTTCTTTATTTCACAGGGTCATTGGGTGATGAGAATAATGAGTGTGTGTAGTCTTTTATAAGCCCTGCAGCCATCTAAGGTGCTGCTGTGGCTGAGACATAAACTCAGGAGCTAGGATTCAGGAAGGGGCCCCAGGAGCTGGCAGAGAACATTGGGAATGGAAAGGCAGCTCTCTGAGAAGAGGGGCTGCTTTTGGTTTCATCTATGCCTGGTTCCTATCTGTCAACAAATGTTTCTGCCATATTGTCATGAAACTTCAGAAGTGGGTGGACCTTGGAGAATGTCTGATTTTCTCATTGTATGAGAGAGGTCCAGAGCCTGAGAACAATGGGAGGGCATCGCATGCCTGCCGGTGGAGAGAGGGCACGTGTTAGAGGCTACTCAGGGCTGCCGTGCTCTTGGGCAGATCACTTCAGGCCACCATTCTGTAAAGTATGGAAGTTCGACTTAAGTGACTTTTGAACTCTGGTTCTGTGGTATATGAAAAGATTTCCTTGAGTCACCAAGTCACCAAGCTTTTCAGTGGCAGTTGCTATGAAGACTGCTGTAACTAAAAGTCCATCAAAATTCATTGACATTAAAAATGGAAATTTGTAATGATGAAGACATTTGGAAATTAAGCAAATGTTTATCATCTTGCCTTGTGCCAAACCATGGTGTTCTCCTGCTTAGAATGCTGTGCCTATTCTGAGCTCAGGAAGGTTCAGAAAAAGGCAGATTGAAATGCTTTCTATGGCTGGAAAAGGACGATAGGATAGGGCTCTTCAGCCTGAAGTGGTGAAGCCTTCAAGGCTATCACTGCAGGGTAAGAAATCATGGGGTGATTTTTATGGAAGTGAAAAGGTGGCAATCTTCATCAAATCCTAGTGAATTCTCTTCTGTAGTTTTAGTGCTATTAGAACTAATTGGGGTAGCTAGGTGGTACAGGGAATAGAGCACCGGCCCTGGAGTGGGGGACCTGAGTTCAAATGCGACCTCAGACGCTTGGCACAGAAACTAGATGTGTGAACTTAGGCAAGTCACTTTACCCCAACTGCCCTATCTTCCCCCTCCAAAAGGCAAAAAAAAGACACCCCAAACCCCCAAAAACCTAATCTACTGGTTAGAAGACCAGTTTGAGATAAATTCAAGGAAATAAGATTATCTTGGAAGATGATAAACAAAAATTCATTACTTAAAAAAGTGGCAAAGTCACAATACCAAGAGGTTCAGAAAAGGGTTTGCCATACTGTGAGGAATACCGGGATTTTGAGGCCCCTCAGACTTAGAATACCAGAACCAGAACTCATTATCTATTGCCCCAGGCCCCCACTTTTTAACTTTCTACTCTCTCGAGGGAGAAACCCAGTCATCAGTTTCACAAACTAGCAGTTTGTATGGGTTGGGCCAGATGGCCACCGAGGTCCCTTCCAACTCCGCTCTGGTTCTCTGAGTTGTGCCTGACTCTGTCCACTTAGTTCCCAAGGCCTGTCTGCGTCCTCAGTGCCTCCTCAGCTTTGTTCCTGTTTCTCGCCTTCTTCCCAGTCATATGGCTGCCATCTTGGATTAGAACCAGTGGTTCTCAACCCTCCTAATGCCGCAACCCTTTAATACAGTTCCTCATGTTGTGGTGACCCCCCAACCATAAACTCATTTTCATTGCTACTTCATAACTGTAATTTTGCTACTGTTATGAATCATAATGTAAATATCTGATCTGCAAGATTTATTTTCATTGTTACAGATTGAACATAACCCACAGGTTGAGAATCGCTGGTTAGATCTTGCCTGGATTATTGCAAGAGCCTCCCACTTGGGCTGGTGTTTCCAGTCTGTTCTTTGGTTCATCCTGCATCCCCTGCTGCCAAAGTTCAGACACCAGCCCGAACCCGTTTCTTCCCCTTTCAGGCAGCTCCAAGTGGCTCCCTCCCCTTTTGCTAAAGGCCTGGCCAGTCTGGAGGCTGAGCTGGCCGGGCTGTCCTCAGTGCTGTCTCCCAGCTCCTCCCTGCCCGCTGTGCTTCTCTTAACTCTGGCTCCCCTAGGACTTTTTGGAAGTTTTGTGTTCACTTTTGTGAGGATCTTGTTTCCCTTTTGTCTTTGTTTAGCCCTGGTCAAACCTGGCTCTGAGTCAAGTAGGTGCTTAATCAAAGGCTTTTTCATGGAATAGTCTCTAAGCTGTTCTCTGGCTCACCTCAGCTACTGTTTCTGTGAGTTTTCTTTTCTGCTTTCCTCCAAATGAATGGTTTCTCCTGAGTGTATTTTCTTATCAGAACCTTCCTTTGCCCTAGTCTGCCTTCTCAGAGAGGCCACTGAGTAACACAGCAGATAGAGTTTGGGGCCTGGATTCAGGAGGATTCCTCTCCGGCTCTGGCTTAGCTCTGTGACTGTAGGCAGGTCACTTCACTGTCTTTGCCTCAGTCTCCTCACCTTTAAAACGAGCTGGAGAAGGACATGGCAAAGCCCTCCAGTGTCTTTGCCAAGAAACCCCCAATGGGGTCACTGAGAGCTGGACAGAACTAGCGATGACTGAACAAGAACAAGAGCTATGCAGCTTATGCTGGGCCTTGGTAGTTGGGGAGCTGGAGGCCATGGCCGGCCATTCATCTTTTTAGCCCAGCATCTTCTACCTTGTAGTTTTTGTTTTGAATCAGCTGAGGCATCCGGGCCCCTCACGCTGCCTTCTCTCCTGAGCTGTCTCCTGCCTTCACAGGCAGAGTTCTGGTGCACTGAGCCCAGTTTTCTGACCCAGGCTGGCATCTCTGAGCTTGGTTTCAGAGTCCAGAAGACCCGGCACCTCAGTGGTCCTCAGACAGTGATTTGGCTTTCGGTAGAGGGTTTCCATCCCAACTAGGTGGCAGGCAGGGCTCCCTCAAAAGAAGGAAAGGAGAGAGTGGAAAAGAAGGCGAGATGGAAGGTCAGAGAGGTAGAAGGAGACCCAGGGCAATTTCCTGTATCTTTGGGATTGGAGTATGGTAAACGTCTTCTGTTTTGATCCATGTGCATTGGTGAATGTCTGCAGCAGTGCCATAGGAGCCCAGCCTTAGGGAAGGAAAGGAATCCAGTATTGATGGCACACTGGGCCAGTGTCCTTTAACCCCAGGCCGTCGGTGCTGCCATCACCCCCACCGAGGGAGACAGAGGTTAAATGACTCGCCCTGCTCACACAGTTCAGTGCCTGAGGCTTTCTCCATTGCCATGGGCACTGGGCACAGTACCTGCCTGATACATGGTAGGTGCATGATAAATCTTGACTGGTTTTTCCCTGCCATGGGTGTGTCCCAGTAGTTCTCTGTGTAGCCACCATCTTGCTCTTTCATTGCTTTTGATCCAGGGTGTTCTGGAAGCTCCTGAGAGATCTGTCCCTCCTCTTGGAGCTGTGGAACGCAGGGCATCTGTTTGGTTGTGGAGGATTTTTTAAAAAATCTAAAAAGAGGAGGTTTTTTGTTTTTCATTTTTGTGTTTACTTGTAGAGAAAAAAGGAAGCCCCTGAAGTTTATGGAGTTAGGGGAGTGAAGCCATCAGATCTGCCCTTAGGGAAAATCTTTTCAGTGGCATGTGGAGGAGGAGCTGGGGTTGGGGACAGGCATTAGCGCTGCCAAAGGAGGGTGTTGACTGTAGTTGATGGGAGAGGTGGTGCAGGCCTGAACTGTGTGAGGCATTTCTCAGTGGTTTTGAATAGAATTTCTTTGTTATTTATGCCTAGTTTTTGTTAGCTCATGCCTTCCTTAGATATGCTGTGAAGTCATACATGTACAGGGAAGTAGTGAGTGCATTTCTGTCCCCCATTCAGCTTCAGGTTAGTAGTACTGAGACAAAAAAGCCTCTCTTGGGACCGTTTTGTGGGAGAAGAGAGTTACATTTTTACTCATCTTTCCTCTCTGGTTTTTCTGTTGGACTGGGCAGCATTGGTACATTATTGTACAAGATAAGAAGGAGAGGTGTTGAATTGGGTGTCAAATACAGATGATTGAGGAAACCTGGGTACCTGATCCTTCTGGGAACATAGATGAACAGTAGTCGGACCGATGCGGAGAAAGGTGATCATTTAAGAGGGAGTAGGGCTGTTGTGTGGTAACATGTAAGGATTACCTACAACGTGTTGGGAAAAAAAGATTCTGGTTTTTATACCATATTTATTTCCAGACATCAGATCGTGTTAAGTCTAGAAATAGCTTTTGATCAGTAGATATAAGATACTCTTTTGAGTAAATGAATCCTCAGCTTTTGGTTCTTAGGAATGAATGAATGAAAAAGTTTTTGGTAAGAGGTTGCTGTGGGCTAAGTGTTGAGAGTTCCAACATAAAAGCAAAGGCCTTCTCTTCCTTGAGGTGTTTACGTTCTGTTTGGGGAGACTGGTTGCCAGACTTTGGGCAAGATTGACAAGGCCCTGTTGCTTTGATGCTTTCAGGATTGGAAAGGGGAGAAGCGCCAAAGGGGCTGGGCGTGTGCAGGCTAAGGCAGCTGGTGATAGTGTGGTCAGAGAGTAGGGAATGAAGTTTGCTATTGTCTTCTTCTTCCTGCGACGCAGAAAGAAGTGGCCTTTCTTCTTCCCAGGGCAAGCCCTGCGACAGCAAAAGGGAGCCCATTTTGTCTTGTCTTCTCCAGAAGACTGCCTCCTTGGCATCTCCACTGTGATCAGTCTTGTCTCTCCCTGGCTGCCAGCTAGTTCCCTGCTGCCTACACACACGCTCATATCTTCTCATCCTCAAAAAACTTACTCCATCTCTCCATCCCTGCTAGCTGGAGTGTTTTATAGCTAGCTCTGCAGTCTGGTTTCCACTGCATCATTCAACTGAAAAGCAACTTTCTGCAGTGAACTCTTATTGTTAACTCTAGTGTCCTTCTTGAACTCAGAATACCAGCTGGTTCTTCTTTTGTCTCTCTCCCCCCCATCCAGGTCCCTAGTGGTTGGACGTTGCCCTCACTTCTGTCCTGGCCCCTCTTCTCTTCTCCCACTACGTTTCTTCACTTGCTGGCCTCATTAGCTCCTATGCATTGAATCCTCACCTCTGTGCTGATGGCTCTCAGATCTCCTTGTCCAGCCCTAACCTTCCTCTCCTGCCCTCCAGTCTTCCATTGCCAGCTGCCTGCTGGACCATCTCACACTGGATGTCCTGTAGATGTGTCCAGACCTCAGTCCCCTCCTCCCCCCAGACCTCCCCTTCTCAGTCCCTCTGTCACCATCGAGGGGGCCTCCCTTGGTGACATCCTCGGCTCTTTCTTACTCCTAGCCAATTAGTGGGCAAGTGTTTCTTTTCCACTTTCGTGACGTCTTTTGTGTGTTGCTTTTGTATGTTGATTTTTGCAGTAGCTGCTGCTGCCTGTGCCTCTTCTGGTCTCTCTCCATTCCGGTGCATCATCCTCCCCTCAGCTGTCACAGGATCTTCCTACAATGTGGGCTCTGACCAGCCGTGGGGCCCCTCTGGTGTCTCCTCTGTTTGGGCCTCCTTCCCCCTGCCCCCCATGTGCACTTGGGCCAGGAGGCTGCCTCTCCTTCCTGCCTTTTCTCTGGGTCTTCCCCACTCCTGGAGTGCTCTCTCTCCTCTGCTCAGCCTCCTGGCTTCTTCCAGATCTGAATCTTGGACCAGAAGTTTTCCCAGTGCCTTTGAATTGTAGGGCCTTCTCTCTGGATGATTTCCATCTTATCTTGCCTGTGGCTCATTTGTACATGGCTGTTTCCCTGTCAGACCGAGCTCCGTAAGGGTAGGGACTGAGAAAGGGCCTGTCTTTTTTGTCTCCAGAGCTCAGCATAACGCTGGGCACCTAGTAAGTGCTTTAAAAAATGCTTGTTGACTGACTCTGGGTTGTTGCTGTGGGTGATGTGCAAACGGGTGGCAGCCTAGGGGAAAGAGAGAAGGTGGGAAGCAGGGGGGCTTAAGGGGAAACACAGTGAGCTTTGTTTTCTGTGTTGAGTTTGAGGTAAAACTGGGAGACAGATGGTGGCTGTTGCCAGAGGGAGGAGACCAGAAGAGTTAAAAACCCACCTTAGGAAACGTCCAATGAGAGCCACAGAGAGCATGGGGGTGGCTGAGCACGAGTGGCTCTGTGCCACACTCATTCGGAGTCACCCGCCTGCTCCCTCTCCCATCCTTCACTGCTCTTGTGCTCCCAGCCTATATCTCTGCTCTGTAGCCAAGTCTTATCATTCTCCACAGCGTGTTGTCCTTCAGCCCTTTTCCTCTCCATTCACGTGGCCCCTGGTGATGGGGAAAGCTCAGCCCTGCCGTCATCCTTGGTGGGAGGGGGGGGGCTGGGAAGGTGGCAGAGGACAGTGGAAGTCACCAGGATGGCCCTTGAGGAACTGAAGCACCTGGTGAAGGAGAGCTTTGCCTTGCTTCTCATTAACCAGATACTGAGCCATTGGTGCAGGACCTTGAGTTACAGCCTTCCCTTCTGCTCTGTCTTTGTTGCTTGTCTTCAGCTCTTGAAGAGGACCAGTGACATTATTGGGGTGATGCCTCCCTTGACTTGGGCTTGAGTTAGGAGGAGCTGGGCCTCACCCTCTCCTCCAGAGTCATCCATGGGACTGGCAGTGGCCAGGGATGATGGCCAGGGATGCAGTGGATGACCTTGGCCTTTTCTTTTTTTGTTTTTTTTTTTTGTGATTAACATTTGTTTATTTTTAGTTTATATCATGGATTTCCACAAGATTTTGAGTTACAGATTTTCTCCCCATCTTTCCCCTACCCACCCCCGTCCCCAAGCAGCCATCCCACTGTATGCCATCCCACTGTATACCCTCCCCC
>CM053601.1:2580403-2611112 GCA_028646575.1 Pseudocheirus occidentalis
CTTTTCTCACCTGTTTCTTTTTCAGGCTGGGTCCCCCTCGGCCCCACGATTGATCACGTCCCGGTGGACGGGACAGTTTCCCCATTAGAGTATAAACTCCTTAACTGAGACTGTGTGCCCGAGCCTGCCCCGGACTGTTAACTTCCCGAGTCACCTACCTCAGTCCATGTGGACAGTCTCAGTCGCCTCTTCGACCCTTTCGGAGTCGGGATACTCCCAGATTAGACAAACAGACTAGTCAGACACCTTGGTGGAGTAGTATAGGTCTCTTTATTCTATCCTATTGTGTGCCCTATCCCCATGTGTGCTGTGCCTCCTTGTGTGCCGTGTCCCACGCTCCTGCCGTGTCCCGCGCTCTCCCACACTCCTCTGCCTTATATAGACTGTCTTCCCCTCATCACGTGCCTCAGTAACAGTATTCTGATGGGGGGAGCGCTCCTCCACTTATTCGCACACGCTCTATGCCACCCATGACCTTTGATCCTCCAAGACCCCGGTACCTGTGGGACACTGGACAGCACATACTTGGTAAACAGGAAGTACAGGAAGTATGGTCACAGGGGCAGGGCAAATGCACTATGCCTCTTAGACCCACCTCCAGTCTTCCTGTTTTCGAGGACACACTGATCGAGTTCACACCTCTAGTCATTCAAGGCTTAAAATGGCCCTTACAACTGCGTTTGTGTCAATATTACAATGCTTATCACACAGTAAGTGCTTAAGAAATACTTTCTTATTCATTCTGTTGGAGGTGAGGAAGGAGTGTACTCCAGTTTGGGGTACAGTTGAGATAAAGCTAGAGGCTTTGAAGTACATATATGAGGAACCCTAAGAAGGTCAGTTTGACTGGACTTCTGCATGTGTTACAGCAATTTTAAATACCAGAGGAATTCAAAGTGGATAGTGGAAATTTTAGGAAGGCACTTAAGTTTGCTGAAGGGAGTGATATGGTCAGAGCTGTGTTTGTCAGCTGTGTGAAGACTGTATTAGAGAGGAGAGAGACTTGGGGAGGGCTGCTGTGTCAGTGTTAGGTCATGTCTGACTCTCCATGACCCATTTGGGGTTTTCTTGGCAAAGATACTGGAGTGGTCACCACTTCCTTCTCCAGCTCATTTGACAGATGAGGGTGAGGTGATTTGCCCAGGGTCACACAGCTTGTAAGTGTCTGAGATCAGATTGGAACTCAGATCTTTCCGACTCTAGGCTTGGTGTTCTATTCCCAGAACTTAGACTATGCCTGGTTCTTAGGAAGCACATAATAAATGTTTCTTAATTTGGTTTGTCGTCATGGGGAAGCCACTTCCCCAAGTCTCAGTTTGTTTATCTATTGACTTCACAAAGTTGCCTGGGGTCCCACTGCTAAGAAGTGTCTGAGACCAGATTTGAAGCTCAGGAAGATGAATTTTCCTGACTCCAGGCCCAGTACTCTATCCACTACACTGCCTAGCTGCCCTGGGAGAGGAAAGACCAATTCTAATTAGGCCACTGTGTTAGTCCAAGAGTGAGGGCCTATACTGGGGTGTCAGCTATGGAGATGTAGAAGAGAAAGGTCACCAAGCAAGATTTGGCAGCTGATTGGATATGGGGAAGGGGGAGGGGGAGGAGT
This sequence comes from Pseudocheirus occidentalis, assembly GCA_028646575.1. NCBI lineage: Eukaryota > Metazoa > Chordata > Mammalia > Diprotodontia > Pseudocheiridae > Pseudocheirus > Pseudocheirus occidentalis. Next base: position 2,582,010 of record CM053601.1, read on the forward strand.
CAAGGATGCTGCTTGAGTGTCAAGGTGAGCCTGGGTGACAGGAAGCACAGTGGGAGCCTCAGCAGTAGTCGAGAAGTTCAGAAGGGAAGGATGATGAGTACTAGCCATGCCCCCCTATGAGGGAGGAAACAGGATCCTAAACGGCCATGCCCAGCATCCCTTCATTACCATGTGGGGGATTGGGGAGGGAGTGGAGAAGCACCATAGAATCCTGGGAGGATCGTACAGTAAAAACAAACATCCCCGATACATACACCTCAGCCTCAACATACATACAACTAACTCTGCTCAGTCATACCCACCCTTGCATCAGGGGCTCCCTCATCCACACACCCAAGTGATTGTGGGGACTTGAATACCTGACCCAGGTGCCCCCACATACACAGAGGGTTTCATAAAGGACCAGAATTTAAGACTACCTTGAAGGACAGCACTGGACCAATCCCCGCAGCACATCTGCATATGCTAGACAGTAGGATGAAAACGTTTTTGTTTCAAAGCAAAGTGATAATGTCTGCTTCTAGCTGTACTGCACAGATAGGTGAAATTATAAAAATTATTTTTTAAAATTCTTAGGGTAGTTTGACAAAAATTAATGTGTTTTATCCTTCTGTTAAAAGCCCACAAGCTCACAGAGCTCACAGTACAAACAAGTTTATTCAGGGACTAAAAGAAACCAGAGACAATAGAAAATGACCAGAGAAGCCCATACCAACTAGCTGCTATTGGAAAGAAATCTCTGTTGCTACCAGTAGCCTGTGGCAGCAACAAATCAAAGCCAAGGCTCACAAACTCCGAGCCAGAAAGGCCATCAGGAGCATCTGGTCTTATGCAGGACTAAATAGAAATAGCCCCTATGATACCCTCCAAACAGCGATTCACCAGCCTTGACTGAAAGATGGTGTATGAGGGCTTCGGGACTTAAAACAAGTTGGGATCTTGTCTCAGGATCCTAGATCTACAGCTGAAAGGTCATCTAGTCCAGCCCCTCATTTTACATATGAAGAAACTGAGGCCCAGAAAGGGTGACTCCACCAAGGTCACACAGGTAGCAAGTGGCAGAATTCAGACTTCCGTATCAGTCTTCTGACCCTGAATCCAAGTAGTTCATGTCTACTTTGGGGCATATCTACTTGTTAGGAAGTTGTTCCTTATAGATCCCAAATCTGCCTCTCTACCACATTCACTCAGTACCCTTCTTAGCTCTGCCCTCTAGGGCCAAGCAGGATGAAACTAATCCTGCTGCTGGACAGCTCCTTGAGCCCATGAAGGCAGCCAGCCAGCTGAACTCGGCAGCAGTATTTTCAGCCTAGGTCAGAGAGATCAAGAAACTTGGTCTATAAAGCAGACAAACCCAGCTCTCTGGTCCCCACTAAGCTTTCTCTTCTGTTTCCTCAGCCAGTGTGGCCCTTCAACACTCTTCTGCCTCTTTTTTGGATGTCAGTCACCTTCTTAAAATGTGGTGACCAGCCCATATCTGGTGTTCCAGATAGAGGCTAAGCAGGCTACTCTGCAGAGAAAGGCAGAATGCAAGAGAACTAGGATCTCACTCCTAGTCTGAATACAACTCTTTTCCCTCTCTTCATGCATGGTAAAGGAGGACGAAAGAGATGCCTAGAGGTCAGCCGGATGGGACTTAGCCACTGACAGTGCAAAGGGTCAATGCATGGATTCTGGAAGGCAAAGGAGCTAAGATTACAACCTGGCAAGACTGAGAATAATCATCAGGGGAAAAAAGGGATTTTTAATGAATAGAGAACTTCCAAGCATTCCTGAGAACAGAGCATCGATCAGAGATGGTGGCATTCCAAAACAAGGCTCAGGAGAAGCATAAAAAGGTAATATGAAAGAGGAATCATAAGGTTAAATTGTTTATATTTCTATATGAGAAGATGATACATATAACTCCTAAGAATTTATCATTACTGAGACAGTTCAAAGTCTACAGAAATAGAGAGCATGAAGGTGGGTTGATTGTGTTGGAATGATCTCAACCAAAAAAAAATGGAGGGGTGAGAAAGGGGAAAGGAAGAGAAGGAATGGGGAAAATCATCTCATATAAAAGAGTCATGCAAGGAAGAGTTTTTACTGTAGAGGGAAAGGGGGCAGGAAACAGGCAATGTTTGAACCTAATTCACTTCTGAACTGGTTCCAAAGCGAGGGGGGGGGGGAGAAATTCATATATATACATACATATATATGTGTGTGTATGTGTATACACACACACAGAGAGTCGGTTATGGAAATCTATCTTACCCAGCAGGGAATTAGGAGCAGAATGGGATAAGAGGAAGGGGTGAGAGCAATAAAAGGGAAGATAGATTAAGGGAGGCAAGGCTCAGATTTAAGAGGAGGAACAGAACAAAAAGAGAGAGAGAAGGATAAATGAAAGAAAATAGGATGGAGGGATATACAATTGACAATCATAACTGTGAATGTGAATGGAATGAACTTACCCATAAAACAGAAGCAGATAGCAGAATGTAACAGAAACCAGAATCCAATAATATGTTTGCCAGAAACTCAACTTCTGAAAGGAAAAGTTAAAAGAATGACAGGAGAAAATGGACAGTAAAACTATACCTACTAGGGGGCCTCAACTTTTCCCTCTCACAACTAAATAAATCTCACCATAACATAAATAAGAAAGAGGTTAAGGAGAGGAAGAGAATTTTAGAAACCTTAGATATTATAGACCTATGGAGAAAGCTGAATGGGAACAGAACGTATTACACCTTTTTCTTGACTGTACATGGAAGTCTCACAAAAACTGACCACGTGTTAGGGCATAAAAACCTCACAAATACATGCAGAAAAGCAAAAATATTAACTGTTCCATTTGGGGACCACAATGCAATAAAAATTACATCCAGTAAAGGGCCTTGGGAGCTTAGATTAAAAATTAATTGGAAGCTAGGTAAACTAATCTGGAAAAGTGAGTGGGTCATAGAAGCAATCAATAATTTCATTAAAAATAATGACAACAATGAGACAACATACCAAAATTTTGGAGATGCCAAAGTTGTACTCAGAGGAAAATTTAAGTACTTAAATCAATGAGGGAGAGATACAGAGAGAGAGAAAGAGAGAGAGAGAAAGAGGGAGAAGGAGGGAGGGAGGGAGAGAGAAGGAGAGAATCAATGAACCGGGCACACAATTTTAAAAATCTGGAAAAAGAACAAATTAAAATTTCCATATTTAACACTAAAAGAGAAATCTGGGAAATATAAGGAGATATTAACAAAGAAAAAAAATTGAACTAACAAAACAAGGGGTTGGTTTTATGGGGGGGGAAAGCAATAAAAATAAACTATTGCTTAACTTGATTTAAAAAGTAAAGAAAAAAGAAATTGAAAGAATAAGAATAGACATTGAGAACACAAAATTATAATTCTTTGTAGTCTATGATGGTATACTTAGAAGACTCTAGAAAATCAACTAAAAATAAGCTGAAATAACTAACAAATTTAGCAAAGTTGCAAGATATAAAATAAATCCACACAATTCATCAGCATTCTATACATTATAAGACCCAGCAGGAACAGATAAAAAGATAAATTCCATTTAAAATAGTACAGACAATATGAAATGCTTGAGAGTGTGCCTGCCAAGACATACTCAGGAACTACATGAACACAATTACAAAACACTTTTCACACAAATAAAAGTAGATCTAAACAATTGGAGAAATATTTATTGCTCATAGGTAGACTGAGCCAATATAATAAAATGACAACTCTATTTAAATTAACTTATTTATTTAGTGTCATACCAATCAAACTACCAAAGAATTATTTTATAGAGCTTGAAAAAAATAAAAATTCACCTGGAAGAATAAAAGGTCAAGACTATCAAGGGAACAGCAGCACCAGATTTCAAATTATATTACAAAGTAATAATATCCAAACAATCTGTTACTAGCTAAGAAACAGAATGGTAGATCTGTGGAATAGATTAAGTACATTGAAGTGGGCAGGAACTAGTTAAACAGAAACTTCATGGACTTAAGAATGAAGTAGCCAGGAAATAGTAAGTGATACTTTGAGAAATTAGAAATCAGCAAGTTAGAAGACAATGAACCTGCCTATGGGCCAGGCTGGGGTGTGGGAACCCATCTAAGTCTTCATTTTTCTTCTCCTACGTGCTCAGATCATCATGCCCCCTACCCCTCTCTGCTTACCCCACAGTACCCTACCTAAAAATGTCCCTATTGTTCATTCTTCATGTTCTGTCATTATGCCCTGTAATCACAAACTCCCTTACTTCAGCAACTTATCAATTAGTTTTGGTTATGAATTGTTTCTGGATACCAGTTTAGTTTTAGTTACTGATTATGTTTGGATATTAATTAGCTTGGTTACTGAGATGTTTGTTAGCGACCCAAAATGGTATAAAAGACCCTGCATTTCTGGATCAGGCTGCTGTTCCCTTAACTGGCATGTGGGGGACAGTCACCAGCTGGCTAAATTAACTTCTATTAAAGCTCCTTAAAACTTCTGATTGGACTCTGTGGTCACTGTTAGCTGTAACAGCATAATATACAGAAATAATTGTCTACAGCAACGTGTTTGATAAACCCAAAGACCCAAGTTTGGGGGGCAAGAAATCACTATTTGACAAAAATTACTAGGAAAAGGAGAAAGCATTCTGTCAGAAACTAGGCATAGACCAACATCTCACATTTTATACCAAGATAAGGTTAAATGAGTACATGATTATAGAAAAAGCATGTTTTCCTATGCACTGCAGACATATATGTGTGTATATATATATATATATATATATATACACACATACATACATATATACATTTTGTGTGCGTGAGTGCATGAAGAAACAATTCTTAGGTGGGGTTTGGGACAGTTTTGGAGAGCAAATGGTCCCTCCAGCGCCACCTAGCGTTGCATAAGGGCAACGCTTCGCATAAGAGCTCCTTGCTCTCTGCTGCCATCTCTGAGAGGGCTCAGAGCTCCTTTCTGATTGGATGGGGCAGCAAGCAAGTGAGAGAATTACTGACCTTATGGAGCTAGTCTGAGGAGCCTGGCATTTCTTTAGCTGAAAGAGAACTCGTATTCGCGTTTAGAGTCGATGCTTTCTAAAGTTCATTTTCAGGGCGATGGGTAGTAGAGCTTATTCAGCTGTGTTTGAGGAGTGAAGAAGAAAAGGTTTCCCCAGACAAAGAGTGGGAAGCATCAAGAGTCCAGACAGAGTCTGACCTACCCTGCACACAGGAACTTTCCTCCCTCCCGTGTTTCTCTCCTAGGTTCTTTATAAATGTGCACCTGCTCTTCATCGTAACTACTGAGTGCATTGGTGAAAGGGTGTGATCTGTCTTTCTGTGTGTATTGTGATGCATTTATTATTTAATGCATTTGCTTTGCTATTTTAGCATCCATAACATTTTAATTTCTTTTGCATTATTATTAAGTAAATGGTTATGTTTCAGATTTTAAAATGTCATTATTGTGAGTGGCTGGTTGTGGAGACTTTTTGGGCCTGGCATAGTATGATCCCAGCTACTGTGGAGGTCTTAATATAAATCCATGTTTAACAGTATTGCTCTCAACTATTAATTCTCTTGCCTCCACTGTTTAATCTCCAACCTTGGGTCAGCCCTAGCCTCCACCCTCTGTGCTCTGGCCCTTAAGCCTTTCATTGCCTATGGCTAGCAGAGCTCCCTAAACCACTAGACTGGGTCCACCTCTCTGGCCTTTCTCACTTCACAGCTTTGATTAACTTTGATCATACTCCAAGCACCAGCTGTCTCGAACCTCTTTTTAGAGCCCATCCCCCCTATCCCTCCACTCAGCAGATAATGTTGGTTTGCTGAGAAGATCAAGGCTGTATGCTGAAGTGGCTGCATCCTCCACACCTCACACCCCATCTCCAGCTTCCCAAGTTTCTTCCTCCTTACTGCCTTAGAGGAAGAGGCGGTCCTTCTCTTTGAAGCTCCCTCCTCCCCTTTCCATCTCCTTCGGGTGCTTGCCCATCAATCAGTCTCCCTAATTCCACTCTCTCCCTGTTCTCTAAGGCCTGCTCCACTCTCTGGCCTTTTCAGAACTCCCAGGATCTATGATTCAGCAGCATCATTATTTCCCGCAGCAAGCCTGCTCACAGTTCCTCTATTACTCAACTGATGGCCTCCGGCAGCTGCTGCGGCCAAAAAATGGATGAATTTGCCTCCATCCCTAGTGAAGCTGGTACTTGACCAACACACCCAGTCCATTATCAGGTGCACAAAGCTTTTCCAGCCTGGCAGGGACATGCCATCAGTTGCACAAGGCTTCATGGAGAGTCCCAGGGAAGGCTTCCCCCCAAACATGCTGAAGATTCTGTGCAGTCTTAAAATGCAGTCAGTCTTAAAAATCTGCCACTAGATGCTGTTGTTCATCCTTCATTGTCAGAGAGAAACAACGATGTCAGGAGGGTGATATCATGACTTGCCATGAATTGGATTTAAGTGAGGTAGGGCTGTGCAAAGTCACCAGCCTCACTTTCTCCTCCAGAGTCATCAGAGTCCAGTGGCTGGACCTAAGTCAAGTCAACTGATGATGGCCCAGCTGCTAGTGATTCCAACTGCCTTTTTCTATCTTTCCTCCTCCCTTGAGACCTCCTAGATAGAGTTCTCCACAGTCGCTGCCCCTACTTCCTCACCAATTTACATCTCCAGCCTAACTTCCAGTTTCATTTGGGTGGGGCAATGAACCAGAGAGATGAGGTGGGTGTGAAGTCTATCTGGGCTCTTCTGCTTAGGGCCCTCAGGCTCTGATACAAAGGCTGCACTTCACTGCTAACCCACATGGCCATTTCCCAGTCCCCATCTTCCTTCTCTGAAGGCCTTCAAGTTGCTGACCACACTCTCTCCCTACCTTGGTTGCCCTGACTCTCCTTTCCACTGGTTCTCCTCCTGCCTGCCTATCATGTTGCTCCTTCTCCATTCCTGGGTCACAACCCATCTCTCCCTTCCTTAGACATGGTGCTCCCCAAGGCTCCGTCCTGAGCTCTCTTCTCTTCACTCTCTAGCCTTTCTCCTAGGCAATACAAATGCATACATGTTGGTAAATGCCAACACTAACACGTACTTGTGGAGGTATACTAATACATATTGCTTGAGCTCCTCAGCTCACTTGGATTTACACATAGCACTCCATAACCTATATTGCCAGTTTTAATTTCTTTCCTAAAATCCAGGTCCTGAACCTCAAACCACCTTCTCGATATCTCCACATCATAAGCTCCACAGAGGTGAGCTCCCAGTGGGGAGGGACCATTTTGATTTTTGTATATGTAAATTGGTGATGAAGGAGAGGCAGTGATTGTGGAGAGCTCTTTCTAGGAAGACTCAAGGGAAGAGAAAAAATAGAAAAAACTGTTTTGAATGGCTAGGACCAGAGAGCATATTATACAAAATTTGCACTCATAGCTTAATTCCACATGGGGCAACTGCTACCTTATATTCTAGGAGTAATCATCCTGGTGGCTACCTCTGATACTAAAGCTCCCAAGCCCCTACTCATGCACTCCCCCATCAAAAATCAGGCAATAAACAATTAGCTTTCGGGCAAAGCTAAAGGTGGTATTGTAAGGTAGTATTACTAAGTGGGTATAGTAAAAACAGTGGGGATAAAGCACATTTCACTGAACCCTCCCCTCTAAGGCACTCTGTCTGGCAAATACACACAATTCTATAGGAATGGTGGGTTTACCTGAGAGTATGATGGCAGTGAGGCAAACAGCATGGCAAGATGACACCTTGCAACTCCTGCCACTAGAAATCCACTTCTCTCTTTGTAGAGTCCTCACAGAGTTTCCTTAGGATCTTCCTCTCCATTGGGCACACAGTTTGGCTGTTCATATCTAGCACTTGTCTGCCACAAAGGACCATGTTCCCTCAGGATGCCTTTTCTCTATTGGCATTTCTCCATAGTTCTTCTAACTACAAGATGGCTCTCCACTCCTGATATGCACAGTTCCCTAGCCATCAGCCAGCACCCCTCTGGTGATCCCACAGGTGCTGCCTCAGAGGCTTCCCCTAATCAGCAGCCCCCAAGATCCCTAGACAATTCCAATGGGGGGCAAGTGCACCTGAAATAAGAAAAGAATAAACAGAGGCTGGCAAGTGACTCTCGGAAGGCAGGTCAGGACAGTCCTGCTACTCCAAATCTAAAAGGAGAGGCACTCCACTCCTTTAGCAGATAGCCTGAGGTCCAGCTGCAATTAGAGACCTTTCTATCACCCATTGCCCTGAATCATCCCTGCTCAGAAGCAGGCTCCCCTCGGTGTGTCCTGTGGCCAACTGACAAGCAGAAGGCATCTGCCAAGGCTCCATATGACCCACCGGGAATAAGCAATGCAAGTGCTCCATGCATCCCTGTTGCACTATGAGCCCCTCCTCCCCCCGCGTGTTGCATGGTACCCGACCTTTAGGCTGAGCTTCCACTTCTCCCTGCGCTAGAAGGCACTGCTTCCCCACCTCTGCCTTTCAGAATCTCCAGCCCCGGTGGTTTCTCCAGGAAGCTTTCTCTGACCACTCCCTCCTCACATACTACGGGAGAACTTTGCCTTGGCCCCTCTTCCTCTCTCATTGATTTACCTACACGGAGGTTCCCCTCAGGAATGAAGTTGGCTCTCCTGTTTTCTGGGGCTCTGGTCCCCACCTTTTCTAGAGGCCAGCTAAATCGGGGCGGGGGGGGGGGAGGCATCTTAGCCTGGGGCCTGTGAACGTGCTTTTTAAAAATGTCTGGATCCCACTATTCCAGTGGAATGACTTTCCTCGGGCATTCTCTGCATTTCCTCCATTTCCGAGCCTGATTCTGAGGAGGGGACTGTGCGCTCCAGGGAGCTGGGCCAGGCCGTGCCCACCCTGTCAAAGGGCTTTGCAGCTGGAGGCCGCACACACTGGTGCGCACCACGGCCAGCGAGTGTGTGCGGTGCGAGGCGCTGCAAAGCAAGCGCAGGGCCGGCCAGACGCGCCGCCTCATCGCCTCTGCACGCCAGTTCCGGGCGCTTTCGGCACCCCCGTGGGACAGAAGGGAACACTGAGGCACGGACATTGGTCCATTCTAGTCGATGTCTCGGGCTATGTGTGAACTGGTCTTCCCGGGCCCCCCGAGTCCCGGCCGGTGAGGGCCGGGTGGGCTCGGACGCCGAAGCCGGCTGCCCCCAAGGCTGGAAAGTCCGTTCCTCGGCCGCGATCGAGGGACGGGTGAGTGGGCGGGAACGATCCATGGCACGGCTAGGGGCTGGGCCGACTCCGGGCGGGCAGAACCACCGAGGGGCAGGCGGAGGCCGGGGATGCCCTCCCCGACTCAGCGCATCCGGCTCCGCCGCGGCCCCTTTAAGAACAGGTACCGAGCCAGAGGTGGGGCGGGGCTAGAGGCGGGCCTGGAGGCGGGTCAGAGACCGGCCGCCCAATCATGACGTGAGCATGGGGAGGCCGCCTGGAGAGGGCGGGCTCGAGGCGGAGCGCACCGCTCTGACGTCAGCGCGTCCCACCGCCCCGCTCCCACCCGGCCGGCGGAAGTGCTGTGTCGGGCATTTCCGGTTGTTGTCTGGCTCCTTGTGCGGTGACTGCGTGGAGGCTCTCGGGGCGTAGGCGCCGCCATGGCCGGCATCAAAGGTGAGGGGGCCGGCGAGCGGCTCTGCGGGGCGGGCGGCGGAGGGGCCGGGGCCGGGGCCTCCTCCAACCCAGCCTCATTTCTCTCCCTCCCCCGATGTCGCTGCTCCCCCGTTTGCCCCCCCGCCTGTTGTCGCTGCCCCCCAGCTTTGTGTCGCGGCTCCCGCCTCACGTTGTGCCCCCCCCCCGCTTCTTATCGCCCCCCAGTCTGATGTCGTTGCCTCCCCTCCTCCCGCTACGCGTCCCACGTCGCCGCCTCCCCTCATTCCTCTCTTCCGTAACGGGATGATACGTGTAAAGCGCCTGGCAAAGTGCCGGCACACAGCAGGCGCCTAATCAATGCCTGTCCGCTCCCTGTGCCCCTTCCACGGCGAGAAGGAACCAGAAGGAAACTGAGGCTCCCAGCCGCAGGCCGGCCTACAGCCTGCCTCAGTTTGCTCCTCAGGGAAGGGTCGAGGCTGGTTGGGGGCGGCGGCTCCGGGGTCGGGGTGGGGGGGGTTCCTCTAGTGCCCCACCCCGATCAGGGGCCTGGGAGAAGTCGAACACGGGCAGGGGACTCTGCAGGCCTGTATTATCTATACAGGTCCTCCTAGAGCGCCCCTTCTCCAGGGGTGCCCCGTGAAGCTGCTGTTCAGAAGCAGGACCCAGTGCAGCCATCCCTAGAGAGGCCCCAGCCCCCTTCTGTGGGTGTGAGTTACAGCCATTGTGATGCCCCCCATAAGTACCACGGTGGGGGGAGGGGACCTTGGAGTCAGGACCCCTGCCTTGTGACCCTGGGCAAGTCACCCAGCTCCGCCCTGTGCAGAGAGGGGTCCGTAACAGGAGCGCCCCCTCTGCCCTTGGCAGCCCCCCCATACTTCCTTTGTTTGACTTCTGTGCCCGGCCTGATCGCCAGTTTGGTTAAGTAAACAGGTGACCCCAGGTCCTTCGGGGCTCGTGCGGTCAGTCCGGCATCTCCAGATACCATAGTTTTTCCGTTCCAGCCCTAGTGGAGAGCCAGGCTTGGGACGGAGCCCAGCCCCCTCTGCACTTGGCGTCCTTGGGTTGTGGTGAGCCGTTGTGACCAGCCGTGTGCTACTATAGCAAGGAAAGTTGCGGGGTTGGTCGGTGTCAGCCCAGTTACTAGCTCTGCGGGGGCTACAACTTGGAGGAGCTTTTTTTGACGTCTTGAGTTACCTGTCATTTATCCAGTGAAATTGAGATCTTGTGTTTAGATAAGTGAATTTCTTCCAATTTACTCCTCAGTCAGTTACTTCCTCCTTGGCTACAATTTCACCCATTTTCCATGGAGTTGTTGCTTAATGGGTCGCATGCTTCTCTGAATTCCTAAACAGTAGAGGGACAGAATTGAACCTTGTACTTACTGAAAGCCATCATTAGCAATATTGGTTATTGTTCTGTACTAGAACACCTTGGTGCTCCTGAGCTTTAAAAAGAGATCTGGGTCATATCCTGTCACCCTATTTTGAATTTGACTCTTCAGCAAGCATTTCATTCTCCAAAGAACAACACAAAGGTCTCGCCAGAACTGTGGTCTTGGGTTCTATGACATGAGTCTGTTCAGTTGAAGAAGGTGGTAGAGAGGGTTAGCATTAGTTGTCTGTGTCTCCTTCTGAATTTCAGTGTCCATATGCTGACTTGGCTCCAGATTGCCTCACTTCTTGAGTTTGGGGTCACCCATTTCTGGTTTTCTCCTGGCCAGCTCTCATGTTAGTCAAGGGGCATTAAGAGACTACTTTGTGCCTTGTCAGTACCAGTAAAACATGAGTCAGCCCCTACCCTCCACAAGCTGCCCAGGACTGATACATTGTGCAACCAGTGGAAAACACACAACCTGCAGAATAGACCAGGGGGTTGGAGGGTGGGAAAGGGGATGTCAGGAGAAAGACTCCCTGGGTAAATCAGGAAGGGACTCCCTTTGGGCTTGCTTGGTCTGGAAAGGGGCAATAGGGATTCCAAAAAGGGAGAGGGAGAGGGAGACTAAGCAGGTGTGGGGACAGCCTGCAAAGTGATGGAGGCAGGAAGATGGAACGAAACTCCTTGGGGTGGTTTGATCATTTTTATGACACGGACACACCCTCACTTTCACACTCTTTGAGATGGACTTTGAGATGTGGCCCAAGCTTTGTAGATTTTATTTTTTACTTTTGCAAAGTAACACGATGTGAGCAGTGTCCTCGGAGGTATTTTCAAAATTGTGTAACTTAGAAATGAAGAGAATTTGGCCATACTGTAGATGGTATAGGGAAGAGCAAGAAGGTCAGACTAACAGGAGCACAGTGAGGCGCAGGTAACTGGCTAATCAGCCCCCAAAGATGGTCTGGAGCCAGGTAGTGAAGCTTGTACTTTATTCTAAGGGCACTAGTTGCCGTTGAAGCTTCTTCAGCAGAGCAGTGACATGGTCAGACAAGATCATCAGACACAGGATTATCTCCTGGCAGCCATGGGCAGGATGGAGAGAAGGGAGCATAGGCCCTAGGAGGCCAGCCCAGATAGTGCAAGAGAGTGCTCATTAGGGCACATGGTGTTTATGATTAGAACAGTGGCAGGGAGAGATAGGCGAGATGTTGAGGAGGTAGAATTGACAAGAGTTGGCAGTTTTTGCCTCTGGGGAGGTAAGGAAGGAGATGGGAGTGGTCCTGCAGTTACCAGCCTGGATGATGGGAAGTTAGGAGGCAGGGTAGGTTTGGGTGGAAGGCTAATGGCATGGATTTGGAGAAGTGTACAGGGCATTTGGCTGGGTGTGGTGAGCAGACAGCTGACTGTAGAGGACTAGCCCTTAGCAGAAGCCATGACGACTAGACATGTGCTTTTGGGAGTTCTCTCAGGAAAGGTCCTGTAGAAAACCTGAAAGGTGCCGTAAGATTGGAAAAGGGCACATGGCCTGATTTTACTTGGAGAAGGGGGAGAACAGAGTGTGCTAAGTATACACCAGTGAGCTGGATCACTATTTCAGAGGAGATTCTGGGGCAGATCATTAAAGAGACATTAGTGTCTAGACGTGGAAGTTGTTAGTGATCACAGAGAGCCATCCTGGCTTCCGCAAGAACAGGCTGCTCTGGATGAGCTTCGTTCCCTGTTCTGACAGTATTCCTAGTCTAGTAAATGAGGGGAATAGTATGGATGTAGTTTCCATAGCAGCAAAGCTTTTGATAAAACGCTATTCAGCTATTTTTTAGTCGTGTCCAAACCTTCATTCGGGGTTTTCTTGACAAAGATACCAGAGCAATTTGCCATGTCCTTCTCCAACCCATTTTACAGATGAGGAAACTGAGGCAAACGGGGTGACGTGACTTGCCCAGGATCACACAGCTAGTATGGTCTGAGGCCAGCTTTGAACTCAATGAGTTCCTGACTCCCAGCCTGACGCTCCATCCGCTGCACCATGTAGCTGCCTACTAAACAGTCAGAATGCTGGTTAATGTTTTGGTTTGAAGCAGCCCAGGCCTCTGTGCTTGGTTGGCCCTGGGCTGTTTGATGTTTTTATCAGTGTCTTGGATGAAGGCAGAGGTATCCCACTCCTCTGTGGGATTTGTAGGTGACGCAAAGCTAAGAGGGACAACAAACACAGTAGATGACAGGGCCTAGGACAAGCCAGGGCATTGGGGAGAATCTCACAAGATGAAATTCACTAGGAATAAATGTAAAGTCTTAGATTTGGGCCAAAAATTCAATTTCACAAGTATAAAGTAGGGGCTGCTGTGCTGAGTGTCGGTGGTTTTTTTTTTTTTTTTAATTTTTGTTTTTAAGTCTTTGCTCTCAAGGAGCTTACATTCTGATAAGGGACAGCAACCCGTCCAGGGGAGTGATGACCCACCTGGGAGAGAGATGTTGTTTTCTGGAGAAGTTGGGGGGGGGGCGGAAAATGCATAGTGGACAGAGATTTGGGGAGATGAAGAGGCCCGAGTGGATGATTGGTTGGGCTGTAGGGCTGGATCATGCCCCTGGTATGGAACACCAGGCAGGAGATGTTTTGGGCCCGTTTGTTCACGCTAAGGGTTAGACAATAATTTGAAAAGATCTGGGGGTTTTAGCTGCAAGTTTAATAAGTCAGCAGTGGGACGTGGCAACCAAGACAAGGTCGTTCCATTTGTCTGCATTGAAAAGCAGGAGGAGGCTAGAGTCCCACTGTACTTAGGTCTTCTCAGACCTCATCTGGAGTGTTGCGTTTGGCATTCAGGCTCTCAGAAGGACACTGGTCAATTGGAATGTGTCTGGAGAAGAGTGGCCAGCATGGAGAATCCTCGAATACATGTCATGTGAAGGGACTGTGTGCTCCCCCTGAAGGTAGGAAGGGGAAAACAAGGAGCATTTGCCTAAATAGTCCCCACTTTGTGCCATGCACTGGGTTAAGTGCTTTACAGGTAGCTTGTTTAACCCTCACAACAGCCTCCAAGAGAGGTGCTGTTATTATTTCCATATAGAAAGATGCTTAGTGACTTTCCCAAGGTCACACAGCTGGTGAGTATCTGAACTCAGGTCTTGTGACTCAAGGCCCAGCATTCCCATCTCTGGCACCACCTCCCTTGGAGAAGAAACAACCTGAGGTGTGGTGATACATATGTTCAGATGTTTAAAGAGATTAGGATTGTTGAATGGGAACAAGGAAATAAATGCAGGTTTAGGCCTGATGTCCAGAGAACCTTGCTCCTAATTAGAACTGTCCCAGAGGGGAATGAGCTGCCTCTGAAGGTGGCGGGTGGGCTCCCCCTTAGAGACAGACCTCTAGGGAGGAATAGAGACATGCCGATTCCTTTCATGTATAGGCTGACCTGAGTGGTCCCTGCTGTCCTTCCGTCGCTCAGATTCTGTGATTCTGTGAATCCATGGGAACAGATGAGATCACAGTAGAATGGAGAGAGAACAAGCAGGAAGGGACCCAGGGCAGCTCTGGATTCTAGCTGCCCACAGGGACCAGAGCTTGGGCTGTACAAGGTCAGTGTGGCCACTGGAAGAGGAGAGTGTCCTGAAGCAGAGGCCCAGTCTGCACCAGCCAGACCTCAGGAGAAATCAAGTCAGAGCACAGGTTCTTGACCTTCAGCACTTGCTGTGGTCACCAGCCACCCCTTTCTAGTGTGGGACACCATGTGCTGTGGCTTGGAAAGCTAGATGACAAAATTTCAGTGCAGTTCAACAGACCTCCATAGGTGCTTCCTTGGTTGGGGCCAGGCCTAGGAGATGAGAATTCTGGGAGCCCCCTTTGTTTGCCCAGGAGCTTTCAGGGCATTTAGACTTTGTGACTCTGTGCTTCCCTTCAGGTTTTTGACTCTCTCCTGGTTCAGTAAACTGTTAAGCCTCTGCTCCTATTGGAGGGGAGCTTGAAAGGCCTCAGTTCCAGGAGGAAAGAGCGGGAAACCTGTTTTCAAGGCCTCTGTGTGACATGGGGCAAGTCAATGGGCTTTGAGCCAGTTTCCCATCTGTCCCACAGTGCTCCCTAAATGTGAATTGTGAAGAAGTCATAGATTTGTTGGATGTCAGAGCCAGGATGACAAGGGCAAGAGACCACCGGTGACTAGCCTTGAGCACGATGGCTGAAGAACGCAAGGAAGGCCCCCAGAACGGCGGCCGTCCTGTGCCAGTGGACAAGAAGGATCCTGGATGGACAAGCGGAGCTGGGTCCTAGGTGGCATCTATGAAAGGTATGCCACATCCATGAAGTCCCAGATCCATCTATTGGAAAAGGTCACGGCACGCTGAATTCTCTATCTCGAGAGCCACATTTCCATGGAACACTGAGCCAGAAGAGCTTTGTGAGAGCCCTGTGATCCATAGGGTCCGCAGGGATGGTGAAACCAGAAATGAGAGATTTCATAGCCAGCTCTGATGCCCTTTCCAGCTGTGCTCCACTCCAGGTACAGTGCGGCCAGCAGCTGCCGGCTTCAGGTGTCTGCTCCACCAGGTGTCTGTGAGGGTTACAGTTCATTCAGCAAGTGTGTGTGGATTGTTCATGCAGCCAGTTATGGAAATGAATTGTGATGTCATCCAGCCTGACTTAAGCACACACACACGTGCACACCCCTTTTCAGTGTGATTTTGCTCTATAATGAACCTTACTTCATTCCCATAAAGCCCAATTTCTCCACTGCCTTTGCCCCTGGCTTCCCCTTCAGAAAACTTCCAGAGGTGGGGGTGGTCAGCCCTCTCCAGCTGCAAGGAGTCCTGGGTGAACTGGGCAGAAGTACTGTCAGTTATGACCATTGTGTGTAAGGACAAGGGAGAGTGAATGGGGTGACTGGGGACCCAGCTCACCTCAGCTCTGTGCTAAGTCATCCCTGCGCTGTTGGGTCTGGAGGGGAGCTAAGAGATTCTTTGTTAAACCACATTTTTGAAAGTGCCTCCCTAGACACGAACCTGGCCAGCTGCTGATGGAGCGCTCCAGCTTGCCAGGCGGCCACTCCCTAAACCCCTTCACCCTTTAGTTTCTTCCTTCATTCCGTGGAGAAAGGAATAACTTGTTCCGCCTGCTTGACCTAGTTCTTCAATGAAGAACCTTTTGTGACCTTGCCTGGAGGGCAGGCACTGTCTGTGTGCTCTGGGTGCCCAGCGTGGGGTCTGACATGTGACAGGCAAATATTGTACTTAACATTAAAGGGTTAATTCATTATGCATGTGCATGTATGGATTGTGCACAATGCTAAGTTTCCTTCTTGGAATAACAGGCTGCAGTGGGGAGAAATGCCCCGAGTGCTGCCCACCTCCTGACAGAGAAGTGACGCACATGCAGACTGAGACACATTTCTGGACGTGACCAGACACGGGAATTTGGTTTTCCCGACCATTCTTATTTGTTACTCGGGTCTGGTTTTTTTTCTTCTAATTTTTAGTGGAGCTGGGATGATGGGAGAAAGAAAAGAAATGCTTTATAATTAAATGAAATTTAATTTTCAAAACCTGCTCTTCATACCCCCCAATCTAAGGATGACCTTGCTAGGATCCCTTACCCCAGACAGGTCAAGGGAAGAAAGCTTGATTCCATTCATACACAAAAATATTCAGAGCAGGGAGCTGGGACCAGGAGATCAGAGATAAGCAGGAGGGCCCTGAAGAGAACCTGTTGGATTTGTGTACCTGAAGAGCAGGGCAGGCTTGCACTAGATGAAAAGTGCCCATCTCCATTGGTACTTGTGGTGCTTGGAATGAAGAGACTCGTGAGTGCCAGGCGATGGGAGCGTGGCTGAGCACCGTGGGCCAGCAATGGCACGACATGTTCTTTTGCTGTAAAAAGTGAATTGGAAGAAGCAACAGCAGCTTAGGAAGTTCTGTAGACTGAGGCACAGTGAAGTAAGCAGAACCTGGAAAACAGCCTGAGCCGTGATAACAATGGGGCAGGGGTGAACTCTGAACTGTCTCCAGAAGGGAAGAGAGTACACGTTTCCTCCCTTCCTCGGAAGGCACGTAGAGCATCGTGTCACTTCGCTGACAGGCTTGGCCGATGGTGTGCCAGCCCGGCTGCTTTGTTCTCCTTCTCCTTTCAGATTTTTAGTTATAGGGCATGGATTGCCACGTAGTTGGGGCTGGGGGTATATTTGGGGATAGAGATGATGTGTAGGAGATGGCGGTGACCGCCATTTGGTGCTTTCTGTTGTCGGGATTAGCCTGGCTTGCTTTACGTCACAGCAGGCCACCTTCCCTGTCAGCTTGCTTAATGACGTGGAAAAGGAGATGTGAGTGAGGAGAGCATCCAGATGAGTGGAGTCAGGCCCTCAGAACCTCGTAGACATGATGATGGGGGGAGCTTCTGTAACTGACCGAGTCTCAGATGACCACTCTACTGGCACACAATTGAGCATCTGTTTACATTTAAGAGGTGAATGATATAGTACATATCTGTGGGAAGGGAACTCTCTTATCAATGAGAATAACTGGATTTTCTTGAGTTCTGTAGTGATGTCAGTGTCAGTGATTGAATTTTTTTTCCACTTTTTGGAGGGGGGGAAGGCAGGACAGTTGGGGCTAAATGACTTGCCCAAGGTCATTGCCCAACACTTATGGCTAGTCTAAGGTCAGATTTGAACTCAGGTCCTCCTGACTCCAGGGCCAGTGCTCTATTCACTGGGCCACCTAGCTGCCTCCTTATAAACTGATCTTTTTAGAATGCAGGTTATGCTGTGAAATTTGTCTAAGTGTATAATATTGGATTTAGAAATCAAACTTAGAGGTATGAAATAGAGGAAGCCTGGCTAGAGAAGTTTCTTTTTAAAATGATTTGAGGGGTTGAGGAGATGAAACTCAGTGTGAGTTAACTGTGTTACTTGTCAGAGACAGCTAATGGTCTTGGTCTTTGTGAGCAGAGGCTCAGCATCCAGAACAATCAAGGCCTCCCCTCATTGGACACCACTTCTGGAGCAGTGTGTTTAGCTCACCTGTTCCATTTTAAGAAGAATGTCAACAAGCTGGAGGATGACCAGCAATTAGCTGTGGAGAGTCCTTAAACACTTCTAAAAGTGTTCCATCCAATGATAAGTGGAAGAAACTGGGAAGGTTGAATCTGCAAAAGAGAATATATGTAAGGAATGGACTCAAATTTATAAGAACAAGAGCCATTCCCCAATAGAAAAATGGTCAAAGGATGTGAGCAGGCAGTTTTCAGGGGAAGAAATCCAAGCTACTGACAACCACATAAAAACAAAATCCCTCCAAATCCCTAGTAACTAGAGACATGCAGACTAAGGCAGTTCTGAAATCACATCTCATTCCCACTTGATTGGCAGAGTGACAAAAAAGCAAGATGACAATTGTCAGGCTGTGTGTTGATGGAGCTGGGAATTGGTCCATCTGCTCTAGAAAACCACTTGGAATGATGCCCCAGAAGCCACAAAGCTCTTCACATCCCCTTTGATGCAGAAATACCAGGCCTGTGTCCCAGAGAGGTCAAAGAAAAAGACCCGGGTACAAAGATGGTACACACATACACACACACACACTCCAGGCAGCGGGCTTAAGCAGTCTGCTGGAGGTCACACAGCTACCAAGCATTGAGAGTGTCTGGGGGCCAAAGCTTTGCTCCTCCTGACTCCAGGGCCAATGCTGTATCCCTGCTAGTAGCAAAGAACAGAAAACCAAGGGTGCCCATCAAGCTGGGAAGGGGCAATTCATGCTGAAGGGATGTTATGGGATACTTTAGCATGGTAACAAATGACAGAAAGGTCGATTGCAGAGAACTCTGTGAAGACTTGTATGAACTGATGTGGAGTCAGGTAAGCAGGAGGAGGGCAGGAATGTGCCCTTCCAGCTGCCATCACCTGTCCTTAGTGGCTGCTTCGGCTCCGGAGGGCACAAGTGAGGAGGCCAGCAGGAGCCACAGAGAGGTTTCAGGCTGGACAAAGAACTAACAGCTCTACTTAGCAGGAGGTCCTTTCCCTTTCACTGGAGGTTTGGAAGCACTCGCTGTTTATCACATTGTAAAGATACAAATGACTTTAAAGTTACAGGATAATAAAATAACTCCATAAATTGGCATTTTTGTATATGAACATTTAGCAAGAAGAAAGAAATTCTAAGTACACAATATACAAACTACCTGGGGATTTACTTAACCAGGACCCGCACAGGAGCTATATAAAACTACAAATCATTATGAAAAAGGCAGGCTTAAGTAGAGAAATATTAATTTTCCATTTACTAAAGCAAACTTGGGAACAATATAAAATATTATAAAACATTTCATGGAAATAAAAACACTTAGAGAAATACTAATTTCTCATAAGTGGTGTCAAGCCAATATAATAAAAATGCTACCTAAATTCTGTGTCATACCAGTGAAACTATTAAAGGATTACTGAAAGGTAGAAAAAAAAATCATGGTCAAATTCATTTTGGGCGGACAGAAAGGCCAGGCATCTCGAGGGATTTTTTTTTTAAGTGTGAAGAAAAAGGTCTAATAATGCCACATCTCAAACTGTAGTACGAAGCATTAATCAACAAGAATGTGTGTTACTGATGAAGACCATCAGAACAGATTAGGTATACAACATAGAAGTTAAAAAAAAACAAAAAACACTGTCGTGTTTGATAAGCCAAGAAATCCCAGCTCCTTGGCTAAGGACTTGTTCAGCAAAGGCTGCTGGAAAACAGTTTGGGGAAAAGTGGATTGAGACCTACCACTTCTAGACCACATACCAAGGAGGCTTCAGATGGATAAATACTGCATAATAACAGTATACATTTATGTGATTCTTTAACATTTGCAAAGTGCTTTGTAACTATCTCCTTATCTTCATAATATCCCTAGAAAGTAGGTGCTATTATCTTAGTTGTACAGATAAGGAAATTGAGGCAAATGGGTTAAGCGACTTATCCAAAGTCAAACAGCTCATATGCATCTGGAGCTGGATTTTTTCCTATCTCCAGACCCAGTGCTCTGTCCATTGCAACATACCCACTACCTACCTGCCTTATATAGAACTTAGATATAAAAAGGTCACTTTGTAAACACAAAAATATTGACAAGGGAAAAATCTTCCTTTCAAATATATAAATGGGGACCATTTCATCATCAAATAAGATGATTATAGGGGGCCAAGTGGAAAATATTGATTACATATAATTTACAATAAAAGTCTTAATTACATAAAGGTTTTTGCACAAATGAAACCAGTTTAACATTAAAGTTAGAAGGGTGGGTGGTAAAAAAAAGTCTTTGGAGTCAGTTTCTCTATTAAAGATTCATTTTCTTTATTTAAAGAACTGATAATAAGATTTTTAAATGTAAGAGCTGTTGCCTAAAGGATGTAAACAGGCAGTTTTCAAAAGAAGAAATCCAAACTATTTACAACCATATGAAAACATGCTCCTGGTCACAAAGTATTCAGGAAATGCACATTAAAGTCATTCTGAGAGCCTGCTTCACACTCACTAGCTTGTGAAAGATGCCCCCAAGAGGAAGATGGCAGTTGTTGGGAGGAGTGGGGTGGGGAGGGGCAAGGCACACTCTGCTCTGTGCAGAAGTCACCATACTGTGTGCATACCCGTTTACCGGGTAAAGAGAGCACAGATAGGGACAAAAACGTTTTATGGCAGCCCTTTTTGAAGGGCAAAGACCTGGGAACAGAGAATGTGCAGCACTTGGGGAATGAGGGGCTCAGTTATGCCGCATGAATATGATGGAACGCTGTTCATCATAAGCTACAGAAAGGTCATCAAACCTGGAGACACTTGTATCAGTGAATGCAGAGGGAGGTGAACAGACCCAGAGCCATTTATACAGTGACAGCACTGTACAATCAAACACCTTTAGAGCTTTAACAAAACATGAATGTTTTATTTTTCTTCTGATTAGTGCAATGACTAGCCATGATTGCAGAGGGCCAGTGGAGCCTGCCACCCACCTCCTGACAGAATTAATGGACTCATGGTACAGAATAAAAGACATAACCTTTTTGGCCCTGGTCAATATAGACAAAAAATTCCCTAAATCCTCCATATTGTGTTTTTCTTCCTCTGGCCCCCAGTTACTGGAGAGACAAAGAGAGAATCCCTGTTTATTGAAAAAGGGAAATTTTTAATAATGTTTAAAGAAAAAATAAAGATTCAGATTGAACCCTAGGGCCTGTGGGCTTCTCACTATGAATCTGTAATTTAGAATTAAGAGGAGCTTGATTTTAACACTGCAGAGTTTTGTTTTAATATTTCTTGCCTAACATGATTGGGTGTTGGACTTTAGTGGCAAAATTTTTCTTGTAAGTAAATCAGACTTGTATGTGCAAACTTTAGATGAGAAGAAATTGGACCTCTACTCTGTGGCATTGCCTCCTTGGGAAAGAGAATGAGAGAGAGTATTTTGTTCCCTGATAAGAGCCTCCTTAAGCTGCAGCTAACCCTTACTCAGACAAATGGAATCCTAGATCAGCTAGCTGACTTGTTATTTATTAAATAACCAGGAAATCTTTTAAAGGTCATTGTGGGTTTGTGGATCATTCTGTGGTAAGAACACTGATTGGACTTAGGAGAGCTGGGATTTTTTGTCTTACCTTGAACACTAATTTGATTCCTAACTTTTGAGACAAATATTTTAACTTGTTTGTTGTGTTTCACTGGCTGCCCTTTGGGAAATGTTGTAAAGGTAACATTTTCCTTCTTGGAAGATAAGATGGTATACATGCTCAAGGTCATATTATAGTAAGAGTGAAAATAAATGCCAAGTATTTTATTTTTTCCCAATTACATGTAAAAAATTTAACATTGATTTTTTTTTTAATTTTGAGTTCCAAACTCTCTCTCTCCATCTCCCCACTCATTGAGAAGGTTAGCAGTTTGATATAGGTTATACAGGTGTGGTCATGCAAAATATTTCCATATTAGTTATGTTATGAAAGAAAATACAGACTCCCCCCCACCCAAAAAAAATAAAGTACCTTTTTTAATGCCTCCATTAGCATTCAGACTCCATCAGTTTTTTTCTCTGGAGCTAGATGACATTTTTCATCACAAGTCCATCAGAATTGTCTTGGATCATTGTATTGCTGAAAAGAGCTAAGTCATTCACAGTTGATCATTGCTACAATGTTGCTCTCGCTGGATACAATGTTCTCCTGGTTCTGCTCGCTTCACTTTGCATCCATTCATGTAAGTCTTTCCAGATTTTCCTGAGAGCACCCTTCTCATTTCTTATAGCACAGTCTTATTCCATCACAGTCACATACTACAACACGTTTGGCCATCTCCTAGTGGACGGGCGTCCCCTCAGTTTCCAGTTCTTTGCCACCACAAAAAGAGCTGCTAAAAATATTTTTTGTATATATAGGTCCTTTTCCTTTTTCTTAGCGTTATAGACAGTGTAGTTTTATAGCCTTTTGGGCAGCATTCCAGTTGCTCTCTGGAATGTTGGGCCAGTTCACAATTCTACCAACAGTGCATTAGTATCCCAGTTTTTCAACATCCTCTCCATTTGTTATCTTCCTTTTCTGTCACATTAGCCAGTATGATAGGTATGAGGTTGTACCTTAGAGTTGAATGGGGTTTTTTTAAGGCACTTTATGAGTTCATGGATTGTCAAATATCAATAACAAATTCTCAAGATAAAACCCTAAGGGACGGCAGAGCAGCACCATGTACAGAGGGCTGGGGCGGGAGTCAGGAAAACCAGAGTTCAAATCCAGCCTCAGAAACTTGCTAGCTCTGTAACTTTTGGCAAATCACTTATGCTCCGTTTGCCCCTGGAGAAGGAAATGGTGAACTCAGGTATCTTGAGCAAGAAAATCCCAAGGACACAGGGTCACAAAGAGTCAGATAGGGCTGATTGACAAGAAGATACAATCTTAATGATGCATTTCATTTTCCTGAGACTTGTGGAAAGGATGGAAATGTGAAGTAAAAATCTCTTGATCACAGTGTCCCAAATTGTTAGCGTCTTAAATCTGACAAATATGCCTCCCTGGCAGGGTTTGATGGTGTTCTTGCTGCCCACATGCAGCATTAGCTCAATGGCCCTGTAGTGTTTAGATGTTCAGAATTTTATCAATGTTAAGTTTTCTCCTGGGCTTAGTTGGCCAAGTTTAGAAGAAGAGAAACAGATCTGCTCCCCCTTGCTTTTGTGCTTACATGGCTATCAGTTATGCTGCCCCACTACGTATCCAATGCCCCCTTCTCTCCTCTGCTCCCCAATCCCCTCACACCTGCATTATTGCAGTAGCTGCTGGAGAAGGGGAGCTGCCTGCCTCCAGGCTCTCTCCACTCCAGTCCCTCCTCCATTCAACCCCCACAGTGATTTTCCTAAAGCTCCCATCCGGTCAGACCCGTCCTACACAATAACCTCCTGGCACCATATTGTCACCAGGATCAAATACAGAATGCTTTGTTCAGCATTCAAAGCCTTTCATAGCCTGGCCCCCTACTCCCTTCGCAGTCTTCCACCTTACTCCCTAGCCTGTACTCCTCCATCAGATGACACTGGCCTCCTGGCTGTCTACAAATAAAGACCCTCCATCTCTTGGCTTTGGCCATCCCCCAGGCCTGGAATGCCCTGCTTCCCCACCTCTGCCTGCCAACTCCCCTGGCTTTCTGCCAGTCCCAGCCAAAATCCCATCTTTGACTGGAATCCTTCCCAGGGCCCCTGAGTCCTAGTTCCTCCCCTCTCTTGGTTATCTCTTCTTTATCCTGTATCTCCCCCCACCCCAACCCATTAGACTGTAAGCCCTTGGAGGCAGGGACATCTTTCACCTCTTTGTATCCTTAGCACTCCGAATATGCTTGGCACATATATAGGTGCTTAATGAAATGTTTATTGCCTGACTGATTGTACACCCATGCCCTGTACAAGGTGCACCAATTAGCCTTATCTTCCAGCACTATAATTAGCATGTCATAGCCAAAGCCTTGGATTCAGCTCCTTTCTTGTTGTCTGACGTTGTCTCTGGAGAACTCCCAAGTGTCAGGCCTTGGTGAAGCCAGTGAAGAGCCTCAGCTGAATGGGCCTTTATGCATATGCTCCTTTTTAGGCTATAAGTGATGCTCTTGTACTTGAAGAGCTGTACTGCGACTCTGTTATCCATAAGCACTGAGTGAATGCAGACACTTTCCCCTTGAGACACCTGTTAACTCCCCTTTGGTCTTCAAACAGTATGATCTGGTGGTTTTCGAGAGTGCATTTCCAACCGCCATAGCCATCACATGATGAGGGTACATGGTGCAGAGTTAAAGAAACTAAAAGTCTTCTTGAGCTGCATCTGTTATTCCATGTCTAAAAGCCATGGAATTGCTATCTTCAAGGAGCCTCCTGACATTATCTCCACCTGCCCGCCCCCCGCCCCAGGCAGTCAGGGTTAAGTGACTTGCCCAAGGTCATGTAACTGCAAATTTGAACTCCGGTCTTCCTGACTCTAGGGCCAGTGCTCTATCCAGTGTACAACCTAGCTGTCTTTTGACATTACTTTTCAAAGGATTTTTTTTTCTGTCTATTGATTTAATCAAAGCCAGTTCTTTGAAATACCCTAGATCTGGTTAGAGATAGGAAGGAAGGCTGTAAGGGAAGGCTTTTTTTTTCTTTAAAATTGGGAAGACCTGATCCTATTTGAAGGCAGGGGAGAGGAAGTGGGAAGAGCCAGTAGAGAAAGAACTTGAAGACCACTGAAAGAGGTCAGTCAGCTGCTAGAAGAGACAAGAGAAAGCAGGAGCTGTATCTTTAGTGAGGAATAGCCATTGGTGGTGGTCTTAATGTTAATAGTGTTCATCGTTTTCCTCATATGGAACCACCCCCAAGAAAAATCCAACGTACCCATCATGAATGCTTTGGGGGATACGTTGTTATAGGGCTAGGTTGTTATGGGGGTTTTGCTGGAATTTCATTTTATTTACAATTTTTCATCACTATTCATCAGTCATGTTGGTCTGTAGTTCTTTTTTAAGTACCCCCAAAAAACATTTCTGTATACCTCATAGAATAGAAAAAACAATTATTTTTATAAAAATGTCTAATTCATTCTCCATTCCTTTGAAAACTCTCCTTGTCTAGGATTCTCTCTGAATCTTCTGCTCTCTTCTCAGCATTTTTCAGAGTATCCACTCTTGCTAAACCTGCCTCACCTAGAACCTTTCCCTTCCTCTCTTCCCTCCCCCCACCAGCATCTATAAGTAACCCCAGACAAGGACATTGAGATTTGTTATACTCAGCTGCGACATTTAATGAGTTTGAAATGGGATTCCAGAATTGAAGAATGCGTGATACCATGTGAATGTTTTGAAAATCCATACTTTATCTTTCAAAATACTGCCAGAGACCATTATTTGGAAACTCAATGATTGAGATACTCAGTTGTCTATGTGACCTGATTTTAATACCTCTCCCCTTTTGAAAAGAAAAGCAGAATTTATTATTTACAAGGTTACAAACCATAGCTTTTCTAATATATGTTCATATGTTGAAGCTGTGATTTAATTTAGTGAATGAAAATTTCTGTTTTGTGTGCTTTCCTTCCAGCTCTGATCAGTTTGTCCTTTGGGGGAGCAATTGGGCTCATGTTTTTGATGCTTGGATGTGCCCTTCCGTTATACAAGTATGTATGAACATTTTATTTTTAGTCATGTTAAGGTTGTCTTTAAAAACAGTGTTTTAATTATCTCAAAAGGAGTCACCAAAAAATCGTTATATCCCCCCTCAGCATGGGGATCAGAAGCTCTGCTTTTCTATTCCAGCCTTTGTGCCAATCAAAAATGGTGGCCATACAGAGTCACCAGACCAAGTCTTGAGATAAATGTCCCAGTGTCAGAGCATTTGGAAGATGAGTCTCCAGCGTTGACCATTTGTTCCAGTCTCTGCCAGCCCAGGAATCGCTTTTGATAGATACTGATAAGACATTTGTTAGACAGTGTGCCAAGCACTGGGAATACAGAGACAGGCAACAATCATGTATCTGTCTTCTTTCACAGCATGACTAACGTGGAAATACGTTTAAGATGACTGTACCTGTATAGCCCATATCAGATTGCATGCCATCCTGGGGAAGGGGAACATTTGAAACTCAATATCTTATAAAAATGAATGTTGAAAACTAAAAATTAAATACTTTTCTTTAAAAAAAAAACAACTGCCCTCAAGAAGCTTACATTCTAATGGGGATGGAGGAGAAGAGGGGGGTCAAGGTGGCAAAGTAGTCTAGAGAGTCAGAAAGTGAGACAGGTCAGAGACGAACATGACTGGTGTGGATAGGCCTCAGAGGGAGAGGAGGAAAAGGCCTGAGGGTGGAAATACCCGCAGGGACAAGGCCTGGACACAAGCAGGTAGAAAAGTAAGAGTTACAGCCCCAAGACACGCTTATCCAGGACTGGCTTCAAGACCTCACGGCTGGAGCCCACCAAGTCCTGATTGGGCAGAAAGTTTTCTTCAACATGAAATCAGCCTCTGTGGTTGGCATCCGCTGCCTCAAACACAGAACAGAAGGAGCTGTGGCATCCCTTTGCCAAACATTTAAAGCTGCATTGTCCCTCTGGGCCTCCTTTTCTCTGCTCTCTTTACCTGTCCTGATCTGGGAAACTCCAGTCGTCTCATCATCTTGGTAAACTCTACTAAAATGGGGGACCAGGCTGGCACACCGTGTTTTAGAGATGACCTGACACCAGGGCCAAGGGCAGAGAGAATCGCCAGCTCCATCATTCTGGACGCACCAAAAATCACACCTGCTTGTGACTGTCGTGTCAAAGTAAGCCTGCCATCCACTAAGACCCCCAAACCTCGCTTCGTACCAGTTGTACAGTTAACTTTTTGAATCCAAGCATAAGACTACATTTATCCTCATTAAAAAGACCTAAGTCGTATCTTTAATGACCCATGTCAGTAAAGTTACCAGGATTCTTTGAGGTCCTGCCTCTCCT
Source organism: Pseudocheirus occidentalis (assembly GCA_028646575.1). Classification (NCBI taxonomy): domain Eukaryota; kingdom Metazoa; phylum Chordata; class Mammalia; order Diprotodontia; family Pseudocheiridae; genus Pseudocheirus; species Pseudocheirus occidentalis. The sequence continues at coordinate 2,608,930 of CM053601.1, forward strand.
CCAGCATGGTAGCTCTCCCACTCAGCTTTGTCGTAAGCAGATGTGACTATCATTCTGCCTTTATGAAAGTCATTGATAATAATAGTGAATAGGACCAAAGACAGATTTCTGGGGTACTTAAGAGGGAAGTTCCTAGGTTGACCTTGACCCAGTCATTACCCCTTTTGTCTACATATTCGACCATTCTCAAACCCAGAAGTGGGACAGTGATGACTTTGGGTGTAAAGGGCCATTGGAACACTTTTTTAGGACTGATGAGACCTGATCTTTTTAAAGGTAGCAGGGGAAGAGCCAGTGGAGACAAGAGATTACAGGTCATTAAGAAACATTATTTGACAGTCATTGTAGAGGGGACACAGAGGCATGCCATCTGAAGCCTAATCAAGAGATTGCCATTGGTGGAGAGGAAAAGCGGGCGAAGAGCAATGCTGGGAATCTTGAAATGAGGAACCCAAAATAGGAAACAGGGAGCATGTGAGAGGACCTCCAGAGAAAAGGCTGACTGACTCACTTGCTGCGAGAACTTTTTTGCTGCACAAGGATTAGCTGAAGAAATGGAGACATCTGACCTGGAGAAGAGAAGACTCCAGCAAGGCTCAAGCATTTGTGTGGCTGCCACATGGAAGCAGGGTCCAGCTGGTTCTGCTTGAATCGAGAGGGCAGAACCAGGAGATACGGGGGAAGCTGTGGGAAGACTGACCTAGGCTTGATGTCAGGAGGAACTCACAGTGGAGAGAATTCCCCAAACACAGTGGGCTGGACTCCAGCAGGGTAGAGTGGATCCTCCCTCCCGCCCAAGGCTTTCAATAACTGGTAGGGTGTGGCAAGGAGGGTTCTTTAGGGGCTGGAGTGAGGCCTAGATGGCTGCCCAGGGCCTCTGGATTCTGTGGAGGCTGAATAGTATTGGGATGACTGGGCTCAAAGTAGGATGAGGGGAGAAAATGTTTCCAACCATGGGTGGACTAGAGGGGTCAGCAGGGAGCAGTGACATCTGGAGCTAGGCAGGTAGACTCCGAAGTCCTCCGTTAAATGATAGCAAGTTGGGATTGGGAGGTGAGGAATTCTCTGGGAGCAGGTGCCACCTGCTGTCAGCACATGAGGCCTGGCTACAGGCAAGTGGTGAGTCTGCCTCTTGGGAACGAGGGGGACCTGGCCAGAATCTATAAGTATGCTGCTTCTGCCCTGGCAGAGGCAAATAGGGGGCACCTATACCCCTCCCTTGCTCATACCACAGTGGCCCTGATGGAAGTGAAGGTGGTGGTCATGGGCAGGCCACCTTATTTGCATCAGAATGTCCAATAATTGGAGACATTCAGTCCTTTATTGATTGGGTGCCTATGCAGTGATTGGTGTTGAGAGACACTGTGGGGCTAGACATGTAATCACATTAGTGTAGGGAGTTGCCAGCCAGCATATCTGAGCACTGAAAGAGCTCAGCCCCTGCTCCAGGACTTAGTCTGAGATTGTTTCTGGGGCAGCCAGTGGTGCGCTGATCCACCAGGGTCACACAGCCCGAGGTAAGATTTGGTTCCAGGTTTTCCTGCCCACCTTCCTCCCCAGCCAGCAATACATGCATAGCATCAAGGGAACAACAGAAAATAAAAACTGGATTCCCTGTGCACCCTCATAGTCTGGAGCAGATGGTGCCAAGCACTGTATGTATAACTCCTGAGGCCAGTACTAGTGACAGCATGTTGAAGTTTGGAAAGGGGAGATCTCCTTGGGAGCTTGAGAAGTTAAGTTAGAGAGAACTGAGCCCCGAAGTCTGGAGAATCAGAAGGGAGTGAGAAGCATCTCAGATAAAGAGGAACAGCACAGACATAGAGGCTTGGTGTGGAGAGGAAGGGCTGGGGGGCACAGGAAGGCAGATGCTTTCTGCCAAGTGTGGTAGGAAGTCAGTTAGACCGGAAGGTGCAGCCACATCAGGAGTTTCTACTTGGTGAGGCAGGAAGCCCCAAGGCCCTGTTGTTGTGGAAGAGTGAAGTAAAAATGAGTCTGATCCTAGCATGTGGACTAGAGAAAAAGCTAGACTGAGAGAAGCCAGCTGGAAGGTTTGTCCAGGAGCAAGGCATGCTGGCCTTTGGGTCTGGAAAGCCAGCTGCTGATGTCATGTCAGACATTTGGGAGCTGGGGCACAGGCCTCAATTTCCTCATCTATAAGATGGAATTAATACCTGGTGCAT
>CM053601.1:2611212-2629552 GCA_028646575.1 Pseudocheirus occidentalis
CCCCCCCCCCCCCCCCCCCCCCCCCCGGGGCCTGGAACCTGGGCTGCTCTGGCTTTCTCCAGGGCTTGATAACTGTATTTCTTTAGGCTTCCTCTATAATCCCTGTGCATTTTATTTTATGCATTTAAAAACCCACATTCTGAGAAGTGTCCACAGGTGTTATGAGGCTGTCTGACCAAGGGTGGGCAAGGAGAAACCCAAAGGAGAGGCCCCTGGGAGGGCCAGAGTGTCCAGACCCTGCCTCAGACACTAGGTCTGTGGCCACAGGCACATCACTTTCTTAGGGCTTGACTTTCCTTGTCTGTGGAATGGGGGTGATCCTTGTCCCACGGGTCTCACAGGGTTGTTTGTAGGAAAGCACCTTACACACCCTCCAACATTATGGGAACATGGAGGGTGTTTGGAAGGCCTCAGGGAACAGGCCTAGGAGTAGTGACTTGGGTCTGCCAGAGCTGTCCTCTGTATTGGTGGGGGTAGGGACCTTCAGCTGCTCTGTCATTATAATTATCAAAATCCCCTTGCCTTATCACTGGTTGTTTGTCACTTAGTGTGGAGGCCAAAGATACTGAGTCTTGGTCCTTGGGATTGTAAAAAGTCCCAGTTTTTAGCATCCGAGGAAGAAGCCTCCTTGTTTGTAATCCTGGCTAGGGGGCTTTGGAAAGAGGAAACAGGCTCGCCTCCAGTGTGTGGCTGCAGAGGCCTCTGAAGGAAAGGCCACGGCCTGGCTCTTTGAAAAGATCAGTGTGATTGTAACATGAGAGGAGGGGAGGACTTGGACGGCAGGAGCTTAGGGGCTCGCCTCACTCTCTGTCTCTCTTTCCTTTTTTTGCAGCCAGTACTGGCCCCTGTTTGTTTTGTTTTTTTATATCCTTTCTCCCATTCCATACTGCATTGCCAGAAGGTTAGTGGATGACACAGATGCCATGAGCAACGCTTGTAAGGAACTCGCCATATTTCTCACCACTGGCATTGTGGTCTCTGCTTTCGGACTTCCCATAGTATTTGCCAGGGCACATCTGGTAAGTATGTCCTATAGGACGGAGGGGGAGAGAAGAAGGCAGACAGATATAGAGACCAAGAGACTGGGAGACACAGGAAGGAGGAAAGATGGATGGATGGATGGACGGACGGATGGACAGATGGACGGATAGGTGGGCGGGTGAGCAGGTGGGTGGGTGGGTAGATGGATCGATGGTGGGTAGGTGGGTGGGTGGATGGATGAATGGATGCGTGCCCAGTATTCCTAGGTTGCCACAACCAAAGACTTCATCTGTTAGTGCCAGCTTCTTGCTAGTGAGCCTGTTGCCAGGACCATCCTCACAACCTTTCCAGCCCCACTAGCACAACATTTGAAAGCCAAGGGTGCCCTCTGTACCCTGACAAGACATCAGAGAAGACCCTGATGGAGGAGAGGCCATCTCTCAGGGAGGACCAAATTCCACTCTTAATGTTCCCACTAATGCCACCCAAGGATAGTCTTTTTAATTCTTTCCCTTCCTAGCTGCCATTTTCCCAATGTGCTGAGGTTTTCAAAGTGCTTTAAAAGCATGATCACCTGTGATCCACACAGCCCTCCTGGGAGATAGGTACTGTAAATACTGTTCTCCCCATTTTAGAGATGAAGAAATTAAAGATGGGAGAGGTTAAGTCTCCCCCACAGAGTCACTTGGGAAGAGTCAGCAGAATTTGAATTCAAGTCTCACCTGACTGCCAAGTCAGGCAGACTTCCTACCACACGTTCCTTGTCCCAACCATTCCAGCTCCTCTCTTCTGCACTCCTTTAAACCTTGAATACATTGTGAGAAGTTTGCCCAGAAATGTGTCAAGTTTCTCTGTTTAGCTAAACACAAGTTAAGGCAAATGCCCTTAGAAGCAGAAACAGGAGGGCAGGATTGGTGCTGCTCATCTCCTTCCCCATCATGGAGCCCAGTCATCTCAAAGGAAACAAAACCAGATGAGAGCAGCCCCAGACAGGACCCTCTCCTTGCCCACCGCTGCCCAAGTGTGTCTGGCTGTCCACTGGAGCCAGCAGTGGCCGCGGCTGTCAGAGCCTGCCTGCTTCCTGGATGGAGTAACTCAGTGTTCTTGCCTTTTCTTCCCAGATTGAATGGGGGGCTTGTGCCCTGGTTCTCACAGGCAACACGGTCATCTTCGCCACAATCCTCGGGTTTTTCTTGGTCTTTGGCAGCAATGATGACTTCAGCTGGCAGCAGTGGTAAAGACTCTCCTACCACGGACCTGTTGTCGCCCGGCAGCTGTCCATGCCATCCACAGGCTGGATGAGAAGAGCAGGCCCTGGAGGGCTGGTCTTCCAGGGACAGACTCTTCTCGCTGCTGCTTGGCAGGAGAGCATTTCCACAGTGACTTGCTAAAGGGTTCACAGACTCTTGTTTTTTCAAAGCTCGAGTGGACTCCTTGCTTCTCTGCTTTTCATGGAGCTCTGCTGAGTTGGGATGTCCCTGTTCAGTGTTGGCTCCATAGGCCATGCCCCTGCCCCTTTTTTAATGGAATAAGCACCACTTGAGTACTCCAAGCTCAGACCTATCCTCCAAAAGGCCACAGTTCTGGGCTCAAGGTCCAGCTTCGCCTCCAGAAGTCATCTTATTCCCCACCACAGCTCCCGCGTTATACAGCAGTGCGCTTATCCAGCTGGGATGGTGGCTCTTGTTGCTGAGCAGCCACATCAGTGGGAACATGTGAGGGGGAAACACGGTGGGTGCCAGAGAATCCCCAGCCGGCCAAACCCCAGTGGGCCTGACAAGTCTTAGTGGCGAGGGCCGGCTTGGGGGCTTTACCCTCAGCAGGTATTTGAGTTGGGAAAAAATATTTTTGGAGTTCCTCAGAAGGAGCGTTGGCTGTTCCTTTGTTTCCTCGTTGAACTTCTGTGCTGGGGTTGGAGATGTGATAAAAGAGTTCTGTTATGCCTGGTTTTTATTTTTGTTTCTTGTGGTTATAAATAGATAGAGCTACATTGTGGGAAGCAGCTGGTGCGGCCGTGCCATTGTGAAGGCTGTTTCTCTTTCTGTGTAAGATTTGGGATCTTGTCAGCAGCCTTTCATGTCTGACTCTGGGTAAGGTGGACGTCCGTGACGCTACTGATGATGAAGAGTCTTATGTTTGCAGCATGTAGAAAAGGAAGCCCTCCCACTCCGCGCCCCTCTGAAGGTTTATTTTACACATAGTATATCCTAAATGACTTTTCACATGTAGCTTAAAGATCTTTAAAGAACGAGCAGGACTGCTGTCCTGTGCAGTCAGAGCATTACACTTCTTCTCTTTGCAAGACTTGAAATGATTTCCCAAGTGATTGGTCAAATCTTGCAGTTCTCGCATTAATAATCTTCATGTTTAGTCGATGACAATTGTAGTTAGTGTTCTGTAACGTTAGGTCACATATAACTTAATATTTAAGACAAGTTTCTTGCATACCTTGTCCCGTCAGACCTCCCCTTTCTGGAGGCATTCATTTGGATGTGTTCTCCATGCCTGTAACATCACCGGCTGCTTCTGTTGCCATTTAAGACACAAACTGACCCACAAAATGCTCAGCTGCATATTTCACTGTTAACTGAACATGGTGTGTGTGTGTGTGTGTGTGTGTGTGTGTGTGTGTGTGTGTGTGTGTGTGTGTGTGTGTGTGTGTGTGAGGGAGGGAGAGAAGGAGAGGGAGGGAGAGTTTTACCTTTTGATGTACTCGCTGCCTTGGTGTACTAGGCACATAAATGTTTGTTACATTGAACTCTCGAAAGGTTTGAGTTCACCTGACTATTCTGTTAGGTCTTTTTTGGTTTGGTTTGTTTACTCAGTGTACATCTGATGTATTTACATAAAAATAGGTTCATTCTTAGACGATAATGAACGATCATGATAGTTACAATTTTTTTTTATCGAGTTTATTCCTGAAGGAAGTGGGCACAGATGTTGGACATGTTCAGTTAATTCCTTTAGATACATAAAATCACCCTGTATTGTTTTTCTGGCTAGGAAATGAGCAACAAGGTCGTAGGGACAGCTGATGGATGGCAGACTGTGCACCCAGCAAGTTTCCATCTGGCTCCCTGCCCCCTACCCATGGGCCCCCTTTCCCCTTCAGTGGGGCTGAAAAAGACCTGAAATGTTAGCATAGCTGTGACCATATTAGTCCGAGCTTGCCAGGTAAATGTGCGTTAGACATCTGTGGATGTGACTGAGACCTGGCCGTGCCTGTGACCCCCCCAGCCCGTCTGCTAGGCCCTGGCTCTTCCCCGTTTTTCCTCCTTGGGATGGTTCATTACTCCTCCTGTTTATTTCCTTGGCCGTACAGTCTTTTTTCTACATGCTGCATACACTGTCACACACTAATTGCTATGGTGGGGCAGCACCATGCCTCAGAGCTTGCCCAGGAGGCCTGACCTAGTGCTGCCACCGCCTCGGGTTTCTAGGCTAAGATATCTAACACGTGGCTTTTCCATAGAACATGCATTGATAGAGCACAGCTGTCCGAGAGAGGGGAAAGTTTTGATGACAAAACAATAAAGATTTTAAGTTCTTGTTTTTGCGTGTGAGATTTTGTTTTTTAAGCAGACACACAACACATCCTGTCCTTTGTTTCTGGGTGCTTCTAGTCTTCTTCAAGAAGCCCGTGACACATGGATGGTGAGGCTGCCTCGTTCATGGTAACCTCGCAGCGCTGTTTTGTTTCCCAAATTAAAACTGAAACCATGGTAACCAATGTCCCTTTCTGTGCGGTGGAGACTGCCTGATGTGAAGCATTGGTGAAAGGGGGCTGGTAAGGTCAGGAAATGACGTTTTGCCTAAGCATGTTTACAGATGAGTCACAAAAGGCTGGTCTCAGAACCGTCTCAGAGCTTAAGCTCAAGGCCTCTTTGCCATAAAATTGATGCGAGTAGTAATTGATGGTCAGCTTCTTATGGTACAGTGCTTCTGCTACGGCCACTCCGGTTGGCTTTGTTTAAGAAAACATCAAAAGACTATACTCCGTCTATTCTGAAAAATTATGTGTATTGGCATTGCAAATGTCAGTATTGTCCTTGGGTCACGTATGCAGTCTATTGCAAAATAATCAATTCCACATTTTAATACTCTGTTTTATCTGTGTTGCTGTTTCAGTCTTTGTGGGAATATTCAAAAAAGTCAGACTGTAAAGGCCACATTTTTGTGTTCACTTTGAGGTCCCCTGGATGAACAGGTCTGATCGCTCAGATGACTTTATCAGGGTGCCTTATCTAACACCCAGCCATGCACTTTACCTTGAGATACAAAGAGCCTCAGAACACACCCTCAACCAAACAGGACAAAAGTAATATACAGGAATAAAGTTGGACGAGAATTGATGGCATCTAATACAAAATAGTAAGCCTTTTAAAAAATCTTGGGGAAAAATAGTTCAGTGATGTCAACTAATATTACTGAATATATCTCAGTCTGTGCAGTATTTTTCACCCATAATTCCCCACTTCAGCAATGAAAGGAAGGAGGTAAATTTTCTCATCTTTCCTGAGGGACAGGCTTCATCCTTATAATTAAAACAAGATTCGTTCATTTGTTCTTTCTATTTTGTTGTCATTTTTTAAAAAATATTTTTATTTGTTAAATATTTCCCAATTACATGTAAAAAAATTTCAATAATCATTTTTTAAAAATAACTTTGTGTTTCAGTTCTCTCCTTCCCTTCCATCCTTCCTTGAGAAAGCAAGCAATGATATCAGTTATATCTGTGAAGTCTTGTAAAAACAATTTCCATATTAGCCATATTGTAAAAGAAAATGCAGGCAACCCCAAGAAAAATAAATACCTGCATGAGCATTCATCAGCTCTTTCTCTGGAGGCGGATAGCAGTTTTCATCACGAGCTCTCTGGAACAGTCTTGAGTCATTGGTCATCTTGATCAGAGTAGCCCAGCCTTTCACAATTGACTTTCCTTACAACTTTGTGACAACATTCTCCTGGTTCTTCTTCACTTTGCTTCATTTCGTCTAAGTCTTCCTAGTGTTTTCTGAAGCCATCTGGTTTGTTAACTTGTCTTTGTGTGTGTTGTTCCCTCCTCCTTATGCTGCTTTGGTACCGAAAGCCTTGTCCAGGCTTCTCGTGTGTGGGGGCAGGGAAGACCTTCGTATCATTGTTTCTTGCCCTGTGGTAATATTCCATTACTTTCATGTACCACGATTTATTCAGACTTTCCTCACTTTTAAAAAGACCTACAGAAATGAAAACTTGCAAAACAGAAGCCAGCAGGTCCTGTTATGAAAAGACTATTTCAAGGTGCAGTGGCACATTTGGAATTTTTAACGTGTCTTTCCATAGAATCAACATCACCAGGGATAGAGGGATTACTAACCCAGCCCCCATGAGCTTATTTAACCTGTCCTATGGCCAAAGTTATCACTGGCTCTTATATCTTCTCTTTTTTTGTGGAAGTATGCTCAGGTTCCTAAACTGATCATCAAGTCATAGTTCCTGGAATGATGAAACACATTGGGAAACACTGCTGGATTTTTTTTATTAATACAAAATCTCATTTTAAAAATTACATTATATTCAAACGAGTCATATAGTAAAAATTTCATAGGTATAAACATCCTCAGAGGTCACCTGCTCAGAAACTACACCAACTCAGAAGGTCAAGGAAACGATGAGGTCTCCCAAGACAGGCAGTCCCGTCTTGGCCTTTGTAGTCCCACCGAAGCCTACCACTCCACAAGTTGGGAAACTGCCAAAGATGGTGGCAAGTGTGAGGAGAGGGGGAAGACTGGGGTGGGAGAGAATGTGGGTGAGCAGGGGAGTGAGTGCCCAGCAGGCCTTGAGAAGGGGAAAGGATCGAGACCTCAACACGCCCGAGCCAAATTAACCTCCTTCTCTGATCTTGGGCAGCTCGGCCACTTCACACCTCATTTTCCTACGGCCATCATGCTTGGGCACCCTCCTCACGCCTTTGCCCTCGCAGCTTGCTTGTTCCAGTGCTGTGCTCAGCTTCTCTTCCTTCTAGACCTGCTTTCAGTTATCCCCACGCAACCCGAGGCTCCCTTTCGGCACTGTTTTGTCACTTGTCTCATCAACATGGTCATTAAGTCCCCAAGCCGGGTAGGGACTCTAGCATCTGGGCAAGGCTCTGTTTACTGGGTAAAAGGGGCTGGGGAGGCTCCTGCTCGCTTTTTCCTCCTTGCTAACACAAGCAGGAACACACAGTACACCAGGGGGAAGAAGCTGTTGTAGGAAGCCCCCAGCAGCCCCAGCACAGAGGCACTTCGGAGCTCCACCGCCAGCAGGATGTAGGCGATGATAAGCTGAGTATGCGCCCAGGTGATGGCCCTGTAGAGCAGCCTCCCTAGCCAGGATCTGATCAGCACGTTGGCACTGCTGTGAATCAGATAGTCGGCCTCCACCATCAGTGCCCAGCACAGGAAGCCGAAGACCTGGCCCGGGTGGAGCCCGTGCCACCAGGCAGAGAAGGCAAAGGTCTGCAGCAGTGGCCAGGCCTTGGCCCGCTTGAAGACAAGCCTCCGCAGCCACCTGCTCGTGCTCCGGTTCCAAGTCCTGGTGAACAGGGCGAGCCTGTGAGTTGTCTCCAAGGTCCAGATGTCTGCATCCGAGACATCTCCCTCCCCGTTGAGGGGCATTCCAGAGTCTGGCCCAAAGCCTGCTGCCCAGAGGACCGATTCATCCAGGATCCAGTGAGCATAGTAGGTCAGTCTGAAGAGCACGGCAGTGGTCCACATGACGTAGATGCAGCCCAGTTGGCGGCAGTCAGCCAAGCTGGTGCCAGCCTCGAGCAGCCCCATCACCAGGGTTTTCAGCAGCTGCAGCCCCAGGAGCAGCAGGCCCCTCCTGGTGGCAGGGCCCAAGGACAGAGGCCTCCACGTTGACTGTGGCCGGCTCACTTCAGCCTGAAACCTCTTAAAGGAACACAAAGGGCCGCCCAGAAGCGCTGGGAAAAAGAGGAGGTAGCTACAGAATGCCAGGACGCAGGGGCCTCGCCAGGCTTCTTTCACCACCACTTTACCCTCACTAATGTCCAGAGAGAGCCCGGTGACTCTCTGGGTGAGGAGCATAAGGGAAGATAGGGTGATGCAGAACCTGGAAGAGATCGAAAAATCAGACTGGGAGTCTGCCCATCTTTCACATCACTGCCTCCAGGTATGAACTATCTTTAAAGAGGTGAGTTGGGGTCTGACCAGCACAGATTCAAGGGGATGGACACCTGAAGCATGTGGCTTTCCTCCATTCGCTGTTAGCAGTGACCGACTGCAGAATAGCCTGCCTCCCTCTGGAGTAACTGACCATCCAAGCAGTTTGTATTTTTAGAATTCAGGGCCAGATGCTGGCTGTTCAAGACTAGGGGAGTGAATCAGACCTTGGAAATCCTTGCCCAGTGCCTGACACCAAAGAATGGCCCTCAGCTTGGACAAGATAGAAGAAAATTATGCCATTCCTTAGGTCTGAGATTTTTTTCCCCTTATCTGTTTTTTTCTGGATTTTGGGAACCACATGCATTTAGAAATATATACTTAGAAAACAACCGAGATTTCTAAACAAAATTAAAACATCGGTTAGTAAACAACTTGAATAGAAGTTGCATAACACCATACAGAAACATTGGGTTTGGTAAATAAAAAGTGTGCCTCCTCCCAAATTGTCACCCCAGAAATGAAAATATAGCTGAAAGCTGGTTAACTGTGCTTTACTATGAAGCATACTTGACTGTATAATTCTGATGAACTTCTGATATTCTAGCATGCCTCCAGGCACAGTAGGCTCTTAATAAATGCTTTTTATTGACTTGGTGATGCCTTCTGTGCCAGCAGACTCTGAGCTGAACTTTAGAGGCTCCAGGACCTCTAACCACCAGTCACTGGGCAAGTGACCAAGCCCTTGTCCTAGTTTCATAATCTACAGACGAGGGTGATCTCCCTGATGTGGTTGTTGGAGGGGTAATTAGTGGAAATTACAGTCTTTCACTCTGAAAACAGGAAGGCCTGGCCGTCACGGGGCATAGTTCTCCAGCCCCTCCTGTGTGCCCGTCTGTTCCTGTGAGGATGGAACCACAAACGTCTAGCCGTTTCTCTCGGCTTTCACCAGATGCCACCCATGGCTGTTCTCTTCATCTTGTCCATCAGCCCCAGCTCCAAGCTCCAGGCCTGGTCCTTCCTGTTGAGTTGGTTTTTCTGCCTCCTACCCAGCTCATTCTTCTGATAATAGCCCTGACACACTCCCCTCCTCCCTCTCCCTGCAGTCACTATACATTCCCTCCCTCCCTCCCTGAGTCATGACTGGGGCCAGGCAGTGTGGTCTTTGTCCCCAAAGTCCTTGGGGTGATGACAGCTCCATCTCAGGGGGTGCTTCCTTCCCACAGCTGTCACACCCTTGGCTTCTAGCCCACCTTCTTGATACCACTTTTCCCCATAGTCCTTCAGTAGCAGGGCAACCTCAAGATGTCCTGGGACAGACTTCCTGCGCTTTCTCCCCATCGTGAGCTCCCCTCCTGGCCTTCCCTGCCTCCACACAGGGAAATAATTCCCATTTATGGCTGTGTTCCCCTACTGCCTGTCTCAGCTAGCTGTCCCAGTCTTGAGGTAAGCTGGCCTCCCTGCAGTATTGGCTGAGCACAGGCAGTAATAAAGAAGGAGGAAGCTTGGCTATGGAAAGATGACAGAGAAGGCTCAACAGGCAGCTGCTATAAATGGTGGGCTGGTTGGGGCCCTCCTTTACCTCATGCAGGGAGGTTCTTGAAGATAGTACTCAGTGTAATGCAGTCCCAGGTGGCAAAGGGTCTGCCAAGTCATCTGGAAGGAGAACATCCAGCAGTGGACCTTCTCTGGGCTGACGGACTGGAGGAGAGCCACAGCACAGAAAGCAGGGATGAAGACCAGCACTGCGTACTGGGCCATGGCTGTCCAGGCGAGCAGGCAGCCTCCCAGGAGGAGGAAGATGTGTCTGGAACAAGAGAGATGTCCCTGGAACCCTGGTCTACAGAAACCTCATGAGGATAGGGCCTGGGACTCCACTCAAGACAGACCCACGTTAGATGGTCCCTTACAGTGCGCAGAGGGCTGGAGTTGGAGGCAAGAAGACCAGAGTTCTGATTCTGCCTCAGACACTAGCTATGACCCTGGCCAAGTCACTTAATAACAACAATAACAACAATTTAAAAAAAAATAGCACTGACATAGCTCTTTAAGATTTTCAAAACACTCTACAAATGTTTGACCTTGGGAAGTAGGCACTACCATTTTTCCTGGTTTACGGATGAAGAGACCAAGGCAGAAAGGGATTAGACTTGACCAGTCACAAAGCACTCTCCCAACATTAATCAGCACAACCCCAGGAGGGATGGACTGCTGTTATGTCCTTCTTACAGAGGAGGAAGCAGACTGAAGCAGACAGCAGGCAAGGAATGCTTCCAGGGCCCCACAGTTAGTGCTTGAGGCCAGAGAGGGAATGTCTAACAGGCAGCTGGAGACAGGAGACTGGAGCTAGGAGCTCAGAGTCGAGGACAGAGCATTAGTGCTAAACTTGCATTGACAGTGTGTTCTGGCAGCCCAGCATCTTAAGGCACAATAAGAGAGCCATAGCAGTGATATTTCAGGTGACAAGCATTTTATTAAGCACTTGGTATATGCCCAGTGTAGGGATACAAAGAATGAAGCAATTTCTTTTTCTAAGGAGCTTATATTCACTATAAACAAGTTGGAGGAACAGGGAAAGAAATACCTCCCACAACTAAGGACAGGAGAAGAGTTCTTGACCCAAGACAAACAAACCAAATGTGAGAGATAATTGCTGTTAGATCAAATTAAAGATTTTCTGTACAAAATGCAACTAGAAAGGAAGCAGTGAGCTGGGGGAAGGCATATTTCTCCAATAAATGACTTACATCCAAGAAATGTAAGGGATTGAAATACATAGGAATAAGAGGCATTCATCAACAGATAAGTGTCCAAGGAGATAAATAACCAATTCTCAAAAGAAATACAAGGTATCAACAATATGAAAAATGTTCCAAATAATTAAAAATTGAAGAAATGCAAATTGAAAGAGCTTTGAGCTTCTGTGTCTCACCCATGATATGGGCAAAGATAAAATAGGAAAATGGCATTTGAGGGAGAACATTGGTGGAAGTTGTCCAGCCACTGTGGGAAGCCATTTGGAAATAAGCCTCCAAAATCACCAAACTATGTATCCTCTTTGACCAGCCATCCCACTAACAGACACATGCCAAAGAGATAAAAGAAAGAACAGAATGTACAAAAATACTTGTAGAAGTGTTTTTGGTTTTAGCAAAGAAACAAGGTGAATGCCCATAAAATAAGGAAGACTGAACAAATGGAATATTGTTGCACCATTAAAAAGGACTAAAGGAATTAATTCAGAGCAGCTTGGGATGACTCATATAAACTGAGGCAGAGGGAAGTCAGCAAAACCAAGAGACTATGCCCTGACTGCAACATTTTAAGGGAAAAAATCTTTGAAAGACTGAAGAACTGGTCAATGAAATGATCCCAGAAGACTGGTCTCCCCCGTGGTGGAGAGGAGATGGAAGGAGAGTAGTGCTTTCAGAATGAGGGCATGGATGGACAGTCCCACTGTGTTTCCCCGCCTACCCCCTTGTCATACATCACATCTGAAGTACCATGCTCTGGTCTTGGCACTAAATTTTCTTTTCTTTTTGGAAGGGGAGGGCAGGGCAATTGGGGTTAAGTGACTTGCCCAAGGTCACAGGGCTAGTAAATGTTACATGTCTGAGGCCAGATTTGAAAACTCAGGTCCTCCTGACTCCAGGGCCGGTGCTCTATTCACTGTGCCACCTAGCCGCACCTTGGCTGTATATTTTCAGAAAGACACTGATTAACTGGAGAATATACTGAAGAAATCAGCCAAGATGATGACAAGTCTCCAGACCACACCAAACATGGATTGGTTGAATTAGGGATACCTAGTCTGAGAGATGTAGAGGGCACATGACAGCCTTTTAAGGGCCAGTCTGTGGGAAAGGGATTCAACCTGGTCTTCTTGGCCCTAGAAGGCAGAACCAAGAGTGATGGGGCTTTGGGATGTTATTAAGCAGGAAGAACTTATTAATTAGAAATGCTCTAAAGTAGAATTGGGCAGACCCAGGAAACGTGGTGGTAGTGAGCTCCCCTTCACTAGAGGTCCTCAGTTGCCACGATCGATTGCTTCAAGAGAAGACTGGATACCCTTGCTGGTATGGGTCAGACCAGACTGCTGTGGAAATCCTATCAAGCTCTTCAGGTCTGTGATTTATGACTTTTATGAAAGTATGTCCTGATGTCACATGGCATCAAGAAATCCTACCTGACTCCTGAGGTTGGAGTTTGTGAGGCTTCTACCTGGAAGACCCCATGTCATTCCTCCAAGCCCCTCTTGCGACTGTACCCTTAACCACTTGTCTCCTACCCTCATGTCCTTCGGGTGGCGAATGCCTCCAGGCTCAGTGCCCTGGGGAACAGGCTTGTAATTCTTTGTTCCTATCAAGACTGGGAGGGGACTCTCTGGGAGGGGAAGCCTGATGAGCTGCCCCTCTGGCCAGAAGAGTCCTGCCAGGCCAAGTTCCTTCCTTGGGTACTTCAGAAAAGCTTCAAATGACCACTAGGTGGCACCACCTGGATGGAGTAGGGTTGGTGGTGGGGTGGTTTCAGTTTTTGGTTGGGTTTCTTTTTTTTTTCTTTTTTTTTTTTTTAAAGTGCTATGCCTTTCCATATTTTAACTGCTAACTTTAGCAGGGCCATCTTCAGGTACCCTGATCTCTGCCTGGCCACTGGCCCCAGATGGCTCTGGAGAAGAAGTGAGGCTGGTGACTTTGCCCAGCCCTCCCTCACTGAAATCCAACTCACTGGCAAGTCAAGACATGACCTTTCTGACAGTGAAGGACAAGCAACAGCTCACTTTAGCCCACAGAGACATGTTGAGTCAGGACAAAAAGAAAAGGCCAGACCGTCAGCCTCTCAGTCCTCCACAGCCCCTTCTTTAATGTGGCATTTTACATTTGAAATAAAGGAAAGAAACTTTTGTCAGACTCCCTCCTCCCACTGAGAATGCTGAACCTGGAATCAGGAAGACCCGAGTTCAAATCCAGCCTCAGGGATTTCCAAACTGGGGGACCCTGGTCAAGACACTTGACCCTGTTTGCCTGGGTTTGCTGACGGATAAAATGTGTGTGATAATAGCACCTGCTGCCCAGGGTTGTCGTGAGGACCAGACGTGTGCAAACGCGAGCGCGCACGCACACACACACACACATTGTTATAAGTCATGTCTGACTCTTCATGACCCCATTGAGGGTTTTCTCACAAAGTACTGGAGTTTGCCACTTCCTCCTGTGTGTGTGTGTGTGTGTGTGTGTGTGTGTTTATCATTCCCCTACCAATTATGACCTGGAGACCTCTGAGAAACGAGGGGGCCTCCCCAGCACCTATCAGAGAAGGGCCTTCTCCTGTGCAGGAGCAGGAGGCACAGGCTGGGAAGGCCACTGCATGTGCATGACCTGCCACCCCATCACTCCAGTCTAGACGGACTTGGAGAGTCACAGCGCCCCTTCCCTCCAGCTGCCTGTAAAGAGGGGTCTTTAACAAACACATCTGGAGACAGTACATTTCATGCCTGGGTCGTCTCCTTTCCATTCTCCAAGCTGGCTTACCACACAGCCACTCACCTGGACAGGTGGTTCTTTGTCGCCAGATACAGGCAATGAAAAGGGGTAGGAGGAAGCAATCAAGTCTCGTTGCAGCTCCCAGGACCCTACACATAGAGCTCCCATTCGAAATGCTGTTGGGAGCGACCCCGTTCACTGAGTGGTGGGTTTTTGTGTCACAATAACTCCTGAAGACTGTCCCCTAAGGTGGTCAGAAGGAGGAGTCCCCGGACAGACTAGACAAAGTCCCAGCCCCTTGGAGTCCAAGGCAGTCAGCTGGCTGCAGGGAGCAAGTCTGAGCGTCTCTCCTAAAACCTGGGGGACAAAGGTCCTAACTCTTCCAAAAGATCTGCTAAGGAGTGAAATCTGCACAACAAAAGAGCTGTGGGCTTCAGAGGGGACCCATCGCAGCTCCCTTAAGTCTGTCTGTGTGAGGGTCCAACTTAGAAAAGCAATGAACAAAAGATGGAGGGGGAGCAAGGCGCCTCATAAACGTGCCCCTTCTTGTCACTTTCCCTCTCCGGGTTTCAGTTCCTTCATCTCTCAAATGGGCTGGGGTTGGATTCAGTAGGTTCCAGGGTCTCTCCCAGCTCGAAATCTCAGATCCGAGGGTCTTCTCCCTAAGCAGATTCCACAAGTCAACAAGCATTTATGAACCACCTACTGTGTGCCAGGCACTAGGCTAAGTACCGGGAATAGCAAAGATGTTCCCTGCCCTCAAGGAGCAGTTCAATGATGCTCTTTGCTCATCTGCACACAGCACTAAATGACAAGTCAGATCAAGCCAACACACATTTGTGAAATCGCCCGCTGGGTGCCAGGCAAACCAAGTGAACAAAATAAAACCAACCTAGACTGTGCTGGGCAGTCGGAGGACCACCCCATTGAGGTAGTGCATCTCTAGGGGTCACCCTTTGAATGACCATCAGCGGGGTTCAGAATGGAGGAGGAGGTAGAAAGCAGGTAGGGTGGCATGGAGGAAATGGTTCCATGAACGCCACACTCCCCACCGGCTTCCTTGTCAACACAGACTGCCCCGCTGCAGCTGCTGGGCGGTTCCACGTCTCAAAGCACCACAGTCTCCTTAATGGGTCACTAACGTAGAGCTGAAAGAGGCCTCACAGGCCACCCAGTCCAACTCCCTTACTTTACAGATGAGCAAACTGAAGGCCAGGGAGAAGGGACTCATCTAAGGTCACACAGCCAGGTGCTGGTAAAGCCTTCACCAAGATGAAAGGAAAAAAAATCCCCAAGCTTACCTGGCAGTGATGGAGAAAGAATCCACGGCACAAAGATGATGAAACACAAGAGCAAAGGGGAAAGCAACTCCCTGGTACAAGGACACAGGGTCAGAGTAAAGCCCTGGTAGCCCGTCCATTCAGCCGGGTCCTTCTTAAAGTCACAGCGGAGCAAGCCCAGCGAGGGCCTCCAGGCCTTTTATACAGTTTGGGGCACCAGGCTGGAATGTGGAGATCAGCAGCCTTGGTGGGGTTTTCTGCACTTGGGAGACTGGAACATCTGAGGAACATCACTGCTTAGCAACGGGAGAAAGGAGGAAAGCACCCGGCTATGTTCAGCAGCTGCTGGCTCGTTCATCACAAGCATGGCTTTATTTGCCTTCCCTGTAAGCACACTGCCATATTTCCTTCACCAGGTTAATATAAGTGTTTGCCCTTTTTGAAAAACCTTCCCATCAGGGCAGAACTCAGGCCATGGAGCTGGCATCTGAGCATATACTTAGAAAAAGGAAGGCAGACAGGAAGGGAGAACTGGGAAGGAGATGGGCTGAGGCCGCACCAAGAGGACGGTCAAGATCTGTGGCCTTGGTCACTGTGCGACTCTGAGCAAGCCCCTTCCCCTGCCTGGACTCTTCCTCACTGGTAAGACAAAGTTCTCCCTGGCTTAGGTACTGCATGCCTATGAAGGAATATCACCCTGGGGATACGGGTGTGCTATAAGCAGAAGTGGAGTCAGAGCTGTAGCATTACGGCCAAGGCTAGCTCTGGGCTGGCCAGACCGGAGCCTCACCCTCCCAAAAGGCCGTGCCTGGTCAAGATCCCCTACAGAGCAAGGAAACTAAGCAGAGTTCACCCCTTTGAGGTCATCAATGAAGCATTTCATGAAAGCAGTGAGAAAAATAAACATTAAAGCAGCCGCTAGGTGGCTCCAGCCCTCCAGTCAGGAGGACCTGAATTCAAATCTCAGACACTTAACATGTACTAGTCGAGTGACCTTGGGCAAGTCACTTGACCCCAACTGCCTTGCCTTACCCCCTCCAAAGAAAGAGAGAGTTAAATGTAATGTTAATATTAAAGCAGTCCTTTCAACACCAGCCTTGGTGCTTCTCCAAGGCAGAAATCCCTTGGAGGGCCAGTCCTTTGCAGCCCGGGGTCCGCCCCCCCAGGGCTGGGCACTTCCTCAGCTGGCTTAGCGCCTCCAAAGGATGAGGAGTTCGGGGCTGCAGGCCCCCTGGGGAGCTCCCGGCCACCCCACAGGATGCTTCCTCCTCGGTGCTCTCACTCCAGGAAAGCCTGGGATTGGAGTGACCAGCCCTTCAAGGCCGGGACACGGGAGAACAGGAGCCTGGGGCTGGGGCCGGCGAAACTGAGGCACAGGGAGGGGCGGGGGCGCACTCGGGGACAAGGGGCTCCGAGGGAGTCAATGTTCATTGTCCCCTGACCCCCAGAAAGGAAACTGAGGCACAGGGAGGGGCGGGGGCGCGCCCGTGGTCAAAGGGCTCCGGGGGAGTCAATGTTCAATGTCCCCTGACCCCCAGAAAGGAAACTGAGGCAAAAGGAGGCCCAGCCTCGGTTCGAAGCACCCCAAGGGGCAGTCCCAGGGCGGAGGGCGGTTAACCCCAGGAACAGAGAGGGGCAGAGCCCGCGTAGGGTCACACAGCACTCTGCACTGATCATCCCTCCTGAGGGGAAACTGAGGCACCAAGAGAGGCAGGGCCGGCCCACAGTGCCTCCTCAGGGTCTCGAGAGAAGAGCCAGGGGTATCTGAAGCTGCTGGAAGGAGACTTAGCCACTGACTAAAGTACCGGCTTAGTCTTTGAGCGCCTCGAGGGCGTAACTGCCCGCGCATGCGCGTTCCCCTCCATCCCGCCAAGTTTACAAGCAGCTCTCAGGTTTGCTCCGCCCCACTGGGCATGCGCACCCTAGCTCACAGAGCCCGTCAGGCTAAACAATGGAGCCCAGAGAACATCCTACCCACCGCGCACGCGCCCTCCACCCCACCTGCAGCTGCTTAATCGAGCGCAGACCTGACCCCACCCTCACTGGATGCGACGGTCGTATCTTCCCCTGAGTGAGGGAAAATGACGGAGAAGATCTCCAAAAGGTGAGTCCACCTAGTATTGGTCGTCCGCATGACTCCGCCCTACCCCTCGTGCCCCCCGGGCTGTGACGGAACCAGTCGGAAAGCGAACGCCTCGACCCCCGCCACCTCTCCCGGTCGCCGGCCGGGGAGGCCGGATGCTCTGGCAGGGCGGGGTCTCCGCAACGCAGTGCGCATGCGCTGTCCCGGGAGGGCGGGTTGACGGAGCCACGGGGCGGGGGCTGGTGGAAACGTCGTGTCACGTGCCCCGTGGATCCTTCCCCTGGGCTTGTCAGTTACCCTTGCGCGAGCTCGGAAAACTCCCAAAGGCTGGAAATTGGCACCTACTGTGTGCCCGGCCCGCGCCCCAAAGGAAGCAGCGGGGAGCCCTTAGACCCGGCCTAGCTGGGGGCTGTGAACGGGTCAATCCCCGAGATGGGCAACGTCCCGGACGCCGGCCCCTGGTCTCAGCCCCGCCCCGAGCCGGTGCTGAAACGCGCACCTACCGTGTGCCGCCGCCGTGCCAGGAGGCTCAGTGGTTTGGGGGGACGTCAGAAGCCAAAGTCGGCCCTCTCAGGCCTGTCCGGCTTCATGACTCCATGGGGGGTTCTCTGAACAGGGACACTGGAGTGACTGGACACGTCTGTCTCCGGCTCACTTTACAGATGAGGAAACTGAGGCAGACAGGGTCACACAGCTAGGAAGTGCCCGAAGCCAGATTTGAATTTCGGGCCCAGCCTCAGCGCACATGGTACCATGGCACACGTTAGCCTTCACGAGTAGTCAACATGAGGCATTTAAATGTCGATTAAGCTGATCGCTGGGCAGTGTCATGTGCTTCTGACTGCCCCTGTCCTGTAGCGCTGACATGGAGCCCCTCCAGACTGTGCCCCCCAAACTCAGGGCCCGGGGCAGGGTAGGGCATAGGGATCCCGGCAGCCTTTTTGTCCTGTGCTCTTGTTTGCAGCGTGAAGATCGCCCCAGGAGCAGTGGTGTGTGTGGAGAGTGAGATCAGAGGGGATGTGACCATAGGTAAGAGGCGGGCTGGGGACAGAGGGCACTAAGGAGCCCCAAGACCCTGTTCCTCAGCTTTAGGGATGGGGAGTGAGTGACTCAGGCCAGCATCCGGGATTTGCCCCCGCTCCACCCCCAGTCAGAGGTCCAGGTCTTTCCCTGGGGGCCTTGCCCTGGTCCAGCTTGGGGGACCATCAGTGGATTGTCCTCATTGCTCACAGTACTTTTTTTTTTTAATTTTAATTTATTTTCTTGATTACATCATTCATTTCCACAAGGTTTTGAGTTACAAATTTTCTCCCCTTTTTGCCCCTACCCCCCAGCCCAGAACACTGATCCCACTGTAAGGCCCCTCCCACAATC
>CM053601.1:2630052-2648464 GCA_028646575.1 Pseudocheirus occidentalis
GCTTTTGTTTCTCTTTTCTCATTGTTCACTCCATTGGCTATAACACCTATACAACCAGACTATTGTACAATGTGAAGGAGTTTGCAGATCCTATACATGATTGTATGCCACCATGGGGGGGTCGGGTGGGGGATGGGGAGGAAGGGGAGAAAAATCTATAACTGAAGTGACTATGGAACAGAATCTTGTAACCTAAAAGCGAACAAACAAGTTAACTTTAAAAATAATAATAATAAAATAAAATTTAAAAAAAAAAAAAAGAGAACATCCGACTAAGAGTCTGGAGACCTGAGATCCAGTCTAGAAGGAACTAGGAGGCACAGCAGATAGAATGCTGGGCCTGGAGTCAGGAAGACCTGAGTTCAAATCCCATCTTGGACCTTTACTAGCTGTGTGACCCAGGGCAAATCACTTAACCTGTCTGCTAGGTTTCATTAATTATACAATGGGGATGATAACAGCATCAGTTTCCCAGGGAAGTCATGAAGACCAAAGGGAATAATATTGGAAAGCATGTGATACAGTGCCTGGCACCTAGTAGGCTCTTTTAAAAAATTTTTATTTATTTTATTCATTTCCACAAGATTTTCAATTACAATTTTTCTTCCCATCTTTCCCCTACCCCACCCCAAAATAACAAGCCTACTGAATACCCTTCCCCTAATCTGTTCCCTCTTATAGCCCCCCTCCCACCCTCTCAACTTTCTAGTAGGGAAAGATGGATTTCTATACCCCAGTGCCTGTGTATCTTATTTCCCAGTTGCATGTAAAAAATGAATTGTCTTTTAAACATTTGTCTGTAAAACTCCGAGTTCCAGATTCTTTCCCTTCTTCCTTCCTCACCCCCCCCCCCCACTGGGAAGACAAACAATTCAGTATAGGTCATACATGTGTAGGTACCCAAATCATTTCCATAGTAGTTATATTGTGAAAGACCAACTATATTTCCCTCCATCCTGTCCCACCCCTCACTTATTCTATCTTCTCCTTTGACCCTGTCCCTTTTCAAAAATGTTTCCTTCTAACTACCCTCTTCCCCAATCTGTCCTCCCTTCTATTATCCCCCCTCTTATCCCCTACCCCCTACTTTCCTGTAGGGTAAGATACCCAATTGATGTGTATGTTATTCCCTCCTTAGGCCAAATTCAATGAGAATCAGGTTGTCCCATTCCCTTTTACCTTCCTGCTCTTCCCCTCCATCGTAACAGTTTTCTCTTGCCTCTTTTATATGAGATTATTTACCCTAATCTATCTCTCCCTTTCTCTTCCTCCCAATAAATTCCTCTATCACCTCTTAATTTTATTTTTTAGATATTATCCCTTCATATTCAACTCATCCTGTGCCCTCTATGTATACATGTACATACATATGCCCACATTCACGTATATATTTATATACACATACATCCTCCTATCCATACCTATATATGTAGGTATACATATATATATTCCCTTCAACTATCCTCATACTGACAAAAGTCTTATGAGTTACAATTGTCCTTTTTCCATGTAGGAATGTAAATAGCTCAACTTTAATAAATTCCTTATGATTTCTTTTCCCCATTTACCTTCTCATGCTTCTCTTGCTTCTTGTATTTCAAGGTCAAATTTTTCTGTTCAGCACTGTTTTTTTCACCAAGAATACTTGAAAATCCTCTATTTCATTGAATGACCATATTTTCCCCTGACGCATTATACTCAGTTTTGCTGGGTAGATAATTCTTGGTTTTACTCCTAGCTCCTTTGACCTCCAGAACATCATATTCCAAGCCCTTCAATACTTTAATGTAGATGCTGCTAGGTCTTGTGTTATCCTGATTGTGTTTCCACAATACTCAAATTGTTTCTTCCTGACTGCTTGTGGTATTTTTTCCTTTATCTGGGAACTCTGGAATTTGGCTATAATATTCCTACTTTTCTTTTTAGGATCTTTTTCAAGAGGTGATCAGTGAATTCTTTCCATTTGTATTTTGCCTTCTAGTTCCAAGATATCAGGGTAATCTTCCCTGAGAATTTCTTGAAGGATGATTTCTAGGTTCTTTTTTTGATCATGGATTTCAGGTAGTCCAATAATTTTCAAATTAACTCTCCTAGATCTATTTTCCAGGTCAGTGGTTTTTCCAATGAGATATTTCATATTGCCTTCTATTTTTTCATTTGTTTGGATCTGTTTAATAGTATCTTGATTTCTCATAAAGTCATTAGCTTCTAATTGCTACAACCTAATTCTGAAAGAGTTATTCTCTTCAGTGAGTTTTTGAAATTCCTTTTCTATCTGGCAAATTCGGTTTTTAAGGCATTCTTCTCCCCATTGTCTTTTTGGACCTCTTTTGCCATTTGAATTAGTCTCTTTTTTAAGGTGTTATTTTCTCTAGTCAGGTCATTGACTCTCTTTTCATGATTTTCTTGCATCATTCTCATTTCTCTTCCCAATTTTTCCTCTACTTCTCTTACTTGATTTTCAAAATCTTTCTTGAGCTCCTCCGTGGCCTGTAATCAGTACATATTTTTCTTGAAGGCTTTTGATGCAGGAGTTCTGACTTCATTGTCTTCCTCCCACTCCATGCCTTGGTCCTTTTTGTTCCCAAAAAAGGATTCCATGGTCTTTTTGTGCTTCCTCTGCCTGCTCATATTGCCAGCCAATTACTTGACTTTTGAGCTCTTTGTCGTGGTAGAACTCTGCTTCCAGAATGGAGAGAGCTTTGTCCCAGATTGCTGGGGTTTTTGCAGCTGCCAGAGCTATTAGACAGGCACCCTCTCTATAGCCCCCACAAGCTCTGTCTCATTGACCACATACCCCAGGATCACCACCTAAGACTGTGATCCAGATCCAAGCAGGTTAAAGCAAGAGCACTTACTCTCTGAATGGCCACTTGGTCCCCCTACAATCTGCAGGTCAGGAGCTCCTGAGGCAGCCACAGGGTGCCACATTGCTTCTACTGCTTCTTCCTGCTGGGGGCAGTGGACGAACCCAGCTCTTCCATCTACCCCTGTTCCAACAGTTTCACACTGACCTTTTACTTTGTCTTTGACATTTATTGGTTGAGAAGTCTGGAAACCACTAGAGATGCTGGTGATTGACTCTCCTGAAGTCTGCTCTGGCAGCTGCTGGTTGGGGCAACCTCGGGCCAGCACTGTGCCGCTTGTGTGGGACTGTACCCAGTTCCCTGCAATATACCCTTCCTGTCTGCCTGCTGAGAGATTTGTTTCTCTCTGCCATTTTTTGGGTTCTGTAGCTCTAAAGTTTGTTTAGAGCCATTTTTCTACTTGTATTGGAAGTGCTTGGAGCTGGAGCCCAGCCAAGTTTGTGCTTCTATTCTGCCATCTTGGCTCCACCCCCCTAGTAGACTCTTAATAAATAAACTTCCTTCATTCTTGGCCCCAGCTCTGCCCCTCACTCACTGTGACACCTTGGTCGAACAACTTCCCCATCTTGGGGCTTGTGGGTCAGCTTTGATTACCTCTAAGGTCCTTGCTCTCTCTAACCTGTTCTGATTCTATATTCCAAACCAAGTACTAATCACATAGGCTGGGGCTCTTTCAAGTGTAGATTTCATGCAGTTCAATCATGCATCTTGGTCAGCCTCTACCTATACCATATTTCATCTGAGCCTGTTAATGTTTACAGAGGATCTACTGGCCTATTTGGAGACTTCCTTCAGTCATTCTGCTGCTTCAGTATGGCAGATTGACCCAGAAGTTGGGCTTGGGATGGAGGTACACATATAGGTAAAAGGGCATTGGAACAGTGGGGGAAAGAGGTAAAAACAAGAGAAGATTCAAAGCAGGAATGTGACCCTTGTTCAGGCAGCTTGGGGGGATGAGAAGCATAGAGCTTAGAGAGAGAATGCAGAAGTAATATTCTACTTTTCTTTTTCTTTCAAAACTCAGAGGAAAAAACAACCTTCAGCCTGGGAAGTACGAATTATCCAGAAATCCCATTTCCTTCAACTCATTCTCATATAATTTGTACTCCAATGTCCATATGCTTTGACATAGAGTCCCCACTCCTGGAGCTAGACTCTGAGAAGGTCAGTGTTAGAAAGAAAGGTCTCATTGACCCACCCATTACCAAATGTTTAAAACAGTGCTTTTGATAGTAGTAAAACCCTGGAAACAAAGCTGATTCTTCTTGCATTGGACCAAGACTAAATAAATTATGGCGTCTGAATGCAAAGGGATATCACTGAACAATAAGAAAGGATGACTGTGAAGAATGAAGAGAAGCGTGTGAGAAGACACACAGACTGAGTCAACCTCTGAATGGATTATTCTGTCTTCTTTCCACAAACACGTCTGTTTACAAGCTGTGTTTTCTCTCTCCCTCTCTCTCTCTTTTCCTCTCTTCTCTCCCCTCCCCTTCCTCTCCCTCCCTCCCTCTCTCTCTCTCTCCCTCTTTCTCTCTCTCTCTCCCTGTCTCTCTGTCTCTGTCACATACACACACAAACTCTCTTCTTTCTGTCACTCTGTCTCACACACACACACACACACACACACACACACACACACAAACACACACAAACACACAAGAAGGTAAGCTCCACAAGGGACTCTCTCATTTTTGTTGTAAGGGGAGGAGGGGGAGCCATTGAATCAATCCTTCACTTTCAGTTGCCTTACTCTCCTCCCCTTCCCTAAATGACTCTTCTACAGATCTACCTATCATTACTCAATCAAAGGCATTAGAGTAGGTCAGAGAAATTCTTGAAAGGCACTGTATAAAGTCGGTCGAGGGGCAGCTAGGTGGCCCAGTGGATAGAGCACTGGTCCTAGAGTCAGGAGGAACCAAATTCAATCCAGCCTTAGACCCTGATGAGCTGTGTGACCCTGGGCAAGTCCCTTAACCTGCCTGCCTCAGTTTCCTCATCTGTAAAATGAAGACAATAGCACCTAATCCTAGGGTTGTTGTCAGGATCAAATGAGATATTTATGAAGCATTTAACACAGTGCTTCACATATAGTAAGACTTATGTGAATGCTCATTTCTTCCCCTTCTCTTTCTTTCTCTCTAGGGACAAAACCTTCCATCCTGAACAAAGAATATTGGCTCTACTATCTTCTCATCCCCCCTGCTTGGAGCAGAACCTGACTCTGTACATAGTAGGTGCTTAAACAAAACTTATTTGACACCTCAGGGTCCTCCCAGCTCCAACAATCTGTGGTTTTCTTTGTTTTCACTAGCAACGACATTCTTTGTTTCAGAGAAGCAGCTGGGGCTGTGGATAGAACTTGAACTTGTGAGCAGTCGAGGAGCCGGGGCCCCAGCTGTGTGACTCCAGACAAGTCACTCGGCCTCTCTGAGGCTTCTGTGCCAACTGTAAAAGGCAGGTAATCACATGCATAATACAGCCACTTGAAGAGTCGTGCTGGGGCTCTAATGAAATGTCTATAAGGCGTGTGCAAACTTTAAAGACCATATAAATAGGGAGGTGATCACTGCTAGAATCCAAATCCTGTCCAAGCAAAGCCGTGAGTGTAGGCTGACCTTACCTACCAAGTTCACCAAGATTTTGGATTCTCTTTCCTCTGCTACTTTCTCCCACCCTCCAGGCTATGTCTACACTTTCTTTTACTTTCTCCCTTCAGGGCTTGTCCTCTGATAGACTCATTCATACTAATGAGTTAATGGGGATATACCTGCATTATTGGTTGGCTCGAGTCAAAGGAATTCAAATTTAGTAAACACCTGTGCCAGGAGGGAGTTAAAAGTAGAATGGGGAATTTGTACACAAAAGTACCCTGGGAATCCAGGGAGGATGGGCCAAGTGAGGAAGGTCCTTCTAACCAGCGGTTCTCAACCTGTGGGTTATGTTCAATTTGAGACAATTTAAATACATCCTCACGTCAGATATTTACATTACGATTCATAACAATGTCAAAATTACAGTTATGAAGTAGCAACAAAAATAATTTTCTTGTTGGGGGTCACCACGACATGAGAGACTGTATGAAAGGGTCTCGGTGTTAGGAAAGTTGAGAACTGCTCCAGCCGAGTAAGTTGGGTGTGGAAAGGGTCCTGAAATCATCCCCAGAGCAGTCTCCTAGGCTGCCTATTCATGAGGTCAGCCCTCAGTAGACCCCACTCTTTGGAATCTCTCACCCAATTATCGCTTGTGATCAAAGGAAGGGGTTAGAGTAAACTGACTTGCTAGGGGATGGGGGCCCAGGGACACTATTCATCCCTCAACAGTGTTCCCGATTCCTGGGGCTCCATCTAGTATCTCTCTAGGAAAGGAGCTGAGGGCTGGAGAGCCCCGGGTGTGGAGTCAGACCACCTGCTTCCAGGCCCATTTCTGCTGCCTCCTCTTTGTGTGACTAAGGCATTTCAACTCTCTGAGGTTCAGCTGTAGGATGGGCATAATCATCTTTGCATTGCTTCTCTAAGGTTAATGGAAAGGGGATTCCCAAACCTTAAAGAGGAAGGTGGGGGAACCCAAAGCCCCCAGAGGCTTAGCTGACCACATCTACATAATAAAGCCAGGAATGTGGGTTGGCCCGGTAGGAGGAAGATAACCACTGGATCCTGGGGCCCGGCCCCTCCCCTCCCCCTTTCCCTCTTGGTCTGCAGGACTGAGCAGAAAGCTTCTGAATCGGGAAGGAAGGCAGTCTTGAGAGAGATGCCGAAGTCTAGCCAGCAGAGATTAAAACAGGGAGACAGGCCGAATGCTCACCTTCCCACTGAGAGGGGAGCCCAGCAAGGAGAAAGTTCAATGTGGAACCCTCACCAGCTCAAAGAGCGTTGCCTGTTTAGCTAGGAGTGCCGCTTCTGGGAGTTCTGAGGAAGTTTGTTCTCTGGGGCAAAGATGCCCTGGTGAGAGATGAAAGGCAGCTGGCTGGCACAGAGAACATTAGGTTTAAGAGGCAAGAAGGCCTGAATTCAAATCCTGCCTCAGATACTTATGAACTAGACACCCCGGGCAAGGCATAGAGTCTCAGCCTCTGTTTTCTCTTTTATAAAGTGGGGGTAATAGCCCCCTCCCAAGGCTGTTGGAAGGATTAAATGAGAGTATGTATAAAAGCACTTGGCCATATAAATCCTAGTCATTATTATGAAAAGCCCCTTCTAGGCAGGTGGCTACTTGGAAGGTCACGCTTTGAGGAAAAAGGCTGATAAGGTTCCCCCTTAACACCCCTCCCCATCCCCAAGACGCTGCTGCTCAGGGCTTTGAGGAGCGTGGATATTTTCTGAAAGTACTGGTGAGAGCATGGCAGAATCCACTCTTCCCAAAAGGAAAGAGCGCTTGGACCCTAGCAGAAGGCAGAAACTGCAAAAAGCCCGATGCCCCGGGCAACCACTGTGGATCCTGGGTCTGGCAAAGGCTGCAGCAGCCAGAGCAGTGACAGGGTGAGCACAGAAGACCCTGGCAGCCCCTCCAGAGTGGCCACAAGCCCCCTTTGGGTGTGTCTGTCTTCCCACTGATGGTGCAGGAGGAGAAAGATATTAAAGATGTGTACAGCACCCAGGTGCCCGGGCACTGTGCCGATGAGGCAGGTGCTGTGGGGCAGTATGCCCCAGGTTTCACGGGAGAAGTGTCCTCTGCTAATGTCCTGTTATTTCATTAGCTGTACACTATCATGACTTGTATTTCCAAGTAATTTCACCTGCCAAGGCCAGTCTATTCATGGGAACTCCTACAGTCTGAGTATGCAAACCCTTAGAAAGCCCTAATTGGGCACTGGTCCCAGAGCACCCCTGAAGCAAATTTGATTGTCGGGTCCACATTGGGAAGGACCTCCCTTGGAGGGCACAGGAGAAAAGTGTCTTGCTCAGTCACACTGTGACGGTACTGGCATGGCCAGTGCCAGGCTGTTCACACCCTGACTCTACTATGCCAGGGACATTTATAAGCAGGGGGCACAGAAAAAGGAAAGTCCATGAAGGAAGCCAGGGGCCAGAAGAGAAGCCTGCCACTTACCCTGGGTTTGAGTCCTGGCTTGACCACCTTCCAGAGGTGGGGCACTGCACTGTATTTCCCTGGGCCTCCATTTTCACAACTGTAAAATGAGAACAATTCTTTCACTGCCTGCCCAAACCAGGAACATGAGGAGTTAGGGAATGTCTAATCTCCTCTAGGTCATTATGATTCCCCAGGAGCCTGGGGGCCTTCTCTTCCCAGCAAGCTGAGCTCTCCCTAGTCAGATTTCTCTGAGGAGCACCCTCCCCTGGCTCATCTCTCTCTGTGCTCACGCCTATGGGGTGCAGGGACTGGGCAGCCCCACACCTAGCCTTGCCTACACTTTTCCTTGGTTCTGTCGATGCTCCTTCCAAGGAGCTCATCCCAGCCTGTCTGCATCATCTCTTCCTCCATAACCCTGACACAGGACTTAAGATCTTCTACAGAGGCCCAAGCTCCATACCATTGCCCTTCACCTTGGTCTTTTAGCATCCTGTGACTACCAGGCTGGCCCCTGGGCTGCTTGGCTGGCTGGGTGCTCTCACAACATGACCATCTTTTCTGGTCATTTTTTCTTTTTAAAACATTTCCTGCATAAGAACTTTTCTCTGACACAGAAATCAGCCCTAGAAACATTGCGCCACTACGCATCTCTCCTGGGCCTTCTGGTCTGGCTCCTCTGGTCACTGCAGGATTCTTTGTCTCTAGGGCATAAAGTATCCCCAGTAGAATGTTTACAAATTTGGGGGTCAAGGAGCAGCTGGTGGCCGTTGGAAGTGCCAGAGCAGGTTGGAGGAGCAGCTCAGGAACCTTGCTGTTCAATTTTAGGCTCACCTTCCCTGTCCTGGGGCATCATCTGAGGTACTGATGGACAAAATGACTACCCAACCAAGTGGACTCAGGCAGCTGGGGGAGGAATGCAAGGACTGCTAGAGGCAAATCCTGCCTCAGACTTTCCTAGCTATGGGACCCAGGGCCAATCACTTAACTACTCTCAGGCTCAGTTTCCTTGCCTGGAAAAGGGAGGCATTAATAGCATCTGGGGGGTGGGGGTGGGGCGTGTTGAGGAGATTAAATGAGACAATACCAGCAAAGGGCTTGGTCAGCCTTAAAGGGATTTGTAGCTGCCAGCTGTGGCACTGCTACTGTTACTATTACACAGTAGGCATTCTTCATCCACTTGGTTTTTCCCCAGTGGATTGTTGGGCAGAGATGCCCATGAATCCCACTTTCGGAGATTCGTTAGTATTCAGACTTGGTTGTAACGGCCTATACTTATGAGAAATTTGTTGAATGAGGGCTCCTCCAGGGCAAAGCTAGGGTCCCTCCCCCATCCCTAAATCCTACTTCTGGGTCCTTGGAATGACGATATTCAGAGGACGAAGGGTTAGCACTGTACCTGCACAAAGCAGGCCTTTAATAAATGCTTACTGCCTGACTGAGGAAGGGGCCTTTGAGATCAGCTGGTCCTTCGTCGGTTCCACGGGTCAGCAGTTGGGTCCAGTTGGGAGCAGGGGGGAACCAGTGATTTCCTGAGGAATCATGGGATGCCTAGGGGGCCTGGAACTTATCCTTGTGAGCACTTGGAGGACCCCAGCTGGGGTGGGGGAGGAGGAGGAGAAAGAGGAGGAGCGGCCTTCCAGGCTCAGCCCTGCTCCACCCCCCCCTCCCAAATGTTTTCTCAGGCCAGCCATCCTTACTTTCAATTTCCTTCGCACAGGCATCGGCTTGCCTTACTTCTAGTGCCTTCTCTCAGCTGGTTGTCTTCACTTTAGCCTGTCTGGATACTGTTTTCACCGAGTGGCTGCTCGGTCCCCTTTAGACGGAGCGCTCCAGGAGAGGAGGGCCTTAACAAACCCTGGTTTTGTAATCCCCAACGATTAGTAGACGCGTAAGAAATGTCTGACGGACCGTTGCCCTACTGGCTGTCTAGGCGGTCCCAGGGGAGGCTAAGCCCCTTAGCCCCGGAGACCTTCGATCTCCGTGAGGGGAGCCTGGCACGGTGCCACCTCGGACCCGGACGCCCTAGCCCCAGCAGTACGGAGCCGAACTAAGCTCCCAAATACAGGCTGCATCGGGCCGGACTGACTCGGGCCACCGCAGCTTGGGTCTGCACTGGCCGGGGAATCCCAGGCCTGGGGTTCAAGCAGGAGTAGGGCGCCCAGGGTCCCCCCCTCGTGGAGCCTGTGGGGTGGGGGCCTCCGGGGCGGGGCGCAAACCGATCCCTGGCCCCGAGGCCCCTCCTTTTCTGGGCGGCCGCGGGGGCCGGGCCTCGGACTTTCCGGTCTTTTCCCCTCGGGCAGCAGCCCCAGAGGGCGGGTGAGGGAGGGGCCGTGGGGAGGGGGAGGGGCGCTGGCTGGGGGTGGGACGCGACGACGCGGACGCGGCCGCAGCGGCGGCGGCGGCCTGGGGGGCGGGAGGCTCGCACTCTCCCACTTCCCGGGGCTGGCGCACACGGGCTGGCCACAGCCGCCTTTTCCAGTCCCGGCGGCGGCAGCAGCAGCGCTCGGAACCCCGCGCGGCGTCCCCCCCAGCCCTCGGGGCTGCGCTGACCGGCCCCCGCCGACCCTCACCGGCCGTGCGGGGCGCGCACCTCCCGGATCCCGGCCCTTCTTACCTCCCTCTCGCCCCGCGTCCTGGTCCGGACTCCACGGCGGCCCCTCGGGGTGCGCGGGCCGGCGGGCGGACGGGACCAGGCGAGCGGGGACGGCCGTCGGGGGGCGCGCTCCGGGCCCCGCACCCAGACGCCGGCGCCCCCCGGGACCATGAACAGCAGCAGCGCCAAAGGCGGGGGCAGCGGGGGCAGCGGCGGGGGCGGGGGCAGCAGCGACAAGGAGCCCAGCCCGAGCGACGGCGGCCTCCCGGAGGAAGAGGTACGTGAGCGCCCCTGGACTGACGGCCGGGGTGGGGGGACGGAGCCGGACGGACAGCCGGGGCGGGGGGGAAGGAAGGAGGTTCGGGGCGCTCCTCTAGCGTCCGGACGGCTTGGAGCCAGCTGGAGCTGCCATGGACCGGACGGGCCGGGACCGATGGGACTGGCAAGGGGGGGAGTCGGGGCCACGACGAACGGGCGGGCCCTGCTGTGGACGCCCACCCCAGCCCGTCTGGAGCTGGGGGCGATCGCCCCTGCCACCGGCCGCCGCGGGCCTTGGCTGGCCAGCCCGAACGTGCTGCGGACCCCGGGCTCCTTCCCGTCGGGGTGTGTGTGTGTGCGCCTGTCCCCCGTCCCATCCTGGCAGAGCCGTGGCAGGGGCCCCGGCCGGACGGGCGAGCTGAGCTTGGAGTCCCGCGTCCCTCCTTCCCCCCAATAGTACTTGGAGATTAACAGATAACTCATTAGGTACATTCCTGCCGGCCGCCGTCTGGCCCTGGGCCTGGGGAAGTGCGGTCTCTGGCGCTGGGCGGGTGCGGACCGGCCAGCAGGACGCCCTCCGCACGCACGTGGGAAAGCTCTGACCCGCAGCCGGAGCCGGCATTTCCACCGTGACTTGGAAACCATGTAGCTTGGACGCCACCCCCCCCCCCCCCCCCGCGTCTGCCTGGCCTGGTGCTCAGAGAGCTGCCCAGGGGCTGTGCACCTCAGGGCCCGAGTGCGGAGCTGGGGACTGGGAGGTAGAGGGGACAGGAAGCCTGAGCTCGGTGTGTGGCCCTGGAGCCTGGGGAAACCGCGCCCCGGTGCCTTGCCCAGCCGTCCTGGCTGCTCACACCCCAGCAGAACCTTGTGCTCAGTAGGTGCTAAATAAATGCGTGAAGCCGGAGATGGATAGACCGGACTGAGTCCGTTTAGCAAAAGCGATCCACTGGGACTGAGTACACCCAGGAAGGACTGTGTGTGAGGCTTGGGTGGTAAATTCCAACTTTAGCTTCGAACTGAAGGGCCTCGGGGCAGGCCACTGGAGTCCCAGCTCCTCAGCTCTGGGGAGGCTGTATTGTGCTTGAAGATCCCGAGAGAGTGGTGGGGCCTCCTTCCCCTTTCCCCTCTTCCTGCCTTCCTCTCCTTCTTTTTCTTCTCCTCTGCCTGGTATTTCGGAGGCCTCATCTTGGGGGTGGGCGAGGCTGGTGTTGATGGTGGGTGACCCCTCCCCTCTTGGCGAAGGAGGTCCAATCCCCCTCTCACCTTGTCCCCAAGCTGCTTTTTTTCTTTAGCAATAGTTACTTCAGTAACCCTTTCCCCTAAAGAGCTGTATAAGCCACGTTGACACAGTTTCCCTCCAGGGTCTGAGTGACTAATACCTCCCTACTTTCTGGGTCTGCTCTGGCCCCTGACGCTGGTGCTGGGTCGGGTCTAAGAATAAGCTGGATCAGATCAGGTTTTCTGAACCTTTTTTGGTGACCTCTGATAAAGCCTGGGGACCCTTCTCAGAGTCAGGTGTTGGAATTCACAGGGAAAGCAAAGGTTAGTGGGAGTAAAGGCTTTCTGGACTCTAACTCTCTCTAGCTACTCCAGTCTGGGGACCCCAGATGAAGATCCCCTCGTCTTGAGTTAAGCCCAGTGGCTGGAGGGCCCTTGGCACTGAGAGGGAGAATGGCCAGGCATGAAGGAGTCTTGATCAGATGAGTTCTGGGCAGACATTTGAAAAAAAAGCAGCCTTTGATTTTCTGAAATCCCAAGTCCTTCAATAATATTTATTTGGGGGAAGGGATTTTTATTCTCTTCTCTCCCTGAATCCCTTGAACTGCAAAACCAGTAATGAGGCTCAGCCCCGAAGAAAGGTGAGGGACATCTGGAATGGGTCCTCCTGGGTTCATGTGGCCCATCTCCTAGCATCCCTCTGCCTGGCAGGTCACTAAACCTTTATTAAGTACAGGGATGAGTGTATCATATTTTCTGTGCTTAGGAAAAAATGTTCAACACAGGGCTCACTGAGCACCATGAAATCAAAGAAGCCGCCTTCCACCAGCTAGGCCAAGCGTGGCTGGTCTGGGGGCCAAGAACTTAAAAAATTATTGATAACTTCAAGATAATTAGTTTCCTTTGAAATCCTGCTCTTTTTTATTTTAGGCATTTTAAACCATTTTTCTGAGAATCCATTGGCTTCACCAGACTCATGCCACATGGGACCGAGACACACACACACACACACACACACACACACACACACACACACACACCCACCCCTACCTGAGGAGGTTCCAAGGGTTATCTAATCCAGGGCACTTCAGCTTCCACGGGGACTTTTGGGGGTCGAATTACTGTTAGCAAATCAACGCAGGTCTCCTTCCTATGAGGAACTGGTACCCATACTCTTCCCCCCCCTCCCCCCCACTGCCCCTTCAGGCTGACATATAGTCGGGAGAGTCCAGGACTAAATAGGTGAAGCACAAATTTAAATGTAGTGCTGGAGAGACAGCCGATGTCTTTGCCTGGGGCAGTGGTGGATTTGATGATGGAACATTCCAATAGCTTCACCTCTTGTGTATAAAAGGCCCTGGGTTTTTCGGGCCTCTATTGCTGTGGCCCCAGAGTTAGTGTACTTTTTGGGAATTCCAAGCCATTGGACAGGGGGATTGGGAAGCAGGTATGCTGGGAAATTTCCTGGGTTTCAGGAGTGTTGAAATAGCTACTTCGGGCAAGGGAGAGGCTGCAAGTCTCTCAGGTACCAGTAGCCCAGAGAGGAGGGGGGGGGGGGGTGAGTGAGTCTCAGTGTCTTGGTCTGTGATGCCACAATCACAAACAGATCTGAATCTTATCTGCAGTAACGAGCTAGATGCCAGTATATGGCAGAATCTCCTTGGAAGTCGCTATAAAACTCTTTGTGGGCATCTTTCCCTTTGCCCCCTGTTTTTCTCCAAGGGCAGCATGGTGCCCCTGGACCTGGCCACCTTGGCTCCTCCTTGGGAACCCTTTAGAATTGTCATCAGGCCAGCAGGGGAATCTTGAAGCTTATTAATGATGTGAAAGCCCTGTCACCAAGTCTCATTGAGCCAGTGGCCGTTCCAGGTTCCTTAAGCTGGGAGCTGGGAACTTTTAAACATACATCTGTGTCTGTGTCTGATTTATTTCAGTGTAATTGGTTTGCTTTCTGACCTTCTGCAATCAATAAATCACTGGGTTATATAATCACTGTATTATTTTCATATAATCCTCGTATAATAATTAGGATAAGCTTGACTTTTCCTCATTTATAAGCCCTGTTCTGAGAAGGGGCTTCTCTAGAATGCTCTCAAGGGTCCAGGGCACCCAAGGTCTTCCAAAGCAAGGTCTGCGGTCTGCGCCCTCAGCCATGCCAGGCCCAGGGCCAGGACCAGAAGCCAGGCCTTCCGTTTTCAGGTCAGCCAATAAGGCCCACAGTAAAGGCAGGGGACGTTTTTTTTCTGGAACGCTGTACAGCAGATATTTCTCCCTGGTGTTTGATGTCTTCATCACTGCTGGCAAATTAGAGACTGACCCTGGGTAATCTAGAGTTAATTGTGTTTCAAAACAAATTAGACTCCATGGGCCAAGATGGGTACCCCTCTATTCGGTTCCATAGTTCTCTGTGGCAGATACTCGGGTCTCTTTAAGAGGATGGCTTTTGGGGGTATTTGCAAGGATGCTGGAGATGTAACTGGCTCAGCTTCTGGGTCCCCGGGCCCCAGACCACACACACCCCAGCCTCTCTGAGCTGTTCAGAGCTTTGGGCTCTCAGCCTGGACGAATTGGACAAAGCATGAAGGTTGTAAACCACACAATGCTTCTGTCCTGTAACAGAGCATGGGTAGATCTGTCTCAAATCACAGGACACACAGCAAGCAGATCTGGTGTTTGAAGCTTTGGTGCTGGGACTTTGGAAGAGAACCTGACTCAGTTTCCCCTGAAGACCTCCAGAAGGCTAAAGCCACTTCCCCATGGGTTTCCAGAGGTGCCAAAAGATTTTCTCACAGCCCTGTAGACATACTACGTGTCCCAGCCCTCTGAAGACAAAGGGCTTTTTGGGACGATGACTGGCTAGGGTCAAGGTGGCCGACAGCGGGCATCTCTGGCTCTCACAATGGAGGTATTTCATTGATGGCAATGATGCCGGGCATGCAGCTTGTGTGGACACCACGGGTAGGTGCCTCCCCCAACTGGGCCCAGGCAGAAGGAATTCAGCCTGGGAGCTCTCCGTTAACCCCACGGGGTTTCAGAACAGTGGAGCAGACTGGGCCTGGGGGTGGGTAGTGGCCAGTTGGCCCTGACAGGGATGGTCTTGTCCCCCCTTTGTCTTTTTCTTTTCATTAGGCAACTGGGTAAGAGAAGGCTGGAGTTGGAGTCAGGAAGACCCTAGTTCAGATTCTGCTGCAAGCATTGTGTGACCTTGGGCAAGTCACTTCACATCTGAGCCTGGCTTTCCTAGTCTATGTGAGAAACAGGGATGATCACGCCCTCTACTTCTTAGCTGGGATCAGAGAGGCAATGAGAGCCTGGCCAGCCCTTACAGCACTGAGTGGGTCCCAGCATCATTGCTGCTTTCAGTTTTGTTTTTCGATTTGCCACCAGGGTCACTGAGGCCTTCATTGATTCCCCTCTGTACTGATAAATGGAGCCTAGCTGGCTCCCCTGCCTCTGTCCACCTTCCTCAGTATTGCTTTAGAAGCTGGACGACTCCACTCAGTCACTCTTAATAGAAGGAAACTGAGGCACGGGCGGATGAACCGTCTGGTCATCAGGAAGATAGAGTCAGGATTTGAACCCAGGCCTTTGGACGCCAAATCCAGCATTCTGTCCACTGCACCATCTTTGAATATAGCACTCCTTTCCTCAGAAACCGCCAACAGCTTCCTATTGCCGAATGAATCAAGTACAGTCCTGGGTATGTCCCCTGGACTGCTGCTCCTTTGCTGGGTTGGGTCCCCAGCGTTTTTAGGGTTCATAAGGCCCAGTGTACATTTAGAGCCATGGCTTGGCCGGCCTCTGATCCCTGTGGGCCCTGGGCCAGCCCCCTGACAGCTCTAAAGAGAGTGCTGTGCATGAAGTCGGGGGTCTTGGGTGTGAGCCCCTCTCCTGGGGGTTCAGCTGTAAAATGGGGGTGACAGGACTTGCATCCCTTATGTAGCCCAACTCCTCATCTGACAGATGGTGAAACTGACACACAGAAAGGCACAGTGGCTTGCCCGGGGTCACTTGGACTAATTATCAGAAGGGGATTTGAACCCAGATCCTTGGATGCCCATCTATAGTTGGAAACTAGTTCTGGTTTTGGTTCTTTAGATCTTCAAGGATCCTGGGGGTGGGGTGGGGGGGAGGTCGTGTTCCTCAGCATCAGGCAGCATAAGTCCTCCCTGCTCCCTGACCTTTGGGCCCCACATCTCTCCAAGATCTCAGAAGCCAGAAGGCCTGGATGGCTCTTTCTCTGGCTCTCTCTCCCACCCCCTGGGCACTCCTGTCACTTTCATTGGCAGTCCCCAGTACCCTCTGCTTCTCAGCATTCGCAGCTCAAAGAGGACAGACCATCCAACCCCTTCGTTTTTCAGATGTAGAGCCAAGGCTGGGGAAGCAAAGACTTGGCTAAGGTCTCTCCAGCGGTGAGTGAGAGAACTCAGATCTGCAGCAGGGGCTCTGTGCTTGGAGCCGGGGAGAAGGGAGTGGCCGCTGCCTTACAGTTACCTAGACCCCACCCTGCCTTTATTTTCTCTATTCAGTCAATCAAAGAGCTTGTTTTATTTTTAATCCTTTTTATTCCAAAGTTAATGAATACCAAAAAGAAAGGACGTTTCCATATACAAAAGAGGGGGATGTAACCCCACACATCTCTATTATATACAGCTTGCTCTTTTTAAAAGTATTCTAATACCTCCAACAAGTCACCCTTAGCCGGCCTCCCTCTGAACTCCTTCCCTTCCAGCTGTGCATTTTGAAAGCGGCCTCTGTGACCCTCTTTCTTTGGGGGGGGGGCATCATTCTTACTAGTTGCCCCCTCCCTCCATGATCACCACCCGAGAAAAAAGTAACGTCTTCCTTGTAACTTTAGAAGCAGCCAAGCAGAGCAGCCGCCTGTGGGCCTTGGCCCCCAAATGCACCTCCTTCAGTGAGGAGGCAGGTGGCCTGCTCCATGGTTGGCCTCTGGATTTGGGGGCTTTTCTTTGTCGTGTAAAGCCTTCCACCTTCCCCACTTATGTTTCTCTACATTGTGCCAGGAGCTAGAGACAAAAAGTGGGATTGCCCCTATTCACTGGGAGCTGACCTTCTTTGGGGGAGACAACTGGTTCTCATTCTCTCCCTCTTTGTCTCTCTGTCTCTCTGTGTCTGTCTCTCTGTGTCTCTTTCTCTCTCTCTGTCTCTCTCTCCCCCTCTCTCTGTCTCTGTCTTTGTCTCTCTTCCATAAAAGTTAATTCCTAAAAATCCCCAAACCTCCCTTGGAACACACAGATGCAGTTCAGTTGCCTTTGTCTGACAGCGTAGGCCTTGTTCCACACCACCTCTGCCCAGGGACAGTCGGTCCGTCTGCCAAGGTCACAGCTGGGTACTGCTTCAATCCAAGTGCCGAGTTGGTCTCGATGCTGAGCTTGCCCTCTGCGCCGTTCTGGGTCTGCCTAACTCCTGGCATCCCACCGCACAACTCTCATTTATTTCCTGTTGAACCAAGTGTATATTCCATTCTAGACATAGGCGATGGTTTGTTCAGTCCTCCCCTCCCACCCCCCATCCCCCTTCCCCCCCTCGCCATGTGTCCTCTTCCAGCTCTTTGCTTCCACAGA
This sequence comes from Pseudocheirus occidentalis, assembly GCA_028646575.1. Lineage (NCBI taxonomy): Eukaryota > Metazoa > Chordata > Mammalia > Diprotodontia > Pseudocheiridae > Pseudocheirus > Pseudocheirus occidentalis. Next base: position 2,647,605 of record CM053601.1, read on the forward strand.
AGAGGGTTTGGGACACAGAGGGGACCTTCTCCTCTTGTCTTTGAGCCTCCTTTGGAAAATCTCAATGTTGAAGGATCTATCCATCCATCTCTTGATGTTTTCTCTGGCTTTCCCTGTGCCTGCAATGCCCTCCCTCCTCAGCTCTGCTCCACCCCACCCCCAATGCCCTCCCTCCTCAGCTGTGTTCTGTCCCCCTGTGCCTGCAGTGTTCTCCCTCAGCTCTGCTCCATTCTCTCCCCCCCCCCCCGCCCCCACACCTACAGTGCTCTCCCTCCTGGTCCCCACCTCTTGCCTTCCCTGAGGTCTCAGCTGAAATCCCTCCTCCTTCAGGTAGCCTCTCAGTCCTTAATCGGGTGCCTTCATGAAGGTGGTCCATCAGGTCTGTATTCTGTGAGTGCTGTCTCTCCAATGCAGACTGGGAGCTCCTCGAGGGCAGGGTTGGACTTTTCCCTTTCTTTGCATCCTGAGAAGCTAGTAGGGGCTTCTTATAAATGCCTGTTGACCCAGTTAAGGCATTTCTGATGACAAATGGCTCTTGCCACATGGATTGGAGAGTGAAGGGGTTAGTCTTCTAGGCAGGTGATTCATTTTACAGGAGGGGAAACAGGCGTTGGCAATGCTGGCAGTGGGATCCAGTTTCCAAAATCTTGGGAATGTCAGGCAGGAAAGGAGACCTTGGTGGCTCTTGGGCCCTTCCGCCACCCGCCCTGGGGGCTTTTGTTTGGCTGGGCTGAGCCAGTGGAGCACGGCTCTGGCCTGCCTGTGGTATCCTTCTGATGCCCAAGATGGGCTATAGGCCTTGTGGCCTGTCACTTCGTTCCCACTCACCCCCCCCCCCCCCCGTGGCTCCGCCTTCTTGT
>CM053601.1:2648964-2714759 GCA_028646575.1 Pseudocheirus occidentalis
CCCCCCCCCCCCCCCCCCCGTGGCACTCCCGCCTGTGGTGCTCCCACCTCTGCAGAGCGGCAGGAAGGCCGAGCCTTCTCCAGGCCCCCCTTGGGGTCAGCCTTGTTCTTTGGCATTTTAATGTTAGCTGTGAGTGTTACTGTTCTCTACTCTTCCCTCCCCTCCCACCGCCTTATTTGAAACATGAAACTTTGAGAGAGAGAGGAAGTGACTGGCTTAGGGTCACACAGCTGGTAAGTGGGAGTTGAGGGCAGACCCCCATCCAGGTTTCCTGACACCAAAGTGAGTTTTTCTATCTCCATGAAACTCCCCGGACTCCTTTCTTTCTTAACATTTGCTCGTATTGACGGAGCTCCCACAAAGCCTTGCTGGATGACCGCTGTGAACCTCTCCTTTTCCGAGGAAGCCAGGCCTATCCGTAGGAACAGCCATGTCCTCTCTGATAATTAGAAACACGGCCTTATTGGTGGAGAGTGTCTTTCGGGGGTGCCTGGTAACAATGGAGAAAGCACACTTGGCTCAATTATAGAAACAGAAGTCACTCACCAGCTCCCTATTTTTAGCTCTCATGTATATAGAAGCAGGATAGAGGCTGTCCATATATTTTATTTGTTTTTTAAGGAAGTGGGGCTGATGGGCTCAGGGTGGGGCTTGGGAGAGAGGCTGCAAGCTGTGGAATTCCAAAGGTGGCTCTCAGATACCCTGGCCCAGGGCTCAGCGCAGGAGAAACTGGCTCAGGCCATGAAAAATCCAAGGCTTGGGTAGGGAATGGTTCTTGTCGAGAACGCCTGTGTCCAGCAGCTCCCCTCCAGAGGTTGTTGGTGTGGCTTGGTTTTGTTGCTGCTGTGTTAGAGATTCTAATACAGTTGTGATGTGGGTCTTGTCTGCTTCCAAAAAGGCCCTGAGCAAATGGAGTTGGAGGCAAAGAAACCTGGGCAGGTGAAGATGCCTTTTTCAGGACCCCAGGAGGCTGCCATTTTGTCCGCGTTTGTCCCTGCCTCACCCACTGACGGGTGGGGTCCAGAAAGGCCCCAGTGGGCTCTGTCTGTGGACTTACTCTAACAGTGTTCTCAACCTGTGGGTCACGACCCCTTTGGGGGTTGGACGACTCTTTCACAGGGGTCACAGGGGTCGTCTAAGGCCGTCGGAAAACACCTATTTCCGATGGTCTTAGGAACTGAGACACGGCTCCTCTGTCGGTCTCCAGGCGGGTCCATCCACATGCAGACACACCCACATACGAGTGTTAAAGGGTCCCGGCATTAGGAAGGTTGAGAACCGCTGCTCTAACAAATTGAAATTTGATGAGACATAAGGCCTTAAACTTGTTTTTATTCTTGAGTTTAAAATGGGGAGGTGGCTGGACAGCAGTTGTTCAGAGAAAAGGTCTCTGCGTTTTGAAGGGCTGACCACAGGTTCAGCCTGGGCTGCGACTGGGCTGAGCATTTCCTCCAAGTTTTCCTTTGGCTTCACTGGAACCACCCGTTAAATACGGCAATGTGGCTCCCAGCACCCTTTCCAAATCTGAGTGTGGAGCAGGGGAATGGAGTAACTGGACCAAGGTGGTGCAGTGGCCTGACTCTGTGGAGCTGAACAAGCACCTATCTCCCCCAGTTTTCTTATCTTTAAAATGGGTAAGTATAATTATGGGCGCCACCCTCCCAGTCTGTGAGGATTCTATGAAGGAGATAAACCCATAAGGTGCTTTGCACACTTTAAAATGCTCTTCTGTCTGCAGGCTCTAATGTTGTTCCCAAGGGCCAGGATGTTGGGGACCTTCTGCCTTCTGGGGGCAGGAATCTGCTCCCTAGGCTGGGAGGCCTGGTGGGAATTTCTCCAGGTTCCTAAGTGGTTTATGATGCCTGTGACCTGATAGCTGGGAGGCAGAATGAGCCTTCCCCAAAGGCTAAAGCTTCTGAGTGGTCCTGTCCTGCCTTGAAATGTCCATCCTTTCCCCTTGTGCCCTGGCCTGATCAAACCCTGGCTCAAATCCCTGCCTCTGGACTTTCTGCAGATTTCTGCCAGGTGGAGGAGGGTACAGAACAGGCATTTAAGTGCCTGTGTACTAGGTGCAGGCACTGTGTGCTAACTGCTTGAAAATAACTCATTTGATTCTCTTAACAGCTCTTCCAGGTAGCTGCTGTTACCTCCACTTTACAGTTCAGGGAACCGATGCAGTTACATGACTTGCCCAGGGTCAGTTAGCTAGTGAGTGTCTGAGGCCAGATTGGAACTCAGGTCTTCCTGACTCCAGGCCCAACCCTCTCTCCCCTGTGGTGGCTCCAGAAGACTGAAGACCAGCATCTTGGATGCTGAAAGGGGCCTAGGAGATGAGCAGATATCGCCTGCCCCTGGGCTAGAAACCCCCTGAGCATCTCAGGGTCATCCAGCCTTTCCTTTAGGCCCTATTACAGGAAGTGATCAGAAGAGGGATCATTTAGATAGGTGTGCTGTAAATGTGAGAAAACTGAGGCAAACAAGGTTAAGTGACAGATCAGACACTGATGTCTGAGGCTGCATTTGAGCTCTGGTCTTCCTGACTCCAGGCCTGGTGCTCTAACCCCTGCACCACCCAGCTGCTCCGGTATCCTATACAGGGAACAGCAAATGGGCTGTCTGGCCACAATATAGAGTTCATTGTGGAGTGAGGTTGAGGAGGGTCATCGGGGGAAGAAGGGGGGAATCAGTCTGGCAGCCAGGCTCACAAACTATCTTTCATGGCCATAGCAGGCCGGATCTTTTGCTTAAGTGCTTTGTAGTGGGGTTAGGGGGTGGGGATTGGGGAGTGGGGGCTGGAGAAACCTGCAAGTTGGGAGGTCTTGTGAACATTCCAGGACTCGCAGCTGACTGGTACATGCAGTTCTGTGACTCCAGGTTTTTCTGAAGAGGGAGAAGGAGGAGGAAGAGGGGGAGGAGAAGGAGAGAGGGAGGAGCAGGGATCTCCCATCATGCACCTTCTCCCCTCCCAGCTTCTTCAAGAAATGTTCCAGCAGGTGATAAAAGGCAGTGGTGGCTGGACATTAGGGCTGGGATCTGAACTGAGAGAACCTGCGATCGAATCCCCAGCTTTGACATTTCCGATCTGTGTGACTTTGACAGTTCACCTGACCTTTCATTGGTCTGGACTGGCTGCTTGAGCACTGGTTGCTCACAGCCCCATCCCAAAGAGCTCTGGTTTATATGGGTTATGTTTATTGATGTTTGCTGTATTAGAAATTAAAATGCCTTATTACCCTCATAAATTATAACTAACTTTGACTGAGCAGAATCTCGGGCAGCCAAGACTTGGAGAATCAAAGTTGTCTCTAAGGCCCCTCCTTCCTCTCAGTCTAGGGTCCTTCACCTCTCTGCCTTGGTTACCTTATCTGTCAAATGAGTATCAGGCTGTTTTCACTACTCACCTCTGCTCCGGAAATAACCCACCAAACACCTCTTCCTTCTGATAGAGGTCCTTTGATCCCTGGATTCTCAGTTGGGTTTTCTAGTCTGAAAATTAGAGCGTCCACATGTATTCTTTGGCCCAAACCGGCTGTCCTGTGAATTAGCCAAACCTTCCCAGTGGAGAGAGGCAGGAGGTGTCGGTTGTATAGAACTGAGGCCATATCCCTTTATAACCAACTCTGGGCCCTCTTTCTGTTCTACTGGAATTGCTCCCCTTTGGACCTTGCTTATTACTCCAGGAAAAAGGACCAAGCCTTCCTTCACACAGATGGTGCCGGTATTTGAAAATACAAGGACAGTTTTCAAGTGCAATGGAACTCATTTCATAATAACTTTATCTCTGGATTTTCCTTCTTTCTCTCCATATTTTCAGGGTAATGGCCAAATATTGCCTTGGTTTTTTAGGGGATGAAAATGCCAGCCAAGGAAGCTGGATCTATTTCTGCCCAAGTGGTGATGACTTTCAGAACTGGTAACATGCAACAGTAGCAGTTGGCCTTCCTGTATCTCTGGTGATCCTGACGACAAGCTAGTCTTCTGCTCATTTTACAGATGGGGAAACTGAGCCCTGGAGAGGTTCTGTTCTTAATGCAGGGTCACACAGCTATTGAGAAACTGAGGCTGGATTTGAACGTGACTCTCTGGTGGGCAGTGTGTCTGTTTGCCCCCTGGACCAGTCTGGCTGAGCTCAGTGAAGTTTTTTTGCCCTGGCAGCTCCCGAGGCCATGTCCTAAATGATCAGGAGGCTGCCTCAGTGTGGCCAAGCCACCTTCCCCTGTATTGGCGGAGCTCCTCCTGGGCTGGCGCTGTGCTGTTTGCAGAGTTCTGGCTTCCAGTTGGTCAGTCCCATGCATGGACTGCCTCTCAGGCTCCAGGAAGGTGTAGCTGCATCTTGCTACATTGAATCTTCCCATGTTACCAAGCCCTTCCTTTCTGAGCTGCGCAGCCCCTCTTTCTGGCCCAGACTTCTCTGCCCATTGTTCACAGAGCCTTCAGGAGTTCTTGTTGTGGCTCTTTTATCCTGGGACATGTGGAAAAGGCCTTTTCTGTGTTCTAAAGGTAGAATCCCACAGGTGGGGCTGGCCAAGGGCCCATTGAGGCCTCTCCATCTCAGGCCTCTCTGATGATGGGGGAGGGCCAGGGAGACCCCGTGCCTTAGATCCTGGAGAAATCACAGAATCAGCAATTGAAGGGACCTTAGAAGTCATGTACTAGCAGTGTGACCCTGGGCAAGTCACTGAACCTCTCTCTGGACCTTGTTCCTTATCTGTAAGATGAGGCTAATAACAGTCTGCCTCCCAGGGTTGTTGGGGGGAATCAAGTGAGTTGATATGTAATGAAGGCCAGAGAGGTCATGGGATCATTGATTTAAAAGTCCTTAGGCCACCAAACCAACCCCTTTGTTTTACAGATGGGAATGTTGAGGCTTGGAGAAATTGCTCACGGTCTCACAGGCCTGGTTATCCTTTGGGCTTAGCTTGCTGGGCCTGCACAGACCAGGGCCAGAAGGTCCCAAGAGGCCTGGCATTGCCCATGGTTAGGGGGGCAGCTGGCTTAGTGGCTGGCAGAAACTGGGGGGAGGCTCAGTCCTCAGGCTCACTGCCGCCTTCTTTCTGAAGGGTGAAGGAATCTGTGTGAGGGTGTCCAAAGCCTAGCTCTTTAATATAATTAGTTAGGGAGGGAACTTTGTGGAGATTAGAGGCATGGAAAAGGACCCGTTGGAAAGGAAGATAGAGACCGAGAGGCCCCTGGAAAGAGGGATGAACACCAAATAAAAATGCCTCCAGGAACAGCAGATGGGGGCCACCCCAGGGACAGAGGAATGAATCCTCCTCCAGAGCCCTCTCCTCCCTCCCTCCCTCCCTCCCAGAAGGACGCCATGGGCCCAGGCTACTCACCATATAAGGCTGCTGACCATGCAGAGGAGACAACAGCAAGACCAAGCACTTCACATTTCCTAAGTCCTCCCAGAATTAACTCGTTAATTCTTCCAGGCTGAGATGAGCCCGCCCAGTATCTCAGGCAGAGACTGCCAGCCGGGCCCCCAGCCACCATCTTGTCAGCTCTACAGCCTCACTAGGGAGCTGAGTGGCCATTGGCTTTCTCTTAACGACCCCCACTTCCTCCAGGCCCCCAGCCATGAGGGGATATGGGGCAGCATGTTCCACAGTGGGAAGACTCTTGGTTATTGGTAATGTGGCCCTAATCTGGAGCCTAAAGTGTGGTCTTTGTATTTCCTAGCTGGTCCTTGCCCTCTGGAGCCAGGCAAAGCAAGGCTAAGCTGTCTTGTCCACCTTATAGCCCCTGTCAGAGTTAGAGCATCTCCTCTGGCCTCAGTTCCCTGATTCTGTCCAAGTAGACCAAGGCTGAGCCGCCCTCCGCAGGACAGCCGTCAAGGCCTAGGATAGAGTTGTCTTCTCTTTGGGTCTCGCTTTTTTCCTTTGTTCCCCTGGACATCTGGGCCAGATTTTGGCTCTCCTGAGCCCCGTCTCTTGGCTTTCTTTCCTCTCTAGTATCTTGCTGGTACTTGACCCACTCAGCCATCTTGTACAGGTGCTGTTTGCCTAAGACCTGTATCCCTGGTACCCGACACACAATAGGTGCTTTTTCAGTGTTGTTGACAGGTTGACTGTTTGAAGGGTCTCCCAGAGTTTCAGTGGCTCATAGGACTCTGGGGATTTTTTTCAGTGTAGTCATTCTTCCAGATCTAGGAGGTGCCCAGGAGGATGCTGAACAATATAGAAATGGTTTCTGCAGTAGACCTTCTGAAGGTTCACAGTCAGCTGGGCTTTGTGACCCTGGTCAGCAGGTCATTTCCATGTATTGCTCAGTAACACCATTTTCTGATTTACTGAGTGAACCTCAGGGGTAATGTCTGTGCCCATGAAGTGCAGAAACTTAGAATTGGGAGACCCTGGGCTGTGTTTGGTTGGGTGGAAGGGAGGGGATGTTGGTGGGTATGCAAGGAAACTAACTGGGCTGGAGTGAAGTTGTGGTCTCCTCGACTTCCCTCTGGGTTTAGTTTTACCCCTTGGCTTAGCAGGAGATATGGAAAGGGCAGAGAAAGCCCAGCCCTGCTTTGGTATTTTACAGTCACGTCAGTCATTTTGTGGGCCCACACATTCTCTGCATTTTGCAATTGCGGCTCCCTTGCTCATGTGATGGGGTGGGAGACTTGTGTCTATTGCTCTCTTCCTTTGTTTGGGGAAGTTTGTTCTTGGGGAGAGCTGGGATCAAGGGGCAGCTTTATCACCTTCTTTAGAGACAGGAGATGGCTTTTCTCTGTGTGACTGGACTGAGAAAGCATTTTGGAAGAAAGTGAAGGGCTCAGAGCCACAACATCTAGTGTGTGTCTTCTCTGGCATGCGTGAATTCATCGACAGGTAGGGTTGCTTGTGAGGCCTGTCATAGAAAGTCATCTCAACTTGGAAACACAAAGATTTTCCTGCTCTCTTTTGTCCAAACTCACCACCTGGATTTCTCCCTTTATCCTTCCCCTCTCTTCTCCAGAGAACCATCCCTTATAATAGATCAGTTTTATAAAAAGAGAATGAAGAAGAGGGAGAAGCTCCAGCCCTAAGAGCCCAACACATTGACCAGGACTGATGTTACCAGCAGCATTTGGGCCTGTGACATCTGCCCTGTGCAGGCGTGGGGCAAAGAAATGTCTTCTCTCCTCTCCTCTTTGAGGCTAATCTTGTTCTTTCCAATTTGTGATGTTCTGTTTTTTCTTTCCATTCACATTGTTGCATGGTTGAGGTGTGTGTTGACTTCCTGGCGCTGTCTGCTTCCCCTTCCATCAGCATCTGTAGGGATCACCATAGTGCTCTGTACTCATTACTCTCATTCCTCCATAAGGCCGCTAACAGTCTGGTATATTCTGGTACCCGAGGTGCTTGGCCATTCCCCCGTCGAGGCATGTCGACTTTGGGTCTATGTCTTTGCTGCTACAGAAAGTGCTTCTGGGAATATTTGGAGGTATCTGGAGACTTTCTTCTTACTCTTGGATACGTACCTCCTGTAGGAATAATCTCTTGGTCAAATTGGTTTGCATAATTCCAGGTGGCTTTCCAGATGGATCGAATTAATTCACAACTCCACCAGCAATGCATTAGTGTGCATCCTCAATATTTGGCCAACATTCTTTGTTTTTACCTGATGTGTGTGAATGAGTGTGTGTGTATGTGTGAATGTGTGTGTGTTTACAACATTTCGTAGGATTATGATTTCAGAGCTGAAAGGAATCATGAAAGTCATCTGGTCATAGGTCTAGGGCTGGAAGGAGCTAAGAGGCCATTGAATCCAGTTCCTTCATTTTACAGATGAGGAAACTGAGCCCGGGGAGGGGAAGTGACTGGCCCAGGGTTCCCTGCCTCTGTGTGGCTGTGTGGCTGTCACAGACACAGTCCTATCTCTAAGAATCATCTCAGCCCTGGGCCGCCCCTCGTGCAGCTTTGCCCAGGAGGCAGGAGGCTGCAGGTCAAGGCTGCACTGGGGGCCTCTAGCCCTGGGTTTGTAATCCTTCCGAGCCTCAGAGGGACCCCTTCCCCCCTCTCCCCAATACCCTAAACATTGTTGTTTTTTAACTCAGAGACCAAGTAAGATAGTCCTCAGTCTAAAACCTGGTCTTCTGGTAAGAGAAAGGCTCTCAGGCCCTGTCTGCTTGGGCATGAGGTCCTGGGTGAAGTGGGATGATGGTGAAGGGGAGCGGGTGCGTGGGATGTGTTTTAAAGGCTCTGACTACTAGTTCCTGGAGCAGCATTGAAAGTGGGGTAGACATGGCTCTGTCTTCATTCTCTGTCTCAGTCTTGTGTCAGGGGCATTTAAGGGGGTGAATCAGTGGGGGCCCAGAGGCTTACTGGCACCTCAGAAACGGCTTCACCATTTACAAATGAGGTAACTACGTGACTGACTCCAAGGTCACCTAGTAAATAAGTCACTTAGAGCATTTGAACCCTACCCCCCTTTTAGGATTTAGGTATAAGAGGGGCCTGATATAGCTTAGAGGGGTCTGGGCTCCTTCGTTTTACATTTTACCAATGAGGAAGCTGAGGACCACAGAGAGAAGTTAAATGTGGCCCCTGGTTTCAGGCAGGTAGAGGGCATAGAAACACTACCGGGATTTGAACCTAGCTTCTCTGAGGGTGAAGCAGCCAGAAGTCATCCCTTTGAGGATTTCCTAGTGTAGTGGTCCCTTCACCAATGCGGGTGGTGGCCCTTCATACATATTTACAAGAAAACCCCCAAACTTTGATAACTGTATTTCAGCATAATTGGTTTCTTTGGCAAAATCCTCTGTATTTGACGAAACTGTCTGAGGGCATGATTGTGAGATGTCTATCCGGAAGAGCCATCAGACTTCCGGAGAGTGCTGAGATGCAGAAAAGGTTAAGGCTCTCTGTTCTGCGAGATGGCGTCATGAGCCATGGCCCACAATGCAGTGCTCCTGTCCAAATACAGAGATGCTGTTAACTCCAAGGCCAAGGTTATGAGGACAGCTTTAAAAATAGCAGTTGACTTGGGTCATTAGGTAGAAAATGCGGCTGAGCATCCCAACTCCCCCTGTGGCCCCCAAAGACAGGAGACGCCCAGGGTGGATGAGACAGATGAGCCGCACTGGGCCCCTCAAGCCCCAGTGGCTTTCTCTGCACACCTAGAATTTGTTCAGGGTCCCTGCTCATGTTACTTCTCTCATCTCCTCTAACCAAGGAAACTTATTTTTAAAGGGAAGGAAAATTGGGGTTTCTAAGCATTTTTAAAGAGTGATTTTGAGGGGATCGAGAATCTGCCTTGCTCTTCTGATATTTTGGATAGGAGTTATGGCTCTACTGTCTTGGCTGACCCTGATCCTCCCTCATGGTCCACTAGGTAGAGCTTGAGGCATGGACTCAGGAAGATTCTTCTTCTGGAGTTCAAATCTGTCTGTAGACCCTCACTAGCTGTGTGACTCTGGACAAGTCACTTCACCCTGTTTGCCTCAGTTTCCCCCATCTGTAATATGAGCTGGAGAAGGAAATAGCAAACCACTTTAGGATCTCTGCCAAGAAAATCCCAACTGGGGTCATGAAGAGTCTGGCTGAACAAGAAAATCCTCTCCATCCCGGCGGAGCCCTGCTGCTGCTGTGTATCTCCTTGTCTGGTCCATGGGGCTCACTGATTGTCCAGCCGAGCCCAAGAACTGCTCTTCGTGGCCAGACACAACGGTCAGGTAGAAGCTGCTGTGACTGCTCTTTGGAAGGGGATTCCAGCCGTGTGACCGTGGGGAGCCCGTCAGTGCCTCAGCGCCCTCCTTTGTCCCATCCACCATCCAGGGTGGGTGGTGTCTATACTACTCTGCAGATGTTGACGGCTGTGGCTTTGCCCTTCTTTAATGCCCCCTTTGGAACCTGGCTTGAGTTTTGCCACTGTGAGAGCTGGAAGGACTCTCAGAGATCATCTGGACAAGTTCTTCCCAGAGTGGCTGCCATGTCCTACTTCAGAGCCTAGTGAGTTTTCCTTTGCTCACAATCAAATCCCTTCTTTGCTCTCCTAGGCTCGGCGCAGAGACTGAGAAGGGGTCAGTTGTGGAAGGTGCTGGACATGACAGCAGGAGGGGCTGCTCCTGGTGACTGCTCTCTGAATCCCGAATCCAGGGAGACTTCATTGGCCCAGGGTCTGAGTTCAGCAAGGCTTTCTGGGAATGTACTGCTTTGCCCCACTCCTAGGATATAGAGACAAAATGAAAAATAGTGGAACCTGGGGCCTGCCTTCAGGAAGCTTACACTCTTACATGGCTTCCTTCACCACAGCTCACGTGCTTTCTCCTTCCTGCGTAGAGATTTTTGATAAAGGCTGAGGGGGCTAGATGGGGAGCAGCAGAGGTCTCGTGTTGGAAGTGACTTTTGCCACAGGAAAAGACTTATTAGTACTAGCTAACATTGCAGTATTGGAAACCAGATGGGCCCTTGAGATCTGTAATATACATGATTGTTTAAAAGACAGCTTTTTAAAGGTGCATTTTATCTGTATATAGTCATTTCTGATAAAATGAAAACCTTCCCTTGCAAAAATAACAGGCAAAATTGGGGATGTATGGAGTATGTGATGAGGGATGCAGTATTTTTCCCTGTAGTACCCCACCTCTCTACCCTGAGAAGGTGATCCTGAACCCAAGGGCCTTGGGAATGGCAGCTGCTCCCCCCCAGAGGAGCCCACTAGATTTGCTCCCAGCCCAAGCCCCGTCACCGGCATTGAAGGGAGAAATCCTTGTGGAGAGGAAGGCCTCCTTCCTCATCACCACCAGCCTAGCTCCCCCCACCTTGGGCAGGGGCCCAGGAACCCCAGAGTGGCCGTACTCCTTGGTTTATGCTGGTTCCACAGGCGTCTTGGCCAGCAGACTCTCGGTCATCTTCTGTGCCAAGATTTTTTCCAAATTCTCCCTGTTCTCTTTGCAAATCTGTCTTCCCTGATTTCACCCTATGTGGAATCTTTAAGGAAAGAGAGCATGAGCTTTTGCGTGGGTCAGAAAAGGCTTCTTAGCAAGTAGCCTCTGCTTTGGGCCTTGGAGGGGCTGTGACATAGGCTGTGGGGCTGAAAATTGGAGTTCTCTGGTCTGTCCCCCTTGTTTTACAAATGGGGACACTGAGGCACAGAGAAGTTAACATCAGCTCAAAGTCACACAAGCAGTGACTGACTGAGCTCTCTCATCCAGTCCAGCTCCCTGGTTTTTCAGCTGAATAAACTGAGGCCCAAAGAGAGTGATGCATCTTGCCAAGGGCCCTATGGGGAGGGAGTGAGCAGCAGACCCCAGCTTTGGAGTTCCAGAGAGGGGGAGGGAGGGTTCTTCTTATCTGGAAGAATGGCCGCCAGCTGTGCTGGTTCCCTTGGGGGTCTGCCTTTGGGTGGAGAGATGTCAAAGGATGTGGGAAAAGGACAGAGTGCTTGAAGTCCATGGGAAGAGAGGAAGCCTCACCTGTCCCTTGGCCCTTCCAGTCTGTGGGTACTGGCCTCACCTCTTTCACTCTGCCCTCGAGGTGTTGGGGGTGGGAGTACGAGTCCCTGGGCTCTCCTTGTCCTTTCAGATGAATAGACCCATCTCCTTGCTAGGCTTTTATCAGCCTAGCTTGAGATAGCAGGGAGCCCCCTGAAGCCCCCGATCCAGCCCAGCCTCCCTGTGACAGGTCAGGAGCCAGGGAGTGACAAGCTGGGTCACACAGAGGCTACCTGTTTCTGCAGACCCACTGGGTGTAAGACCTTAGTCCTGCGAGGCATTTGTAAAGCACCTAGCGCGGTACCTAGCACATAGTAGGTGCTGTGTTAGGTGTAGCCTTTGGATACAACAGTAGTGATGGCTTACCCTCTGTTTGAATCCCACTGGCACGCGGGCTGCCTGAGTGACCACAGTGAGACAGTTGACAAGCATTTTAAAATGCCTACTATGTGCCACACACGCTGCTAAGCCCTGGAGATATGAAGGAAGGCAAAAGACAGTCTTGCCCTCCTGGAGCTTATAGTCTGATGGACAGTGATAGCTAGCATTTAATGGGAAAGTCACCCAAGCTCTGTGCCTCAGTGTCCCCATCTGTCAGATGGGGGTAGGGATGTCAGTACCTCCCTGCCCTTGAAGCTCTTCTGCTGTCTTCAGGTTCTTGTAGTGTCAGCAGTGGGGGTAGCTGCCCCCATCCTAGAGAGGCCCAGAGAGCTCCCAGGGCTAATCTCTAACCTGGGCCTGCTCCTTGGGGATGAGTGTGGGTGCAGGGGAGTCAGTCATCCTTGTAATCCAGTGGTAGAAGATTAAAGGGAAGGCCCCTGCACTGTGCTCTGGCTGTCCCCTCCAGGCCTGTCTGGAGCAGGGGAGCTGGCCTCTGAGTGGGACTTCTCCAGCCTTGTGGGTTCTTAATGAGAGGGCAGGCTTTCCCTGGAGACTGCAGTTCCACATGCTGGGAGTGCGTATCATTCCTTATCCCCGCAGCTTATCTGCCATCAAAAACACGAGGGACCTGGCAGCAGGCTGTAATCTGACCTGAGTGGAGCTGGGCAAACACAAGTATCTGCCATCTCACATGCCTGGGGAGCAGGGCTGGGCCCCCCCCAGTGCTTGCCTAGGCTCAAGGAAATGCCCAGGGCTGGGGGGCGGGGAGCAGGAGGCCCATAGTTTGTGTGTGTGTGTGTGTGTGTGTGTGTGTGTGTGTGTGTGCACGCGCGCTCGCACGTGCCATGCATGGGGGGTATGGGGACTGAGGACCCCTCTCCAAGGGCCCTTCAGAGCTGGTGCTGCCAGGCTGGACAAAGGAGGGACCCGTCCTCTGCCTGAGGCTGGGAGAGTGGGAGGGGTTGGGTCATAGGCTTGGTTGAAGATCATGAAGTTAACTGTCATCATGATAAATAAAAAGATGGAGGGGGGGCTTTCTGTGCTCTCCTTCTCCTCCTGGCACCGGATACTTCAAGGTTGAGAGCTGGCCTATGCTGGTATATTTCAGTAACGCTCAGCCAGGTCTTTGGTGCTTTGGGGAATGAAAGGCAGAGGTGGTAGGAAGCGGAGGGGGAAGGGTTGGCTTGGCAAGGCTGTGGTTGGTGGTTGATTGATGGGAAATCAGGTCTTTCAGACTTGGATCCTACTGCCCAAGGAGGCCTCCAGGCAGCATGGTGGCTCCCAGGAGCTCTCTCCTAGAGGGAGAGTGCCCTATGGGATCCCACCCCATCTTCACCCATAAGGCCCTGCTTCCATCTCATCCTGCCCCATCACCCATGCCAATACACCATTGTCCCATACGATCCTACCCGTCCCTACCATCTTAGAGCAGGGTTCCACCCCCAGACTGTCTCATCTTACTCCACAATCTCCCATTCTAGTCCATCCCATCCCATAGCTTCCCATCTCATCGCATTGGACCCAGCTTTTGGCCATCTCTTCTGTCCCAGTGCAGCCCATCCCGTCTCATCCCATCCAGTCCTCCCCCAGCTAGTTTAGCAGGAAGTCTGGAGCAGCTGCCCCTTCCTGGGGTTCAGTAACAGCCTTCCAGTACCAGTGGTCGCCTTCCTGGAGGGAAGCACTTCTCAGCACCAAGGCTCTCCAGTTGTATGCCCTTGTCCAACTCTGTGTTTTTCTTCTCCCATTCTCTAGTCCAGGATTCTCTGTAACTATGGTTTGTGACCCTTGCTTTCATGGCATCGATTTGCTTTTATGGAATTGAAGGGAACTTGAGTTTTGGCACATGCCTGGAGGCTGGTGTAAGGGGGTGAGATGGCTCTGCTCTTCTTCCTGTGCCCTCTTTCCAGCCCTACTGCCTCACTTCCACCCACTGCCATCACCAGTCATGCACAATCCTCCTAGATGAGAACTTCATTCCCCTCCTCGTGTGCCCCTGCTGCTCTGGGAGAAGCCATGAGCCCTACAGTACAGGCTCAGTGTTTCCTTGAATTTGCCCCAGAAGGAAACTTGTTTGGAGACTAAGTTGGAAGCCCTCAGCTAGACAGACAGGACACTTAGATAGATGCCTCCTTTTCCATCCAGTTGAGAAGCAGTGAGAGGCTGAGCCAGCTGTTCCCTGGCCACAAGCCCCCACCCCCAGGGCCTTGCCTAACAGCCTAGCCGGGAGCCGGGATGGCTTAGGTTAGGCTGGGCTAGTATTTTTCCCTGTTGCAATTTGGCTGACCCAAACATGAACTTTCAAAGGCAACAAGAGCCTAAAGAAGGTGCCCTTTTTCTTTCCAGGCCCAGCTGAAGGGGACACAAAAAGGGTCATCCACTGGGAAACGAGATAAACACCTGTCCCATGAGCCCAGCCACATCTTCCTTTGTGAAAAATCTCTTTTAATGGATTAAACACCTCCCCCCACGCCCCCGACTTCCCTTTCTCTTTCTGTACTGTTCACAGAGTTTACTGTAGTGTCTTCTCCTGCCCCCAAACAAAGGGCTGGGACATGATGAGTCACTGCAGAGTTGAGGGGTCTGTGGCTCGCAGAGTAGAGAGCACTCAGGAAGCCATGTTCTCATTTGGTCCCCTCATTGTACAGAGGAGGGAATTGAGGCCCAGAGCATTGCCTCTGGTCACACATCTAGTCAATTCAGAACTAGTATTTGGTCCTGGCTTTCTCTTGACCCACACTCAGCACAGTCATTTGGTAATGCTTTGTCCTTCTGTTAGGGGTGGCATGAGAGATGGGGAGTTGGCCATGGGCTCAGGGTAGCTTGGCTTTGATGCCCGCCTGATCCAGATGCCCAGGCTGTGTAACCTTGGGCGAATCCCTTCTCCTCTCAGGGCTCCAGGCCACTATCTTAGACTCTAGAGTGGCATGGGGAGAGGCACCTCCTCTTCTGGAAGCCCCCTATACAATGAAAGCATAGTTCCAGACCCAAGCCCATCCCCATCCCTTAATTAAAGAAACAAATGGTATTTATTTGCACTGGGAGTAAGTCTTCTTTTATTTGCCATCTTCATACCCATGCAAAGGTAGTGCACGTGTGTGAATGCACGGGGACATAGGCATGTATGTATGTGTGCAGAGTTGGCAGAATGTCTGTGGAAGCAGACAGGTTCTTCCGCATGGGTGCTTGTCCCCCCTGCCCCCAACAGCTGGCCGACCACCTCTCTCGCTCATTCATTGCAGGGTCCAGGCAGCAAAGTAAAAGCCGCCAATCCTTCTCTTCCCTTCTTTCCTTTCTCTCCCTTGCTCTGCGGTCCAAGGCCAAGTGTGTCTTTCAGGAGTTGGTTTATACACACACACACACACACACACACACACACATGCACATACACGCACACACACGCACACGCACACACACGCGCGCACACACACACTCACACACACACACTCACACACACACACCCACTCACACACACACAATACACATACACACATGCGCGCACACACACACATACACACACGCACGCACGCACACGCACACACACACCCCTGCATGCCCCTTCAAGTGTAATGTAAATCCTAGTTGTTGTTTTTCCCCCTCCTCACCACCATATTGCTATGAGAGGCAGTGGAGTGTGTTGGATAGAGAACTCACCTCAGAGCCAGGAAGGGCCTGGGTTCGAGTTTGCCTGGGCTTAGGCAAACCACTTCAGGTTTTGGTGCCCACAGGCAGCTCTCCAGGACCCAAATCTGCCAACCAGCTTGCATTAGTAGAGGTCATTTCCCTATCTGGACCTAGGAACTCACAGGTTCAGTCCCTATCCCAATGCCTATTGTTAAGGGAAAGAAGTAAATTTTAAAAAGAAGCTGCCTGGAAGTACCTGGAAGAGGTGTCCCCACCCTGAGCTGAGGGCTCCCCATTACTCCTTGGAAGCCTGCAGGGATCCAAGGATCATAGCATTTAGTGGGAGGAACCTGTGGGCAGCGTCATCTAGACCCACATGCTCATTTTACAGAAAAAGAAACTGAGTCCCAGAGAGGGTACTGTGTAATTCCTGGAGATCTGAGGAAAGACCTCAAATTAAAGCAACCTAGACCCTACACTCAGAGAGCTCCCATTCTAATGGGGCAGACGAAATGCAAGCAACAATGTATGAACAAGATACGTACAGGACAAAGTGTTAATAACCTCAGTGGTGGCACAGCTGCTGTGTGTCTGGCCCTGCCTATGAGGCTGAGCGATGGCCTTGCTCCCCATGTCTTCCATCCAACCCTTCTCCCCATCATCCCTCATCATGTACCTTCCCCAGTGCCCATCTACCTTACGGGATGTGTTACTCAGCTCATTGATTCAGCAAATGTGTGAAGGTCCTCCTGGGCACTGGGACAGATGGTGCCCCAAAGCCCAGCCCTGACCCTCCTGGAGTTCACAGTTCAGTAGCCCCAAACCTGGACAGATCTTTCCCTTGGAAAGTGCCCCCAAAGGCTACTTGATGTCCAGATGGGAAGGGCCAGGCCACTCTTGGTGATTCTCATCCTGAAAATCCTCTTAGCTTTCAAGGTTGAAGCAAGTGAATAGAAAAGCCCCCCCTAGGAAAGCAAGAGCACCCTTAACTCTTCCCATGCCACTCTGTCCTTCACCAATCCCTGTAGAGCGGTGACCATCCATCACTCTTCCCATGCTTTGTCTGGCTATTCTTCAGTTGATGAGCAGTCATCTAACTTTATTCCAGGTCTTTGCTTCCATGAAAAGGCCACTCTTAATGTTTTGGGAATGTGGCCCCTTTCTTCCTCATGTTGACCTTCTGGAGGCTGCCAAGGCTCGGCAGGGGTGAGACCTACCTGACCCCTCTTCCCCCGCAACTAGTAAGTGATGGAGCCAGAGCTAGAAGCCACTCCTTAGTCCAAGGATCTGCTCTGGTTCTCCCACTAGCCATGTGGCCTTGAGCAGGTCACATCTGCATCTCTGGCCTTCAGTTTCTTCATCTGTGGAGCTGACATAATGGCAAGGCCCCTGCCCTTCCTGCCTGATGAGGTTGTTGCAAAGCTAACACCCTGTAATGGTTTTGAGAGGCTGCCTCTAGGGGCTGCCTGGGGTGTCAGACAGAGCATGACCCTCTGACCCTGCTCCTGGTGCTTTTCAGCACTCTCTGTGGCTGTGGGCAGATCCTGTCACTTGGCACAGGCTCAGTCCGCAAGCTAAGATTTGCTCACAGAGCTCTCAGTGCGCTTCTTTCTGCCACCCCCTGACAGATTGCCATGATCTGGCTGATTCACAGGAGTCCTGACATGGGGCTGGGGGGAACCATGTGTATGTTGTGTCTTCGGTTTGCTTGGCCCTCTGGCCACCTGGGAATAAGCCCTGAGTGGCCTCCTTCCTAACAGGAAGGATGGATGGAGTGTGTGCTCATAGGAGTTCTGTTAGATGGGAAAGTTAAACAGTGAGCTTCATTTTAGCTCCTGCTTATAGGAATGAGCCCATAGGAAAGGTATGTCGAGTATTGCACTGGGAACCTGCCCTGTCCTTTGATCCTTCTTCTATCTGCATTTCTAATGCTGAAGAAACTCTTCCAAGATTAGCCCAGTAGAGTGCCCAGAATAACAGCTTAATAAATATTGGTTCTGCTGAATTTGTCTCATTTGTAGTGAGTGGAAAGAATGGCTCATGGGGTGAGGTTTGTTAGAAGCTAATGACAGTCGCAACGATGGGGCAATGTAACCCAATGGCCAGAGCACTTGGCATGAGGAAGACTTGAGTTGGAGTGGACCACACTGCTGGGTTCCCTCCTTGAGAGGGGCCAGATTGCTGAGTCATCTTCTAACTCCGTTTGGTCTAATGGATGCAGCCTGGTCTCTCATCATTGTGTCCTTTTGGGGTGCTCTCTCTTCCGGGCTGCTCTTTCTTCCTGGCTGCTCTCTCCTCCCTGGTCTGTCTGCAGGGTGGTAAGCGTTTCTCTGATCTCCATCTTTTTCTATCATCTCTCCTGCATTGCCTCCCCTTGAGAGTAGCTCAGACTTCCTCTTTTCCTGTGAACTTGGGCGGCTTGCCACTGACCTCTTTGACCTTTTCCTTGGACGACATTGCCCTGGCCCTGCAGTCTTCTTGCTTGGCTAACAGACCCACCTGTTTTGGCGAGGTCCTCATTTCAGTTTTCTTTCTTTTTCCTCTGACAGATGCATGCTCTGGGGTGAAGATCTGTGTGTGCTGGTCAGCGCCAAGCGGAAGTTGGGATGATGTGTACAGTCTAACTTCCTGTCTGTCCTGCATGCCTGGGACTGCAGCTGTAACACTAGTGGGGAAAGGAAAGAACCGGCTGCTTCAGGGTATCTCTGTTGTCTGAGCATGGAGCAGCAAGGCCTGGGACAGAAGGGGGAGGGCAGAGCGAGCAGACAATGCCAGTAAGGGACTTTTGACTCTCTCCTTTCTTGGTGGGGTGGGGGTGGGAAGACACAGGTAGCTGGGGCACCAGACATGGGCAGCTGGGGCTCCAGATGTAGGCTACAAGGAAGGGTTAGTAGATGGCTCTTCCCAGATGGCTCTTCCCATTCTCAAGATGGTTGAGCATATGTAGACCTGTGCCTAGGTTTCTGCAGTGCTACCAACATGTGTGGTGTAGTAAAGCCAACTACAGGGTCTCACATTTTAGGCTTTTGAAAATATTTCCTTCTCCCATCCCAGTTTGAGGTTATGGACTTGGAATGAAGGAGAACTGGAACACGTATTGTTTGTTTTTTGTTTTGTTTTGTTTTTTTCCTCCTCCATAGTCTCAGCAGCAGAATATAAACCTCATAGGCTGCTTGCATTCTTGGTTTTTTTTTCATTGAGGTTAGAAAGTCACTGAAGTCATTCATAGGTGCTGTACAGGCTTGAATGGTTCTGTGTTGGAATAGCTTGTTGCTGTTTAGAAGAGTAGTCAAATCTGATTCTGATCAAAGGTGGAGCAGAATGGTGAAGATGTTCCCATGAGCCTTGGTTAGGCATTTCCTGGTACAGTTTCTGGGAGGAATCCTTGAATGTAAGAGCTGGAAGTATACTTTCATGGCAGAGGGGGAGTCAGGAGTGGAAAAGGGCAGAGAGAGCGGGAGTGGGTCATGGCAGATGCTCAGGATATGGTGGGTGACCCAAGTTGTACTGGAAGACTTGGCCAATTGGCTGACTCTTCAAGGAGACAATTAGGAGCAATGAGATACTTAGAATGCTGAAAAACATGTTTCAGATGTGCTCAGATCTCCCCCGGTGGGGGGGAAAGACCTCCCTTAGGACATCTGGTGGTGCCATCCACTCCCCACCCCCTGGCTGTCAAATTCTTGAAAAAGCTGACTATACCTGCTGCCCCCATTCCCTCACTCCGCATTGTCTTCACCCTTCCAATATGGCATCTCTCTACATGATTCTGCTGAGTCTACCCTTTCTAGGGACAAAAGCTTACCAAGTTTTTAGGTCTCCTCTACTTTGACCTCTTTGCAGCATTAGAAACTTTTTCCTATGTCTTCCCGTGTCTAGTCTCTCTCCCTTTGGATTTGGCAGGAGAGCTCTCCAGGTTCTCCCCCTTCTGGTCCTTTTCCTGGTCTCCTAATAGGGATGTTACAGATATTCCCTAAGGGTCTGGCCTTGGCTCACTTTTCTTTTCATACCTTGTCACTTAGTAATTTTATTCATGCTTGCAGCTTCAGCTACCTTCATTCAGATGCCTCTTAGATCGCCCACTTTAGTCTTGGCTAGCCTTTTGAGTGTCAGGCCTGCATTTACTGTGTTTATGAGTTGTTTTTTTTTTTTAAATAAAATTGTATTGAGATCTTTTGAAATTACGTCACCTGGATCCTGTTCCTTCCCTTTCCCAGAGATCAAGCCCCTATAATCTTCCAGAGAACCAGCCTTTATAACAAAGACTTACATTTTTTTATTTCATTAAATATTTCCCAATTACATGTAAAATATTTTTTAACAGTCATTTTTTAGAAACTTTGAATTCCAAATTCTTTCTTTCACTCTTGCCTCTCAAGCCTCGTTGAGAAGGAGACAGAATTTTTAAAAGGGAAAATTCGGCAAGGAACTGACCAAACATTGGAAAAATCGGAGCTTACATGCAGTTTCCCACAGCAAAGGATATGGGGGCTATGCCTTCCTGTATCTCTCTCTCTGATGGTGTCTTTCAATAGTTATCCAGTTTGGTGCCTCCTCAGTGCTACCAACACATGTGGTATATTCAAGCCAAATAGGGGGTCTCACATTCTGTACTTTCTCCCTCCTCAATCTGAGGTTGTGGATGGCACGGTGGACTTTGAATTGTAGAAGAATTGGAACACGTGAAATAGAGCAGATCACTCGTCATCCATAGTTTCAGCAGCGCAAGAGTGTGGTCCTTCTGAGCCGATTGCAGCTACATTTTTGGGGGGAGAATCATAGTTAGAAAGTCAACAGCTCCATTCATAAGCTCAACCGAGTTTGTTCTCAGTAATTTTGCAACATTTACATGTTGCAAACAGTCACATTGGTGACTGTTGCTCTTTCTAGTTACTTTGTTGCACTGCTTGGGTACTTTGTTTTTCTCACTCTCCTCCCTTTCCTTGCCTCTCAGTTCAGTTGTGTCTTTTCATGCTTCTCCATGTTCCTCCTCCACATCATTTCTCACAGCCCTTACTTTGTTTAGCCCTTCCCCAGTGGCTGGGCATCTGCTTCATTTCTGATTCTTTAGTACAGCAACACGGCTGCTAGAAATATTTTGCTCCATTTTCACCACCTTCTTTTTAAAGATTTGATGGATGTGTTTGGTTTCAACCCAGCAGACGCTTCCCTGTAAACACCCAAACCCACTCCTTGTGAAATCTGTTCCCTGAAAACAGTTCTTCACAACTGCCTGAGGGCATGATTGGGAGAGCCAGTGCCCGGGTCACTCTCTGCTTGTGTTCATTGATCTGAAAAGATCTTTTAGCTGCTGGCATGGCAGCAGTATAGATCCTGGTATGTGACAGGAGCCAGGCTTCCTTGCCTCTCAGGGTTCTCTTGGTTTAGATCACCACAGTCTGGGGATGACTTGCTCTCCTCCCATTGCTCTCCCCTCCCCCTCCCCTTCCCCTCCTCTCCATGCTTACAACACTGTGTCATTCCATTTCATTCCTGTGTCTTCCTTTAACTCCAGCCCTTTTCCAGCTGTTGGGCAAGCCATTTCTCCAGCTGTTTGTTATACTCATGCATTCCCCAGTTTCCTGTGTGCAAGGCTCCACCAGTTCAAGATAAGCACTCCCCCTTTCCCACACACCTTTTCCTCCCCCAGTGTCCTGGTTTCCATCTGGGGCACTGGTGTTTTCCTTCTCTGCTTTTCTTTTGCTGCTTTTCTTCTCAGTCAGCTTTCAGGCCCTTTTGGTGTGATGCATGCCTTGTGGTCTTCCCAGGGTTATTGTTACCCTTCAGGGCCTCACTCATTACCTCCTGGCCCATTGGAGGGGCCTCTGCCCCAGACATCTGCCCTCCCTTCTCTCCCCATCACCCTCCCACTGGATATAGTTTTCTTATGCTTCGACTTGGTCATGCCTCCTGTTCAGTAATACTCAGTGCTGCCCCACTGCTTATCAAGTAATGTTCCACCTCTTCAGTTCTCGGCATTCAGGGCCCTTCAGCATCTACTGAACATAGTCTCAGGACCTGAGTTCGAACCCCAGTTCTGCCACGTACTACTTGTGTGATCACAGGCCTCAGTTTTTCCCTCAGTAAAAGAAAAAGGTTTGGACTAGGGTGGTTTTAGTGGTCTCTCCCCAACATGAGATCTGTGAGCCCTCCAGCCTTCTCCTGTGTAGTGTTCTCTCACTGGACTCCTCTACAGTCCAGTCACACGTGATGGCTCTTGGTCCCTCAAACATGTCCTGTGATTTCCCACCTCCGTGCTTTGTCTTTTGCTTTCCTCTTGCTTGGAACGCCCTCCTTTTTCTTCCTTGCCTGTCTTTGAACATCCAGTTCAGGTGCTGCCTCCTCCAGGAACCCTGTTCTGATCTCCCACAGGTGACAGCCATGTGCCCTGGGGCTAACTGCCCATCCTGTTTGGGGTTTTCCTAATGCACTTGTGTGTAATTGTCTGTTCCGTAATTCTCCACATGGCTTCCTCCTCTACCAGATTGGGAGCTGCATGGAGAGAGGAATTGTGTCCCAGCTAAATCTTGTCTCCCTTACCCTAACATTAAGTAAAGCGCCCTGCCCAGAGAAGAGGCTGCATATAAGCTTGTTGGCTTGACTTGGTGTACATGACTGGAGTGGATAACTCAGCTCTGTCTTCTGTGGGTTGTGTGAATAGGTGTTCATGGGATTCTGCAAAAAGAAGGGGGGATTCTCCCCAAGCTTCTCTCCTGGGCCCTTTGGCTTTTTCTCTGCAGTCTCAAGCTCAGCATAGAACCTTAGGCTGAAAGGCCTAGATTAGGTGTGACATCCAGTCCAGTCCTGCCTGTGGCAAACTTGGATTTTGATCTGGGTCCCCTGACTCCTTCCCCCAACTGTAGTGGCCCACATGAAGTAGCAATATTAGGAAGTAAGATTGCAAAGGGGAACCTAGAAGTCACTTACAAACTGTCCCAAAGATTCAGGGACCATAATGGTTGCTTGCAGACTGTTTCATAAATTGAAAGCCACGTTCTGAGACTATGTGCTAAATCAGGGGATGTCAGCTAGCCTTAGTGGAAGGGCCCTCAGTCCTGCTTACTGCCCAGGGTCTCAGATAAACTCCAGGCATCCACATCCAGACCAGTAGAACACTAAATGGTGCTGATGATGGACCAGAACCCTACGAAGTGAGAGCCCCAACTCTGCCTCCACCATCACCCACCAGCTTCTCCATCCGCTACAGTCTGTGCTGCCTGAGTGCTCCCGAGGCCAGCACTTGGTTGTGGAAGTGACTCCGAGTGTCTCTCTTTGCCCCCTTCTCCTCCCTGCCTCCCTCCTTCTCTCCACCACTGTATCCCTGTCTTTAAGCCATCTGGCTCTTCCCCTGCCCTTGTCTCTGTACTCTCTGGGCCTTACTCAAGTGTGCTTGAAGCCCACTCCCTGCTGGCCACTGTTGTGGTTTTTCCTGATGAGTAGCCAGAGAACAGGATGCCCTGAGCCAGAGGGGACTCCTTGGGGGTCCCATTTCTTTAGCAATTCACCTTCATTTTACAAGTGAGGAAACTGAGGCGGGGGGGAGGGGATGACTTGCCCAAGGCCACACACCAGAGATGGAACAGGTCATTAAAAGGATTTATTGTGAATCGTATCTTCCTTCAGTTTTCCCAGTTTCTGCTGATGGCATCACCACTCTGCCAACCATTTAGGCTCACAACCCCAGAGACATGTTTCAGACTTTCCTCTGCCTCAACACCCAGCAAGACGGTTGGCCCTTAATTGGCTGCTTGGGTGACTGTAGGTATGCCCCTTCCCCTCTCTAGACCTGTTTCCCCATTTTCCAAATGAGGGAGTTGGCCCAGAACTTTGCTGAGGCCCTTTCCTCAGTCTGAGTCTTCTGATGGTTGACTTCCCCCACCTGCTGAGAGTGGGGAGCATCCTGTTGAAGGAGAGCTGAGAGCCATCCCCAAGGAGGTGGCAGGGCCGCTGGCTGCGGGGCCTTGACTTCTTTAGCGGTCCATTGGGATTGGCTTCTGTCCTCCTTGTCTGACATGGCTCCTTTTCTCTGCTGTGAGCAGATGTACATGTGCCTTCAGTTTTCACGCACTCCGTTGCTCTGGGATTTTATGTTCTGTCCAGTGGTGTAGATTGCAGCCTATCTGCGCCTGCTTGTTGTATGTGACCCACAGTGAGCTGTTTAAATTGTCAGGGTGAGCATCTGATCTTCAGAAACTGGCAAAAGCTCCACACGAGGGGCAGTTAGGTAGTGTAGGGGATGGAACGCTAGGCTTGGAAGAAGGAAGACTTATCTTCCTGAGTTCAAATCTGGCCTCAGACTCTTACTAGCTGTGTGACCCTGGGCAAGTCGCTTAACACCCGTTTCCTTTTTTGCCCATAATATGAGCCAGAGAACGGAATGGTAAATCACTCCAGTGTCTTTGCCCAGAAAACCCCAAATGGGCTCACCAAGAGCTGGATAGAAATAAAACAGCTGAATAGCTCCTATGAGGGCTTTATGGTTTTGTTGATTATTTGGACTTAAAGTGATGGGGAAAGTGTTCAGAAAGCTGATTAACCTTCCAAGTGTGTCCCGGGCCCATTGTTCCCCCTGGAGAGCTAATTCTTAAACACTGAGCAGCATACCCACTAGGGAGCCCTTGGGCAAGGGGCCCTGTACCTGGGCTGCTGGGGTTCTGCCCAGCATGCTGGAGGCCTTTGGGCTGTCACTGAAGAAGGAAGACAGAAATGGGAATGAGCCCCTTTTACTGTAGCCTGGGCTGGTGCCCACAGCTGTTGTGTAGCCCTGAGCATCTCCAGGCTGGGCCCCCTGGGCTTTTAGTCTCCCAGAGCAGATGCTTTGCTTCTGTGGTCAGAAGTCTGACTCTTAGAGATGGGGAGGGGCAGAGGTCACTGTCTGCTGCCTGAGCTGGGAGTAGAAGTCCGAAGTTTTACTTACTTGGTCACAAAGTGTGGGTTCTTATCAAAGACTCAGAAATTCCTAAGCCTTAGGACTACAAACCCATTATAAATAGGTAATTCAGGCCAACCCCTTTTTTTACAGAAGAGGAAACTGAGGCACAGAGCAGGGCCAGGAGGTGGCAGATTGTTTGGTAGGCCTCACTCTAACAAGTCTGGATGATTACATGTGACCATGAAGAACAGTGTCCACAGTTCTGTTTTAGGTCCCCTGCTAGGTGGGTGTAATGGGGGAGGAGATGCCTTTGACCTTCTAGCTTTTACCATGACTTCCTTCAGACCTGAGCTTTTAGATCTGGAACCTGCCCTTAGTGGATGGTTCCACTTGCCTGATTTGACATATTCCAAAAGCAGATGTGTTTGTATATTGGAAATAGGACTCTGAGGTCATTTTAAACAGTTTGGGGGGGGGGATATGGCCTCCTAGCACCCCTCCAGTTAACAAAGCACCAACCCTTTCTCTTGTATTCTTGGTCCTGACCTTCTAGAACATTCTGTACTCTCCCCTGGCTAGACCAGATGGTTATGATGGTTCTAAGCTCCTTCTCCACCCCCTCCCTATCTCTGTACTTTCCTTCTGCCCTTGCCTGGCCTCATCCTAGCCCGACCTCCCAGTTCCTGGTTGAAGGCACCATGGGGGTGCAGAGGTGGCTGATGTTGGCTGGGATGTTAGCTCTTACCGCCTTGGCAGAGCATGCTGGGAGAATGCCCCGAGATGTTCAGAGCATCCTCAGCTGGGCTGCTCAGTCTCTGGGGTCCTTGGTTCCCAGTGCTTCCTCAACCTGGGTCAGAGAGAGACAGACAGAGACAAATGCAGAGAAGAGAAAGAAAAGCGCTTGGTGAGATTACTTCACTAAGTGGGATTTCCCAGAGGAATCTGGGGGAGGCTGGGAGTGGCCATTTTTCCTGACAGTCTGTTTTGGTTTAGCTGCCAGCTTTCTGGGGCTGGCACTGACTTGGACTTATCGCATTTCTCTTCTGCCTCCGCTCCAAGGGGGGCTTCTGAGGCACGGGATGGTCCCAGGCCACCCCCTCACAGCCTCTCTGGAGGAGGCAGGAAGGCCTCTCTCCCACCTTGCCCTGTCCTTCAGAGAGCCTGCTAGCAGGAGTGTGAAGGAGCCTCTGGACCTGGGGCAAGCTGATGCTTCCTGCTGCATGATCTCAGACCAGTCACTTTGCCTCTCCACTGTATTTCTACATCGGGAAGAAGAGGGTATTGAGCCAAATGATGGTGCTTTGGCTAGAGGCTGATGGACAGGGTGCCCAACCAGATTGGGAAGTGGACAAACATCTCTGTGCTCCTCGCTGTCTCTCTGAGTGCTTTTCTGTTGCCTGAGAAAGGGCCCACTAAGGCCAGGAACCGCCTTCTACAACCTACACACACACACGCGTGCCCCTCCACGTGCGTGCACACCCATAGACACAGACATGCATGTGCACACACGTGCCCAGACACAGATACATACATGCATGCCCACACACTCACACACATGCATGTCCCCACGCATGTGCACTCACACTCACATACACATGTGCACACACACACTCAGGTGCACACACACACTCACACAGACACACACACGCATACTTTGCCACATCCAGCTTTGTCTCCTACAAAGATGAAGATACTTCCTGCCCTGTAGAGAAGGGCCCCCCAAGCCTGACAGGAGCAGGCTCTGGCCTGGCCCTTTATCGTGAGATAAAGGGGGGTGGGGAAAGTGGGAGGGGACCCATACCAGGCCTGGGAGACAATAACAGTAATGCTGTAGTAGTAGTGCATATTTCTGTGGAACGTAAAGGTTGGCGAAACGCTTTACAAATATTGTCTATATCTATTCACATAACCATCCTTGGGGGAAGGTTGTGTTAGCCCCCCCATTTTACGGATGGGCAAGCTGAGGTGGGCCGAGGTTAAGTGACCTGCCTAGGGTCACACAGTCAGTTGGTGTCCAAGGCTGAATTTGACTTTAGGTCCCTGGAGCGCTGGCCTCACTCAGATGACCCAGTGGGTGTTGGCCTTTGTGTCCCCCCTCCCTTCTCTACCTGCATTAAGTTCTTGGGGCTAGGGGCCCCCAGGTTTGTTCTTGCATGCCAAGCACAGTGCCTGGCACATAGAAGGGGCTTCATAAGTGCTTGCTGGCTTGGATTGGAGGGAGGAAATGTGTGCCATCTCTTCCGGTCATCACAATAACCCTGGCATATAGGTGCTCACTCCATTTTATGGTTGAGGAGCCTGAGGCTGGTAACTGTTAAGTGACGAGGCTGAGAACACTGATGCCACTGAATCCCCCGACTTTGTGACTTTTCCAACCCTCTGAGGAGTTAATGTTCAGAGCCTGGAGATTGCGGACACTTGGCCATGATATACTTTATGGAAAGAGGAATGTCAGGTAAACCATGCCTGTGGACTAGACTGCCCGGCTCCCGCAAGCACACGCCTCCACTGGTAACAGGCCTCTTTGCCTCCTTGTCTGCCTGGGAAATGGTAATGACCGGGTACCATCCTCCTGCAGCAACCCTTCCTCTCCCACACCCACCCTGAAAGGCCCCGCCACTCTCCGGCCATCTGAAGCCTCAAGAACGTTGGCTATACTCAAGATACGAGGTGACTAAACCCCAGGAAAACCTCCACACACCCCCTCAAGTTTCCTCCTTTCTGTGTCGGTGGAACCTTAGCTGCTCACAAGACAGGCCTCCGTAGGGAGGGTCCTCCACTGCCCACTTCCATGTTGCAGATAGCAGGGAGGTAAGATGGACCTTGTTGGTACAGGATAGGGCTCAAGAGAAGGGGGACCACAGTGGCCGCCATGTGTTTGTGTGCCACGTGTTTGTTCTTTCAAGGCTGGAGTTACTGAGACTGGTCAAAAGGATGAAATGGGTCAGCTCAGCCCAAGGTGATGGTCTGAATTCTTAGTGTCTTGTGATTATACCTTCTGCAGCCACACATCTGGCTACTCGGAGTCAAAGTATCTGGGTGCGCCCAGCCCCAAGCTGCTAGCTCAGTGCATGGTGGAGAGAGCGGAACCTGGAGCTGGGAGAGGCTGGCTTCATGTCCTGCCTTAGACATGTGTGTGAACTTGGGCGGAAGTTCCCTTGTTTGCAAAATAGTTCCCTTGTTTGTAAAATGGCGTGAATCATAGCACCTACTTCTTCTTTTATTTATTTTATTTTATTTAAATTTTTTTGGTTTGGAAGACAATTGGAGTTAAGTGACTTGCCCGAGGTCACATGGCTAGGTTTTTGTGTTAAGTGTCTGAGGCTGGATTTGAACTGGTTCTCTATGCACTGTACCACCTAGCCGCCCCCATAGCACCTACTTCTCAGGTCCTTGGGTGAGGACCCACAATGTGTAAGTGTTTTGTAACCTAGAAGACCTCTGATGCTATGATAATGGTATTAGAAGAGTAACTTAATTAATATTATATTTACTACAGTAAACATTATTAGCATACAGTTATGTAATGGATAATTAGTATATTAATTGCTAACAATTCTAGCCCAATCTATTTCTATTATATTATTAATAAAACTTAATATAGTATGCTATTCATAGAAGCATCAGTATATTTGTTAATTATAATATTATTGTTATCCTAAGGTAAATCACTTTTTATGTGTCATTTTTCTTGGTTCTCACAACTCTGGGAAATGGGTGTTCTCTCCATTTTATAGTTAGGAAACCCAGGCTGACAAATGTTAAGTGAGTGACAAGGCTG
Source organism: Pseudocheirus occidentalis (assembly GCA_028646575.1). Lineage (NCBI taxonomy): Eukaryota > Metazoa > Chordata > Mammalia > Diprotodontia > Pseudocheiridae > Pseudocheirus > Pseudocheirus occidentalis. The sequence continues at coordinate 2,677,030 of CM053601.1, forward strand.
AGAACACTAAGGCCACTGAATGCCCTGTCTTTGTGACTTTTCAAACCCTCTGGGTAGTTATGTTCCATATTAGAACTACGTGAGACAGCCGTAGGTCATTTAGCGGTTAAAAGAAGGCTCGTGTAAAATGAGCCTAGCAGGAGAATGGCTTTCAAACAAGGGTGAGCATCGAGAACCTCCCCGTGGATTCGTTGAGCATAACTCCCCTGACTCAGAGTTGCCTTTTGTGGTCGGACAACCAAGTCTCGGAGTGAGCCCTGAGAGCTCTTTGTGTTTTTTTTCTAGTCAATCAGTCAGGAAGTTATGTCCCCAGTCCAAATCTCTGGGCAGATCTGCCTTTTATAAATCAAATCTTCCGGGCAGTTTCAATACCTTTTAAGGAAATTTCACACCAACAAGGCCAGTGGACCTCTCCTGATTTGTATTCAGATACTGTGGCACTCACGCTGTACTGCTATGTAAGGAACATGGCTTTTGGAAATAAGCAGATCATGCTGACATCAGTTTTAGGGATAATGTGACTCATTAATTCTGAAAGACAGTAATAAAGAAATAGTAGGAGAGAGCTTCAGTGTGCATGACTAGACTGAGTCACCATAAAGATGGCAATACGACCTAGGTTAATTCTTAGGCCAAATGCAACATTACTCAAAATACTGATGCCAACACTGATGCCAACTTATAAAACTAGATAAAATGGGGAGGTCAGGGAAGGGCACAACACAGCATTTATTAAGTGCCTACTGTGTTCCAGGCCCAACACTACCGTGCACTTTGCAAATATGAACTTGTTTGATAATAAAAATAAAAGCAGTTTATTATGCTGGTAATATTAATCAGCCAGCTGCACAGGCGTCTAGCCTGGTGGTGCCCTTCCATCTCAGACTTGGGCAGGCTGGGCCTTCTACAAGAAGCAGATCACCCATCCCATAGAGTATAGACCTCCCTGACATCCCCTTTGAATCGCCAAGGTCACTTCCACGTCAGGATATGAGTCATAGTAGATGATATTGACACGCTAACCCAGATGCTACCGGCTGCAGGGACAGTGGAAGGTCAGAGGAGAGAGATGGAAGAATGATCTCATGAAGGACATGACGCTTGAGCCGGGCTCCTTAGAATGGCTGGTGTTTATAGTGATGCTCATTTCACTGGGATGGAGGCAGGGAATGAGCTCTGAATGTTTGCAGCACTTTGGAGGCCTGTCTAATGAGGAATCAGCTTGTGCTTAGGAGGAGAAGGGAGAATCTGATGGGTCTGCTGAAAGACGTGCCATGATACCACACTGTAGAAGATGCTACAGAAACCAGGCCAAAGAATGATGTAGTCGGGACTTGAGCTATTGACAGTTCTTGTGTGTGCGTGCGCACGCACACGCACACACTCACACACACGCAGACACACTCACACACACACACTCTCTCATACACACACACATGCACGCACACACACGCAGACACACACACACACACACACTTTCACACAGTATATTCAGATTTCCCTTGACAAATACATGTATTTAGACATGTCAAGAGGCAAAAGAATTCAGAAAAATTAAATTGGAAATTTTTCCACGTGTCTGTAGGCTTCAATTGCAGCATCCTTAATCACAAACACAAAGAACTGTATATGGATTTGATTACAGAGGTAGCTACATAGTTTGTGTTCCCACTGCCTTTTCTGTGTTTTTTTCCCATCTCTCTTCCCCCATACCCGCTGCAAAAAAAGATTATTTGTTTAACATTCATTTAAAATTTTCGAGTTCTAAATTTTCTCCCTCACCCACTGAGAAGGCAAGCAATATGATATCAATTATACATGTGAAATCATGCAAAACATATTTCCATATTGGTTATGTTGCAAAAAAAGGGTAGAAAAATGAATTGAAAATTATTTTGCACTCAGAATTCATCAGTTCTCTTGAGGTGGGTGGCATTTTTCCTCATGAATCCTTCAGAATTGTCCTGGATGTTGTCTTGATGAGAGTAGCTACATCTTTCACACTTGATTGTTACAATGTTGCTGTTGCTGTATACAATGTTCTCCTGGTTCTGCTCACTTCCCTCTGCATCAATTCACGTAAGTCTTTCCAGCTTTTTCTGAAATCATCCTGCTTGTCATTTCTTATATGACAGAAGTATTCCATCACAATCATACATCACAACTTGTTCACCCATTGCCCAACTGATGGGCATCCCCTTGATTTCCAATTCTTTGCCACCCACAGTAGACCTTTTTTATGTATTTGCTATAGGTTTCTTCCTGTTAGTGTATAATATTCTTAGCTTCTGCTTTCTTTACTCTCTGTCACCTAAAATAAAATCCCATAGTCTTTCAAATTCTTCCTGTTTAGTGCTTCTTCTGGCCTTGCCATATTTCATTTCATCCATGTGGCATCACTTGTTCAGATAAATGCTCCTAATAGTTTGGGCTCTTAATTTATTTTAAGAGTTTTACTCTTTAGAAATGTGATGCTGCTGGGGCACCTAGGTAGTACAGTGAATAGAGTACTGGCCCTGGAATCAGAAGGACCTGAGTTCAAATCCAGCCTCAGACACTTAACACTTACTAGCTGTGTGACCTTGGGCAAGTCACTTAACACCAGTTGCCCTCCAAAAAAGCAAAAAAAAAAAATCAACAACAACACAATAAGTGAAACTGGCTGTATCTTGGTGCTTCTTTTTCTTGTTAAAAGCTTCCTTGGGTAATAGCCCCATTATTGGGAGCACTAGGTCAAAAGGGATGCAGGTAAGCAGATTTCTGTCAGTACTGTGTTATTCCATGTTGTTTTCTGGAAAACTTAAACCAGTACTCAAGTCCATCAGCGTGAGCCACTTTCCTTGGCCACAGTTGCGTCAGCATCATCCAGTTTGCCAGTTTTCTGGGTGTCAGCAATTGTGTAAAACCTCAAGACTCCCTTAATTTGAATTCCTCTGAATAGTGATTCCAAGAAAAAAGCCGTAGAGGAGCCCTATTCCTTTCATTCTTATTGATAACATTTTTAACCAAGCTTATAAACATAAACACTCAATCTATAGTTTTTGAAAATCATTAAACGAAAAACCTCTAATAGTGTTTCTAACAGTGTCTACAGCCAATAAGCTTTCGTAATCTGTTGATTAAAAAATAAAAAACAACTGGTCACTTGTGCTGAAGCTTTGCGATGTTGCTCCTTTGTTCCATGTTGTATGGCCTGAGCCTTGGCGCTTGCTCATGTCTTGATTCGCCAGTATCGGCATGGTTCTTCGCCTGGTTTCACTCTCCCTGGTCTTCCTGAGGGTTCTTGGAATTCTCGGTGTTTGTTTTTCCTCAGGGCTGCATTTGCTCTTTGGAGAGCTGCCTGTACTTATCATGTTGGCCCCTTATCTCTGAAGAAACAGCAAATGTTCCCCCTTCCCTGATATATCAACTTCTTAAACATTGGCAGACTTTTCCGAGAAGTGTTTGATGCAAAGATACTTTGCCCGCAGTTGGTTTCTTATTTTGGGGGCACTGTTTTTTGTAGTGCCAAAAAGTTTGATTCTTTCTCTATGTTCAGACCCCCCAGTTTTGTCTCAGCGTCTCTAGTGAGTCACTCGCTGCTGGCTGTGAGTTGGGAGAGACAGTAACTTCGATGTCCTGGGCTTTTTAAAAATTTTGCATGTTTATCGGTATATTTTAATTTGAGAGGTATACCTTCCGAATACATCCCTTTCTCCTCATTTCAGGAGACATTCCTTGTGACAAAAACCAAATGAAGCAACCAGTCCCCCACCTCAGCCTAGTCCAACAATACATTCCGTCCCCATAGCCCCCCGCCTTTGCCTCTTCTCGACTTTCCTGTGGGGCTGAGGTTACCATTCTAGTCACACAGCATCCAGTCTCACATTGTCTTGCTCTTTCCTGTTCTGTGGTTGATGTCCTTGGATTTTCCTGGTTGTGTTCATTTCACTTTGGATCAAATCTGAGGGGTGTGAGCAGATCTGAAGGTGTATGAGTGTATGTGGGTGCAAATCCGATGAGGTGAGTGTGTGGGTGCAAATCTTAGGGGGCATGTACATGAGTGTGGATGTGTGCAGAGATGTGAGGGATGTGTAAAGATCTGAAGGGGTGTGTGTGTATGTGTCTGTGTGAATCCAATGTGTGTGTATGTGTGTGTGCATGCACAAATCTGAGGGGTGTGTGTTTGTATGATAAGTCGAGGCCATCAGTTTTGGCAGATGAGATTGCTGGTGACATAATCAGGCATGTCCAATCATTTCCTTTCTTTCGTTTTAAGAACCTGAAGGACACTCCCTGTAATGATTGTTTGGGATTCTTATATGATGTTGTTCTGGAGTGAGAAAGAACGTTCTTTTTCATTCAGTCAGTCAGGAAGCATTTGAGAGATGAGCCAGGCACCTCACTGAGCACTGAGGGTGCAGAGAAGGACAAAAGGCCAGCCTCAGCCCTCCAGGAGCACACTGCATCATCTTTTGAGGGAGATGCTATGTATATATAGGAGGTCCACACTGAGGAGATGGATGACAGACCCAGAGTGAGGGCACTGGCGTATGGAGGGACTGAGAAAGGCCTCTGGGGGGTGAGCTGAGGCTTGACAGAAGTCAAGGAGGCTGAGAGGTGGAGGCAGGAGTGTTCTAGAAGGAGTGGAGAGGCCCAGAATGGGGTATGGAGTGTGTGAGGCAGCATTGCTGGAGTACAGAGTGTGTGGAAGAGGGTCGTGTAGGAAGATGAGAAGGCTCGAAGGGCTAATGTTTTAATGCTAGACTGGAGAGTTTCCATTTGACCCTGGAGGAAATAGGGAGCCACAGAAGGTTACTGAACATGAGAGGGGTCAGGTGATAAGATCAGACCTCAACTTTGGCAGCTGAGTGGAGGATGGAATTGAATGAGGCCTGAGATCTCTGGGGTTCTTCTTTCCCCCTTTAGTGCTATATGGTGAAACCTATAGACTCCTCTAAATCATGTTTTCAAATACACGAAGTAAAATACACAGGATTACAAAAGAAGGTAATTATTGAAATACATTTATCAAAATATTAATGAGCCTCCAGGTCCCAGAAGAATCCGGATCTAAGTAGAAGTGATGAAGGCTGAACTAGGGTAAGGGTGTGTGAGTGGGGAAAAGAGAACATGTGCAGAGATTCTGGATGTAGAAATGACCAAATCCTGGCAAGAGACTGGCAGTGTGGCATGAGTGTGAGTGAGGGGCTGAGCTTGGCACCTGGGTGAATAGCATTGTGGAGTGAGGGTGAGTGAGGGGCTGAGCTTGGCACTGGGTGCTGGGAGGGTGGTGGTGCCCTCAGCAGTTACAAGGGGGTTCGAAAGAGGGGAGGTTTGGGCAGAAAGAGCATGTGTTTGGAGTGGGGCATGTTTTACTTTGAGATGCCCACGGGTCCTTGGGTTGAAGACGTCCAAGAGGCAGTTGGTAATGAGAGACTACAGGTCCAGGAGAGGCTTTACATATGGGTGACAGATCTGGGAATCATCTGTTGGAGAAGATGATGTGATCCTTGGGTGTCAATGATATCAAAGGTGAAGGAGTCTAGAGGGAGAAGTGAAGAGGACCAGGGCAGAGTCTGATACCCACATGAGTGGGTGTGATCTGGATGAAGGATGTATTCTAGGAGTCTGAGAAGGAGCAGTTAGACAGAAAGAACCAGGAGAGAGTACCGTGGAAATCTAGAGAGGAGAAGAAGATGAATGGCAAGAGGGTGATTGATGATGGTCAAGGGCTGGAAAGAGGGCAAGGAGGAGCAGAGGAAAGACTGCCAAGAAAAAGGATGAGAATAGAGAAAAGGCCACTAGATTTGATAATTAAGAGTGGTGGCTTCCGAGGGGGCGCTTAGAGCTGGACGCTGAGATCAGAAGCCAGATTGTAGAGAATTCAGAGCAAAAAGGAGGAGTGGAGATCGCTTGCCGTGACTGGCTACTCAAGGCTTTTGGTCATAAAAGAGAGAAGAGATTTGGGACAAGAGCCCACAGGGATGGTCAGGTGGAGGCAGGGCTCCTTGAGGAGGGAGGCTTGGGAGGACATGGAGGAATGTGTAGGCAGCAGGAAGGGAGTCAGGAGCAAGGAGACACCAGAGGGACAGTGGGGTCCCTCTGCCAGGCAAGACAGGGTGGAATGAGATTGACTACAGCTGTGTTGAGGTTTGCTTTTATCAGAGAAGGCCCACATCTGGGCTGGGAGCAAGAGGTAGTGAGAGATGGTGGTGTCTGAGTGATGTGGGAGGGAGAGGAGGAGGAAGAGGAAGGGCGAAGAGAGAGCTCTCACCTAGTGGCTTTTATTTGTCGTCGTGCAGTATGAGACGGAGCACTTCCCAAGTGAGGTGAGGGGCAGGCTTGAGGCCAGATGAGGCTATCTAGAGCAGATGTTTTGGAGAGGGCCAGGGGATCCAGAGGGAGGAGTAGCTGCCTTGTTGCTCTGAGGGCCCCAGTGAGATTATAGAACACAGGTCCGTAGGGTCCTGTGAGCAGTTTCGCAATTTCCTTCAGCTCCATTCAGCAGCAGGTTATATAGAAGCAAAGGAGATGTATGGTAGGTTCGGATATGGCCAGGTATGTTTGGTTATCAAGAAAAGGGTCAAGGGATTAGAGAGTGGGGGACAGTGGAGAGCTGACCGGGTTGAGGTAAAGAAGGGAAGAGAGTCCAGAGTTCAAGAATGAGGTCTGGGGAAAGAACTGAGGGGTCCTGGTCAGGAAGAGAATGGGATTAGGAGTTAGAAGGTCATGGAAAGATATAATGATACAGAATTACAATCAGTAAAGGGATTTGTGAATAGGCAAAGATGGTGATGGTATGACCTGTCGCTGAGGTCGAGTGCAGAGCAGGTCCTGGGGACTGGGTAGATATGGGAAATGAGGGTATTTGAGGGAGTATCACAAGCTATCTTGAAGCCTCCCCATAACAAAGGCAGGATGTAGGGAGGAGAGTTCGACTCTGAGCCAGGCAATGGACTCGCTGTGGATGGAAGACAAGTGTCCTGGCGAGTCTGTCAGTAAAGGGCATTGCAGGCTCAGGCTTGCATGTTGAGATGGGATGGCGTGACTCAAGGGAAGCTGCTGAGTGATAGTGGGAGAGGGAGAAGGGCTGGAGAAGGCCCCAGGGAAGCCTTGAAGTTCTTCCAGGAGCATGGGTTTTAGGGTTGGGGGTTCTCATTCATGAGTTCCCTTTGTAGATGAGGGAACTGAGGTTCACAGAGGTTGAGTGATGAGGGGGTGCAGCTACATGGCATAGTGGCTAGCGTCTTCCAGAACTCCAGTCTGGCTCAGACACTTAATAGCTCTATAACCCTGGGCAAGTCATTTAACTCTTTTTGCCTCTGTTTCTTAGTCTGTTAAATGGACTGGAGAAGGAAATGGCAAACCACTCCAGTATCTTTGCCAAGAAGACCCCAAAAGGGGTCACCAAGAGCTTGACATGACTGAAACAACTTAACAAGTGACTCACCCTGAGGTGGCAAGTGGAGGTGCCAACAGCTGGAATTTGAAACCGATTCACTGATGAAATCTGAAAGGGAACTTACGACCCCCATGAGGAAACCGCTTGTCGCTGCTGGAGGCCAGGTTTCTGGTCAGAGTGTCGGAGCCCTCAGCCGGCTGTGCCGTTGTCTGACGACAGGTAGCAAGATGGCCACTGAAGAAGTGCAAAGGCAGGCTTGAATGTGTTTGCCCTGGAGGAAGGAAGGTTAGGAGCACTGACCACTAGGACCTTCCTGCTGAAATGCCTTTCTGAGTATCCCACACTCCCCTCCCAGCCCTAGGACACTTGCTAGTCTTCCTACAACTGAGTGCTAAGGCAGGCTGGGGCTCTGAAAGCTGTAGTCTAGAGAGGGGAGCACATCCCAGACTGCTTCTGGAAGACTCCTTGTCTTAGGCTCTCCTGTTTTGGTGAAGGCCCTTCCCAAACAGTAAGCCTAGGGCTCATCAGCGATGCCATCGGAGGAGTCTTCTTAGCCCTATTGAATGAGCCATTCAGTGAGGAAGGTGGGGACGGAGAAAGAATTTGGAACTCAGCATTTTAACAACTTTTTTGAATGTTGAAAACTTTTTTCCATGTCATTTGGGAAAAAAATGTTAAATAAGTAATAATTGAAAAATAGATAGCCATTCATTTTGAAATGAGAGCAAGAAGATGAATGAGAAGGAATGTTGGTGAGTTTGGGAACAAGACCACTTCTGTGTCTTTTGGGGGCCCTTACCAGGAACAGATACCTGGCAGTTCTGGGATTGGTCTTAGCCAGCCCTGCCTGAGGGAGCCCCGGGAGGTGGCAAACTCAGGCACACCTAAGTCAGAAGGAGACCCTGGGCCATTTCCAAAGACTGTCTAGGTCCTGGTTCCTGGGAGGGAGGCGATCAGTTCTGAAAATGACCCAAGCTTTTTGGAATTTATACAAACAGAAAACATTGAACCTGTTTCTCTTGGGTTTACAAAACAATGCCAACACCGTTTTTTCCCCATGTTTTCCCTGCAGAATTCAGCAGTCTCATGAAGGGGATAATCCTCTGAGAGTGTTCTGTGGCCTTCTGCAGAATGGGCTGGACATTAACATCCTAATAATCATTCCAGCCCACATTTCCTGAGCCCTGTAAACTTCACAGCCTGGCTACTTCCTAGCTGCCCTCAGAGCTTCCCCTTTGGATGCTTCCCTGGCTGTCCCATCGAAGGGAGCTCACACCAGGAGTGCAGATTACAGCCCTCTGTAGGGTCTCGTCCCATTGTCCAAGACCTCCCTGAAATCTTTCCCAAGGAGTGAGTTCAGCGGGCTTCTGGTAGGTCCCTTACTATTGTGTGGCTAACAGCAGAATGCTGGGACTGTCCATTGTCTATCCCCGTGTCTTCTGAGATCACTACCTGTTGTCTTTTCTGTATCTGGCTGCAAAATGTCAGTGCTGTGCAGGAAGCCTTAAGCTCGGGGCCTTTTCTGGTCACATTTTTTTCTATTTTCATCTAATATCTCCTCTATTGCCGTCCCTTCCCTGCTCTGTTGACAGCTCCTTCCTTGACACTCCTACACTGACTTAACCTGTTGGGAGACCTGCGTCTTTGGTTCTTCAGAGACCATGGCGTTCCTGGGACCTGCATCCCCTGAGTGTGTCCAGAACAATCCTGGTGGTGTTCAAAAGGGGCTGTTGTGTCTGGGAGACACGCTTCCCCAGTTTCCCAAATGCACTCCATCCAGTTCTTCCTCTGTGCTGTTCTGGGCCCAGGCCATCTATGATGTCTGCGCTTGGGTTCAGGTCTCCTGACAGGCCATTGACATGGTGACCCTGGGCAAGTCACCTGTGCCCTCAGTGCCCAGACCAGCTCCCTGATTAGACTCTGACATGCTGAGAAGGGGCCGTGATTGGTTGAGGGGCATTTCCTTTGGGGTTCTCTAGACAGGTCAGCTCAGGTGTCTGGACTCCATCCCACTGAATGATCAGCATCAGAGTAATTAAATTTCCAGTGGTTGGTGAAACCATGGGTGTGTGTGTGTGTGTGTGTGTGTGTGTGTGTGTGTGTGTGTGTGCCGTGTGTGTCTTTTTGGTTTTTTTAGTCTTCTAGGGAGCCATAGGGGCTTCCCAGGCAGGGGGCATTCCTAATTCCCCATAAGGAGAAGGCTGGGCCCTGAGAGAAGTCAGTGATGGTGGGCCAGGAAGGCAAAGAAGCACTGGGGCTGAAGAGGCTGCTGCAGCCCTGCGAGGGTGGGCTGGGACTGCCTGTAACCTGGCCATTCTGGGCGGTGGGCCTTTCCCTCTGAGCCCCGGGATAGCCTAGCCTTTATTAATTACCACCTGGAGGTCAGAAGGTGGGACTTGTGGGTCCCTAGGGAGCCATGTCTCTGTATTCTGCTGTTGCTGGTATGTGTGATGGGAAGGGCTTTGATCCCAGGGAGCTGCCATTTGCTGACTCTGTGACCTTGGGCAAGTCATTCGGTTGAATGAGGCTCAGTTTCCCCACCTGTAAAACTGGACTTTTCTCAGTGATGATCTTCCCTCCCCTGGCAGCAAGATGAAAGAAGTCATTTGTGCACAGTTAAGTTCCTGTAGATCCAAGCTATCATTAGTCCCGCCATTTATTCCTTTACTGATTCATTCATTCTTTCTTTATTTGTTGGTTCATTTATTACTAAATGCCTGTCAGGTGTGGTGCACTGTGCCAAGCAGCTGGGAAGAGAGGAGAAGCCAAGCCTCCTGCCCTTCTGGGGGCCCACGCCCAGATGACTAATGCATTATGACATCACAAGGGCCCTGCAGCTGCTGGGGTCTTATGGGGTTCCCAGTGGTCATAGGCCTGGAGAGGGTAATCTGGGAAGGTTCCTGGTGGAGGCAGCCTTGGAAGGCTGAGTTGGGCTGGTCTTCCAGGTGAGGGGAAAGGAGCCAGGCCTGCCCAGGCGTCCGTGCTGTTTCTCCAGGCGTTCACCTCTAACTGTTGAGTAAGCACAGAGAAGTGGACCAGCCTCATTGGCCCCCACCGACTTTTTAAGAAAGTCTTCATTGTGAACTCTCATCAGAACTCTGCTCCAGCATTTCCTGGGTCTCCCAGGAAAGGAGCCACTTGTCTTCTTGGCTCTGCCTCACTGGGGTCTCTACAAGAAAAGCTGCAAATGTGAGGCTCCGTGTTACTTTGGGAACTGATCCTCACCCCCTGTGCCCTCAGGGTTGCCCCCCTCATGGGCCCTTGTCATCATCATAACAGGAGCTAAGATTCTGTGGCCTTGGAAGGCTTGCTGAGCACCTATGCACATGCTCTCTATGACCTTGGGAGGTGGGCACTATCATGATCCCATTTTACAGGCTAAGAGAGGAGGCTCAAGGTCATGTCGCCAGCATGTGTTTGAAGCAGGATTCCAATGTAGGTCTTTGGACACCAAATCTAGCTCCATCCACCGTGCCACACAATTAATGTGGTCTCGGGACAGGGAAGAAGGCCTCTCTTCACGAGGCTTACATGGGCTTGTGGAGGCCCGAGGCCTGGCCGCTGACTCGGGGGCGTTGTGGAGGTGGCCGTGCCATAGGCTGGGGGGAGTCGGAGGTTTTTAGTGGATGTTTACTCCATACTGGAAGTCTCCACTTCTCTGCACTTGGCTTCAGTGTTTATAGCAAATACGTTCAACTCTGTGTCGAAGGAAGTCCCTGATGTACCGAAAGGTCGGGCTCCAAAGGGACATGCTCGGCTGGCTTTAGTGCAGTAAATATTTATGAAATAAATGGATGAATGGCCCAGTCGGAGACATGTTGGTAAATGGTGGTTAGCTTCTCCTGCTTCTCCCTCCCCTCGACCCCTCGCATTTGTTTAAGGCTCATAGCCAGCGGGTCTACTGTATACACTGCCAGGAACATAGGAGGACCAGACCTGGCCACAGTCCTTGAATACTTATGTGGACAGTGAGCTCATCACTGAGGGCACTCTGTCCCATGATCCAGTGGGACCCCTTGCTGCTCTCCTATACAGTCTTGATGCTTCTTATACATATTTGTCTAGGAATCCACCCCAATGTGACTGGCCTATCTCCCCTCCTTTTCCATTCATATATGTCTAAGTGGGGCTGTGGATAAAGCGCCAGACCTGGAGTAAGGAAGACTTCTCTTCCTGAGTTCAAATCCAGTCTCAGACACTCACTAGCTGTGTGACCTTGGGCAAGTCACTTTACCCTGTTGGCCTCAATTTTCTCATCTGTGAAATGAGGTGAAGGAGGAAATGGCCAACACTGGAGAATCTGCCACGAAAATCCCAAAGGGGGTCATGGAGAGTTGGCACAACTGAAAATGATTCTGCAACAACAAGATCTTTGCTGACCTCGCTTTGTCTTGAGTGCGTAGCATGCCCACTGCTCACTGTGGCCTTGGGCCGGCCACCATTTTGGATCCTCTACAACGCTGGAGCTCCATGGGCTTCCTTCTCTGCAGTTCAGTTGTGTCTCAGGCAGTGCGCCTGTAGCTGCCACTCCTGCTAAGGGTTCTTCTTTGCTTCACAAATGGAATAAAGAGAGGACGAGAGAGGGATAAGGAGAGAACTTTCTGGGGAAAATCTGGGAGAAGAGGTAAAAAGAAGACTTCTCCATAGCCAGGGAGGAGGAGAGAGCCTAAGGAGGACTGAGCTGAGCTGGGCCTCAAGGCCGCAGGCTCCCCCGCCCCTGACCTAGGGGAAGGGGGTGGGGATGATGGCAAGTGCCATGCCAATGGCCTCCTGAAGGAGAAGGGGCATGACAAGGAGGAGACACTGGGTCAGGGAGGCCCAGGTCCTTGCTGAAAGCTGCTAGCCTCTAAGTCATTCTCCTCTTTCCTGGGATTTCGTAATGAACTGAGGGTCTTCTCCATCCCTTGCCTGCTTTTATGCCAAGTCACTGTGATGTCCACTTTGGTGACCTTTGGAACAGCCCACTGTCTCGGGTCAGTGCTCAGCTCCACTCCTGTGACCTACATGGGCATTCCACCTTGGTCACCCATAGGGCAGGCTCAGTATCACCATTGATACACTCTGTGATCTTGAACACTGACATTCCTCCCTCTGATAGGGACCATCTGTCTCCCCTCTCTCCTCCTCATTCCTCTCTGTCCGTCTTCCTCTTCATTGTGACCTTTGTCTCTTCCAGTCTTCCCTCTTCTCCCAGGACTTTAGTCCTCCTCTGGTCGCCCTCTCCTTCCTTCAGTCTTGGCCTAGAGTAGAGCTGCCTCTCCCTCCAGCCCTTATTTATTCTGCCCTGGGTCACCCCTTCCTCTGCCTTCTCTGTTCCTACCCCCAAGAAGTCATAGTATGGTGCTGGCTGGTATCCGACACCAGTTCACAATCACTCGACGGAGCCCTTGCTGCGGCTTGGAAATGCTTTGACTCTTCCCTTTTGATTCCTTTAATCTCCTCCCCACAGGGATGTTTGAAACCTCCTTCCTCTGAGCAGACAGCCCTGGCTCCCACTTGACTGAGAAAACCAAGGCATTGGTCATAAATGCCCCCATCCTTGCTGCTCCTGACCTCTGGCCGCCACATTCTCAGTCTTCTCTTCTCCTTTGCCTCTGACTCTCAGGTCCCCTTCCTCTTTGCCAAGGCCAACCTCTCATCGGGTGTCCGTATCTCACCCCTTCTCCCCTCTCCTCTGTCAGCCCTGTTCTCTCTCTGCTGACCTCCCTCCCTTCCCCCAAAACCACCCACCTGACTCTGCCTTGCCTTTAAATCGTCCTTCCAGAACTCTCCTTCCTATCACGGCCAAATTCCTGGGACTCACTGGCCTTCCTTCCCTCTTGCCCTAGTCTCCAAATGCATCTTCTGCTCCTCCTTCTGAAGCTCCTTTGGCTCCCCCATTATGTTCAGGGCAAAAAAATCCAAAAGCCTCCACTGGTCATTTTAAGCCCCTTGTTGTCTGGCTCCAGCCTATCTTTCCTGACGATCACCCCCACCAGACACTCAAGGCTCCTGCCAAACCAGCCTCCAGACAAGAAATCTGCTCTCTTTTTACTTCTGCCCCTTGGAATCAGCCCCTGGCCCCCTTCAAGGCTCAGCTGGGGGAAGGGGGATCCTCCAGAAGGCCTCTTCTGATTTTTCTAGTTGCTTGGAACCTCCCTTCTCACCCATCCCTGGGGATTTATATCCCATTACCCTGTGAACATGTGCTGTCTATCCCTGGAGTCTGGGAGATAAGACACTGCCATGGTTGTTGTCTCTGCATTTCTAGTGCCTGGTACCTAGTGCTTGCTCTCTGTCTGTCCGTCTGTCTGTCTCTGTCTCTGTCTCTCTTCTCTTTGTCTCTCTCCCCTCTCTGTCTCTGTCTTTCCTCTCTGTCTCTCTCTCTCCCCCCTGCCTCTCCCTCTCCCTCTCTCTCCCCTTCTCCCTTCCACTCCCACCTTTCCTCTCCACTTATATACACATACACATGTCCGTGGTGATTGATGGCTAACCCTCTTGGAATCCACCACTCAGTGCCAGTCCTGTACTGAATCTTTTCTTTGCAGCGTTACCAGGAGTCTCTCCGCTGACCTCTGAATCCCAGCCCCATGAGTATCTCAAACTCAATTTGTCCAAAAAGGAACTTACTGTTTTTCTCTCCTGAGAGCTCTCTCTTAACCTCTCTTTCTGTTGATGAAAACCATGTTCCCCCAGTCACTCAGGGTCATAACCTCCAAGTCATCTTTGATTTCTCCTTCTACCCCCCTCCCCCGCCTCCCTGCCCCCCCCTGCTCCGCCCTGCCCCCAGATGTGTCCAGTTACTTAGCACCTCTTATCTGACTCCGGCGCCCTGCCTCTTACCAGGCTGTCGCCCAGCTCTGGCTTCTTTCCTGGACTCCAGTAGCCTATTCCTTGGTCTCCCTGAGGCCAGTCATCCCCTTTCCCAATCCACCCTTTACATAACTGCCAACAGAATATCCCTTAGGCACACACCCTTCCTCTCCTCACAGACTTCGTCATGGCTCCCCATTACCTCTGGGATAAAATACAGGTTTCTCAGCCTGGCGTTTAAAGAGCTTCCTCTTCTGAGTACTGTGGGCCTTGTCACTAGCTGGTACGGGGAACAGAGTCCTGGGCCTAGAGCCAGGAAGGCCTGAGTTCAAAACCAGCCTCAGACGCTAGCCAAGTCACTTAACTTCTGCCTGTCTCAGTTGCCTCAGCTGTGAAAGGAGAGCAGTAATAGTGCCCACCTCCCACGGTTGTTGTGGGGATGAAATGAGATGTGTGCATAGCCTTAAATTGCTATTGAAATGCTAGTTCTAATTATATAAGTATAATCTAATACTTGCTAGGTGATGATAATGATAACTGAAGTTTGCCCAGTTACTTCTGGGCTTGATGACCCTTCTGGATGGGGCAGGGCCTCTGTGGGACATGGCAGGTTCTGTTTGGACTGGAAGCCTCTCTGGCCCTGACCTTTCCACAAAGGCCGACGCCGCCCTCCCGGTCTTGTCCCTTTGCTGAGCACTAGTGCGTCCCTGGAGCCGTCAATCCGTTATGCCTTGTTCTTGCTCTATAAGCTCATTTCCTTGGCGGAGGTTACCCTTCCCGGACAAAACTGTTCCTTGTCGTGCAGAGGTGGCCTTGACTAAGAGGTGGCTGCCTTGTACCTTCAGCACACACAGTTAGAAATTGTGGTGGTCCGTGCTTTCAATGTGTGGTTATAGCATCAGAAAAATGTCTGCTGTTCTTGTTCTTCAATCACTGCCCTCCCGGTGCCTTGATGACCTTCCTCTGTAAGCCTGGCTGGCCCCCCCCCCCGGGGGGGGCGGGGCGGAAAGAGCCTTGAGGCTCCCCTGGAGTTACCTGTTCTGACATGTCCTCAGGCTGTAGGCTTGGCCACCCCCTACCTGCTCTGCTAGCTGGGAGGGCAGGACACGGGACTGGCTACCCATGTCACGTTGTAACTTGCAGGAGCTTGGGTGGGATGGCATTATCACACATGGCGTTAACTGGTCTAGAGGGCTGGGTAGGAGTTTGAGCTTGGGCTGGGCTTGCTTTCTTTCCTGAAATGGCAGTGACAGAAGGTACAAGGCTGGTGCCACCATGCCGTGGGCCCAGGGGCCTGGCAGTTCTGATGCCAGCTTCAAGGTGTTAGTCTGTTTTGTTGGACTCATTTCTCCGGCCAGGTGAAGTTTCCCTTAAAGCTTTCCAGAAAAGCTGTCTGCCCCATTGCTCTTCTTGGGTACCCCTCCCAGTCCTAGAGTCATCCCCACGTGTCTGCCAGGACTGCGTCCTTGAGCTGGCCTCAAATGTAAGCCCAGCCCTGGGTAACCTGAGCTTGGCTTGATGTGTGCTCTTCATGTTGGTGGTGAGAAGGCTGACAGCGCTTTCATACAGAGGGAGCCTGAATTTGCCCTCGTTTGTGAAGCTGTGCAGCGTGCTGGGTGATAGCGGGCAAAGGGAGGGCTCTGCAGGGCTGCGCTCAGACTTGTAACCTGTCAGGCAGGCAGGGGTCAGTAGGCATTTAGGAAGCACTTTTTTCCAGGCATGATGCTAAGCTCTGGAGATACAAAGAAAGGCTAAAGACACAGTTGCTGCCCTGCCGTGACGGAGCTGACATTCTAGTAGTAATAAACAACCACATAGCTACAAAATATCGTTGAGGAGCAGAGGTGGGAAAGGGAGATGCTCTCGAGGAGGATGAGCTGGGAAAGGCGTCCCCAGCAGATGGGATTTCAGATGAATCTGAAAGAAGCCCTGTGTTAGTCTGAGAGGCAGAGGGGAGGAGTGAGTGTATTCCAGGCCCAGGGCACAGCCCGAGCAAGGGCATGGAGGTGGGACATAGACCACATAAACTAAACAAGGCGGAAAAGAGCAGAATAAGAACATTGACCCTCCAGTGAAGAAGTTTATAAAGCTTCCCAGATAATCTCTATTACTTTTAACCTTTTAATATTAATGTTACTCAAATCTTCAGGACTTCCTTATTGCCTCTTAAGTAAAGTCAAGACTTTTGATTTGCATTCAAGGCTCTTTACAAATTTGTGCTGTCACATCTCTGGCCTTTCAGCTGATGCCACTCTGCCTCCCTAAGCGTTTTACTTTGTACTTCCTGGATAAATCTTTACACCCTGACATCTCTTGCCTCCGTGCCTTTACCATGCTGGCCTTCCCCCCTGAAAGCCATCCCAGATTCCTGTGGTTGTTGGGGACATAAGGACCTTACCAAGCACTTTGTCGTTGTTTCCCCCCCCCCCCCCCAATTTTGGCCCCTCAGGGCCAGTTGTACATTGAGATAGTTGGGCAGTCATTGGCCAGTACAGCATGGAAGTGGGATGGTTTTGTCTGGGGATGGATGGAAACATTCTCTGTTTCCCCAAGGAGACCTGGGCTGATGTCTTGTAATTCTCGTGTGCCTTCCCATAGTCAGGCCATGGCTGGGGTGTTCTTGCCCCATCACAGGTTATTGGGGTATAGAGCCAGAGGTGGCTGTGGCCAGCCTTTAGGTCCTACAGAAGAGTGTGAGTGTGTGTGTGTGTGTGTGTGTGTGTGTGCGCGTGCGCGCACATGCACGCTCCTCCTACCTTCTCCCTCCCTCTTCTTATGCCCTTTCCTTTCCCCTCTTCCCTCCTTCCCCTTCCCTCCCTGGGCCAAAGTTGTCCCAAGTACTAAAGGTTGCTAGCTTGGCCTAGCAACAGTATGTAGTGTTTTGTCTCTAGTATGAGACAGGGGCAGCTTTGCCCAGTGGTTAGAGCCAGCCTCAGTGTCCGGAAGGCCTGGCTCTGAGTGCCTCTCGTGACCCTTCCTGGCTCTGTGGCTCTGAGCAAATCACTTGACAGTAAATTCCTAACTGTATGAGCTGTGGAGGAGGGGCCAGCCTGTACCGGGAGAGTGAAAGTTCCCTGTGCCAATAAAACCCCAGTTCTGGGCCTTATCTCAGTTCCTGTGATGATCTGGCCCAAAGGACAGGCCCTCTCAGGTGAAGAGATGGGTGAGGAGGTGGCCAGGAAGAAGGAGCAGTGATGGGCTTGCTTGGGGGAAAGGCATCGTTCTGGGACCAGGTGGGAGGACAATGGAGGGAGGCCATTCAGGGGGTGAGGGAGGCCATTCAGGGGGTGAGGGAGGCCATTCAGGGGGTCAGGGAGGGGATGGAGGAACCTGGTCTGGGGGGAGGTAGACACACAGACATCATCCTCAGAGCATGGTGGACCTTATTGGGCTACAGACTGCTCTGTTTCTGGGCTAAAACTGGGGTCCTGGAGACTTTTGGGGGGAGAGTGGGGTCACTGGTTGATGAGTGAGGGCTCTCTGTTTTCTGGTACGACCCAAGCTAATGTGGGGCGCCCAGTGGCCTTTTCCCTCAGACTCATTGTAACCCTTGGATGTTATCTGCTGCTTCCCTGGTCAGCCCAGGCTGGAATGCGGCAAAACCAGTCTGGTGGCCTGGGAATGGAATTTTGAGCTGTAGAGCAGGTGAATTTGAAAGCTCTGGTTGTTGTGCTCCACCACTTGTCACTAACCTTTGATCTTGGGAAACACTTCCCCTTTTTCATTTAAAAAATGTTTATTCCCTGCCCTTTAAAACATCATTCACTTGCTGATGCCTCCCTGCACCCATTAGAGCCCTTCTTTGTTACAGAGGACTGATGTCTTGGCCATTTCTGACAAAAGTCTTCCCTGTTCTCCCCGCCTTGGCCACCACCTCTCTTCCTGGTCAGTCTTCTAATCCCAGACTGGTCACTGCATTGCTTTGCCTACATTACTGTGGTCATTCTGCAGATTCATCTGGGGAATTCTGCCTCTGTTCATATAAGGGGTGCCTTGGAAATATCAGAACATTTCTTGGTCCTCATATTGATAATTGTATTTTTAGTACCGATGGATTGAGAAATGCAGGACTGGGAAACCTGGGAGGCTACGAAATATTTTTTTAAATATCTGCATAGAGAAGAAATGGCTTGTTCTCTATTTCCCAAGGTAGGCTACTCATTCTTTTCTGCCTTGGACTCTGTGCCACCTTTCTCCATGGTGATGACATGGTGTTATACCCTCTAAAAGCTCTTTCAGTTCCTTTTCTGACTCTCCTAATATATTTAAAATAAAGCTCAAATTCCTTTGCCTGGCATTCAAGGCCTTCAACAACTAGGTCCCAATCTACTTCTCTCCAGCAATACCTCCGTGCACCTGTCTATCCATCCCAGCTCTTTGCTCCAAGTTCCTCATGTGTTCTCTTTATCTGTAGTTCTAACCTTACTTAGAAAGCCTTTCACCCACCCAGATCCCCACCAGCATCTTCCAGCCTTTAAGACCCAGTCTAATGCTGCTTCCCACTGCCCCAGTCCCTTCCATCCATTATTAATTTGTATTGCTCCCAGTTCTTATCCCACATTCCTGGTATTCCAGACATTTGTGTCCATTGTTCGCTTC
Organism: Pseudocheirus occidentalis; assembly: GCA_028646575.1. Lineage (NCBI taxonomy): Eukaryota > Metazoa > Chordata > Mammalia > Diprotodontia > Pseudocheiridae > Pseudocheirus > Pseudocheirus occidentalis. The sequence goes on from CM053601.1 coordinate 2,695,805, forward strand.
TCTTCCCTATTCAACTGTAAATTCCTTGAAGGCGGGGGCACCATCTTAGACAATTCTATATTGTGTGCGTGTAGTAACTAAGGGAGAAATGAAAGACTGAGCGAAGCAAAGAGCATCATTAGCAGCTCAGTCCTGCTTCTGTTGAGCCTTGTAAACATAACCATGGAGGGTTTCACTCCTGCTCCAACTCCTCTTGAGTGTTAAAATGGCTTCGAGGGGGACAGCTCCCTAGCCTGTTGTGGGGGGAAGTACATTGGGCTGGAGGCAGGAGATCGTGGTTTAGAGTTATTCGTGCTAATGGATGAAATAAACCTGTATTCCAAACAGCTGATTAAAACCTTTATATGTTATATGATTGAGGACCCAGAGATAGTGGATTAATTCCCATGTTCTCTTTTTCCTTGGTTAGTTATTAAAATTGGTCTGGATAAGCTCTTTGTGGTGGCAAAGAATTGGAAATCCAGGGGATATCTGTCAATTTGGGAACGACTCAACAAGTTGTGGTGGGTGTTTGTGATGAAATACCATTGTACTGATGAGCAAGATGCTTTCAGAAAAACTGGGAAGACTTACATGAACTGATGCAAAGTGCAGAGAGCAGAACCAGGAGAACATGATACACAGCAACAGCAACATTTTAACAATAATTAACTGTGAATGACTTAGCTCTTCTCATCAATGCAATGATCCAAGGCAATGCCTAAGTACTCATGTTGAAAATACTCTGCCTACCTCCAGAGGGAGACCTGGTGAACTCTGAGTGCAGAAGAAGTAAAGTTGTCTCACTTGCTTTTTAAAAAGAATATGGCCGATATGGAAATCTGTTTTGCATGATTTCACTTGTATAACAATCATATTGTTTGCCTTCTTAGTGGGTGTGGGAGAGGGTAGAAGGGAAGGAGAGAATTTAGAACTCAAAATTTAAAAAGAAAGAAATGCTAATAAAAAAAAAGTTGGTTTTTATAGATGTCTGTTTACTGTAGGGGAACAGAGTAAGGGTGGGGGAGGGGAGAAGGGAGACGGGAACTTTAAATGCGCCCCTGATGGTCGCAGTTAGAGCTGAGTGCTGATGTGGGTGTCTATACTGTAACAGTATCAGATCAGAGATTTAGGAGCAGGGAAAGACCTCATCCAGTCCAGTGTCTTCATTTTATAGATGAGGAAACTGCAGACTTACTGAGTAGATAAGGAACTTCAGCTTGAAGGAACCTTAGAGTCTCTCATATCTCGTCCTTTTTATTTTAGAAGGAGTAAACAGGCCCTCAGAAGGGATTTCACTTTTATCAGAGTCACACAGGTACCAAGTGGTGTTTGCATTGTCTTAGTTACAAATGTTGTATTGGAATTTTAATGACTATCCACATTAAGTAGGAACAATGACACTTATAGGACACTTTATAAGCAACCCAAAGAGGGAAGTCGTCAGAGCTAGCCTGATGAAGAAGGTGAGGGAGGCATGGAGAGGTTAAGTGACTTGCCCAAGGTCACATGGCAATAAGTGTTAAGTGTCTAAGGCCGGATTTGAACTCAGGTCCTCCTGACGTAAGGGCTGGTACTCTATTCACTGTGCCACCTAGCCACCCCTATGCCTCATTCTTTATCCTTCTTCCATCACCTCTCTGTCAGGAAGTGGTGGCCTGCTGGATCATTATCCTTTGAAATCACAGCCCTTCCAATCCTCTTCCCATTCCTCCACACTGCCTCTCAGTTGAGAAAAACATGGAAATCGATAAAAACCCTAACCTTCTATCCTTTATGAAAAGGTAAAAAACATGTGTGAAAAGAATAACAAGCTTTCTTTTGCTTCTTTATCCCTGCTGATCTTTTGCTTCCAGGAATAGTTAGTGTTTGTTGTTGTAGTTCGGTGTGACCTTGACTCTGCCTTCTTCATAGCATACGTTTGATGTTCCTTAAGCTAAAACCCAGACTCCTGTGTCCAGCACTACCGGTCCAACCCAGGCCTGGGGCCCCAGACACTTAGGCTGTTGCTTGGTTCCCATGGTCTGTCCCAAGGTGGGAGGAAGCTTTTTGCCTGGGGTTTTTTAGATTTTGTCTTTAGTTTCTCATCCTTACCTTGATGACCTCTCCTTTCTCCCCAGGTCCGGACCCTCTTTGTCAGTGGCCTCCCTCTGGACATCAAGCCTCGAGAGCTTTATCTGCTCTTCAGGCCATTTAAGGTAAGCATGAGCTGCCTGCTTCAGACTCCGTGTTCCATTGCCTCCAGAACTCCCCCTGTATTTGGGATAGACAGAGGCCCTCCCAAGGCTGACCTGCCAGTTCTGACTCTTCATCCAGCTACTGTGTGCTAGCCACTGTGCTTGGTACTAGAGATAGACAAGTGCAGATTCTCTGCCTCAGGCACTTCCAGTCTGCCAGGGTAGGCACGCATGCACGGGATATACAGAGGGTGGAGGGGAACATGGGGGAGGCCCTATCCTGGGGGGTGGTGCTGAGAAAGGTTTCATCTAGACCCCAAAGGAGACCAGGCCCTCCCCAAGAGGCCAAGGGGAGGAGGAGGGCATTCTAGGCAAAGGCTTGGAGATGAAGGCTGGTTTACATGGCCCTTTGAGTATGTGAAGAAGAGAGGCTTGTAAAAGGTAGGCTGGAAGCTGGGGGGCAATAGGGAGCCCTAAGAGATCACTGAGCGGGGCAGTGACATGGTGAGCTGGGCTTTGGATGGATTGGAGCAGAGGGAGGTTTGAGGTGGAGCTGGATTGGCCCTCGATTTTTTAGGTGGGGCTGAGGGGTGAGATATTGGCAGCTTTGAGATAGGTGAGAATCTAATATCCCCAGGGATTAAGAGAGTGGGAGGCTGGGAGTCTACCCACAGGGTTAGTGATGGGGAGGGGCAGACGTGAGCCATGTTCCTCGGTAGGGGGCTCCACCCATGGGGATGCCTTCATGGCAGAGCAGGCCTGGCTGCTTTCTGGCCAGTGTCTGGGAAGATTAACCTTGACTTTGGTGTCAGTGACTTCCTCCTAGTGGGGTCTTTGGGCTTGACCTAGGTCGCTGCTAGAGGGTCAGGGCCTGGAGTTATGATTCCTGAGGGAACAAGTTTTCGTATTGGCTGTAGGAGAGATGCCTACAGATACATTCATGGTATGGCACAGTTCCCAGTGTGAAGATTCCCTTCCCCAATGCAGGCTGGCAGCTGCTTCTCATTTGGTCTTGACAGGAGGTCACAGAGGCAGGGCTGGACCTGCTACTCCTGCTGACCCTGGCCCACTAGCCACTGTGCCAGCTTCCCTTCATCCACAGAAGGCTCTGGAAGGAGCCCTAATGCTCCCCTTCTGCCCTCCCAAGCCAAGCAAGGCCTCTGAGGTCTCTTGCTGTGTCCTGAGTCCTTCTGCCCTCCCCTCCCCAGAAAGCCACCCCCTGTTAACAGAATCCACAGAAGCTGATGCTTTTTAGTGCTCTTTCCTGTTCTTTGGATCTGGGGGTGTTCAGGCTTGTCGATGTCTGTCAAATTCATAATCAAGTTATTTTAAAAGGTTTTTTGTTTTAAAAAAAAAATAAGAAAACTGCCCCCTTCCCCCTGAGGCCCTCTGCAGAGGAGGTAGAAGGAAAGACGATCTCTTCTGATTGGGCAGGTGTGGCGGGACCTGGCTTTGGGTTAGGGCTTCTCCACTGCCCAGCCAGGGCTGGGCAAGCCCTCCCTGCCTCAGTTTCCTCCTGTGTCAGATGAAGGGCTGGCAGCCAGCTCAGCCCTGGAACGTTTGTGTTCTGGGCATGTGTCTGCAGCTGCCAGTGACTTCTGAGTCCCACTCTTCTGTCACTGACCTGACACCTCCTCCTCCTTCTCTTTTCAGGGCTATGAAGGGTCCCTAATAAAGCTGACATCAAAGCAGGTAAGAGCCCCAACTTGGGTCTGGGGTCATCTGGTGCATTTGGACTCTGAGGCTCCCCATGAACCCAGGGAATGAGCTGGTGGGTCTTCCTCCCTGGGAAGGGGATGGATGAGCCACCAGCACTAAGCTGGAGAGGGAATTCCCTCCCTTCACTGCTCTCTGAGGCTTCCACCATGAGGTCCGTGAGATGGCAGGGTGCAACCTCAGCAGCCCTGGGTTTGAGTTCTCCCTTTACGCTTCCTGGGTGGGTGGTTAGCAGACTCAGGGGAGATGGCAGCTGTCCAGCAATGCCTTCTCTGTAAAGGCCAGTCAGAGGATCCCAGAGCTAGAGCTGGAGGGGTCTCAGAGGTCCAACCCCTCCTATCTGTGGTCACCATCACACTTTCCTGTGTTTATGGTGATGATCAGTCATTCTCATAACTCCGTATGATCCTTTGAAGAGGCTGTGGGCTCAGTTAAAGGCAAGCCTCTGGCTATATTGCTGTGGCTTGGATAGAATGAGAAGCTGTCCCCCAGAGACCTGGGTCCTTATCCCAACACTCACTCTGTGACTGGGACAGGCCCTGTCTCCTGGCTCTCCCTCAGTTTCCTCCTGAGTAGAAGTAAGGGGTTGGCTTCCTTCCAGCCAAAATATGATTTGTGATTCCGTTTGTCCACATTTAGGGCATCACCAGGGTTGGGGTGGGGACCAGGGGGATGTCGGCCTGAACACTGAGCTTTGTGACCCTGGGCAAGTCCCAGCCCCTGCTGAGCTGCAAAATCAGGGGGCTCCTTCTACCATCTGCCTCCTAGGTATTACCTTTCCCTTTCCCCTTCCACATACCTGGAGGCCTTGGCCAGAGGTGGGATGGGCCAGGAGATCTGTGCTGGAGGGACTGGCTGGCTCATTCCTCAGTTGTCCTGGCACACAACAGCAAACTCCTTATGGGAGAGATGCTGAGTCACCCCTGCGTGCCTGCCTGTCCATGTATAGTGAGTGGTTCCTACGCCAGCAGCTACTAGAAACACTTGGATTCACTGCTGTTTGCTTTACAGCTGGAGAGAGTTTAGATACTCATCCAGTCCAGTCCTTTATAGAGAAGGAAAATCCTTCAGTGACTTGGCCAATCCCTCATAGGATTGAATAAATGTGACTTGAGAGGATTAATTGGGGCATCCGTCTGGCCCCGGGACACCTGGCCTGAGCTGACTGGGTCCTGAAGGGGTCACCCATGCATCCCAGCCATGGCCAAGTCTTGTTTTTTGCTTACCTGTATTTCTTTGTTGTGGGGGAGGGTCTTTTTGGAGGGGTGTGGGAAGAATCATTAGGAAGGATTGAAAATGTATAAAATCAGTATTTAAAAAAAAAATCGAACGAGAATCTTATCCCAGTGAAGGCGGCTTGTCTTGCCCAATGACACTCTGTGAGTGGACAGTGCTTCCTCAGAAGTTCTTTCCACTGTTTCCCCCCCCTCCCCCCAGCTCCAGCCCCTGCCATCCCCCAGCTCGCCAGCTCTGACCCTTCCCCTCTCTCCTTGTTCTCAGCCCGTCGGCTTTGTCAGCTTTGATAGTCGATCAGAGGCAGAAGCTGCTAAGAACGCTCTGAATGTAAGTACCAGCTGGATGGCACAGTTGAGGCTTTGCTGGGTGGGTGGGGGAGGAGAGCTCAGATCATGTGGCCTGTTGTCTTCCTCCTGAGGATCAGGAGGACCTTTTGGGGTCTCAGCTGCTCAGGCCCCTTTGGGTCTAACAGGATTCAGTGTCTTTTCCACCTGAAGTATGCTGTTGGGCACCATTTTGCTTTTTGGTAATGTTCTCTGGCAAGCTCAGAAGGACCCTTGACTTCATGAGGGCAGGGACACTATGACCTGAGCCAAACGTGTTCTTGCCTGGGCATGGGGACTTTTGTAAACAGTTCAGTGCTGTATAAATGTTGGTTGGATGAGTGGAACAGGTGTCAGGCAGAGACATAAAAAGAAGGATGCTCACCGGTCTGGCCTCAGACACATGACCTATGACCTGGCCAAGGATTTTTCTTCCCATTCAGGGAGTTTTCCAGGCTGGGTTCAGGATTTCTTCCATCACACAGAAATCTGGTTGAGAGGGGGCTGCATGCCTCTGGCTAGCCACATGCTTTTAGAATTTGAGTTTCATCAACATGGCTCCTTTTTCTTTTGATGAATGGAAGGAGCTGAGGCTTGGATCTGGGCCGGTGAGAAGGGCCCCCTCTGCCATGCCATTGTAAGACTTGAGACTGAGTGTGAGGCCCCGGCTTCCAGGTGCTGGCTAGATGACCTGAGGCCCAGCGAGTCTTGGGACCCTAAGTTTCCTCAGCTGTAGGATTCAGAGGCTGAGGCTGGCAGGACGGTTGCTGATGTCTTTTCCAAAGAAGTGAATTTTTGGAACTTTTAATACTGGAGTCCATAGGGACGTAGGGGTAACATGACTGGACCGGCGCTTTAATGGAAGATGGGCTGGAGCGGGGAGAGACTGAGGCAGGCAGACACTACCCCCAGCAGCTATTGTAATAATGCTGGTGATAAGGGCCTACCCTGGAGTGTCCAATGCTTTCCAAACCTTAAGGTGCTATGTAGATGTTAGGAGTCTCATTTCTAAGATGATGTGAAATGTTAGTGCATTTAGAAGACTGATTTCCTAGGGGGTATCCTGTGTGTGCCTGCGTATGCCATATGCGTGTGGGTACAGAGATAGAGCGGCATTGAGCCAGAGCCTAGGAGTGGTCACTATCACCATGTCCCTGCTTGGTCCGAATGCTGGCCTCGATTGACCCATTCACCCTTCTTGGCTTGGTCCTCCTTGGCCCTGACAGCTGGTCAAGGGTCAGAGGTTAAGCACAGGGCTATGGATGGCCCATGATTTCTCCTTTGGCTGTTCTGTCTTGTCTGTCCCTTAGCCAGCCTGGAACACACCCCTAGAAGCTTGGATGAAGCCTAGTCCTGGCCTGTCTGGTCATCTCTGATGGACCTACTGCCTCTGCTCCCTCTTCTTCCCTCTTTCTGGTTAGCAAGGGAGAAGCCTTCAGGTGACCCCTCCATATAAAATCCAGTAAAACCTTCCTGTTTCCCACTGGGGGGAACAATTCTCTCTGAACGGGGGAAGAGCAGAAGCACCCCCATTGAAAGTCAGCCTGATGTTGGCAAAGCCATGTGGCAGGAATCAGAAGTGTGATGGTGCTCCATGACCTGGCAGGGTGGTAGCAGGACAGGCAGTGGCACTGGCCATCCCCGTCCTTCCCATGTGTTGGTGTGTTCATGATAGAGTTGTCCAGAGGTGCTGCCATGGACAGTAGAGGGTTTGTCATTGGCTGCTGAAGGTCATTGAGCCAGAACGGGTGACCACCCATTGGGGATGCTGGTGGATGGGGTCTCTTGTTGTGTTTGGGCCAAGCTTGGCGTCTAAGACTCCTTCCCAGAGGTGCTACGGTCTAGGATTTGTCTTTGGCTTACTTTTTCTTTCAGATAATGAGGGGCGGGGTGAGGATGGGACCCAACATTTATTAAGTGCCTGCTGTATGCCAGGTGTTTCATGAAGCACTTAACAAATATGGCCTCATGTGATCTCATGGACTGCCTAAGAGGTAAGGACTATTGAATGAGGTTTTATAGGTGGTGCAGTGTACACTGTGCCTGACCTGGAGCCAGAAAGACCTGAATTCAAATCCTGCCTCAGATGCTTACTAGTTGGGTGACCCTGGGCAAGTCACTTAACCTGTTTCACCCTGAGTTTAACCCTCTAAAAGTGGTCTACAGAAATGATATTTTATGGAGCCATTGTGAGGATCCAAAGCAGAGATGGGCCTTAAAGCAGCCTGCGAACGCTGTCAGCGTTGTTAGCAGTTTCTTCACATTGATTGACCCACCATCAGCGTTGTTCCATGTTATTCTCACTTTTCTCCCTCTTGCTCGTGCGTGGCGAGCACATTTCTCCCGGTCCAGGTGGCTTATGCTCTGGAGGGCCTTCCCGGTGTGAACGAGCCCCCAGTCACCCACCTGTGTGGGCTCATTCTTGTCTAAGCCCATGTGGCGTTTCTCTCTTTTCCTTTTTTGCCTTCTTGTTAGATTGGAAGTCAGTTTGAGGGCAGGGGTTGGCCCATAGGCTATTGGAGCTGGAAGGGACCTTGGAGATCCTACTTTACAGAGGAGGAAACTGAGACTGTGGTGGGTGGACCGAGGACCTTGGTAAAGGAGATCCAGGCAGAGCTCAGGTTTGACCCTGAATCTTCCAACTCTGGAACTGGGCTCTTGTGACCATTACTTAATACGAACCTGACCCTCCCCCCCTTGACCCCACTGCCACCATCCCCAGGCCAGCAGGCCTTGGGTCAGGGAGTTCTGCTGACCTGTCAGCAGTCTTGAGCTATTGCTGTCCTGCCTCCCCAAGCCTGAAGCTCCTGGAGAACCCTCTTGGCCTTGGGCCTTTGGCCCTTTGACTAAAAACCAGCCCCTCCCTCTTCAGGGACGTGACTGTCACTGAAAGACAGCAGCCACACCTCCTGTGCTGAAGCCAGCACCTTTCTCCCAGTGCCCACCCCACACAGACCAAGTGTGGTTTATCGTGCCCTAGTGTGTGTGACACAAGAAATGTGTGCGAAGCGAGTTTTCTAAGGTTCTGAGGGACATGGGATTGGGAGGGGCCTTAGAACAGAGGATGTCAGATTCAGGGGAGATGTCAGAGCCAGGAGGAACCTAGGGACATTGAATATCCAAGGAGGGCTCGTGGGGTCAGAGGAGAAGAAGGAGAAAGGAGAGCAGTCATGCACATACACCTTGGAGGAGCCAGTAACCTTTTAAAGGCTGTACAATGCTAAGACACCCCGCTTGCAGCCCGCCCCACGTGGTGGCCCGGGTGGGCCTCCGTGGTGTCAGGTGGAGGGGTGGCCCACATGGCCAGTCTCCGCTCGGCGACGCAGGGCAGGATAATGAAGGCCCAGCCTGCTGCTGATTCTGCTCTCAAATGCTTCAACTTGATTTTGCTGCTCAGCACCCTTAACCTTGTCGACAGGCAGAACTCACTGATCTGGTGAATGTTTTCCTCTAACCCCAGAGTCCAGAAGGCTTCTCTCAGCCTTTCTTGGAGCCTGCCAGCTCCAAGCAGACCTTATCACTGCTGTCTGCTTTCCTCCCAAGATCCTCCTGGGCTCTAAGATCCTGGGGCCTTGAAGACGACCAGTTAGCGTGATTCCAGCTGTGGCTTTTGGCAGAGGAAGCCTGCCAGATGAGATCATCTTCACATTCTGGGGCTTATCCCTGTTTATAAATGCTGACTTTCGACTTGAAAGTCGCTCTGCAGTCAGTGGACGTCACTAACTTGATGCTTGAGCCTATGCCAGTCACCTTCAGCTAGGACATGGCTCTGGAGGCTCCTCCGTGGGGCCGAAGAGCTGAGCTCCAGGCCCTGCCCTAGGGAAGGGATGCCCAACTCTGCGGCTTGGCCAAGTTACTTTTCCTCTGAACCTCAACTTTCAAATGGGTTGGACTGGATGATGGCAGGGCCCTTCAGGCTCTAAAACTTTTGAACCTGTATATTCCAGAAAATATCCAGGTTTTCTTCACTCCAAAAGCTTTTGGGTTATTCTGAATAGCTGTTGGGAGGTGAAGGATCAACCTGAACTCCAAATTGTGCCCAGCCCGCTGCACCTGAAAGACCACTGGCCCTGAGGCTCAGGAGATGTCCCTTCCCCTAGCTGACCCTCAGTTTCCTTATCTAGAAACTGAAGACCTCAGGTTCAAATCTCACCTCTGGTGCTTCCTTTCCGTAAGGCATTGGCCAAGTCACTTCATCACCCCGGTCCTCAGTTGTGTCTTCTGAAAAAGGAGGCGTTTGGCCCAGAAGGGCCTCCGAGGCTCCTGCCAGCTCTCAGTCTAATGTCCCATGATTCTGTTTCCTAAGGGCTCCGAGGTTCTTTGAACATCACCACCTCTCCATGGATTCTGTAGGCTGGCTGTCTCTTCTTCCCAGAGGCTGGAGCCTACAGATTGGGTCTAAGGAAAGATTGCCTTTTCCTTGGAGAAGGCAGCATCTTCAGCTCCATGTGGAGAACTTTGTCAGGGCTCAGGGATCATAGAAGGGGCAGAGCTATTCCCATCCACCTCGCACGTCTGCTCTGGAACCTGGAAAATGTGACTACGGGAAGGGAAGTGGGGAGGAAGGACAGAGGACAAAAGTGGCCAGAAATGTTGACCTCCATCCTTCCCATGGGGAAGGGCAGGAATCAGCAGAGGTTCACAAAGGCTTGTGCACGCATGCATGCACACACATACACATGTGCGTGCACACACATGTACACATGTGTGTGCACACCCACACTGCCTTAGAAGGGCTTTCAGGGAGAAGGAGAAGTTTCTCCTTTTTCAAGGAGAAACTCTTCCTTTGGCTCAAATTTTGGGTTTGGCGGCTTTCTTAATGTGACATCAGCAGTGACAGAGTCCCTGCATATTTAGTTTCTGGCTGTTGTAGTTATTGGCTGTGTGCTCATGAGCACACTTTGCCTCTCAAGGCCTTAGTTTTACCGTCTGTAAAATGGGCAGAAGATTATATGAAATGTATCTATCTCAGGATTTTGAGGGGAAAATGCTTTGTTAATCTTTAAAGGGGCTCCAGAAGTAAGAGTTTGTGTTAGGTCTATTATAGTCTCTCTGCTACAGAGATGAGACTATGCTTTGTAACTGAGATCCCTAGGGGAAAAATAGTCCTTCCTAGTCAGTCATCAGGCATTTGTGAAGCACCTACTATGTGTCGGACACCGAGCTGTGTGTACAAAAAAGACCAGAGATAGTCCTGCCCTCAGGGAGCTCACAGTCTGACACAGGGGGACAACATGCGAACAGTTGTGTGGAGAGAAGATAGACTATGGAGAGATGGGTGAGAACCTTGGAGAAGAGGCCCTGGCATTTAAGGGGGACCCGGGAAAGCTTCTCGGAGAAAGTGGAATCTGAGCCATAGTGAATAAGGTGTAATAACACTGGGAAGAGATGGGTCACAAAATACTTTGGGTTTGATGTTTGATCCTGTGGGTGAGAGGGAGCCCGTGGAGATTATTGAGTAGGGAGGGGACGTGACTGGCACTGTGGTGGCTGAATAAGAATGGGCCACAATGGGGAGAGACTTGAGGCAGGCAGACTCTGAGGTAGCTAGTACATAACACATAATCAAGGTGTGAGCCGAGGAAGACTTAGGCCAGGGTGGGGGTGGTGTCAAGAGAGAGAGAAGGGGCCCTACTGGAGAGATGTTGCAAAGGGAAAATCACTGACAAATCATCGACAAAAGCTTGGCTGCGTGTGTGTGCATGTGTATATATGTGTGCGCATGTGTGCATGCGTATGTGTGTCTGTTTGTAAGATGCTGAGTAATCCAGGGTGACTCTGAGCTTGCAGACCCAGATGATTAAATGGATGGTGGTACCCTCAGTAGTAACAGAGGAATTAAGGACAGGGTTTGGGGGGAAAGATGAGCATGGCTTTGAACATGTCAAGTCAGAGAAGTCTTCATGACATCGAGTTCCAAGAGGCAGCTGGACTGTGACATGGAGGTCAATGGAAATTAAACCTGGATGAGTAGATTTGTGAATCATTAGCATAGACATGGCAGTCCATGAGATTAACAAGTAAAATAGTGTAGAGGGAGGAGCCAGGAGGGCCCAGACCTGCAGTGTGACCTAGATGAAGATCCAGTGGAGGAGAGGAAGAAGAGCCATCAGAGAGGCGAGAGAAGGACCAAAATCGGAGAGTGCAGCGGAGCCGTTGGAACAAAGAGGACCGCCAGCGAGCCGACCGACCGCCAGCCGGATTGGTTGGCATGTGCCACGCCCTCAGTTCTGCCACCTCTGCAAGAATGGAAGATGGTGCATGCCTTCATCTCTTCTCTGAGCCTAAGCACAGCTGTTAGACGCAGCATTCCAAGTCTTTCTTTCTGTTCACAAGTCTCGTGTGTGTTGTTTTCCTGGTTCTGCTTGCTTTAGTTTGTATCACGTGCTGTCTTCCCATTCTTCTCTGTATTCTTCATTATTTTCTGCAGCCACGTAAGAAGGAAAACTGAACAAATCATGGCGTTTGGTTGTGAAAGGTGATTGTCAGCAGCCGTCTTTGTCAAAGCAGCTTGGGCTTGGTTCCAGCCTTGATTCTAGAACTGGACGGTCTAGATTCCAGATACTTATTAGCTGTGTGACTCTGGGCAAGTCACCTCACTGCTATTTGCCCTTGTTTCCTCTTTTGTAAAAAGGAGATAACATCTCGACTCTCTCCTAGGGTTATTGTGAGAATTAATAATTGATGTGAATCACTTGGTGATCTTTTGAACATTCCACAGAACAGATCATCTCTGTTACATGAAATTGAAAATCTTTTGGACAAGTAAAATTAATGCAGCTCAGATAAGAAGGAAAGCTGTTGATTGGAGGAGGGAATCTTTGCATCCAATCTGTCCGGTGGACCAAGCGCCATTCCCTAACAGATAAATTGTGAGAGGTTTGAACAAACAGTTCACATAACCATTAATGACCTTGCAAAAGAATGTTCTACCTCATGAATTGTAAGAGAAATATACGTTCAAACAATTCTGTGCTTTTACCTCATCACCAACAAACTGGCAAAGATGGAAATAGCCGTTGTTGGAGAGACTTTGGAAAGACAGGCACACAATCCCCTGTGGGCAGATCCGTGAATTGGTCTTGTCATTCAGAAAGGACTTTGGACTTAGGCTAAAGAGGTATTTAAATGCCACAGCCTTTGAACTAGAGACCCCACAGCTAGGCATATACCCTAAGGAGGTCAATGTGACTAGACCAAAATAATCACAGTAACACTTCTTGTCATAGTAGAGAGCTGGAAACAAAGTAGATGCCCATTGAATGGGGAGTAGCTGAACTTCATAAATGTAACACAATGTTATTGTGCTAGAGCAGATGGCCCAGAGGAAGATTTCAGAGAAATGTGGGATGACTTCTATGAACTGATGCCGGATGAAGTAAGCAGAGGTAAATGCAGTGACTACAGAACGCAGTGGCTGCTACAGTGTAAATCCCACCTGAATCCTGTGGGATTATGATGGTCAACCCTGGTCCCAGAGAAGAGATAAAGAAAATGTGCTTCCCAAACCTCCCCTTCTTTGCAAAGGGGTGTGTGTGTGTGTTGTGTGTATGTGTGGGTGTGGGTGTGGGTGTGTGTGTTTTGTGGGGGGGGAGGGGGTATGTGTGGGTGTGGAGGGGTCAGGGAGAGATTACAGCATGGACGGGCAGATTCACTGTGTAGGTTTGTCAGTTTTGCTGAAGTGCCTTTTTTCCTGTGTTTATTCTTTGTTCCCAGGGAACGTTTACTGGCTAGGAAGGGAGACTTTTGGAAGTGAGGTAATAGGGAAATGGAGGATATCATGAAAAAAGCCAAATGAAAAATGTCAAGCCTCCAAATGCCATCAGAACATCAGCCCTTCTTAGGATGGTTTTTCCTAATTTCGTCTCAGTGTGGCGCGGCCCCCAGAAAGCCCTCTGAATGAGAGCAGCATGGGCCCATCTCTGGGGGATCTGCCACTTTCAGCTTCAACTCTCTCACAAGAGAGAAAATAAAGAAAATAAAAAATAACAAGAAATGTGTTATTTCTTGTTATTTTCTCAAGAAAATAAAATAACAGGAACAAGTGCCGCTTGTGGAACACATTAAGATTGTTAAAACTGAGCAAGATCACCTAGAGGTCTCACATTTCACTCCACCTACATTATCTCCTATGAGCCTCATGAGAACCCCAGGATGTAGGGCGTGTTTTCAACCATTTTTGACAGATGAAGAAACTGAGGCTGCCCAGGGTCAGATGCTTTGTAAGTGTCTGAGGCAATGACTGACTCTTGATCTTCCTGACTCCCAAGTGCAAGGCTCTATACACTCCCTCTGCCTCTCATTGAGTGCCTACTGTGTGCGAGCTTAGAAAGATTGGTTTTGGCTATTCCTTCCTCCAGGTTTCATGGGATGTTGGAGCATGTTCATTGCTTGCCCATTCTGACACACCCTCAATAGCCAGAGACACAGGCCTAGTGACTGGACCAAGGTCACCCCTCTCCTCATTGAGGGGCCCAGTCGAGATTTGAACCTTGGTCTCCTCAGCATCACACTGTAGACTCTAGAGACTTGAGACAAGCCCTGCCATGGCCCTGGTAACATGTGTTGGGAGCTGTGTGCAGAGAATGCTTGAGTATCTGTGGAGCTTGTAATCTGGGGGCATTGTCATCTGCAAGGCCAAGGTACTCCCCTGCACACCCTCATGGGTGCACATACACTCTTCCCAATTGAAGGGCCACATTGTCTCCATTGGAGATCAGCCACTGCCTGATAGGAGAGAATTGCCCCTGGACCCTGTAGCCCAGGGCCCCTTGAGGCTCCCTCCCTGTTGTAGGGCTTAGATAATCCCTGTGGATTGGAATTCTAAAGGCCTTGGTTTTTTATTTGAAATCAGAGCAACCAGGAACATTTTCTTGAAGTTAAAAGAAGTAGACTTGAATATTTCAGCAAAACATCTGTTGGTTATTGTCCTTGATACTCCCCCGTGTGAGCTGAATGAGCTGGTTTCCTTCCCCGCCCTCCCATATGAGCAAACAGGCTTTTCCTCTGGTTTTATGGGCATGTCCAGTGATCGTTACCCAAGAGAAACAGATAGGAATGGGTCAAGTGAAAATGACAGATCCATCAGCCATCGGGGCTGGGTTTCTGGTGGGAGGCCAGGAGCTGGAGCAGAGGCAATGGTGGACAGCGGACCGCTGAAGGTATCTCCCTCCTTAATATGGCAGAGGTACCATAGAAATGGCTGGGGTGGGGCATTTGGCATTGAGGGCTTCCAGACTTGCCATGGCTATGGTCTGATGGTCAAGGCTGTTCTGGCTCATGAGATGCCTGCTCTTCCACCTCCTCCCCCCAAGAGCAGATCTGCCAGTTACTGCCAACGTTTCTACCCTTCCAAAGGTCATGACCAGTGTGGGCTGCAGCGTCCATAGGACAGAGATGGAAAATGGCACCAGTGATGAGGGATATTGGCAAGGGCTTCCTGTAGAAGGTGGGGTTTGAGCTGGGGCTTGAGAGAGATGAGGAGGGACAACGTCCCAGGCCTAGGGACAGGCAGAGAAAATGCCCGGGAACCTCCAGGAGGCCAAGCTTGTTGATTTGAAGTGTGGGTCAGGTTGCAAAGGAGGGAGTTTGGTGGATACTAGAAAAAATAATCATATAAATGTGAAGATTCATATTCCTAGATGAAGAGGATCACATGTACATGCAGAGTGAGAGGGCTAGGGAAGGGCAGGGGATAGGGAACTCTTAGGGGAGGAAAGCACCTCCACTGCTTCAGGTTAGCACCTTCTCTCCAAGTTACGGCCCCAGAGAGTTGCTGAAAGCCCTGAGAGACCAAATTCTTTTCCTCGGGTTACATAGCCAGTTATGCGTTTGACTTGCGACTTGGAGCTGTGTGACCTTGGGCAAGTTGCTTGACCCCAATTGCCCTACCTTCCTCCCTCCAAAAAGCAAAAAGAACATGATACAAGAAACGGGGGATTCCCAGAAAGTTAATAACAAAATAATGCATTTGGATGTTATGTCCAGGACACCTGAATGCATGGTTGCCATGAAGGCAGCATTAGGTAGAGGTTGGTGTAGAAGGAGTAGGGGTACTTAAGGCTTAGTGACAAAGAGAGCGAGCCCTTTCCCTTGAACCCAGGCAGCCCAGTGGAACCCAGGGCTGGCCCCACCAAGCTCTGGGCTTCCATACAGTAGTGGGCCTGGTTACTTTCTGGGACTCACTTTGGCCCCAACCAGAGATTACTCTGAGAAAACCTGAAATTGTCCTGTCTGGGTCTCCAGAGAGGAGGGACTATATAAGCACGCAGGGTAACCAAGACTGTAGCAGGTAGGGGATAGCCTTTATTCAGCCCCACAGATCATTTTTCTCCTCAAATATAAATGCATAAACAAAAGCAGAAGACACCAAAGGCTCCTGATAGCCACTAACGGGAATCTGTTTCATCCTCTCCCCTTACCCCAAGGCCCTGCATCCCCCAGACTCAGAGAAACTCATCCTTCTCTCAGACAAGAGAAATGATGTGGGTTATTAGAAAAGCAACAGGATTAAGAGTCTAGAAGCATCTTGCCTCAGGCACTTCTGTCTGTGTGACCCTGGGAAAGTCACTTCTCCCTCTTCATTTGTAGAATGCAGAGGTAAAGTTTGAAGACCTCTGGGGATCCTTCCAGCTCTGAATGCAGGATACTGTGTGTGAGCTTAGGCAGTCACTTAGCCTCTCTTTGACTCAGTTTCTTTCTCTGTGGAATGAAGGGGTTCAGTTCGATGGCCCCTAAAGGCCTTCCCCTCTCTGTATGCGTGATCCTGTGTTCTAGCTTGACATCCTGGGGAACCCACAGAGGTAAGGCTTTTTGGGGACAAACAATGGCATTTACGCAGTGAGTTAGAGTTGAAATGCCCTGTGTGAGCTCCAGGATTCGACGCATGGCATGGCTTTCTGGCCTCCCGATAGAGGGTCTGCATTGTGTCTTCTCCTTAGCTGACTCCCAGTGGCCAGGGCCCCCAGTGGAGAGGCTTGTCAGCCACCTCTTGCTCCAGGCTGGGCATCTTCAAATTAGATTCAAAAAGATCCCCTCTCCTGGCCTCTTCCTCCTCCTGGAATCTTTGTGGGGGCCCTAACTGGAGGGTGGGGTGACTTGAGGGCGTTGGTCCGTAATGAGGTAGTTAATACAGAGCATGCATCATTAATGACAGAACCTTGCCAAGCCCTCATTGAGAGCCAGGGATCCTCAAGACTGAGGGCATGCCAGTGGGTTACAAATGGCCCCTGTGCCTGGGCATTGTCTTTTTATAGAACGTGCCTTCCTTGGTCAGTGCCAATATCACCCTCTCTACCCTTGGAAGTGACTTCATACGGGAGTGCGGGGAGGGGGATATGACCATGTAAATCCTGGAATTCTCATGTACACACATATCACATGCATGCGTACATACCCATGCACACTCTGGGGGAGCTTCAGAGAGAGCAGAAAGCACTGAGTCCAAGGGGAGCCCTCTGGAACCTGGCAAGAAGAGAGGAGGCTTTGTGGTGAAAGGCAGTGAGCTTGAGATGTCTCCAGGATCACCAAGTTAAAATGGCAGTCAGCAGAGTTTGGGGCTGGGTAAGTAGGTTTGAGAACCCACAGTGGAGAGACAGTCATTCAATCCCCGGGATCTGAGGAGCTTCCCCAAGGGAAGTAGTCTGGTGGGAGAAGAGGGTCCAGTACAGAACCCTGGGGACACCTGTGGTGAGAGGTGTGCAGGGGAGAAGGGAGGGCCAGGCCAGCTGAGCTCTTTCTCTTCTGGGTGATGGCATCTCCAGCTCAGATGTCACCATGAAATATGGCTGTGATGGAGCGCACTGACCTCGCTTGGCCCAGAGACAGGGCGTCCCTGGCGCAGCTTGGACGGGGCACTTTCATCTTCCCTTCCTGAAGGGTCAGAGAACATCGTGACCAAGTTCAGCCTCCTCTTGGAACATAAACTGTTTTGACCCCTCACCCTAGGACAGATGGGAGTGGGGATTTATGGCCTCTTCAAAGGTCAAATATGGGCTGAGAGTCCATTCTTTACACGCCAGACATAACTAAGGCATCGGTGGAGACCCATGGGAAGAGTCAAGAGGGAGCTTTAGTGGGAGGAATGAATGCTGAAGAATGGAGGCTGGACCCGAGCCTGCCTTGACCTCTCCAGTGCCCTCCCAGGTGGAAAGGTTGGGGCGTTCTGTGGCCCTGCTGCCATGAGGGGGAAGGACAGCTGCCCCCATTGCTGGCCACTCCAGGGCTCCAGCCTCAGCCTTCCCATTGCCCACCAGAAGCCACGGTATTGTGGCTCGTCCAGTTGGGGCCTATGTGGGGTGGACCGAGGGCCTGGGGTCCACCGAATCAGCTGAGCTGGACTCTGGGTCACATACTGGGAAGACGGTTAGTGGATGGATCGGTGCCTCCTGGGAACCTGGCGCTCTGTTGGGGAGAAAAGTCCCACTGGTCCTGCCCTCATGAAGGGAGCTGCCATCTGAACGGGGGTGCAGTGTATTTGCTGATAGGTCAGTCTGGGTGCTTACTATGTAGTGAGGGGGGAAGGGAACACAGGCATTAACCACTGGGGAGTCAGGGCATGTGAGTGTGGAGTTCCAAGAGACAGATATGAAAAAGGAGGAAACCCTGGTATCGGGGATGGCCCAGGCAAAGGCACCCCAGTGGGAGATGGGGAGGAGGCTCTTGGGAACATCGAGGGGAGCAGCGGTAATGGGCGAGTGGGGAACCATGGGATATGTGCAGAGAAGGAATCGCCAGGTTTTGTCCGAGTGCATTAGAAGGGTGTATCAGGGTGAGAGGGGCCTCGTCCTCCTTAGAGCAGCCCATTGCACGTGGGCACGGCTGTCACTGAGCCTAAACGTGCAGCTTCTGTGCCATGGCTTTGCCTGGTGCCGCTCTCAAGCAGGAAGTGGCTTCCCTCCAGGCTTCCCCCTCTAGACCTCCCCGCTTGCTTCAGGGGATGGTCCTCATGTGACGTGAGCTGGGATGCCCTCCCCTTTCTGGGCTTGTCACCTGTGTGATGAAGGCTTGAAGCTGGGACCCCCAAGGGTCCTCCCTGATGTGACCTCTCTTACCCAGTGCTGCTCCAGCTTGGGGGGGGGGGGGCAAGGAGCTCTTGTCCTTCCCAGGTAAATGCAGAGCCATACGTGGGGTGAACATAGAGCGTCTTCAGGTCTGTGTACTTCCTCTGTGGGCAGCAGTCCAAGAACTGTGGCTTTGTATTAACAGGCCTCAGTGTATGGGAGCTGTGCCCTTATTTAGGAAAAAAATGAAGCCGTGTGTGTGTGTGTCTTCCTTTCCTGCTGAACTCTGTTTCTATTTCTGAGTAATAGAGATGGAACAGAACACTGCCCCCCCCCCCAGGTCTTTCCCCCCCCCCTCCCACATAGACAGCTGGGGGCCCAGGACTACGGCTCTCATGGTAACAGGATTCCAAGTCACCTAGGACAGCTCCAGGGTAAGGAAAGGACATCTGCCCTTGCCCTGCTGAGCTCCAGCGCATCCTTGTTCTGACGCTCTGAATATGGGGTCCTCTTGTAGCCTGGC
>CM053601.1:2715259-2776622 GCA_028646575.1 Pseudocheirus occidentalis
ACTTCTGTGATCTCTTTGGGATACAACCCCAAAAGTGGTATTACTGGGTCAAAGGGTATGATATTATTTATAGCCCTTTGGGCATAGTTCCAGATTGCCCTCCAGAATGGGTGTATCGGATGTTCTTTCTTGCATGATATCAGTGTTTAGGGGAGTGACCTCCCAGTCACTCGGGGGTGTGGGGGAAGTTGTCTCCTAGAGTCCACGCTAGGCAGTAACTTGGAATGATTGGTGTTCTTGAAGTCTACGCTAGAAACCTCCATCTTTTATCAAGTTGAACCCTCTGCCATCTTCCTCACTCTGGTCCTTCCTGACTGTGTGACCCTGGGTAAGTCTGTTGATCTCTCTGGTTTCTGTCTTGCCTAGAGGACATATTCTCTTTGGTAACCACATCCCCTAGAAGCCTGTATGGAGGTCAGTAGATGACACGGCTCCCTTGTGAGCTCTGATTGAAAGAGAGCCTTTGCAGTATGCCTGCTAGGTATGAACCCTGGTGAGAAGGTTAGGAGAGAGGAAGCATTGAGCAGAGAGAAGAGGAAGAAGTGGAAGATGAATGCTGAGCCAGGAAGTGCTAACAGAGGATTTCCTTCCTGTGTGCTGGAGGTCTTAGTCAGGAGTTGTGCCTAGCCACTGAGCAGCTCATTGGTGACCATTGTCCTGTGCACAAGTCTTCCTGCAGCTGGCTCCCTCGGGGCAGTTAGCCACTAGCCTCCCATGGGGTGTGGTCAGTACTCCCATCATGCCACAGCGGCTTCCAAGGCAACGACATTTGTTGTGATTCCTGACAAGGTTGTGGGGAATGCAGCTCCCTGATAGAAACTCGCCTCCCTCTGTGTACTGTCACCATCACGATTCCCTTGCTCACAGTGTCACAAAGAAGGTCGCGCAGCCTGGTAGGTGCTTAATAAAGGCATGTTTGATGGATTGCGTGGAAGATCAACGCGCTAAAGGGAACCTTAGTCTGTTACCACCGTGCCTATTCCCATATAACCCGAGTCTAGGTTCTAGGATCTTTACTTGCAGTAAGGGCTGTGATGATCTCACACCGGCTGAAGTTCACTCCCTTGTGTAAACACACACACCTCAGAGCCAGCATCACTAGGGCCTGGGCCTCTGGTTTCCCAGAATTTGGAAGTGGAAGTGACTTCAGGAGACAGTGTCTGAGGGGACCTCCAACCCTGAGGGTTATGGGTAATTGAAGGACTGCCTTCATTCCTGCTCAGCCGCCTTCAGGCCCACATTGTGCCGGAAACTTCCCTCCTCTCTGGGATGGCAGGCACCTTTACCATAGCCCAGAGCACACAAGGACGGAGAATGAAGGACATTTCGCCTTCACCAAACAGTATTCTCTACGCTGTGAAAATCAGCCCATTGGATTCCCTGGCCTCCATTTCACATGTAACTCTGTTAAACATTTCTGGCAATGATTATTTTGTTTATTTTTAATCCTGAAGCCGGAGGGTTTCCCCCCCTTTTCCTATCTTTGCTATTTTGCTTCTTGTCTCATTATTCTATGGAGCTTCCCTGCTGAGGTCGCTTTCCCAACTTAGGCTGGCCCTTTGGGTCTTGAGAGGATGGTTGACTACTTTTCCTCTCAAGACTGGAGAGGGATTTCTAGTACTGTCACTCACAAGCCCCTATCTAGAGGTCTTAACATTATCAACCAACCAGTGGAACTCTCCAAAAACAATCGGACAGGGCAGACTTTCCCCTTGCACACATTAAATCCTTGGGGAGAATGGGTTCACACTTAAAGCACAGTGGGGGCAGCTAGGTGGCAGCTGCAGTGAATAAAGGGCTGGCCTAGATTCAGGAAGACTTCTCTTCCTGAGTTCCAATCCAGCCTCAGACACTTACTAAATGGGTGACTTCACCCTGTTTGTGTCTGTTCCTCATCTGTAAAGGGCTCTAGAGATGAAAATGACAAACCACTCTAGTAGCTTTGAAAAAAGCCTGAACACCAAGTGAGGGAGACGTGAAGAGAAGCCCTTTTCTGCCCTTGCTGAGTCCGCGCCACATCTGCTTGGCATTGTGTCCTTGGTGATGGATGTCTCTATCCTCAAGAGAGCTGGCTTTTCTCAGGAGATGGTACTTCCATGGGGGGCTTCCCTCCAGAGGGTATAGAGACTCCTGGGATGGACGTTGCTATGGCAATCACCACCCTGTTTGACTCCTCAGGCCTGATTCAGCTCTGACCCCTGGTGTGACTTCTGATGGACGTCAGGAGATACTGCACTCCCAGGTGACCTGGGCAGTTCCATTTCAGTCTGCTCCAAAGATCCTAGACAACTTGGATGTCAGGATCCCTTCTCCTCAATCCCTTCACTCTCCTTGCCAAGGTTACTCTTAGGCAAATGGAGGTCCTCACTCGCCTCCCCACTCACTTAGCACATGGACAGGTGGCCATCCTAGGAACCAATCAGCTGCAACAGTTTCTCTCTTTTTTTTTTTTTTTTGCTTTTGGGAGGGCAGTTGGGGTTAAGTGACTTGCCCAAGGTCACACAGCTAGTTTTTTTGAGTTAAGTGTCTGAGGCCGGATTTGAACTCAGGTACTCCTGACTCCAGGGCCGGTGCTCTATTCACTGCGCCACCTAGCCGCCCCTGCAACAGTTTCTCTAGCTATATGGCACATCCATGGTGTGGGCTTCATGTTTCTCCCCAGTAAAGATATCAGTACCAACCAGGTGAACCTGGGCTGAGCAGTCCTTTGTAGGTTTGATGGTACCTTCGTGGTAAGACAGTTAAGACTGGATTTCCCATCTCAGCTATCTCACAGAGCCCCACAAAGCCATTCTTGCACAAGGCATGAGAATCTGAGTCTTCATGAATCTGCAATATTCCCAAAAGGCAGAGATGAAGAGAGGTAGGCTCAGTGCAAATGATGGATGGAAAAAGAAAATGCCTCGAGAAGGTGTTTGAAGATCAAGCAGGCCAATTTGTATGAATCAGAGAGTCCATGGAGGGGGTAATAATATAAACTAGGGTTGGAAAGCTAGTATGGAGCCAGACTGTGAATTAATTAACATTACACCTGTACATGTACATATGTGTATATGTTTATATATACACACATGTACACGTATACACACAATGAAGGTGGAGGGGAGTAACCCACAACAGGGCTCGCTTGAGTGAATGGCTTAGAAGGGAGCAGCACCTTAATCAGGGAAAAGAAGAATATGGCAGCTCCTTGACGGGAGACAGTCAGTCGTAGAATTCTGAGTGTACCGGTAGTCCAAGCTCAGACGTAGTCAGGACAAGTTGATGTATGATCATACATCAAAGAGTATGGGAGGAGCTGGAGCCCAGCATTAGCAAAGTCCCAAATCAGACAAAGATGCTGGAGATGGAAGTGAACAGAAGAAGACTGTGAACGCTATAGAGCAATATTACATGTCAAGAGGCAGCCAGAAGCAAAAGCCAGAAGAGAGCAATTCCACAGTATGAACAGAGCCCCAGGAAAAACAAATGGCTGGGGCACAAGGACTACCAGAGCACCTGCAATCAATGAAGCAAGAGAGGAAAAAGGAAGAGTGCTAGAGAGAAGAAATGGAGGGAGAGTCAGTAACTTAGAGGAAGATAGTAAAGCACCTTCCCCAAGAAATGGGCTTTGATGTCTTCCTCTTCTAAGGATGTGGGAGTTACTGAAAACAGAGCAGGAGCTTTAAAGGAGCTGTAGAATCTCCCCTGATCTTCCCAATTTCTAGCTTTTGTTTGCCAGGGCATGGGAAGAGGGATCTGGGAGATGACTGAAGGCTCAGAATTGATGTACTTGGAGAAATCAAGGGGAAGGCACCATTGCTTGGTACTGTACTACCTCTCATCGGTCTCTCCTCAGCAGGGGTTTCATGTACTGGAGTACTGGTCAATGTTTAACAAGCAGCTCTCAGCTGTGGTTGAGGGAGGTAAAGAGGAAGATGTACACATGCCACAGTTTTAAATTTCATCAGCATTATTAACATTTTCCTCCACCATTTTCTTAAGTCTGGACAATCAACAAAACAATAAATCAAGCCCTGGTTTGTAGGGCTTGCTGATTTCTGAGGTGCAAATATCCACAGTGAAATGTTAACAGTTGTTCAAGCTGACTCCAGCCCACTCCCGAGTGAGGCCAACTAGTCAAACATAGAGATCTAGTTCTCATTTTACTGTGAGGAAACTGAGGAATATTGAACGCTTTAATCACAAAGGGAGTAAGAAATTGGGGCTGGTAATTGGTGCACAGGATGGAGTCAGGAAGTTCAAATGTGGCCTCAGATACTTCCTAGCTATGTGACCCTGGCCAAGTCATTTCACCCTGTTGGCCTCGGTGTCCTCATCTGTAAAATTAACTGGAGAAGGAAATGGCAAACCACTCCTGTATCTTTGCCAAGAAAAGCCCGAATAGGGTCATGAAGAGTCAGAGAGAACTAAAACGAGTGAGCAGCAAAATGAAATGGAGCTGGGCATTTGAACTTGGAAACCCTGGTTAGCACAGATTGTGTGCCTGTTGGTACAGTTACTGAGCTAGGAGCTACTCCCCAACATTGATTCCAAGCGGAGAAACTGCAATATGACTGAGAAGTAGGGGTTATATTTCTGCAAGGAGCAAACAGTCAATTCACTGGAGTGGTAGAGGCAGGAAATGCCCCCTTTCCTTCCTGGGGCAGTGGGCACCATGTTTTGGGACTGGAAAGCAAGGTCTGGCAGACTTTCACTAGCTAGAAGGGCTTCCAGTGTGGGCTAGACAGTGTGTGTGTGTGTGTGGACACCCACTTGTTCACAACAGTAATGTTATGATACAACACTCAAATTCCTATAATACCATGGGCATCAGGCACATGGGCAAAGCTGAGGATGATGGGATTCTGTAGGGAGTAGAGGAATTTGGGGAAGGCAGAGGAGTTGTACTGGCCTCACCTGCAAGTCCACATGATATAAAGATGGTAGCAACTGCCTAGGGGGCAGTTGCTGAGCATTGTGGCCGCTGAGGTTCTGAGCCAGGACAGGGAGCTTCTGGACTGTTGTGCTAGAAGGTAATACTCAGGAGTCAGAAGAAAGCAAATACTGGGACATCGTAAACAAGCAGATCCCCCAGGGCCAGCAGCTGGCCACAACACTTGGACCAACATGCCCCACTCCACCAATGTTCCCAAGCCTTTGCTTCTTGGAGCTGCAAGTTTTGTTTGTTCCTTGTGGGAGAAGGGACAGGTCTTAATTCCTTGTTATCCAGAGCTGGGTGATTAGTAGTATAGTGGTGGCCAGAGAGCTAGCTCTAAAGCCTGGAAGCCCTGGGTTCATGACCCACCTCTGTGTGACTCTAAGCTGGTCACGTCTCCTCCCAGGGTTCTCCAGTGCTTCTTAAACTGTGGGTTGTGACCCCCCCCATGGGGGTCACAAAAATTTTGGTAACAGTAAAAGGTTTATGAATGTGCAACGAGCAAAATTAATTAAAAATCAAACACATAATGAATCCAAGGTATTTCTGGCAGAACTTGCCCATGTCATATCACACGACTTCACTGCAGCCTTGGTTCTGAACACAAAGCATGTGCACTTTGCCCTGCTCGTGCCCTCAGGCCATGCAATGCCAACAAATGCTGCCAAAGCTGAAGAGGGCTTGGGAATGGAAAATGTCTAAGGAGCCATATTCTAAGCAATGCTCTAAGACAGTCTGTTGCAGAGAATGTATCTACCTTCACTGGTAAGGGAGGGGGGATTTCCTCATGTGGAGCCTCCCATAGAGTGAGATCGCTATCCCCTAGATTAAATGTCTACTGGTAGCCAAGGTTGGCTGATAGTAGCTTCATGCTAGGGGTAGAACTATAACAGAGCCAAATGCTGATGTTCCCAGCTATGACATATGGGCTAACTTCACTGTTTCCTAAGATAGAAACTGCCAAGAGAAGAGGAATCCAGGAACCTGGCTTGACACACAGACTATAGTAAGAGTCATTATATATCCATCCAGATGTTACAGTAGCCATTCTAACCCCAAGAGAATCCTTTTCTCTTTGCTAAATGCTTGCTTGGCATAATTTGCATTTGAAATCATATCCTTTTTAAAAATAAAATTTGTTTATTTATAATTTATTTTTTACTTTCACTTTTAAAAGTTTTGAGTTCCAAATTCTCTTCGTCTATCCAGCTGCTTCCCCACCTATTGAGAAAGCAAGCAATATGATATCAATTATACATGTGAAGTCGTGTGGACATATTTATGTATTAGTCATGTTCAACAACAACCAAAAAAGTGAGACAAAAACAAAGAAAGTGAAAACAGTGTACTTCATTCTGCTCTCACAGATCATCAGTTCACTCTTCGGAGGTGGGCAGCATTTTTTCATTATAAGTCCTTCAGAATTGTCTTAAATCATGGTATTGCTGAGAATAGCTTAGTCATTCACAGCTGATCGTTGTTACAATGTTGCTGTTACTGGATACAACATTCTCCTGCTTCTGCTCACTTCACTTTGCATCAGTTCGTATAAATCTTCCCAGGTTTTTCTGACACCATCCTGCTTGTCATTTCTTCCAGCACAATATGATTGTGCTAGAATAGCAATAGAAGAACTTGCTCAGCCATTCCCCAGTTGATGGGCATTCCCTCAATTTCCAATTCTCTGCCTCCACAAAAAGGGGTACTATAAACATGTTTGCATGTATGGGTCATTTTTCCTTTTCTTTGATCTCTTTGTGATACAAACTCAGTAGTGGCATTGTGGATTAAAAGGTACGCACAATTTTATAGCCCTGTGGACATAGTTCCAAATTGTTCTCCAGAATGGTTGGATCAGTCCACAACTCCACCAACAGTGCATTCATGCTCTCGCTTTTCCACACCCCCTCCAACATTTGTCATCTTCCTTTGTCATGTCAGCCAGTCTGGTGGGTGTAAGCTGGTACCTCAAAGTTGCTTTAATTTGCATTTCTCTAATTGCTAATGATTTTGAGTATTTTTCATATAACTATTAATAGCTTTGATGTTCCCAGCTTTGACATATGGGCTAACTTCACTGTTTCCTAAGATAGAAACTGCCAAGAGAAGAGGAATTCAGGAACCTGGCTTGACACACAACTATAAGTAAGAGTCATTATATATCCATCCAGAATGGTTGAATCAGTCCACAACTCCATCAACAATACATTCATGCTATTATCCATGTTATCAGATGTTATCCATATTGGATGTTATCCATCCTTGGAAAACTGACCGTTCGTATCCTTTGATCATTTGTCAATTGGTGAACCATTCTTATTTTTACGAATTTGGCTCAGTTCCCTATATATATTTGAGAAAATAAGTCTTTGTCAGAGAAACTTATTATAAAAATCCGCACCCCACCCCCCTGCCCCGATTTCTGACTTTCCTTTTGTTGGCTGCCTTGGTCTTGCCTCTGTAAAAAAAAAAAAAGTCTTAATTTCATGTCACCAACATTGTTCATTTTATCTCCCATGATCCTTTCTAGCCCTTGTTTGATCATGAACATTTCCCTTATCCATACATCTGACAGATACATTTTTCCATGATCCCCTAGTTTACTCAGGATATTTGTGTCTAAATCACATACCCATGTTGAGTTTATCTTGGTATGTGGTGTGAGATGTTAGGCTGTGTCTAGTTTCTGCCAAACTGATTTCCAGTTTTCCCAGCAGAAATTGCTCCTTTTAATTTAAGGTCAGGAGGAGATTTGTTTCTTTTCCCTTGTCTTTTGTGCTTTGGAAAGTTTCCTTAAAACCCATCTGGTTATTTTCGATCAGTTTGGATAAGGGAGAGACTGTTTTCTTCACAATAAATGCTTATTTTACATCAAGATCATGTTTTGCTTTGTTTTGCAACTTGGCATGTGCTGTAAATGGTCTTATAGGGTGAAACACTAAGGTCTTTCCCTTATTTGAATAAACTGGATTTAAAAATAGCACAGCTTTAGGCGTGTTAACAGTGCATTCTGCATAGTCTCAGTACTGTGTCAAGCTTTTCTTTGATGGTTACAATCTGTTTATTCAGTTGTTTTTTTTTTGTTAAAAAAAAGAAGGAAAAATGAAAGCAGAGAGGAGGGGAGCAAAGAAGAAAGGGAAGGAGAGATGGAAGGAAGAAAGGAAAGAAGGAAGGAAGGAAGAAAGGAAGGAAGGAAGGAAAAGGAGAGAAGTGAAGAAAGAAGAGAAGAAAAAAGGAGGGAGGGAGAGAAGAAAGGAAGGAAAGAGGGAAGGGAAGATAGATAAAAGGGAAAGAGGGAAAAAGGAGTGAGGAAGGGATGGATGGGAAATAAAGGAAGGAGATTGGGAAGGAGAGAAGGAAAGGGTGGAGGAAGGAAGAAGAGAGAGAGGAAAGGAGGAAGGAAAGAATGGGTGGAAGGAGGGAGAGAAGGAAAAAGAGAAGAGGGAGAGAAAGAAGGAAAGATGGAAGGAAGGAAGAAATGAGTGAGGGAAGGAGGGAGGAAAGAAGGAGAAAGAAAAGAAAGGAGGGAAGGGGAGAGAAAAAAGGAAGAAGGAACAAAGGGAAGGGAAAGAAGGAAGGAAAAGGAAAAAAAGGAAGGAGGGAGGAAGGAATGGAGTAGAAGGGAAGAAAGTTAGGAAGGAAAGAAAAAAATATATAGGAGGGAGAGAGGGAGGGAAGGAGTAAGAAAGGAAGGGAATGAAGGAGGGGAAGAAGGAGGGAGGAAGGAAAGAAAGATTCATTTCTGGAAAGTGACTTATTCCAAATGAAATTATTCAGAATGCTATGGGTTTCTTTTTAATTAGTTGTATTCCAACTCTTCCTCTCCATCTCTGTTCCCCCCACCCCCACCCACATCCCGTCACCCATATGGCCAGCCCTGCAGTGATCTAGGTGAGTGCTCAATAAAAACTCACTCGGACTAATGAGAGAGAAGAAGGTTCCTTCTGAATTCAGGCAGAGTCTGAATTATAAGACGCTGTATGTAGCTCCCAGTTCTACATGACTGAAAGAGAGTTACTCAGGATCGCCATTTTCAAGTATATGCAGCCACTTCCACTCAACAATTAAGGCATGGAGCGTCTGCAGTCTGTGCTAGTGAAGAGTTCTTTGCTGGTTGGAGGCTGGGCACATCAAAGGCTATAAAGCAAAGTGGAATGGGGAAGCCTGGTAATTAATGGACTCCCCCTCACCTGAGGTCTTCAGGTGAAGGCTGGTTAGCCTCTTGTCAGGACCTTTCTTGGTCAGAGAGATGTCTAGCTTAGTGGCCTCTGAGCTACGCTTCAGCTCTCCTATGATATTACCCATCCCAGCTTCCTTCTAAGTCAATATATTCAAATGGTTATAATGCATATAAAGTGTTTTGCAGGATATAGACATTAGGCATTATTGTCATGTATGGATATCAATAAAACACTGCCAAGATGCCCAATGGGTATGAGCAGGCTGTACCTGCTCACTGCCTGCAAAGCCCTTTGCTCCAGAAGTGGGGAAGAGGATGTCATCAGAGAGATGTGGGCCCAGAAAAGATGAGTCAGTCATATAGGGAGCACAAAGCATAACTAGAAGGAGAAACTCCCATGCTCTGGTGGCCTCCATACAATGTCAAGAGATCCACAGAAACATCCAGCAAGCACACACACAACAGTGTGCTGGAGCCAGCTCATGTGCCAAGGGTTAAATCTTCAGTGTGAACATTGAACAACAGGAAATGCTACAAATCAGGACTTGATTTGTTGATTGTCTTGACCTAAGAACGTAATGAAGCAAATGTTAATAATGCAGCTGAAATATAAAAGTGTATTGGGTGTGTGTATGTATGTATGTGTGTGTATGTGTGTGTGTGTTATATGTGTGCATGTGTGTATGTCTGTGTGTGTGTGTGTGTGTGAATCCTGCTCTTCAACATTTACCAGCAAACCACTGAGTGGCTTCCTATGGAGTATTTACACAGTCATGGCCAAGAGTAGTACAGCATGAGCCCCTGTGAAGGGGTGGAAATCTCAGTTACTGGAGGGAGAGTTCACGTGAGTTATCCTATTGTTGACAATGAGCAGGTGCAGCTGGCTCACACCCACTGTGTATAGAGCTCCTCTCACAGCCGCTTCTTCCCCCTCTCATTCTTCCTTCAGCCACCTGAAGGGAAGTCGGCATCATCCACATTCTCTCTTGAAGCTGGAAATTAGAAGGGCTCCAAGGGACTCCGGAGTCAAAAACAACTCCAGGGTACAGAGACTTAAAGAGATTGAGCCTCTTCTGTCCCTCTGGTCCACTCTGCCCCACCCCTCCTATAGGCAAAGGGCACAGATCTCCACCAGTAAGGGGACAATCTCATTCCAATGTGCTTGAGCACTTGAGTTATAGTCTTACCTTTTTTCTTTCTTTCTTTTTTTTTTTTTTTTTTTTTGGAGAGGGGAAGGCAAGGCAGTTGGGGTTAAGTGACTTGCCCAAGGTCACATGGCTAATAAGTGTTAAGTGTCTGCAGTTGGATTTGAACTCAGGTCCTTCTGACTCCAGGGCCAGTGCTCTTTTCACTGCACCACCTAGCTGCCCCTCACTTGGATTACATTCAGGCTCAGTAACTCTTAACTGAAATATGGCCCTTCCTTCAATTATGGTTGCAGGAACCAAACATGCTCCTGAGAAGGTTCCTTGGGCCAGGATACCTAAAAAGAGCCTTTGCTTTTGGGTAACCTAGGGTGAGATTTGTGCATTTCCCCATTAATTAATAAAATTTCAACATATTTCTTAATTAATCACCTAAGCTCAGATCCTCACCTTGGTTATTATTTCTTTAATAAACCTCCTCAATGGCTGGTTCTCAAATCCAGGAAGTGCTTGAGCTAGTTCCTATCAGCTCATGGGGTTACCTATTGAATTTTCAGTGTAAACATTTATCCCTCAGGAAGGCTGCGAATCAGGGCTTGGTTTATTGTTGTGTTGGTTGTCCAGACTTAAGAACATGATAGAGAAAATGTTAATAACGCAGACAAAATTTCAAAGTCTTGTGGGTATAGTGCTTTCTGGAGAGCTGGTTAAACATTTACCAGCACACCTCTGTTCATCGCTCTCTCTCTATTAAATCCTAGGATAAATATTATTAAAGTTACTGAATATATAATTTATTAACAGTGACATCAATAATTAAACAAAGAGAGGGGTAATTATTTACAATACCCTAGCAGCGAGACTAGGCACACTGAAGAATCGCTTCAAACCTTCATTCTAACTGCCGACAGTGCTCTTCACTTCTGAGAATGCAGTCCCACAACATTTGGCTCGTTCAGGGTAACGAGTCAAGTCTTTTTACAAGAATCACCCCGTCCTCTTTTTGTCCCTCAGTCAGTCTCTCTCTGAGTGTAACATGAAAAAGGTTCTTCACCAGTCTTACCAACAGCTGTTGAATGGTGGTTAGAATCATTATTCTCCACATCTCTGCTCTTTAAAAGACAGTAACTATATCCATGGTCTGTAGTAGAATCTTTGGAAACAGAGGATATTTACATATATGTTTATATCTATACATACCTTATAATATATATGCAAACATCTTTTGGAACAAAGACTTTATATACATCTCATCATCATATGGTATATACACACACAAAACGCTACCTATGTATTTCTATACAGGCATATATAGATGTGTGTTGAGGCTGACATGTCCAAACAATGGTCTGGAGTTTGAGAATTGACTTTCATCCTGGGACTTGCAGTTAAGAAGGACAAGCATTTATTCCCCTCTTAACTTTGGGAACAATTTGGGACCGGAAGGCAGCCTTGAGTCTTGCCCAGGGATTCTTAAAGGGATACACACAGCCTGAGAAATGACTGGGAGGGAGAGGGGGTTCAGGGCCACAGCAGCAGCAGCAGTCTTGATTTTTGCACTTAATAAAAAAACACTTTCCAAGTGGCTACAGTGTGCCAGGTGCCGGAGGTGCCAATGTCAAAGAGAGGCAGCCTCTGCCCTCAAGGAGCTCCAATTCCAGGAGGGGGATAAAACAGAGGAGGGGTAGCCAAGCCAGGGAGCCTTGCCCTGGGCAGTCACAAGGATTGGGGGAGGGGGGAGATGGGAGGATGGGAAGAGTTTTGTGGGCAGCAGCGAGGGCAGTACTGATTTGCCTAGTATTCCCAGCAAAGAAGCAAGAGATGGAAAGAAGGGGATGGGGGAGGGCAAGATGCCCTCACTGGGCAAGGCTTGGTATCCTGGTAGACGGGAAGCTTGGGCTGGGGTTGGCTAGTTATAGCGGATTGAGATGAGTTTTTCACTAGCTCCGAGTGTCACCTTGGACACCTCACCCCCAAGTCATGCTCCAAACTGGGTGGGTTATGGACAGGGAGGAGGGAGGTTTCTAGAGGTCCCAACCAGATAGTCTCTGTTGCTGGTGGTGAGAAGGAAGTATCAGCTGGGCAGATGGCAAAATGCCCATGGGGGCGGGCCCTGATATCCTGGGGAATAGCTGAAGGGGAACTGATAAGAACTGACTTTTTTAGAGTATTTTACATGCCTCATTTCACTCAGTTCTCACAACAACCCAATGAAAGTATTGCAGACATTATCATTTCTGTTTTACAAATGAGGAAACTGAGTCTCAGAGGTGGAAAATGACTCACCCAAGTTCACACAGCTAGCAAAGTGTCTGAGGTGGCATTTAAAGGTAGTTCTCTCTTTTTTAAATTAATCATTTTTAGTTCTAAATTCCTTCACATGTTTTTCATTGATTCCCTTGAGGGCTTTGATTTAGAGAGCTCCATAAAGTAATTTTTTTGACAATCTGATGCATAAGTATTCAGTATTACCCTGAATAAGGAATTGGCACATCTTCTCTGAAGCGGCTCTTTTCTGACTCCAAATCCATCCCCTTTTCCACTGTCCCCACTGTCTCTGATAAATGCCATGTCTCAGTGTTACTGGAAGAGGAAAAAAGACCCACGGGAGTTGGGAGAGTCCTGGATCAGGAGTCAGAGGAGCTGGGTTTGAATCCCAGCTCTCCCAACCTGTTACCTCCCCTTCTCTTGCTCCCAGTTTCCCCTGTAAAATTAGGGGCTGGAGAAGGAAAGCTTTAAGAGAAGCCCACACATCTGCAGGTGGGTGGTGGACAATTAGTAATGCATCCTCTAAAGGGGTTGGCTCACTGGTGTGATAGCAGCAGGTGAGAACGGCTTGGAAGAGGCCGGAGGTGCCATCCCACTCCTGAGGGACAGCCACAAAAGGGGCCGCTATAAAGGTGTTTGGACAGACGGATCATTTCCCTTTTGCTCTGACCTCCTCAGGGCAGAGACCTTGTAGTGGAATGGCTGGGTCAGAGCACACACAGTTTTACGTAGCCTAGCTCAGTGAAAAAGACAAGACCCTGTCACATTCCAAGTCAGGAGTTTGGATGATTTCGGAGGTCTTTGAGTAAGGAGTGACTCGGGCAAAGCTATGCTTTGTTCTGTCCTGCAGGAAGGAAATAAGGGTGGATGGGTTGGGCTGGCTGTGGGGTCCAGGGTGAAGGGGGGCCGGCAATAGTGCAGGGGAGGGAAATGATGGGAACCTGAGAAAGCACAGGGACAGGACTGACACGGCAGCCTTTTTCTTTCTAGCTGAACGCTTGGGGGCTGCTGAGATCGTGAGGAGTGGAGGCAGAAGTGAGGGGAGGCTCAGGACAAAGTACCTACCCAGCCCCACCCCTACCCCTAAGCCCATGCCCACCCCCACACAAGGGGGGGCAAGGGTGATGATTCTGCAGAGAAGACTGAGAAGGATTGACCCAAAAAAGGGAGAAGAGCCAGGAAAGAGCCTCATGTGGCTACAGTATCCATTGATCCACCATGCATTGAACACCTATGTAGCAGACACTGGGCTAGGCACCCCTCCTCCCCAGACATAAAGGAAAATGGAAGCAGTTCTCCCTGCCCTCAAAGAGCCTGCATTCTATCGAGGGACACAACGTCCAGAGATACAAAGTATATTCACGTTAATACAATGTAATTTTGTGATGGGATAGAGGAAGCTGGGAGCCGATGGGCGATCAGGAAAGATTTCAGGGAGGAGGCTGCATCTGAGAGCGCTATACTCATACACATTCATTTTGTCCTGACACCAGCGCCTTGGAGTTTAGGATTCTCCCCGAAACACCAAGGGACAACAGTGGCAGACAATGTAGTACTTCGGTCCTTCGTCTTGGTGATGGCCAGTGAGCCAGTGATTTCCAGCAGCAGTCCAGCTGAGCTGCACCACCCCCACCCCACCCCCAGTCCCAAGGTGCCTGGCTTCCAGGGGCAGAGGGTTTGGCAGCTGCCCCTCCCCAGCCAACCCCCCCTCCCCCCAGACTCTTTCTCCTCCATGCATCTTCCTTGCTCTGCCGGGGAAGAACAGTGCACAGAACTAAGAGATGCTCCTCCTCCACAGCCCAGAGGGTTAAGTGGGGCTCCTCAATCCGGCTTCCCCACATCTGGATTCTGTTAAAATGCAGCCAATGCTTATCTGCTTATTGACTTAAGCATCGCTCTTCCTTACATTCCTCATCCCACTTAGCAGGACAGAAATGGACAGGGGTGGGGATTCCCACATCACTTTGCAGCAGCATCAATCCAGCCAATCAGCCTCGGGCCAGGTCAGGCCTCGAGGAGCCGACAAAGAGCCCAGAGCTGACTTTGTGAAGTGAGACAAAGCAGGTGGCTCCACTTTGGGGCAGGATTGAGCCGCAAAAAGCAAAGGCCAAATGGCCTCATCTCTTTTGGGGCGTGTGGATGATGGCACTCTCTCATCCATCATGGGAGCCAGGTTCAATTGGTGGGGATTTCAAATTGTAGATCCTTGGCAGGTGGCCTTGAGCAAATCTCTTGACCTGTCCAGGTCTCCGTTTTATATGCTGTAAATAAAAGGTTGGATTGCCAAGGTTTCTCTAACATTCCTGCTACCCTGTGTATAATATTGTATGTACGTAGCAGCTTACATATTGTCTTCCCCTTCAGACTGTGAGCCTCTGGAAAGCAGAGGCTGTCTTTTGCCTTCCACCGTGTCTCTTTCACTGGGGTGCATGGGGTGTTCAGGGAGGCCCAGGCCCTGTGGTGGGAGGGCTGTTCAACCATTTTTGGGGTCCACCTGGCCCCCAGCTCTCACCATTGGCTCCAAGGAGCAGTGGTATCATGCTGACCGTGCCCCAGTAAACCATCTCAGCAGATGGGCTAAGCCAGCTGGGTTCAGGGTAACCAGTGGGCCACACACCCATCCGTGAATTAGGTGGGTGTCTGCCCCAGCAGAATGGGTAGATGAAGACAGTTTGTTCCAACGGCCATGGAGGCCATTGAAGCAGGCACTGCGGAGCCCTCAGAGCTTGCTCAGACATTGAAGATGCCAAGGTCAGCCCCTGCATCCTGGGCCATCGGTGGTCATCCTGACGTTTGCCTCATCACTAGATCTTGATAACGCTGGAAGGACAGTGAGGCCAACACCTTTGTGCAGCTCTGCCTCATTTCATTTAAATTCACAGATGAGTCAAGCCATCACTCCGTGTTATCATCTGTCCTCTTTGGAACAGGGGACAAAAAACAACCCTAGTGCTTGACACAGGGCCTGGAAAACAGTAGGTGCTTAATAGATGCTTGCTGACTGACACTCTCTGAGGCTAAAACTTTGTCACTGCAAAGTCAGCATGGAGCATTCAAAATTAGAAAGCCAAATGACCTTAGCTCCCCGGACCTCAGTTTCTGTGTCTATGAAATGGGGCTAATCACACTCACACTAACTCCCTCCTGGGTTGCTGGGAAATATTGTACCCAAGGGAACTTCTCTTACTCTATTCTTTGGGCTAGCTTGGGACAGTCCAGGGAATCTAGTGATGGGGGTCACTGAAGTCGATGCCTTCCAGGGGAGATCAGGGTTTAAATCACTCAACAACATTTCTTTAATTTTTTGGAGTTTTTCTTTTATTCTGAACTTATTAAGTACCATCTTTCCGAATACAGTTAGAATAGAAAGAGAGGAAGCTGCAAATCTTTTATCATATAAATGTAACTTTCAAAGCTGTCATTGTAGGTGGCGTTTCCTTCCTTTTCTGTGCATTTAAAAAACTGCTTGAAAGACCCTCTTTTCTTCTCCTTTTCCCTTTTTTTTGTCCTGCCACCATCCCCCTCTTCCCTCTCTAGCCCCAGAATTGAGGTGGGGGGAAGAAAATCATAACCCTTGTGACAAATTAGCAAAGTCAAGCAAAACCAAATCCAATCCACAATTCTCAAGGGGGCCATGTCCAAAAATGTGCTCCTCCTGCAGGGTTAGCTCTTCTCCTCTGTGCCAGGTGCTGGGTGGCATGTTTTATCAGCAGCCCACTAGGACTAGGACTGATGTGATCACTGATCCAAGTTCCCAAGTCTTCTAAATCAGTGCACATTTATTAAGTGCCTACTCCATGCTAGGCACCCTACTAAGTTCAGGGGGTGCAAAGAAAGGCAAAAGATCATCTCTGTTCTCAAACAAAGTAATCACTGCATGAAAATGGGTACATGAAAGATATATACAGAGTAGAGGTGAGATAATCTCTGAAGGGGAAGGCTTTAGTAGCTGGAGGAAGGGGACAGACTCAGAAAGGCCTCTGGTAAATGCTAAAGGAAGTCAGAGAAGCTAAGAGGAGAAGATAGGGAAGGGGAGTGTTTCAAGCAGGCACGGGGATGGCCAAAAGAATGGAGATGGGAGACGAGGGTGGTGTGGAAGGAACAGGGAATCTGCCAGTGTCGCTAAATTACATAGTTGAGGGAAATAGGGGTTAAAAAACCTGTGAGGGTAAGAACAGGCCAAACTGTGAATGGCTTTCAAAGCTAGTGTTTGCTATTTGAGCCCGGAGGAAATAGGGAAACACTGGAGTTTATTTAGTAGGGGGAGGTGAGGCCAGTTCTACATTTTTAGGAAAATCAGTCTGGTGGCCCAGGAAAGAATGGACCGGAGTGGGGAGAGCCTTGAGGCAGGCAGACCAGTTAGAAAGCAATTGCACCAGCATGAGGGTGAGGTGACCAAGGAGGCAAGTGTGTGAATGGAGAGAATGGGCCACACAAATGAGACTTGGTGAAAGTAGAAATAACAAGACTTGACAAGGCATTTGCTTCTCTTGATCCTCCAGGGACCTGAAGAGAGCTTGGCTTGGAAATGACACATCTTCTCTCTGGAAGCTGGAAACTTGAAAAGCAGGACTCTCTCTTCTCTCTCTTACTCTCACTAGCTCCAAGCAGGTGCAAACACATCTAAGGACAAATGGATTCAGAGGATGGGAAAGAAGACACAGTAGTGTAAGGGTTGGTTCCCTGGGCTTGTGGTTAGGAAGACCCGTCAAGGCAGTTCTGTGACCTTCTCTCTGCCACATTTTCCTTGTCTGGAATGTGGGGATCATACCTGGAGCACCTTTGGAAAGCCCTTTGTAAACCATAAAGTATAGATAAGTGTTAGCTATTACTAAAGGCAGAGATGGGACCTGGGATTTCCTGGAGAGTAGAGAACTCTCCAGGGTCAGGAAACACCCTCTATGTGTGCAGGTAGCATCTCTGCAACTTCAAGCCTTAGAAAGCTGTCTGGACACTGAGGGGCTAAGTGACTTGCCCAGGGTCCTACCTCCATTAGGTGTTGGAGAGAGGGGAAGTTGGAATGGAACCCAGATCTTCCTGGCATAGAGCCTGGCTCTCATTTATTATTACATTGAAATTAATCTAATTAATGTAATTAGCTATATCTATATTGTTGTTGGTATAAAGCTTATAATATGTCATTAAAAATAAAATAATACAATTCAGAAAGTGAGATAAAGGCCCATGACCCTCTCCTGCCAAAGCCTTTTGGGATATACCTCCATCACGCAGTGTTCCCAAATGGGCCACCACCGCTCCTCTCTGCTCCACCAACTCACCTTAACCATCAATTCATTCTTCTTCCATTTCCGTCTTGTCTGTGCCTTGCTGGCTCCTTCTCTTCTTTTTCCTTAAGGTCTTCTTGCATTGTTCTTTTCAGGTCTCAGCTTCTTCGTCATCTTTTACCCTGATGTTTCCCTCTGGAATACCATATGTAAAGGGCTTCGCAAACCTTAAAGCACTGTGAAATATGAGCTTTTGTGAGCATTTTTTCTCAATTTATCCCAATTTATCTTCCCCACATCTGGCCTCTGGCTTTCTTTGCAAATCCAAAGCCCTCCACGTTACCCTGACAATTTCTTTTCTCCTTCTTATTCACCTCAAGTCCTTTTATTTCTTCCCATCCATCTTCCCCAATTGTTTCCCATGAAAGTTGGACTCCACCTTCATGAAGAAAGCTTGAGGTCTCCACCGACAGTTCCCCAACAGCCCTTCAGTATCTGGATGGCATCTGCTGAGAGATCTCCAGTCCAGCTGGCCAGCACCTGGAGCTCTGGTGCCGGAGGGTTCATCCAAAGGAGGCAGACACACTCTTGTATTTGACTCTGCTTGGCACATGTGTGGCAGGTGACTTTCCCTTCTGATAGTCATATTTTAGGAAGGAAGCTGACAACCCGGAGTCTTTCTAGAGGAGCATGGCACAGATGATGAAAAGGCTGGAGAACTTGCTATAAAGAATAGGTTGGAGAAACTGGTGATATGTAGCTTGGAGATGGGATGGCTTTGTAGCTTGGAGAAGGGATGGCTTTGTAGCTTGGAGATGGGATGGCTTTGTAGCTTGGAGATGGGATGGTTTTGTAGCTTGGAGAAGGGAAGACTTTCATCCAATGCCTGCAGGGCCATCTTGCAGAAGCTGGGTTGGATTTGCTCTGTTTGGCCCTTGCAAGGGCAGAAGTAAGAGCAAGGGGAGGGCAGGGCAAAGACAGAGGCAAAAGGGACATATCCAAGGAGGAAGACTACATTTCCAGTGAAGCTCTGGGCTTCTGGGGCAAGCTTAGAGGAGGATCAAAACAATTCAGTTCCCAGAACTAGTAGCTTTGTATATAGGGTG
Organism: Pseudocheirus occidentalis; assembly: GCA_028646575.1. Classification (NCBI taxonomy): domain Eukaryota; kingdom Metazoa; phylum Chordata; class Mammalia; order Diprotodontia; family Pseudocheiridae; genus Pseudocheirus; species Pseudocheirus occidentalis. Next base: position 2,734,102 of record CM053601.1, read on the forward strand.
ATGACACCAGAGATGGTGAGGAGAAAATAGAAACCGAGTCACATGATGGAGCAGCACTCAATCCCAAGCCATGTAGCTGACCAGGAATAGAACTGTGAATGAGACATGTGGGCATACTCTAGTGAGCCGGGGAGATGAGCCGGCACGGCCATGCCAGCCTGCTGTCAGGGGCATCTGAGCTCCCAGCATTGGGTATTAAAGGCTACCAATACTTGACCCTCTTTCTCCCAGTCTACAGGTGGGCTCATGGATTGTTCAGAAGGAAGGGGAGTAGGGGGAGCACACTGAGGATTGGGCTCTGAGAAGAGGCTCATTGTTTTATATTTTCATTGTTATTCTGCTGTACCTGATACATGCTGTTGCCTGTGTGGGTTTCTGTTAGCATGGTAGCAAAAAGGATAGAGAAGTAGAAAGGGAGAACTGTGTCTGGCTTTCCAGTTTCTTTGGGGGATGAGAGCTTGAGCCAAAGGGGCTGGATTTAACAGAGGATCTTCTGACAACTTGAAGTCGAGTCTGCCAGGGGCTTGTGTTGGCTGGCACATGGGCGGTACAAGGAAACAGCTAACTTAGAGCAGAATGGGGTGCCTCAAAAGAATGGAGTTCCCTTGCCAGACCTTTCAGACAACATGTATAAATGTACAGTTTTCCCTGTTGAGTTATATCTTGTTAGACCTGGCCCATGTTTTTAGCCTTGAAACTTTGCCCCAAACAAACTCATTCATCCAGGCTGTTAGCCAGCCTCTCAGCTTCAGCTTCATCTCATCTTCAAAAAGGGATGAGTGACCCAGCTCCATCATCCATTGTCATTGCAGATTGACTTCACATCTTAACCCCTTGACTGGTTCTCCCTTCACTCCCAACATAGCTTTTCTCTTTTAAAAAGCCCTTTCAACTGCTCTTGGCATTCATGCTTTCAGCCATGTTGTCAAATGCTTTCAGTGAGGATGAGCGCGGCATCAAGGTTAGCTACCGCACTGATGGTAAATTCTTCAATTGGAAAAGGCTCCAAGCCAAGACCAAAGTGGAGGGAGAGTTGGTGTAGGATTTTCTGTTTGTGGATGATTGGGCACTCAATGCAGCCTCTGAGGCTGAGATGCATCAAAGTAAGGATCTGATCCATTCTCTGCTGCTTGTGCTCATTTTGGCCTAACAATTAACCCCAAGAAAACAGAGGTGCTCCATCAGCCACCACCACACTATCCATACGTGGAACCATCGGTTACAGCAAATGGAGAAGTTTTGAATGCTGTGGATAAGTTCACTTACCTTGGCAGTGTCCTTTCCAGGGTGGTACACATTGAAAATGAGGTTGACTTGCATTACCAGTGCTAGCTCAGTGTTTGGGAGGCTCCAAAGGAAGGTGTGGGAGAGAAGAGGTAGTAGACTGACTACCAGACTGAATGCCTACAGAGGCGTGGTGCTGAGCTCACTGTTGTATGCCTGTGACAGTCTACCAGTGCCATGCGAGGCAATGGATTCACTTCCATTTGAATTGTCTTACGGAGGAAGATTCTGCAAATCACCTGGCAGGATCAGACGCTAAGGTCCTTTCTTGAGCTGAACTGCCAAGCATTCAAACTGTGCTTCAGAGAGCATGACTCCAATAGGCTAGCCATGTTGTTTGAATGCAAAATGTACGTTTGCCAAAAAGAGTGTTTTATGGAGAACTCATACAGAGTAAGCGTTCACATGGTGGTGAGAAGAAGCGATACAAGGACACTCTCAGGATCTCTCTGAAGAGCTTTGGGACCATTGTGTGACATGGAAGAAGCCGGCACAGGACCGCCCAGCAAGGTGTGTCCACACCAGAGAAGGGCCTGTACCCCAGGAGCAAAGCAGAATTGAAGCAGCTCAAAGGAAATGTAGGTTGTGCAAATTTGGAGAATCCACCTCAACTGTTCCCAGGGACTGTTTGCACCGACCTGTGGTAGAGCACTCTGAGCTTGTGCTGGTCTGATCAACCACAGTGGGACACATGGAAACTTGACTTTAGCATGGTGATGTCATTTTGGTCCTTGGAGAACAAAGGACAGCCACCAGCCAGCCAACCAGCTAGCCAGCATTCAAGCCTAGTCTCAGTTTTTAGTTTGCGTGTTCTTTTTTTTCTTGGTAAATAGTACTTCATTTTTTCCAATTATGTGTAAAGAGAGTTTTCAATATTCATCTTAGAAGATTTTGAGTTTCAATTTTTTCCTCCCTCCCTTTCTCCACTCCCCCTTCCCAAGATGGCAAATAATCTGATGTAGGTTATACATGTGTAATCACGGAGAACTACTTCCACATTAATCATGTTGTGAAAAAAGAAACAAAACAAAAGAAAAAAGCCACAAAAAAGCAAAAAAGTGAAGATGTTGAGTGTTCTTAAAATGATTCTTATAGTCCTAGGATCCTTTTAAAATTATATCAACCAACCAACAAGTGTTTCTTATGCCCTTAATCCAGGCACTGTGCTAGGCACTGGGGGCAGGCGAGGAGGTTACAGGGACAAAGATTGAACAGCCCTGCCCTTGAGGCGACATTTTAGGAGGAGGTTCTTACTCTGGGCTCCACAGACCAGTAAAGAGCCTGCGAATCTAGTTCAGGGGATCCTTGAACCTGGATCAGAAATAATTAGATATTTTTCACTAACCTCTTGCTGAAATTTAACATTTTTCTTCAATTATGAGTTTAAAAAAAGAGAATAACATGATTCTGCGAAGGGATATCTAGACTTTACGAGCCTGACACCAAAGGAGCCAGGAGCCAAGAAGGTTAAGAGCCCCTTTACTAGGGGGATAAACAATTAAATATTCACAAGTAAATAATACAAAATATTCCAAAGTGATTTCAAGAGGGAGAAATTAATTAATAAGCACTTATTGAGCACCTACTGTGTGCCAAGCATCGGTAGGGGGTGTAATGCTACGTGCACACTCAGTCTTCAGATGGTCAGACATTGCTCCACGGGCTCCAGGAGCCTCTCTCGTGCCTCCCTGTGACCTTCATCTCTCTCTCTTTGGAGGGGGCAGTATCTCACATGTTACTATCATATGACAGCAGGCTTGATTTCCTAGGAATCCTGGGGTCAATAAAGGAACTTGGCAATTTCCCCAAAACAATCCAGCCCATTATCCTATGCCTGTTTGATGTCATGCCCAGCCCATGGGCATACAGAGATCCATCTATACACAGACCCTTGGACAAGCTCCAACAGTTTGTCCTTCCAAAGGCATGTTGAAATCTGGGCAATAGACATTTTTCATCCACTTAGGTTTGTGTGGATGTACAGACCAGACTTATCTGGCTGATTACACATCTCCTCTAGGACTTGCTGCCATAGAAGTGTCAATGGGGGTTGGGAGGTGGAGGCACCCACACTGCTTTGAAGGATTCTATGAAGCAGAGTGTAGGAGGGAGTGCATTCCAGGCACAGAGGACAGCCCATGTAAAGTCAGACAGGTGAGAGATAGAAAGAAATATGAAAGAAAAAATCATACTGGATCACAGAGTGCAAGAAGGGGAGAGACATGAAAGAACACTGGAAAGGAAGGCGGGAGTCATATCAGGGAGGGTTTTAAATGCTACACAATTAGTCAAGTACAAACAAGAGGTTTGCGCCAGCTTCCAGCAGTAGCCCGGAGCTCCTGAGTTTCTTGGGCAGTGATACGGTCAGACCTGGGCTTGGAGAAGGCCATTTTGCTATTGTTTGGAAGGGATTGGAATGAGGAGAGATCTGAGGGAAGATGAAGCAGGAGGCTGCAGCAGTGACGTGGGTGAGGGACGTGTGCTGGAGAGAAGCTGACCCAGGGGAGAGATGTCACAGAGGCAGAAATGGTGAGTCTTAGCAGCTGATTGGATGTGGGGGCTGAGTCAGCCCAAGGAGTGCAGGATGACCCTGAGCTCGTGAATCTGGGGGGCTGGGAGGATGAGCAGTGACCTCAACAGTGATTGGAAAGTCCAGAAAAGCCAAGTGTTGGGGGCGGGGAAGTTTGTGAGCCATTTGGATCGTGGTGAGTGAGATGTACGTGGGCCAGTCACAGCTCTGTGTGCCCCAGAGGCAATTTTGTTATTTGGGGCTAGGGCTTGAGAGAGACTGGGAGTGGATGTCTCAATCTGGAAATCATCTGCATGGTGGTGGTAATTGAGCCCATGGGAGCTGATGAGATCACTGAGAGAGAGGCTAGAACCTTGGGGAACACCCACAGTTAGGAGCTGGGACATGGATTTGGGGCCAGCCAAGGGGACTGAGAAGGAGCGGTCAGACAGGTAGGAGGGGAGGCAAGAGAGAGCAGAATCACCAGAAGCCATAGAGAGTCTCTAGGAAGAGAGGGTGGTGAACAACACCAATGTTGCAGAGAGGGCAAGAAGGGTGAGGGCTGAGAAGAGGTGTTTAAGATTGGGCTGGTCACGAGATCTTTGGTAACTTTGGAGAACAGGTTTGGTAGAATGATGAGGTAGGAAGCCAGAGGGCAGAGAGCTAAGAAGGGAGTTAATAGGAAAGGAAGTGAACGGCAGGTGTAGACAGCCTTCTCAAGGAGCTTGGCTGAGAAATGGCCAAGAGGTGCATACTGAAATAGTTCTAAAATTCCTCTTATGGTACAGGATGACTGCCCTGCAGACACTGCTCCAGCCCAGTCCCTCAGCCCCTTTCTCTTGACCACAAGGGCTCTCCTAGCTGGACTCATGACCCAAACAATTCTCTGACTATAGAATGGCTCCCAGTCATGGCTAGGTGAACTATGGACCTGGGATAGGCCAATGGGGATGGTGAGGATTACACTGGAAATGTCTAAAGAGCTAACTTGGAAGAAGGATTCGCCTTGTTTGGAGCATGGAAAGCTGCCAGGAGTGCAGATAGACAGATTCCAACCCCATAAAAGGAAAAACTTCCTAACTCCCAGAGCTGGCCTCCAACAGGAGGTAGTGAGCTCCCCGTCACTGGAGGGCTACTTGTCAAGGCCAGTGTAGACAGAGCCTTTTGCTCACACCCAGTTATGCATTCCTATCCAGCCCTGTGGGAATCCTGCTGTGACTGTGGGTCAGCAGCTCTGGGGACAGGAGCTAGTGCTGCCCCCCCCCCCCACCTCCCTGCCCCATGACAGGAAGGGAAAAGGAGCCCCCTGAGGGAGTGACGCTCCTTCTCCAGGTCTGGCAGGGGCTAAGCTAGAATCATCGTGAAGGCAGGGAGAGATTGGCAGCCCTGCTTTGGGTTCCTGCCCTGTCAGTGCCCAGGGCCAGGCTGGCACACATTGATGGGGAGCTGCTCTTCCTAAATTCCAGCCTAGCCGTGTCCCAGACTGGGGCTTGCCATTCCCTCAGGATCTCTGTACCCATCACTTTTGTTTTTCTTTAATTATTTCTTGGTGTCTTTGGCTTTCACCTGCTTTTCATTCATAAATAACCCTTTCCTCCTCCTACCAAGAGAGTCATTCCCAGTAACAAAGAATAAAGAACCAGTCCAGCAATGCCAACCAAAACATTGACCATATCTGCCAGGGTATGCACTATTCTTCACCCATAGGATGCCCCCGTTTTTAAGGGAAGGAGACACATGTTTGTATTCCAGCGCTGAGTTTGGTCAGGGAGGGAGAGCCCAAGCATTCCTAGAGCCCTTGTATGTATGTGCCAGGCCCTGTGCTAAGTGCATTACAATGTGCCCCACGTTCAAGAGCTCCAAGGCTCCTTCTACCACATCAGGTGGCTTTAGAAGAAGAGCCTGGTGTCAGGGTCCTCTGGGCAGAGAGCAGGACCAACTGGCCAATTCTCAGGTCTCCAAGGGCTCAAGGCAGTCTGGTATGGTGGAAAGAACACGGAGTGCAGTCAGAAAACCCAGGTTTGGATCCCAGCTCTGATACTTACAGTCTGTATAGTCTTGGATCAGTCACTTTGCCCCATGAGTCTCAGTTTGCTTACCCGCAAAATGGGGATAGAGACTGACTTCTGAGTCCCAAAAGCTCCTCCAAGGTAGGACCTTCTGCTCTGTCTTTGGTCCCTCTCTGTCCTGATGATCTCGGCCTGGAATTCCTAAATGTTCCCACAGTTGAAGTGAAGTAAATTGGAGCCAGGAGGTTGGGCTTGCATTACACATCTGCCTCTGTGACCCTGGCCTGGGGTTTTCTCTGGAAGGGCTGGCCCAGCTGCTCTCAGGTTTCCTCCACCCTCCCTCTCTGAGCTTCGGGGGGGATGCAATGGGAAAACACTGACTATGGCCGGGGACCCGGGTTCCAATCCCACCTCAGACACTTGTGAGGCCTTGGGTAAATCCCTTCACCTCCCTAGCTCTCAGTTGCCTCTTCTGTGAAATGAGTGGGTTGGGATGTGTTGTCTCTCCCTCCTGCGATGTTAGATCCTCTCTGCCCAGAGAGCCAACCCTTCTGACAAAGAGTAAAAAGAAAGGGGCAGGAGCAAAGCAATTCAGTCCATCAACTTGTTCATCATGCCCGATAGTGTATGTACTAATCCATACTCATAGCCCCCATCTCTGCAAAGAAAGGTAGGAGTGCATGGAGAAGGTCATAAAGGGCAGCGGGGGGCTATGGAAGCCCCTAAGAGGAGGAACACCCTGATTTATACACACAAAAGGGCTTGGCTACCCTTTAATGGACCCAGAGAAAGCTGACTGGCTGTTCTGGGCAGAGGGGACAGCAAGAAAACAGGCCAGGGCCAGGAGAGGCAAGGCAAACAAAGAAGACTCTCAGAAGGCAGGCCTAGGCAGAGAGATGAGGAGAGGGGGCCCTCAGAGCAGACAGAGCTTGGGGCCCTGGGGCTCAGAGCCCAGCCTGGGAACAGGAGGAGGAGGGGGGGAAGGGGAAGCCCAGCTGGACTGAGGGAGCTTTTGTTAGAGGCTGAGGATGGGGGCCAAGGGCCCAAGGCTCCTGCGGCAGGTGTGGGGCCAGCAGCTGCCAGGTACTGCTTAGGCCTTTAGGAGGAGAGCAGAAAGTTCCCTTGGGGGTGAGGGCAGGTCATCAGGGTCATCAGGGTCACTGGAAATGGGCTTGGGTGGGGTTGAGGAACCTGTCGAGAAGCAGAGCAACCAGGAAAAGGGAAGTGACAGGGCCCTTGCACCTGGCCCTGGCCCAACCACACCTGGAACACTGTTCCCGGTTCTGGGGGCTGCGGTTTAAGCATGATGCTGATACCCTTGACAGTGTCTGGAGGACAACCAGGATGGCGAAGGGCCCCCAGCTAAGCTCTGGGGTGCCAAGAAAGCCCAAAAGGGCAGGGAGTATGGAGGATGCCTGCTGGCTGTGCCCTCCTCCCTACCCTACTCACACATGCTGTCCTCAAGGCAGGGGAGAGCAGGAGCTCCACAGGCAAGCCAGGCAGCTGAAGGGCCATTCCATGAGCATCTGCCTGGGAGCTGGGACATCTTTTATGTTTCCAACAAATCCCCCTCTTCCTCCTTCACTATCCCTCCTAACAAGAAGTTTAAAAAACCAAAATATTGAAAAAATGCAACTTAGCCCCCCCCCCAATCCATAGCCCATCATCTCTACAAAGAAAAGGGGGGGAGCTTCTCATGTCTCTTCTCTGGGGCCACACTTGCTCAGTTTAGTGACTTTTATTGCAAACCACCCTTTCAAGAAAGCTCATATTTATTGATACTCTTTCTGTCAAATTCATTTCTGAATATGTATTCTCTCCCCCTGCCCCAGCCAGCCATCTTTGGTAACCAGGAATAAAAAGAAAGAGAAAAAAACCCAGTAGAATCAAGTGATCCCTCAACTATGCCTGACAGTGTCTATATAAACATTCCACACCCATAGTGCTCCACCTCCGCAAAGAAGGGTGGGAAGGTACACACTTTCTCAGCTCTTCTTGGAGTCCAAGCCCAGTGATCCTTTTTTAAAAATGTATTTGTATTTGTTTCATTAAATATCCCCAATTACATTTTTAAAGTTTTTAATGTTCATTTTTTAAAATTTTGAGATCTCTATTTTCTCTTTCCATCCCTCCCCTCCAGCAGCCCCTTGAGAAGGCAAGCAATATGATATCGATTATACATATGAAGTCATGCAAAACATTTCCATAGTAGCCGTGTTGCAAAAGAAAACACACACACGCACTCACTCACACACACACACACACACACACACTCATGAAAGAAATAAGAATGGTAAAAAGAGTGTGCTTCAGCGTGCACTCAGAACTCACTTCCCGCTCTGGAGGGGCACAGCATCTTTCATCATGAGCCTTCTGGAATTATTATTGATCACTGTATGGATCAGAATAGCTGAGCCTTTCTCCGATGAGCAGCATCACAACCTTTCTGTGTGCAGCCCTCTCCTGGTTCTGCTCACTTCGCTTTGCATCAGCTCACTGGTCTTCCCAGGTTTTTCAGAAAATATCCCCCTCGTCATTTCTTACAGAATTATAGTATTCCATCCAAATCATACGCAACTTGCTCAACCATTCGCCAGCTGAGGGGCGCCTCTTCAATTTCCAGTTCTTTGCCACCACAAAAAGAGCTGCTAAATAGCCAAACCTAGTCATTCTTGAAGGCCGTGGTGGAGGGAGGGCTGATCAGCCTGGTCAGCTGCAGGTATGCCAGAAGCCCCATTGATAGGCACAAATATCCACTGAACACGTTCTCTGTACAGGGCTCTGTGCCTAGGACTGGGGATACAAGAAGATATAGGAAACCCTCTAGCCTTTCAAGCTCACTCATAAACTCAAAGATTCAAGAATGTCTTAAAGTTAGAATGAGCAAGCCCTGGGACTAGCTGAAGTCCCTCCACACATTTGATGCTTTCTTAACATCTGATGATTTGAGTTGACTATGGTGAACACCAAGATAAAATGGTTTTGAAAAGTCTTTGAAGTCTATATTTCACAGAATTTTAGAGCTACAGGGGATGTTAGATATTATCTAGTCCAATCCCTTCTTTTTACAGAGGAGAAAACTGAGACTGGGGACGGGAAGTGCCTGTGGTCAAAGGAGCATGTCCATGAACCCGGGTCCTCTGCCATGACCCAGCTCTCTTTTCACTGAGCAGCTGAATCATTGTGAGACTGAAGGCATCTCTGTGGTGTAGACCTGCCCTTCCAATTTTGAAGGCTCACTCATGGTCTTGGAAGGGAGGTGGATTCCATATGTTTCTGATTCATTCACCACTTAAGTCATCAGAATGTTATGTTATAATAATAACATGACGTGTCAGAATTCTTTCTATGAGACTTTTAGAAAAATCAATCTGCTTCATCTTCACTGGTTGGGATAGTCATCCCCAAAAACCTTAAGCTTATGTTCACAAATCACTGAATTCCGGAATCTGAGGGGAGAAGGGACCTCCATCATCATCTGGTCCATCTTGCTCCTTACCTTGTCCATGGCATCCCCACAAGGATCAGCTAGTGTCTATTTGCAGACCTCTACTGATGGCAGGGCATTACTGTTTTTTTAAATTAACTTTTGTGTTTATTTTTAGTTTACATCATTCATTGCCACAAGATTTTGAGTTACAAATTTTCTCCCCATCTTTCCCCCCACCAAAACAGCGATCCCACTGAATACCCCCTCTCCCAACCTGCTCTCTCCTATGTCCTCCCCCATCACCCCTCTGACTTTCCAGAAGGGTAAGATGGATCTCCATAAAAGATCTATAAAGAACAGAGTTTAAATGCAGACTGAAGCAAACTACCTGCTCTCTTTCTTTTCCATGTTTGGTTTTTGTTTCCTCTTTCCCACTGTTCACTCCATTCATTACAGCCCTTCTATACAACCAGACTAATGTCCAACATGAAAGTATTTGCATATCCTATAATTGATTGCAAGTTGCCATGGGGGGGAAGGGGAGAAAATGTGAAACTCAAGGGATTGTGGAACTGAATCTTATAAATTAAAAGTAAACAAAGAAATCATTTTAAAAACGGAAAAAAAAGATGGATCTCCATGCCCCAGTGCCTGTATATCTTATTTCCCAGTTGCATATAAATAATAGTAATATTTTTTAAACATTTGATTTTAAAACTTTGAATTCCAGATTCTTTCCCTTCTTCCCTCATCACCCACCCTTACTGGAAAGATAAGCAATTCAATATAGGTTGCACATGTGTATTACCAAAACATTTCCATAGTGGATATATTATAAAGGACTGACATTTCCCTGCACTATCCTGCCCCCTACTTGTTCTATTCTCTACTTTGTCCCTTTACAAAAGTGTGTGCTTCTAACTACCCTCCCCCCCAAAATGCCCTCCCCTCTATCATGCCCTCTCTCAGCCCCTTCCCCCCTACTCTCCTGTAGGCCAAGATGCCCAATTTAGAGTGTGTGTCATTCCCTCCCTAAGACAAATTCAATGAGAGTAAGATTGACCCTTTCCCTTTTGCCTTCTTGTTCTTCCCCTCCATTGTAACAGTTATCCCTTCTATGCCTCTTCTATATGAGATGATGTACCCCATTCTATCTCTCCCCATCTACTCTCATTCTATTCCTCTCTCATCTCTCAATTTCACCTTTTAAGTATCATCCCTTCCTATTCAATTGATCCTGTGCCCTCTATGTATACCTGAACACATAAATACACACACTCACATATGTATTAATATGCACATATACCCTCCAATATAGACATATATGTATGTATACATATACATATACATATATATATACATATAAATGTATCTTCATACTGAGAAAAGTTTCATAAGTTACAATGATTGCTTTTCCATGTAGGAATGTAAATAGTTCAACTTTGATAAGTTCCTTATGATTTCTTTTCCCTGTTTACCTTTTCATGCTTCTCTGGCTTCTTGTATTTGAATGTCACATTTTCTATTCAGCTCTGTTTTTTCAGCAAGAATGCTTGAAAGTCCTCCATCTCATTGAATGACCATATTTTCCTCTGAAACATTATACTCAATGTTGCTGGGTAGGTGATTCTTGGTTTTAATCCCAGCTCCTTTGATCTCCAGAACATCATATTCCAAGCCCTTCAATTCCTTAATGTAGAAGCTACTAAATCTTGTTTTATCTTGATTGTGTCTCCACAATATTGGAATTGTTTCTTCTTGGCTGCTTGTAATATTTTCTCCTTGATCTGGGGACTCCGGAACCTGCCTATAATATTCCTAGAAGTTTTCTTTTTGGGATCCTTTTCAAGAGGTGATCAGTGAAGTCTTTCAAGTTCCATTTTGCCCTCTGGTTCTAAAATATCAGGTCAATTTTCCTTGAGTATTTCTTGAAGAATAATTTCTAGGTTCTTTTTTTGATCATGGCTTTCAGGTAGTCCAGTAATTTTTAAATTGTCTCTCCTGGATCTATTTTCCAGGTCAGTGGGTTTTTCAAGGAGATAGTTCAAATTGCCTTCTATTTTTTCATTTATTTGAATCTATTTAATAGTATCTTGATTTCTCATAAAGTCGTTTGCTTCCATTTGCTCCAATCTAATTCTGAAGGAATTATTCTCTTCAGTAAGTTTTTGAGATTCCTTTTCCATCTGGCAAATTCTTCTTTTTAAGGCAATCTTCTCCTCATTGGCTTTTTGGGCCTCTTTTGCCATTTGAGTTAGTCTATTTTTTAAGGTTTATTTTCTTCAGTCAGGTTGTTGACTCTCTTTTCATGATTTTCTTGCATCATTCTCATTTCTCCTCCCAATTTTTCTTCCATTTTTCTTACTTGATTTTCAGAATCCTTCTTGAGCTCCTCCATGGCCTGTAACCAGTTCATATTTTTCTTGGAAGCTTTTGATGCAGGAGTTCTGATTGTGTTGTCTTCCTCCCATTCCATGCTTTGATCCTTTTTGTCCCCCAAAAGGAATCTAAAGTTTGTACTTGCTTTGCTTTCTTTGCCTGCTCATGTTGCCCGTCAATTACTTGACTTTTGAACTCTTTGCCACAGTAGAACTCTGCTTCCAGAGGGAAGAGCTTTGTCCCAAATTGTTGGGGTTTTTGCAGCTGCTGGAACTACTAGGAGGGCGCTGTCTCTACAGCCCCCACCAGCTTTGGCTCACTGGTCATACATCTCAGGACTACCACCCAAGATCGCAATCAAGATCTAAGCAGGCTAAGGCAAGAGAGCTTAGCCTCTGAACGGTTGCTTGGCCCCCCCCCTGTAATCTGAAGCCTGGGAACTCTGAAGCAGCCACCTGGAGGTGGTTGCACAGCCATAGCTTCCACTGTTTCTCACTCTGGGGACAGAGGCTGGACCACACTCTGTGCCCCCCTAAGAGTTCCAGTGACCTTTTGTCTTTGGAATTTATGGGTTGATAATTCTCAAAATCACCATAGCTGCCACCACTCTCCCAAATGCTACAGCTTCAGTTGGTCCAGGCCACCCTGGGGCTAAAACTGTGGGCTCAGTGGGGCTGTGCTCGGCTCCCAGTGTGCTGTGATAAACCCTTCCTGTCTGTCTGCTTTCCTGCCTTCAGCAGGAGATTTGTTTCTCTCTGTCACTTTGTGGGTTCTGTAGCTCTAAAATTTGTTTAGACTTAGAGTCATATTTTATAGGTATTTGAGGTGGTTATGGGGGGAGCACTTGGAGTTTTCCTGCTTCTATGCTGCCATCTTGACTGTCCCCCCAGGGCATTACTCTTGCAGGAGGCTCTTCTGCTTGAAATATTTCTCCCAATTGTAGCAGGAATCCACCTCCCTAGAACTTTCCTCCCCAACCTTGCACCATTGCTCCTGTGGCTAAGCAGAAGGAGGCTAGGCCTTCTTTCACAAGACAAAAGCTTCTGCAGAGAGATCATTCTCTTCTGTCCCAGTCTTCTCCCCTCCAGGGTGACCATGCCGAGTACATAGCTCTTCAGAGGATACAGAGGGTACACCCTAGAGTCTAGACTCAGGAAGAGCTGAGTTCAAATCCAACCTCAGATACTTACTACTGGTATGACCCTGAGCAAGTCACAATTTAGCCTCTGTCTGCCTCAATTTCCTTACCTGGAAAATGGGCACAATGATAGTGCCCTCCCAGGGTTGTTATGGGAATCAAACAATTTGTTATTTAAAAAGCACATGATAATCATTAAAACATGTAAATTTTGGCTAATACGGCACTTTTAAGGTTTGCGATGACATGTACAAACATTATCCTTTGTTATCTCAAGGGCAAGAACTGTTCTTCATTTCTGCCCTTGTATCCCCAGTACCTAGACTATGGCTGCCTGGTGCATACTAGGCCCTAATGGATGCTCATTCATTCGTGGTCCTGAACTTCAAGAACTAGCTGGTGTCTGTTTCATTAGCCTAATTTAGTTGGCACCCTTAGACCTTTCAGAAGCCGCAATGAAAAAGGTTTTGGGGACCAGAAAACTCTTTTAGCCAATGCTAATTATGGGATTAGAGAAGGTGAGAGCGGGAGGAAACCTTTGAGGGCCACTCCCTTCACTTTATAGATGAGTCCATGTGGAAAGGTTCTCAGAGGCCTTCTAGCCCATCCTGTTAGGTCCAAGATGAGCAGCTGATCAATGACAGAGCCACAACTAGAACCCAGCTCTTTGGGTCCCTAGCGGCTTATCAGGGCTTATGCCCATTCTACTGGTCCCTCAAACACTGCCCCTGCTCCAGGCCGAGGCTTCATCCTCTCACACCCGGGCTATTGCAATGGCTGCTGGGGGTGGGGCCTGCCAGCCTCGGTTTCCCCCCTCCATTCTCCTAGTCCATCCTCCATTCAGCCAAGAAAGCACAGGTCCAGTCATGTCACTCCTCTACTCAATAAACCCCAGTGGTTCCTTGTTGCCAAATGCTCTGCTCAGCATTCAAAGCCCATAGCCTGCCCCCTCCTCCCTTTCCAGTTTTCTTACACCTTATTCCCCAACATGTACTCCCTGATCCAGCGGCACTGGCCTCCTGGCTGTTTTACAAACAAGATACAGCATCTCTCAACTCCTGGCTCTTCTCTCTGCTTGTCCTGGTGTCCTGCCTGGAGCTCGCTCCCTCATCTGCTCTGATCACTGACCTCCCTGGCTCCCATCAATTCCCAGCCAAAGTCCCGCCTTGTACAGGAAGCTTTCCCCAGCCCCTCTTCATTTCCAGCCTTCCCTAAGCTTGTTATTTCCAATTTGTCCTGTATGTAGACCGTTTCCTATATATTTTTGTGTGTGTCATCTCCCCATTAGACTGTAAGTTCTATGAGTCCAGAGACTGTCTTTTGTCTCTTTCTGTATCCCCAGAGCTTAGCACAGTGCCTGGCCCATAGGAGGCACTTCATAAGTGTTTATTGATTAATTGATTCTTCCTCCCTCCCTCCTTTTCTTCCTTGCTTCCTCCCTCCCTCCTCCCTCCTTCCCTCCCTCCCTCCTTCCCCTCTTTCCTTCCTTACTTCCTTCCTTCCTTCCTCCCTCCCTTCCTCCCTCCCTTCCTCCCTCCCTTCCTCCTTCCCTTCCTCCCTCCCTTCCTCCTTCCCTTCCTCCCTCCCTCCTAATATTTATTAAACACAAGGAATTCTCCTAGGAGCTCTAGGGAATGCAGAGAATACTCAGGTTCACACCTGTCCTCTGGGAGGTTCCTATCTTCTAGGGGAGCTGAAGCATATGCCTGAGTCAGCCTACAGGTCAGTAGATGGGAAGTGCCAAGGAAGGGTGGAAGGTGGACAAGACGCCCCCACCCCCCACCAGATGGGTCCTTCTGGGCACAGTGGCCGCTCTTTGGCTCTCTGAAGGCTTCTTCCCCCACCTCCCACCCCAGCTCTGCATCACTGTAAAGCCTGGCAAGCACGTGCAGGACCAGAACATTCCCCATTCTTTCCGTGAAGGGAGTGAATGAGTGAGATGGACCAATGCAGAGGAAATGTAAAGCCTGCAGGACCCCTGGGCTCACAGCCCTCAACGAGGGAGCACCAGGCTCAGCTCACATCTAAGCCAAGTCCCTGCCACCCTCCCAGACCAGGTCATAATGCATGCTTATGGCCTGACACGGCCTCTCACCTGGACACAGTCTTCTGCTTGGTGTCCCAGGCTCTCCTCTCTCCAGTCGCCTGTCCGCGAGGCAATGTAGTGATTTTCCTGAAGATTGTTATCTAGGGCCTCCCAGCAGCCGAGGTGATGGAGTGAGCAGTCAGCCACTGTAACTCCCAGATTCACTGCCGAACAACCATAAAATAGTGCCCCAAACAAATCCTGAAACAGCAGGACCAGCAAAAGCCCAAGAAGCTTGGACGATGGGCAGAAACGTCTGTCTCACTCGGGTAAAAGAGAGCATAGTCCAGGATGGGAAGCTCCCAGCAAGCCAGAAGCAAGCTAGTCAGCAAACCAGCGGGAAACACCACACCAGGCCCTCAGCACGGCCAGGGCAAGCTTCAGATCCGAGGATGACCACCAGCTTCAGCTTATCCAGGCAAACTCTGGAGCCTAGTGGTGCCAAGTAAAGAGGCAGCGGCCAGTGCCCTGCCAGAGTTTCGGCATAGACCAGGCAAACAGAAACCCGCCAGCAGCCAGACGGCCAGGTGCTTCAGTGTGGCCCTACCCCCCCACCCCACTGGCCTTGGCACACGCCACCACTAGCCCCTGGGGTGTCTCTGAGAGAACCAGTTTGAAGCCTCTGATAGGCAGCTGGCAGTGTGGGACTGGAACTCAGGAGCATCTCTGAGACCAGGGCTGGAAAGACCAATCAGTGAGTTATTAGCAGAGGTGCTAATTAAATCCATGTGAGCTCATGAAGTCACTGAAAAAGTGAGTGCAGCAGAAAGAAATGAGCAGAGGCAGTTGAGAGCCTTGGGAAACACCAGCAGTTAGGGAGCATGATATGGAAATGAGCCAGAAAAGGAGACCAAGAAGGAGCTGTCAGATAGGTAGGAGGAGAAGCCTGGAAAGTGGTCACAAAGTGTAGAGAGTAAAGACTCTAGGAGAGGGAAGGTTCTGCTCCGCGCAGAGGCTAAGAAAACAGGGCCCGGCCACTTTGGCGATGCCGTGAATGGTGCCGCTGGAAGGCAGATGTGAGAAGCGAGTGAGGAGAGACAAAGATCGTAGCACTGAGGACCGGAGGCTTCCGGAGGGGGATGACAAAGGAAGGAGAGACGCAGAATGCTAGCCGGGAAGACGCCAGGGTTTACCGAGGGCCTTTTTCTACAGAGAGAGGAGGCCTGGCGGTGTTCTTGGAGAGCAGGGAAGGAGCCTGGAGATGGGGAGAGGCTGAAGACTAGTCAGGCAGACAGTCAATCAGTGAGGCTGCAAGGTAGTGAATCAACAAGCATTTATTAAGCACCTCTTGTATGCCAGGCACTGTCTTAAGCACTGGGGATTCCCCCTAAAAAGCTGAACAGTCCCCACCCTCAGGGCACCCCTATCCACAAGAGGGATACACAACACAATAGACTTCCAAACTCATCTTGGAGTGGGGGCCTCAGCCCGGGAAGGCCCAGGAGAGGTTCTGGGCAGGTGGAATTTGAGCTGAGCTTTGAAGGGAGTCAGGGAAGCCAGGGAGCAGAGGGGAGGAGGGTGGTACACCAACAGGGAAAAGGCCCAGAAGACGGAATATCGTGTGTGACGAACTGCCAAGGGGTCAGCATCACCAGGTGGCACAGTGTATTGGGGATCGAGGGAGCACTGAGGTGTAAGAAGACTGGAGAATTCCAGAGGATTTTATATTTGATCCTGGAAGCCATAGGGAGCCACTGGAGGTTATTGAGTAGGGGTGACGTGATCAGAGCTGTACTTTAGGAAAATCACTTCATTGACTGATGGAGGAAAGGCTGGAGTGGGGGGAGACTTGAGGCAGGCAGTCCCCCACCCCCAGCAGCCATTGCACCAGTCCCGATGGGAGGGGATGAGGCCAGCATCAGCCAGGGCAGCTCAGAAGTGAGGAGGGAGCGCACATTTCCAAAGGCAGAAATGACAGATCTTGATAATGCGGCATTTGCTGGTGCAGGACGATTGGTGCAGAGGGTCGGCCTAGGTGAGAGGAGCAGTAGCCTTCTCATCAGAGATGGGAGTGAAGGCAGAGACAGGGGGGTGTCACCGGCTGGGAGAGGGCAGACCAGCACCGGGTCTCAGGAACTGCACACTCAGCTTCATCTGTAAAATGGAGATCATGATAGCAGCTCCCTCCCAGGCTGTTGTGACCATCAGATGAGACAGTAATTGTGAAGTGCTCTGCACCCACTGAAGTGCTCTAGGGATGCTTGCTGTTAGTATTAGGGCCAGAGGGCTGCTCAGGGGCTCAGCCTGCATCCCTGGCTAGGGCAGGCCTCCTCCCAGGATCTCAGGCTCGTCAGACCAGGGGGTCAATGCCTGGCGGGACATCCAGAGCATCCTCTCTAAGATTCTCATTTATTAAAAGCATAGGCGATCTTAAAAAATAAATTGTTATACATGGCCTATATCAGATTGGGAAGGGAGGCAGAAAACTTGGAACTCAAAATCTTACAAAAATGATGCTGAAAACTATTTTTACATGTAATTGGAAAAAAGTAAAATATGTTCCTGCTTTCCTCTGGTCTTTTTTCCTCTGCATTTCCCTTATGTCCTCAAGCTCCTCTCCGCTCTCTGTCCCAGAGAGCCACAGCTGCTCTATCGGGAACATGTCTTAAGTGCCCAGCCCTGTGCTGAGCCCTGGAAACTGAAGAGAAGCAAGATGGCTCCTGCCCCCAGAGAGCTTATCTTCTAGTGGGAGAAGACAAGATAGAGAAGAGTGTGGGAAAGCAGGAGGAGAGGATGGCTACCAAGGAAGAATCAGTCAATAGATGAGTACAGTACCTACTGTGCTAAGTAGGACCACAACCAGTCCCTGGCCCCATGGAGCTTACTATCTAATGGGAGAGACCACATGCCAACAGATAGGTGCGGACAAGCTGCATACAGGCTAAGTAGAGAAGGCCCTGGGATGGAGAGGGCTGGAAGGCTCCCTGTGAAGGTGAGAAGGAAGCCAGGGAGGTTAGTAGTCAGAGCAAAGGAAGGAGAATGCCCCCTTCATCTCACGCGCTCACTTAAATACACTCATCACCACTCCACCAGAAATGGGCAAAGCCCTTGACCAGCAACACACAGACCTGCCACCTGCTTCTGGCAGAGAGCATGGAGCCCTGGGGCGGAGGCTCTCTGTGTCCTGGCATGGGTGTCCCACAGCTTTTCATGCATTCAAAAGAAGCCTCCGGGTTGGCTCTTTCCCAGGGAGAACTATGGGCTAGGTGTGGCTGTGAGGAGGTCATGAGGGGCTCAGGACTTTGACGGGGAGTCCTGGGGAGGAGCGGCAAAATTTGTTCTCTTTGGTCCCAGAGGACAAAGTTGGGAGCAGGAGAGAAGAGGCCAGCATTAAAGTTATACTTAGGGGCAGTTAGGTGGCACTGTGGTGGATACAACACTGGCTCTGGAACCAGGAGGACCTGAGTTCAAATTTCCAAATTTTACCTGACACTAGTTGTGTGACCCTGGGCAAGTCACTTAACCTCTATCGCCTAACCCCCCAAAATAAAAATTCTGCTTTGAATACTTTCAAGTAAATAACAATTCCCTCATTCATATAGCATTTCATTATTTTTTTTTAAAGTTTTGCTGATACCTTTTGTCTTTATACCTCAGTCATTCGAGTCTTTCCTTGAGATAATGAAAAAGAATGAAAGGACAGCATCTGGTACAGAGATGGGGTCTAAGGTACATGATATTCCAGACTGGCAGAACCCTCCACTCCCAAGCAGGGTTAGTCTTTATGGGAGGAAGGAAAACTTCCTCTTACAAGAGCCCTGGAAAGGCTATTCTGGGAGGTGGTGAGCTCCCCGTCATTGGAAACTCTTAAGCAAAGTCAGGATAATCAACTGTTGGTTGTAGCCTCAGAGGCAGCTGGTGGCACAGTGGAGAGAGGCTTGGGCCTGGAGTCAGGAAGACCTGAGTTCAAATCTTGCCTCTGACGCTTCTTAGCTGTGTGACATCAAGCAAGGCACTTAACCCTGTCTGCCTCAGTTTCCTCGACTGTCAAATGGGGTTAGTAACGGCATGGTAGATGTAGACGCAGATCAGTGATGGTAGATACCTCCCAGAGCTGCAGCAAGGATCAGAGGAGGTAACGTCAGTAGGGTGCTGAGCACAGTGTCTGGCCCACTGCCGGCCATCATTATTAACAGATGGAGCTGGGGAGCACTTCACAGATAATCTTGTCCAAACTTCATTTTACAGACGAGGATACTGAGGCTCAGAGAGGCCATAAAGCTTGCCAAGGATCCCGTGGTAAGTGGCAGAGGTGGGATTTGAACCCAGGTCCTCTGATTCCAATTCAGTTAGTTGTAGGGAGAGGAAAAGGGGGGAAAGGTCCTTTTCTCCTGTAGGCTGGACTAAATCAGTGGTTCTCAACCTTCCTAATGCCACGACCCTTTCATACAGTTCCTCGTGTCGTGGTGACTCCCAACCATAAAATGATTTTCATTGGTACTTCATAATTTTATTTTTGCTACTGTTGTGAATCGTGATGTAAATATCTGATATGCAGGATGTGTTTTTATTGTTACAAACTGAACAAAACCCACAGGTTGAGAACCGTTGGACTAGATGGACTTTGGGGTGTCTCCCAACCCTGGGTCCTTCTGTTCTCTCCTGCCCCCCCCCCCACCTTCTTCATCCCATTCATGCACAGAACTCCACTGGGAAGACATCAGTCCAGCTTCTCAGCCTGTCATCCATCAGCGTGACAATGAGCAACATAAAGGGTGCCTCCACCAGGCGGCCCCAGCAAAGGGACCTGCCCCCAGGGCCAGAGCCTGAGACCAAGGCTCCCAGAAAAGACCAGCACACAGGGGTCATGTTGACCATGGCCAGATTTGAAGCAGTGAGCCCCAGGAATAGATTGCAATGCACACTCATGGGGGGGGGAGAGGAGGGTATTTTTGTGGTGGAGAGCGTGGGAAGAGCACAACCTGAGCAGGTTCAGGCGTCCAGCCGCAGACCCTGTGCTTTCTGCTCATTCCTGTAAATGCTGTAGATAAAAATATGCGGGGCAGCATTCTGGGTCTCTCTACAGAAAATACCCAGGACTCAGCCACTGATCGGATCACCGAATTTGGGAGCGGGAATGGTCCAGGGAGGTCAGACGATCCTAGGTCTAGAGCTGGGAGAAAGCTCTGAGGTCATCCAGTCCAACCCCTGGAATGGCACTGGAGAGTCAGAGGCCAGAGCTGGCCTCAGGACACAACTCCTCCCATCCTGGGGCCAAGCAGCACAAAGCTAAGTCCTTCTCTCCTCCCAGAGGGCAGTCATTCGGATACTAGGAGACGCTGCCCACTCTTAGTTCCACAAAGGGCTGACCGGGGTACAGCTGGTTACCACGGGCTTTGTTCTGGGCACCGCAGCCGAAAGCCTTCGGTCAATAAAGGGAGGGAATGAGCCTTTGTGTAACACCTCGTGTACCACGCCAGAGCTAAGTGTCTTATGCACGTTTCCCACTCTGATCCTCCCACCGACCCTGGGAGGTGGGTGCTGTTATCACCCCATTTCACAGTTGAGGAAACTGAGAGTGTCAGAGGTTGGATTTGAACTCAGATCTTCCTAACCCCAGACCCATTATGTCACCTAGCTGCCTCTTATAATAAGCATTTATTAAATGCCTGTGATATACCAGGCACCCGTACTAAGTCCTAGGTACACAAAGAAAAACAAAAGTCAGTCCCTGCCCTCAAGGAGCTGACAGTCTAATGGGGGAGACAAAGCACAAGTAAGACAGAGGAAGCATAAATGAGAAATAATCTACAGAAAGAGAGAGAGTACCTGCCTTAAGGGGGACTGGGAAAGCCTCTTTGGCCTGCCTATGAACCCACAAGAGTACTTTGGTATTTCCTCTCAGAGTGAAGCCTGTTTGGCTTGAAGCACACGTAACAATTACTGTGGGCTACTCTTGTAACCTGCACTTACACTGATGGCTTCCATTGAGCCCCCCAGTGTGCCTTCCATCAGCAATCACAGGAGATTCAACGCGCTGTCAACAAAGGCACTTACCAAGATGGTATGCCAAGAATAGTTGGCACAACATGTATAACCTATATCAAATTGCTTCCCATCTCAGGAAAAGAGGAGGGGGAGGGAAGAATTTGGACCTCAAAAATTTTTTTTTAATTATTGTTAAAAATGTTTTTAGGTGTAATTGGGAAAAATAAAATATTATTTAAAAAAAAGAATAGTTGGCACAAACTATTTGGAATTTGAGTGTGTGTGACTTGGTTAAGAAAAGCCAAGGGGACCACTGTAAGACAGAGGTATTCCTGGATATTCTGGCCCTCAAGGGCCAGGAGAGTGACCTCAGGAAGATCCCTCCACTCTTGGGACATAATTTGGGGATGACATGTTTGGGGAGACAGATACCTAGAGGCAATGACCAGTGTTAGAGCATGGCAAGGCTGATTCTGGATGGGAGCAAAATGGATTGAGCCAAAAAAGAATTCATTCAGAGTGACACTGGAGCTTAATTGGGTGAGTGTGGCAGCTTTCTCTTTTAACGAGTTATATTTAATAGCTTTGTGCTGAGAAGCAATGTGGTATAGTGAATAGAGAGAGATCTGAGCCCAGAGTTAACAAGACCTGTATTCACATCTACCCCAATGCATATTGGTTGTGCGACCCTGGTCAAGTCATTTAACCATTCAAGACCAGAGGCAACTTTTTAAAAATATATATAAGTTACAGAGATCTTTGGTAGAGAAAATTCCTCACTGGGAGCTTCCTCCACTGATAAAACCACACATTCAGTAAAACAAAACAAAACATAACCCTCCAAACCCTAGAACCTAAGCACTAAACCCAGTTGTTTCTATGCTGCTAAGAGTACAAGTTCTATCATCTCCTCCTACCTTTGGGCCTCTGGGAACAAAGCCCCAGCTGCTTCCTAATTAACACCACTGCCTAAGGTCAGGGTTCTTGACTTTTTTGGTCAAAAAAGTTATTCAGGGTTCCAACCTTCAGAATGTTGTCGGATGAAGCCCAGGGATTCCTCAGGAAAAGGCCTGTAAATGAATAAAAGAAAGTCCAGAGGACTAAAAAGAAATCCTATTGTATTGGAATATAACTATTCAAATATTTTAAAAGCTCAGATTAATAGACACCTGGAAATCTATCCATAGGCTCCTTAGCCATCTTGGGACCCTGAGGAACCCAGGTTGAGAATGCTTGGCCTGGGGAGTCAATGCCCTGGGTATGAATTAGTAATTAAATCAAGCCATGATAAAACCTGCTTGTCCTTTGCCTGCTCACCATAATGGACAGCCTTGTTCTAGAGGAACCAAGACTAGGTTAGAAAGAATGCTAACTTGCATGGTCTTGATCAAGTTCTAATAACAACCAGCCTCGTTTCCACAGCGAGTCAAAGTCTTCTAAGGACTTCCCTCCAAAACACCCTGTAGAAGAGAATTTTCCAGGATGGATGACTGTCCACATTTTACATTCAAATAGTAAATGTCTAAAAAGGGATTTGAACCCATATCTGTTGACTTCAAGTCAAGTCCTTTGGAGGAAAAAAATATGCCCAAGGTTATACAATAAAACTCCGAGAGAAACATCCCAGGCCTTGTCAACTGATGCTCACACGGCAAGCCTACCAGTCCTCTAATGGGAGTATGAAATAAAGAGACAGATAGGTACAGACGTATGCATGTGTATGGACCTCCATGGCCATCTTGATTAAAACCTCCATTGTACAGATAAAGAGACTGAGGGCTAAGAGAGTAAGTGCCCAGGTCAGTGACCGAGGAGAGACTTGAACCCAGGCCCTCTGTCTCCAATCCCACGCAGTCCACTGCTTGGTTTCTCTCTACGGTCCTGCTCCAGTTAGGAACCTCTGAGGACTTCAAGGGAGGAAGGAGAGATCATTGGCAAAGGGGCCTGCATGGCTGTGCGGCTCACCTTCCTGAAGGAATGGATGATGAAGCATTTCCCAAGGGTTTCCTATGGGTTAATCACAAGCAGTAAGAGCCAGATAGTCTTTACTCTCAAGGAATGCCTCAACTCTAATTGGGCAAAACCACCTATAACAGAAAGTCTGGCTGCAGGGTGGATGGAAAAGACTGGAATTCTTCAAGTGCAGCAGTGGGGCGGGTGGCAAGCCTGGAAGGCTGAGGTAAAATGGCAGTGCTGGGGGATGCAGGGCACAGAGACAGCATATGGTAAGTCCTGGTGCTCCTCCGTCTCCCAAGTAAGAATGGAGTTGGTGACTTCCAGTTTCTTCAAGCTCTGTGAGAAGTTAGCCCCTAGATGGGTTCTGGGTGCCCAGACCAGGGGAGGAGACAAAGGGAAAGGCCAAGGTGGTGGGCTTTCCCACTGCTGGGTCCTCTGGGATGGTTTCTGGGACTGCCCAGGCCCGGGGTGGGGGGGAGGGAAGGAGAGTGAGTCTTTCCACTTATCCATTCCTGTGTATAGTAATGATCTTTTCTGTGTCACTCACGCTTGAGGATTTTTCAGATACTGTTTTTTTTGCTTTTTTTTTTTTTTTTTTTTTTTGCTTTTTGGAGTGGGGAAAGCAGGACAATTGGGGTTAAGTGACTTGCCCAAAGTCACGTAGCTGATAAGTGTTAAGTATCTGAAGTCAGATTTGAACTCCTGACTTCAGGGCTGGTGCTCTATTTACTGTGCCACCTAGCCCTCCCTTCAGGTACCATTTTACACACCTTTGTGGGCAGGGAGGGTTATGTCTCTGAGTCTCTGACCGTGGATAAATGATGTCTTATTGACAAGAGTGAATGTTAGAAATGAAGAACTATTTTCAAACTATTTTAGACCAATTGAAATTTGATGCTGCCAGCAATATAGCACCTGGGGCACAGGTTCTAATTGGTATTTGATACCTTATAAAAATTGTGTTTTATTTTAAAAATGTTCTATGGTAATTCTGCATGTTACCCTGCTAGTCCCTCTCATGCTGCCTCAATGCTTTTTCCTGCGGGGGGGTGGGGGGGTGGTTCATGACCAGGTCACTGTCTTTCCCTTTCTTTCCCTCCGGGGTCCCAGACAGTTCCACCGAGACCCCCCCCCCTCTTGGCTCTGGGCATCTTCTCTGGTTGGAGCCATACCTGGGACACATCCCCTTTTGTCCTGATTACTGATTCCTGGCTTCCTTTGAGTCCCAACTAGAACCTCACCTTCTACAGGAAATCTTCCCAACCCGTGCTAATGTGTCCTCCTGCCGTTTAATGATTTCCTGTTTCTACTTGATGGAGCTTGTTTGTAGAGATTTGTTTGCATTTTGTCTCTCTGTCAGGCTGTTAGCTCCTCGAGGGCAAGGACTGACTTTTGCCTTTTTTGTATCTCCAGTGCCTAGCACAGGGCCTGGCACATAGCAGGGACTTAGTAAATCTTTTTACTTTATTTTATTTTATTCTTAACTTATGGACAAATTTTTCATAACATAGCACAATAAAAAAAGACTATTGTTCATGAATCTAAATCTGCTCTGTCCAACTTGCTATTCCTTTCAAGTATACAACAAATTATCGTGTAAATTGCTTTATATGTGCGTGTGTATATATATATATATATATATTTACACACACATATACAAGTATATGTAAAATTATTCTATACACACTTCTATTGGTCAGTTCTTTCTTTGGATGCAGATACTGTTTTCATATATCTTTTGCAGTTAATTTGAGTATTTATAATAAATAAAATAACTTAGTTCCTCTTAAAACAATATTGCTGTTACTGTATACAATGTTCTCTTGGTTCTGCCCATTTCACTCTTCCTATTTCGTGTAAGTCATCCCATGTTTCTCTAAGATGTGAGCTCATCGTTTCTTATAGTGCAATAGTATTCCATCACAATCACATACCATGACTTGCTCAGCCATTTCCCCAATATTTGCATCCCTGCAATTTCCAGGTCTTTGCCACCACAAAGAGAGTTGCTATAAACATTCTAGAACACACAGACTTTTTTCCTTTTTCCTCAGTCATCTTTGGGAATAGACCAAGTAGGTTGAAGGGAAGACATCCCTGTGCCAAGCTTTTCAGTTTAATACACCTTATTAACACATTCTCCATCACTTTCTTAATTCTAGGCAATAAAAAAAACAATAAATCAAGCCATAATTTATAGCATTTGCTGATTTTTGAGATATAAGTCCTTACGGTGAAGCTTCAGAAATCAGCGGCCGAGTAGGTGCCAGCCCACCTCCTGGCTCACGGGACCTCTCACCTATGACCCAGTGCCATGCTGTGCTCTTCACAATTGTGAACAGCATCCTGTCTGAGGCACCTTCCTTCCTCTCTTCAGGGTCAGTTGTATGCTCTCTAGACCGTGGGTCCTCTTTCTAGTAGTCTATTGCTTGATTTCCTCTGAGCTGCTGCCTATTGAAGACTCCCTGAGTCCTCTCTACCAATGACACCCTTTGGAAGCTGGGTCTCCATGATCTGGAGCCCATTCTTCCTGGGGGTGCCCAGCTAGCATCATTCCCTCCTTTGTTTTAGGGTCGGCCTTTCCTTAGCTTTGAGTCCGAGGACTTCAGAGGCCAGTCTGGCAGCAGTGTGGAAACAGACTCTACCCATTCATTGAACCTTGATATCTTTGGGGCAGACATTGCTGACACATCCTCCTCCATTCCTGCTTCGACAAAAGTACAACGGAAAATTCCTGTTCTGAGATCAAAGAGCTGATTGGTTTCCAAGTCTGAAAGGGGAGTCGAAGCCAACAGAACATGTGAAAGAAGCTGTGCCATGGAATCTCTTTCATCTGCTCCAATCCTCCTCCTCATGTGGTCCAGCTTACATTTATTTCACCACGTTAACCAAAAGACAGTAATTTATAAGGCGGTCAGTCATTATGATGAGCAGGCCTGTCAGCTGCCTTGGTTCCCACTCTCATTTCATGTCTCATCCCGCTTCAGATTTTTCAGAATTGATTGGAGTTTGTTGTGATCAAAGATCAGCAGCTCCAGTCAGTCTCCTCCTTCACCATGGGGAGTCAGGGTGGGCTGTCCAAGGCTGGAGCACAAGAGCACAGTGTCATGGAAGCCAGAGTCTCTGCAAAGATGCTGGGAGCTCTTTGAGAACGTCTAGTTCAGGCAGGAGATTTTCGTCTATAAGATGGAGAAAACCCTTCCTGGAGTTCATCTGCCATGGCTTAGGGGACCCTGCTAGGGGGCCAGGTAGAAGGTCACACCCCTCCCAGGGAGCTCAGTGATGCCTGCCATTGAGACCCCAGATTCCAAACTCCTTGATTATTTTTAGTCAAGCCCTATAGGACATGATCAACCCTCCTCAACCCAACCATAAGACCTTTCCTCTGTGGCACCATTTCCATTTCTCCACCTCTTTGGTATGAAAGAAGAAAGCCCATTCTGCCCTAGGTTGCCATTGGGCATCGGGCTGGTCAGCTCCCGTCCCCCATGAGTATTGAGTTCACTTCTCCCCTTCTGTTCTGATTCATTCTCCCTGGTACATTAGAACAATGTGTCTACCTTGGTCATGGGATCATTGAGAAGGTACTGGACCTTACAAATCTAACAGAATGACTAACACTTGGCTCTGCCCAGAGGACAAGGACTGTCCAACAATGTAGAACTCAAGCCTACAACCTTTTATTAGGCACGTACCATATTCGAGGCATTGTGCAGGGCTGGCTGAAGTCACTTTCTAAACCATTTAAGGTTGCAAGCAAGCAGCGGTTTGCTGGTAAATGTTTAACGACCAGCTCTCAAAAAATAGCACAGTATACTTTAAACTTAATTCTTCCTTATCAATCACTACCTTTCCTCACTTCCTTAAATCTAGACTATCAATGAAATGATAAATCAGCCCTGATTTGTAACATTTGCCAATTTCCAAGGTGTAAGTGCTCACATTGAAAATTTAACAATCAGAAGTCCCATCTGGTTGCAGTGCACACCTGCAATAGAGAAGAGAGAGAAAGAGAGAGAGAGAGAGACAGAGACAGAGAGAGAGAGAGAGAGAGAGAGAGAGAGACAGAGAGAGCGACAGAGAGAGACAGAGAGAGACAGAGAGAGACAGAGAGATAGAGAGAGGAGAGAGGAGAGAGGAAGGAGGAGAGATAGACAGACAGAGACAGACAGAGAAAGAGACAGAGACAGAAACAAAGACAGAGAGACAGAGACAGACAGAGAGATAGAGACAGAGATAGAGACAAACAAAGGACAGAGAGAGGAGAGAGGAAGGAGGAGAGATAAAGAGACAGAGACAGAGGAGAGAGAGAGAGAGAGAGAGAGAAGGGGGGAGAGAGACAGAGACAGAGAGGGAGGGAGAGAGAGAGACAGAGAGACAGAGAGAGACAGAGAGAAATTTAACCTGAGCCTGAATTCCTTCCCCAATACACGTGCATTACATCTTAATTGGTCCAGCAGCCAAGGATAAAAAAAAGGGGGGATAGAGAAGAGGGATTTTTTAACCAGATTTCCTAACAATAATAATGATAGTTGACATGTACAAAGGGCTTGAAGATTCCCAAGCACTCTCCATAGGCTGTCTTACCTGATTTCACAGCAGCCCTGTAAGGTGGGTGTTATTATTGTCCCCACTTTGCAGATAAGGAAGCTGAGGCTGTGACTTGTCCTTCTAAGCATCCAAAGCCGTGAAGATCCCCAGAGTCAGGAGATGGAAGGCTGTCTTCTAGGTGTTCCAGGAGGTCAGTGTCACTGGAAGACTGGAAAGGTGGGAGAGGGCAGGCTATAAAGGTTGTGAGGATCTTGTATTTGCTCCTGAAAGTAATAGGGAGTCACTGGAGGTTATTGACTAGGAAGAGGACAAGGTCAGAGCAGAGTTTAAGGCAGATCAGTCTGACAGCTGATTGGAAGGGGAGAGACTTGAGGCATGGAGGCCAAGCCAGCAGTGTTGGTGTGAGGTGCTGAGGGCCTACATTTTGGGGGATGGCAACGTCCGAGGAGGTGGGGAGGTATGGAAGAGACGTTATGAAGGTAGAAACAGTAGGACTTGGTTGGATGTAGGAGGTAAGAGAGGGTGAGGAGCTGCAGGGACACCCCAGTGTCTCCTTCTTGGCAGGCATCCATTTGGGAAGCCCAGCTTCCAACAGCTGGTAGATAGTCTCTCGCTCTGTGTCCATCAAAGTGAGCAGCCAGCATTTCTCTCAACTTGCGCATTGGAAAGGTCAACCGACTCCTGGGGACAGGAGGTGGCAGCGCTGAGTCTTGCTAGGGCCCTTTCTGCTCTTTGGGACGACTTTGTAAACAGGCAGTTTGGCCAGTCTCCAATGGCTTTTCATGGGCTCACTTTCCATTGGTCAGCTTGTGAGTTTTTTGAGCACCAACATTTCTCCCAAAAGCCGTCTCCTTGCTGAAGTCTTGGCCATGTTCCCTGCCTCAGAGCATCCTTTGTTTCTGCCCCAGCCTTTCTGAAGCTGTGACTCATTGGTAGGCTTCTGAGAGATGTTCTGATTAGGAATATTTTCCTTCATCTGAAACATAAAAACCTTGGCAACAGGCAGGTGTTGCTCTCATCCAAACAACACCAAGTATGGTGGAAAGTCTATCACATTATTCTTGAAGTGAGACATGCTGAGATTCTTTACCTGGCCTCTGAATTCTTGACATGGTCAATAATGGGCAGAGGGGAGCATTTGGGCTGGGTGTGGCTCTCCTTGTGTATGGCAAGTCAAGTCAACAAAGGAGTCAAGCACTAAAAACAAATTCTAGCAGAAAGCAGAGTCCTTGCCCTCAAAGGGTTTACATTCTAATGAGGGAAGACAGCCAGGAAACAACAGGGTATGAGAGAGCCTGGGGTAAATTCTAGACTTTTTTCAAGGGCCAGAGCCCAAGGGGATCCTGACAAAGAATCCATGGACAGAGAGGAAGCAAGTTAGCAGTGATGGATGCCTTCTGGGTCCTAGCTAACTGTGCTTGTGCGCACTTGGTGAAATGGCTGCTCACTACTATGGTCTGACACATCTCCACTGTCTCCTTTCAGAGACTAAAAAGTCAACACAGACCAGTTCCAAAGGTCTATCAGTGCCTGTCTTCTTTCAATGTGCAGCATGAGTTGGCGATGCTTTTCTTTGGGCACGCTGGGCACAGGCTTCACATTGTTGGTGACATCTGCCATTGTCCTGGCTCAGGACAATCTGTTTCTTCCTGACTCTAGGATCCTCTCTTGACCCGTATCCAAAGTCATCGTGTGGAGCTTTCCTGACCAGAGTAAACTGCTTCCTGGTTGAGTGTGTGGGCTCAGCCACAGTCCAGTACAGATTCTAGCACAGAGACAGTGCTGACCAGCATTGGCAAAGGGAATTTCCTTCTCGGGGAGTTCCCTACATAAGTGAGATCCCAGCTCTGGGCACCATCCCCAGCTCTCTGTATGTGGTACAAGACAGGATCCTGCCCTTACCGAGTCTTACATCTGTACAGCACCAGAGGCCAATACTCTTTATCTCCTTATCATTTTCTGCAGCAGCCCATTACAATAGAGAGTACAGCAGAGTGGGGAGGGAACTGAGCTCAGTTAGAAAGTGGCTCTGACACAGCCTGGTTGTGTGAGTCTGACTAATCAGAGCTCCTGACTTGGAGTCAGGGAGACCTGAGTTCAGATCTGGCCTCGGTGTGACCCTGGGCAAGTCACTGAGCCTCTGTCTGCCTCCGTGTCCTTATGTGTGAAATGGGGTGATAATGTCTGCCTCCCAGGGCTAGCGGGAGATTCAAATGGGAGAACAAGTATAAAGCACTTAGTAGTTGTGCTTGTCACATAGTGGGGACTACGTGAACGGTAGCTGTGAACTGTCAGTGGGGTTGCTGAGTGGTGCAGTGGATAGCATTGTTCTTCATGACTGTTATTGTTAGGACACTTCCCTCATGCTGAGACTGAGCCACTTGGCCCGTCAAGCCCTGCCTCTTCCTCACACAGCCCTTCAGATCCATGAAGACAGCAGCATTTCTCCTCTTGTGAAACATCTCTAGTTCTTTCAGACTCCTGTCTCTCAGCACTGCCTCCAGCGCCTTCCCATCCTGGCAGTCCATTCCCCCACCAGTCCAGCTTTTGGATTTCCTTTCTGAATATCGCTGCTCAGAATGTAAAACAGTTCACTGATGTGCTCTGATCAGGGCACCACACGGCAGGTTCTGTCAGAGAGCAGGATTCACCTTCTTCTTCAGAGCCCAAGGTTTGAGGCTGTGAAGGTCTTGGCAGACTGTCGATGACCTGGGCAGAGACCACAGAAATGAAAGACTTCCAGAATTCAGAGGAAGGAGAGGCCACCTTTAGGGGAGAAGGTCATGGGAGGCTTCAGTCACACATACAGAGGAGGTGGAATTGGGTTTGGATCTTGAAGGAGGAAGGGAACGTCTGGTAGGCAGCAAATTGGGCCTGGGACATCCCATAGTAGGCACAGTTAGAAGATAATTTCCTCTATTGTTTGGGGACCAGTGAACAACCCAGTCCAAATGGAGGGATTAGAGTGGGGAGGAGGGGAGGGCAGACTAGCCTGATGCCTGAGCTCCTGAGAGGGGGAATGACTATCCACATCCCATGAGAAACAAGGGGCTCTTTCCCAGAATACTGGCTGTCCCTTCCATGCTTGGAAGTCAGTGGAAGGAGGGGGTCCCAGTTGGGACCTTGGGCAATTGGTCAGATGCAGGGAAGCCTTCAGGAAAGTTTGGCCTGGGTACCCACCATTTAAACTTCCCCTGGTGGAGCGGTTCTGGTGCGAGGTTTTATGAGGACAGGGGAGACACTGGAATTCCTTCTAGTCTAAGTTGGCAAACTTGAAAAAAGCTCTTTAAAAAAAACCCAACAATTGTCGTTTATACCCATATAAGTCGAGCTGTCCCAGAAGAAGCTGTGCCCCATCTGTGCCCCAGACTGCCTCTGGGAAGGGAGAGGGAAGTCAGCCAGGTGGCATCCAAGGACTGTGGAGCAAAGCCCAGGCATCCTTGAGGACAATGACCTTTGTGCCAGTTGGAGGCGGCCCCCCCCCCCCCCGCTTGGGTCCCACTGTGGGATCTCAGGCTGCCTTTCTAGTCAGAGAATGCCCTTTCTATCTCAAGCCAGGCAGGAAAAGCACCAGACAGTGACTAAGCTCCTTCTGTGGGTACAGCCCGGGGCTCAGCAAAGAAAGAGCTCCCAAGTTAACTGAGACACAGTCCCCATAGGCACCGTCTGCGATGCAGATCCTCCACAGTCTGGGAGAAATAGCAGCAAGATCCTGTGTGACATGGAGAGAGGCAGTGTGGCACAGTGGGGAGAGTCAGGGGCTCCGACTCCATCCCTGGCTCCATCATTCACTGTCTTTGTGACCCTGGACACGTCAGTCTATGGATCCCAGGCTCTTCTTCCTCTGTCAAATGAAGAGGCTGGAATAGGAGGCCACTAAGGGTCCCTCACAGTGGAACATCTATAATCCTATGACATCGTACATCAGAGGAGGCAGTCAATCAAAAGCATCGATTAAATACCTACTATGTGCAGTATGTAGGGCCTGCTAAGTGGATAGGGCACCAGGCCTGGAGTCAGGAGGACCTGAGTTCAAATGTGGCCTCAGACCCTTACTAGCTGTGTGACCCTGGGCAAGTCACTTGACCCTCTTTGCCTCAGTTTCCTCACCCATAAAAATCAGATGGAGAAGGAAATGGCAAAGCTCTCCAGTCTCTTTGCCAAGACAACCCCAAACGCGGTGGCAAAGAGTCAGACGTGACTGAAATGGCTGAGCAATGCTAGGTACAGTCTGATATAGAGGGCAGAGAGATAAACCTGGGGCAGGCTCACATCCCACCGCAGACACCTGGACGAGCTGTGCCGACACTGTCTCATCTCCTGAGACTCGGTCTCCTCATCTGTAAAGTGGGAATGACACCACTGGCCTGGTCCATAGTTGGGGCTGCAAATCCTCAAGCACCGTGTAGACGTCAGGTGGCAGAAAAGGCTGGAGCATAGCCCTGCACAAGGTGTTGTCAGTGGGAGGCTACAGAGCTGAGAAGCCTTCCTGGGGGGAGGAGGTGTCTGACAGGCTGGAGAGGGCAGGTGGAGATTTGGCCTGAGTGTGTGAGAGGAGTAGGCACAGAGGGCAGGCCCTCAGTAGCTAGGGAGTCACACTCTCCCATCCTACAGATGAGGAAACCCAGAGGGCTGTATGGCCTAAGGTCCCTGAGGGAGTAAGCACTGAAGGTGGGATGGGGAGCCAGGGCTGCTGACCACTCAGAGGACGGAGAGAACAGGGCATGTTCAGGGGGACAAAGGGCTGTTGGCGTGGCTGGAGCAGAGTGCATACTGGAAAGAATATGAGATTATATAGTGTAGAACTAGGCGGGTCCTTAGAGCTTAGCCAGAGCAGGCATTCTTACTGTTCTGGTGTCAGGGACCCCTTTAGCCATGTGGAGAACAAAGCCCATGGGCCCCTCCTTAGAGTCATGCGTCCTTTTCAATCCATTTTTAAAATTTAGTCAATTAATTAAATTAATTAATAATCCAAGAAAATGTTCAATTTAATTCAGAGGTTAATGCAAACAAAACCACAAGATTTCCCCATCTAAGTTCTGTCCAGGAGCCCACTAGGTGGTCTGAAGACCCAGGCCAGGACTCCCATCTAGTCCAGTCTCTTCATTTATTAATGAAGGAAATGAGACTAGGGAGAGGAAGGAATTCACCCAAAGCTGAAGAGAAGACCGGAGTTTGTAAAGGGCCTTGAATGCCGAACCCCAAAGATAATGAGCAAAGCAGAGGCCTGGTCAGATCTCCACATGTAGCCATGCTGTAAAGTGAACTCACTTGGGAGAGAAATAAAGGTGGGTGGAGGTACCTGGGTACCCCCCGGTGATGCCATGCTGCGGGCAGGGTTTTCTGCTGGCTTGACACTTCGGTGGAGGGCTCCATTCTGCCCCATCCAGCCTACAGAGACTCAGCACTGACAGATGGAACCCTTGGGGTCTCTCTCTGCCCACCAGCATCAAGAGCAGCTGGCTTTGGATGGAAGTCTGGGCTTGTCCCAGGCAATAGCATGAGGAGGGAGGTAAGGGGACTGAAGGGAGTGGGGGGCTTTTTCCTCTTGCCCTGGAGAGTGGAGATCTCAGACTTTGAGAAATGAGCAAGGATATAGACCTGTGACCTGAGCATCTGCCCAGGGATGGGCCCTCTGCCTCATGTTCAGTTGGTCTGGGAGGGAGGGAGATGGGGAGAGCATCCAGCTGCTACTGCTTTATGGAAGCTGCTTCCACAAGGGCAGAGTGAAGTAGGGAAGGGGTGGCTAAGCCACGTGGATGTCATTAGGGCTGAGAGAGACAGAGAGACTGAGAGAGGGGGGAGAGACAGAGAGACAGAGAGAGAAGGGGGAGGGAGAGAGAGACAGATAAAAAGGAGAGGGGGGAAGAGTGAGAGAGGGATAGAGACAGAGAGAGACAGAGAGGGGGAAGAGAGACAAAGACAGAAGGGGAGGGAGAGACAGACAGAAAGAGGAGAGGAGAGAGAGAGAGAGAGAGAGAGAGAGAGAGAGAGAGAGAGAGAGAGAGAGAGAGAGAGAGGAGAGAGAAGGAAGAGAGAAATGAAGACAAAAAGAGAGAAAGGGAGAGAGAGAAAGAGAGAGAGGGGAAAGAGAGAGAGAGAAAGACAAAGAAAGAAAAAGGAGGACAGAAAGAGACAGAGAGGCAGAGACAGAGAGGAGGAGAAAGAGAAACAGAGGGAGGGAAAGAGCCTGAGCCCGAGCCAGAGGCTGAGCTACCAGTGTTGGGGAGGGTAACTGCTATTCTCCCTCTTCTCATCTCCTCCTTGCAGCCTCCTGGGGGTGTTGCCCTCCTCAAACTTATCTCTCGTCTTTAAAACTTCATTCGTGTTTCTGTTGAATTAGCTCTGAACGCTGCTGAGAAGGTGATGGAGCCCAGCTGTCCCTGACAGGAGGGCGTCATTATTGTGAAGCCAAAGAGAAGGGGGAGGGGGGTGATGGGCAGGCTGGGTATTCAGAGAAACTGAAAAGATGTGGCCAGAAACAAGAGACTTTACCTGAAATGTCAGGGAAGGAGCGCCTCTCCTTGGCCAGGGACTCCTGAGCCGCGTGGGACATGGCATTATTATATTTGACAGATTTCCCCAAATGAGGTCAAGGATGCCTGGGTCTAGTCCTCTACCACCCCACCCCTTTCCACCTCTCCCCCCCCCCCGCCCCTCCCCACCCCCCGCCCAGGTTAACAGTGAAAGTCTACAAAGCATCCCACGTTGTGGGGATGCAGTTTTGTCGCGGCGGGGGGGAGGGGGTGATCCCTGGGCTCATCGCTCCATTGTTTCCTAAAAATGGGCAGAGATGTTTCAGTAGGAGCGGGACAGTGAGGACTCCTAGAGAGAAGACGGATTGGTGGGGGATGAAGGGGCGCGGCTGGACGAGGCAGCTCGTGGCCAGCTCCTCCTCTCCTGAGAAGTCCCGCAAGTAAACTCTTCCACCTCGCGCAAGCAATTCTCGGACCCCTGGCTCTGCTGCGTTAATTAATCCTTAATAAAAACAAGGCATGTTTTCCAGACCGCTGTGTTCCAGACAACAAATACATCAGAAAGCATTGATCGTATGTGTTAGGCGCAGGCACGCCTTCAGGGACTTTGCCGATGGTGGCTTGAGGTTTTGGGGCAGCCTCGCCTCCCGCCAGTTCCTTGGTGCCGGGTTCCAGGAGCAAGTGCTCCCATCACTTAGCTGTGCCGCGCTCTGGCAATTCTTTAACCCTTTCAGACTTCTGATTCTGTCTATTGTGATCTGTGGTCCCGTATCTCTGGTGCTTCCGTTGTCTTTTTTCCGGTGCCCATAGAAGATGGTGACCTTAAGCGGTCGGCGTTTTATGTTCCCACTGCTCCACCGACGGCTCTTCCCTCGTTCCCCTCTCTCTCCTTGAGCCTCCCCATTCCCCGAGACAACAACATGCAAGACTAGGGCATCAGCCGGATGGATAAAGCGGCGCCAGTTTGAGAGGACTGGCTCCTATTCAGAAAGTCAGAGCTGCTGTGGGTAAAACGCCAGCAAACGCTAGCGAGCTGCTCAGAAATCTTTCGGGAAAGCAAGAGACCATCGAGGGGCAAACTTCCTTTTTGTCTCATTTAAAGAAATCTCCCCAGCCACCACAGCCTTCAGCAGCCCCTCCGCCCCCCCCCCCACATCAGACAGCCATCCACACCGGGCCAAGACCCTCCGCCAGCAAAGATTGCGACTTGCCGAAGGCTCACATGATGGTAGGCATAACAGTTTAGCAATGGAGTATTTTAAAATTAAGGTCTGCCCATGATCTTTTTAGACATAATATCATTGCACACTTAATAGACTCCAGGCCAGTGCTCTAAGGCTCCTTGCTCTGGGAAGACTGTTCCAGGAATGACTCTGGGAGCGAGTGGGGCAGGAATCTGCCACTGGCAGTGAGCATTACAGCATTTCTGTGACCTGACCTTGTCTCTATCAGTTGTAAAGCATGGAATGGGCCCAGGTCACGCAGGGGCCTCCGCTGAGCCGTCTTGGGATAGAGCAGGGTGACCCACTGGGCTTGCCTCCCAGGGCTCAGTGGCCATGCAGGACTGTCCCTTTTCTCCCCTGAAATGTTTCTGTTTGGGGGGACAGCACCCACATGGGGCATCAGGCACTCAAGGAAGTAGGGGTCAACAGGGGAGAAATGGAATGGGAAAAGGGTCTTACTATGGGCTGAGGCAGCCCATGAAAGTTTGAGCTAGAAGGTTATTCAAAACAAGCCCCTATTTGACAGCTTTGGAAAGGCCAAAGGCCTCCGAGGCCCAGAGAGGAGCAGGGATTCAGCCAGGGCCACACAGCTGGCACAGTCATAGAGCTGGGTATCAAGCCCAGGTCTTCTGGCTCCAGACCCAGAGTGTTCCAGGCATCTCAGTCCCCACACCCCTGCCCACAAGTTTGCCAAGACCTGGTTTGTAAAAATCCAATGGCTTCAAACCCAGTCTGATCCACAGAGCAGGTACTGCTGCCCCCATCTCTCCAAGCCCTGCAGCCAAGTGCAGGCTGGGATGCCAACCCTGGGGGAAGCTGAGCTTCCAGTTGGGCCAAGGGCAGCAGCTGAGGCTGGCTACCCAGAGGACCTGCCAGGGGAGGGCAGCTGGGCTCGGCTTCAAGGAGTCACAGGCTGGTTCTGGGACTTCAACATCTGTTTCTCCCAACATGCTTCAGATGAGGCTGTAGGCAGGGCTGAGGAAAGGCTTAGGGGGAAGGGACTGGACAAAAGATACTCTGTTTTCAAAATTGCAGCTACCTCTTGTGCCCTCAGTCATTTACCAATTATTACTATGAAAGTACTGCGGGCATGAAGTATCCACTCACAGCTGGGTGGTGTAGGAGGTAGGATGTCAGACTTGGTGTTCTAGAAGACTCAAATTCAAATCCTGCCACAGACACTTACTAGCTGTGTGACCCTGGGCAAGTCACTTAACCCTGTTTGCCTCAGTTTCCTCATCTTTACAATGGGGATAATAATAGCACCTATCTCTCAGGCTGGTTGTGAGATGATAATAATGAATAAAGGTAAAATGCATCATCAGCCTTTATACGCTATTGAAATGTCAGCTGAGTTAGCACTTCCCTGGTTCTCGTGCCTTTTGACTTTGAAAAGCTTCCTCAAAGAAGCAGAGGTTGGTAGGGAGAGAAGAAAGCCAGTGAAGAAAGAAAGAACACTATTAAAGGTCCATTTGGGCCCAGTCTGGGGGAGCTGATGGTTAAAATGTCAGTGTGATAATTTAAACCCTGGAAACAGGCAAGTGCAACAAGTCAGGGTTTGATTTATTGACATCTGGGTTATGTAGATTTAAGAAAGTAGTGGACAAAATGTTAGTGATGCAGATTAAATTTTAAAGTGTGTAGTGGGCACATGTTTAGGTTTTTGGAGAGCCGGTTGTTAAACGTATACCAGCACACCATAGCTGGGACACCTTTATGCTCATCAGGATGGCAGGTGGGAAGGAATACAGAAAGAAAAGGCCAGGCTGGACCTGGAGTGCTCACAATTGCCAGCCAAGCATCTGGGGACAAGGCCTGAGGGAAATGATGAGCCCAGCAGCCTGTGGAGCCTGCCTACCAAAGAGCTCTTGTAGTCTTCCCACCTTCCTGGGCTAACCCAGGAGCAGCTTTCTACTCTCTCTGTCTCTGTCTCTCCTCCCCCTTCCCCCTCCCCTCCCCCTGTCCTTCCTTCTCCTCCCCCTCTTCCTTCTTTTCTCTCTCTGTCCCTCTGTCTCTGTATTTATCTTTGGGTGTTTCTGTGTGTCTCTCTGTCTCTGTCTCTCTCTGTCTCTGCTGCTTCATGGTTGCCCCTCAGTTATTCTGTTCCTTCTTTTCCTTCCAAAATGGTGAAGGATGTGGGAGAGAAAACCATTGCTCACCTCTTCTCAGGTGCAGGCATTTGGCAGCTTTATCTCCAAGCTTATTTTCAGTTTTATGCCATTCAAACTCTTTTTTAAAGTGTTATTATTTCATAGCACTTTAAGCTTGTGCATAGGTGATCTGGGAGCAGGCACTATTGGGGATCCACTTTACATTTGAGGAAACTGAGGCAGACAGATTCAGTGACTTGCACAGGGTCACAGAACTAGTAAGTGTCTGAGGCAGGATTCAAACTCAGGTCTTCCTGTCTCCAGGACAGTGCTGCCTCCAGCTGCAGGATGGAGGACCAGCACCTCCGGCTCCACACATCTAGAGCAGAATTTATCTCCCCCTCAAACCCTACCGACCTCCACAAACAGCAGCTGCCTAAGATGCTGCAGCCTCTTCGGGGTGGCCGTTGCAAGGCGCCTCCATCGGCCTTTTGCAGATGTTTTGTATTTCTCTTTATCCAACTCTGACCCCCTTGCCCTCTCTCCCGGCTGCCTTGCCCACCTCCCTTTCTTGAGGGACCCTAGCCACGCTTCCCACTGCTCAGTCATTCCTCCCTCTCCTTTCCAGCTCCCTTTGCTGCTTTGTCTTCTTCTGTTAGAATGCACGTCCCTTGAGGGCAGAAACATCTCTTCTTGCATTTGTGTCTCCAGTGCTGAACACAGAGCCTGGCACACAGCTTAATAAAGGCACCCTGCCTGCCCAGGATCGATCTTTCCTCCACTTTGTGTTCTCTCTCTCTGGTCTCCTCTTCCTTCCCTCCACGCCTAGGTCAGGCAGCACCTCCGCAGGGAAGCCTTTCCTGCCTTCCTGCCATCTGGTGCTCCTTGCATCCTCAAATTAGGGTCCATTTCCTGCCATTTGCAGACTTTACCTCCTTTGGTGGAATGGAAGCTCCTTGTGGGAGGACAGAGCTGTTTCATCGTTGCCTCCAGATCTTCAGGGCCCAGTATACAGTAGGCTCTTAATCAATGCTGTTGATTTTTGGAAAGTGTGAAGTTTCATCGCAGGTGCACAGTGCTAGGATGGACCCTAGAGGCAGTTGGGGGCACAGAAAGTGCTGGATTTGCACTGGGACCGTCTCAAAATGTGGTCCATAGGTATGGCGTGCATAATTGTATTGCACATGCTGCATACATTAGATATGGTGAAGAGGGCAGAAAGGGGAGTGGTCTGTGCTTCAGAGAGCCGTCCATCATTCAGTGCAAGCAGGACCAATCCCGAGCAAGGCGAGTCAGCTCAGGTCAGTTCTGCCTGGTACAGTCTAGGCTGATGAGTCTTCTCCAAGGTCCTAGTTTCAAACCAGCCTACTGGTGCCATCTTGTGGCCGGTCCGCCATCCTGCGCGGAGAAATTATTTAGCTCTCTGGTGCCCTCTTGTGACCGATAAGGCATTCTTCATGGAGAAATTATTTAGCTCACAGCTCCCCTATTGTGACTAATCAGCCGTCCTGCATAGGGAAATGATTGACCTCACTGGTGCCCTCTGGTGGTCAGTCAGGCAACCTGCATGAGGTAATACTTAGTCACTGGTGCCCTCTCATGGCCGGTCAGCCGTCCTGAATGGGAGATGGTCCAAAAGACTCGTGCTTACAATATCTGACCCCTGATTTTCATACAGGGTGGGGGTGCACACATACTGTTTCCATCTAGTCAGGGAGCTGGGACTATGTTCCCACTGAAAGAGCCAAGGCAGATTGGTAGTTAAAGAAGGAACGACCCGCCACTCTTTCATAAGCATGGTGGTGCTTGATTCTGGTTCTGTAGGGTTTGGAAGAACCCCCTGATCCACTGATCTGGGGCACATCCCGTGGAGGTCTGTTGTCATCTGAAAGTTAAGAACTGGGAAGGAAGAGAAGTGGGGGAGGCGGTGGGAGGGATCAGTGGAGTGACCATGAGAGGTGTCAGTAGAGTGCAATGAGAAAAGCTGGAGTTGGAATGAAATCCCAGGTCTGTGGTTTATTACCTCTGTTGGCAAATCATAACCCGAACTCATTTTTCCATCTATAAAGTGCAGGGACTGACAGGTCCCATTCTGAAACCTCCTTTTGGCTGTGAGTCCCACTGTGGCAGAGCATTCCACCCTCTCTGCCTGTTTGCTGGGTCTGGTGTCCTGAATGGGTTTCCCAGAGCTGCTGGTCATCCACCCTTCCACTGGCTACAAGTGAGGGCCCTGGGCTAGAGCTTTTGGGACAGTGGATTCCCCAGACACTTAGAAGGACTCAGGGGCACTGGCCAATCCATCTAGGAAGAACTGACTTGACTTTAACAGAAAGAGTACATTCCAGTTTTCTAAATCTTGACTCAAGCAGCATGTTGTTGGATCCTCAGAATAACCCACTGAAGTTGGGGGAGGGGAGAGTGCTATTATTCCCATTGTAAGATGCAGATGCTGAGACTCAGAGCTGTTAAGTGACCTAAGGTCACACAGTTAGTTGTGGGCAAAAGTGGGACTGGACTGTTCTGTTCTTGGGATTCGTTGTTCTATGTCCTCAACACATGCTGCTTAATCACTAAGTGAGATGGGTGTGTGTCTGTCACTGTGTGTGTGTAGGAGACAGCAGAGAGAAGCGGGGAGAGTGTTTTGTGTCTATATGTGAGAGAGGAAGGAAAGAGACAGAGGAGGAGAGAGAAGGGGGGGAGAGAAAGCTAGAGAGACATTGTTGTTCAGCTCATTTTTTGGTCCTGTCCAACTCTTCCTGCTCCCATTTAGGGTTTTCTTGGCAAAGATACTGGAGTGGTTTGCCATTCCCTTATCCAGCTCATTCGACAGATGAGGAAACTGAGGCAAACAGGGTCAAGTGACCTTCTCAGGGTCACACAGCTAAGAAGTGTCTGAGGCCAGATTTTAACTCAGGAAGGTGAATCATCCTGAATCCAAGCCCAGCGCTCTGTGCACTGGCTGCCCAGAGACAGGGACAGAGAGAAATAGAGACAGAGACAGAGAGACAGAGACCATTGATCTTCTCATGCAGCCCCTACTCAAAAGTCCCCATTGATCCCCTTTTGTCTCTAGGATAAAATAAACACAGCTTATGCCTGGCATTCCAGGCCCTCCCCAATGTGACTCTGAACTGCCCCTTCAGTCTGACGCCCATCACACCTGGCCTGCCACCTGTCACTTGGAGACAGCACTCCATTTTGTACTAACAGGCCATTTTTTCTCCACTTAGGAAACATTTATTTTTCCTACCTCCTACCTCTCTCCCCCCACTGAAAAAAACACCACCACAGAACATCGTGACAAATATCCAGAGTGAAGCCCTGCTCACCACTCCCCACATACAGACATCACCATGTAGCAAATATGTGCCCTCTCTTACAGGCTGGAAGCTCGGCTCTTCTAGACTTGGGGTTGGTCCGCATCCTTGGGTCTTTTGCTACAGTGACTTCTCTGTCATGGGGTTCCAATAGTGCCCCCAGTCTGGAAAATGCTCCTTCCTCACTTGGGCCTCAGAGTCCTTCACTGCTGCTAGGGCCCAGTGGCTGCTGCCTCCTACCAAAAAGCCCATCCTGACTCCACCCCAAGCCCCAAGCACTGGCACTGCCTCCACTTAAAGCTG
The DNA here is from genome assembly GCA_028646575.1 of Pseudocheirus occidentalis. Taxonomy (NCBI): domain Eukaryota; kingdom Metazoa; phylum Chordata; class Mammalia; order Diprotodontia; family Pseudocheiridae; genus Pseudocheirus; species Pseudocheirus occidentalis. The sequence continues at coordinate 2,774,781 of CM053601.1, forward strand.
CTTCTTATTTACATAGGCTCAGATCCGAAGTTGGGATGACTTCAAGGCCACTGAGTCCAACAGCCTCAATTTATAGATGAGGAACCTAGGGCTCAGTCACCCAATGTGTCCTAGGTTGAGCTAAGGGCAGGGAAACTGTCCTGGAGGTCTGACGGCTGCTTCCACGGTGTGCTTTTCCTTATTTTCATGGCAACTCTCTCTAGAACTTCCCCTTCCTACCTTCTCAATCCCATCCCCTCAATTGGAAAAGGAAAAAAAAACAACACCCCAAATCCAGTCACAAATATGCACAGTTGAGCAAAATGAATTTCCACAATGACTGTTAAATATGACTCCTGTTCTGCTCCCTGAAGCCGACTGTGTCCTCTCCATGGGGAGGTGGGAGGCCTGCTTTGGAGGTTTCTTAAAAGACACGGCCGGCCGTGAACAGTCTGGACTTCTTCCTTTCAGAATTGCCTGCTTGGAACCTCCTTTCACCATTTTTCCACTGGGGAATGGCTCCGGTTCTTATAAATTTGAATCAGTTCCTTACATATCTTGTATAACAGATCTTAATTAGAGAAACTTCTGGCAAAGATGCATGTTAACTGTTTATCTTCTCATTTTAACTTGATTGGTTTTGTTTCTGCAAAAGCTTTATGTAATCAAAATTGTCCATTTTGTCTTAGCATCTTTCCCTCTATCCCTCGCTCGGTCCTGAAGTCTTCTCAGGCCCTAATTGTGAACGGACGTGCTCCCTTGCTCCCCTAAGACTGCATTTGGATTAGGACAATCTGCCAGAGATCTCTGCCCGTCTGGTTTCTTAGCAGATTTTGTCAGAGATTGAGGGAGTCCTTGTCCCCGGAGTTGGGGGTCTTTGGGTCAATCAAACATCATGCTACTATATTTCTCGGCTTCAATATCTTGTGAATTTCTTCTGCTCCACTGATTGCACCAAGTTGTTCTGATGAGGACGGTTTTGTGGCGGAATTTGAGCCCTGCTAGGCCCCCTTCAGGAAAAGGAAGAGGAAAGGAGGCTAGAAGGGGCAGAAACTTCAAGTGCATGAAGCTAGCATGTCCTGGGAACTTGAAAGGAGAACTTTCCAAAGTGGGTGCTCCAGACTGTAGTCCCAAGGGCTGAAGGGCCAGCCCATTGGCCAAGGCAGGCTATGCAGGAAGAGGCTGGCGAACTGGTCTTCACCCAACTTCTTTTCCCCTCTAAGAATGTCCCCATGAAAGGCTACTCTGCTTACTCCTCGGGATTACTGTTTTCTGGGTCTGGGGCTTACTGTTGGCATTTGCTTTGGGGGTGTGGGAGGGGGGATCCTTTCGCTCCAGAATTCAATTCCCCTCCACCACTCATACTGTACTTTCCTACCAGGCCACTTTGGAATTGTGACCCCAAAAAGGTCAAAGATGGAAAGTAAGGTGCCAGTACACCTGAAGAGTCACAGCAGCACCTTCTGCACCAGCAAAACAGTCAAATAAAACCAGGAACAAAAGTCCAATTGATTAGGGAATGGCTGAACAAAACGGTGGCGTGTGGACCCTCTCCTCACCAAGGCCTGGTGCTGACTCTCCCCCAAAACTGTCTTTATCTTTCCCTTTTTTTTATTGTGAACTCAAATACCAAGAACATTTCCAGACACACAATGATCCTACATGAAGCCAGGAATTTCCACTTCGTATCAGTTGCTTTAAAAAAAAAAAAACCTACGAAGATGGCGGTGTAGAAGCAGCAAAGCACCACAGCTCCCACACAAACACGCTAAAAAACTCATAAAATGGGACGCTAAACAGATTTTCAAGCTCCAAAACTCTCCACAAGACAGAAAGCACATCTGTTGCTACAGGCAGCGCAGC
>CM053601.1:2777122-2855047 GCA_028646575.1 Pseudocheirus occidentalis
CCTTCCTTTCTTCATATCTCTAGCCCCTCACACAGTGTGCACCACATAGTAACTGGTGCTTGATAAAGACTGATTGATGATAGGAGACACGACATGACCGTGTCTAGATACAATAAGGTTAGGGAGGTCTGCGAAAGGCTCCTTGCAGAAGGTGGGGCATTGGCTGGGTCCTGATCAGTTGGTTGTGGCGCTGATGAGTGTCTGAAATCACTCGACTCTATTGCTCATGAGGATAAGGAGCCCATCTTGAGGCCCTCTGGCCTTGGGGGAGAGAGGAAGGAGCTCGCAATAGCCAGGAACATTTCAATAACAGATCAGCTGAGAAAAAGGGGATTTTGAAAAGCAGGCTCCTTGCTGAGTGCTCAGAGCTATCCTGGGGAAGCCATTCAGTCCTCAGGGCCTGGGTTCCTCTTTCTTTTAGGTGAAGGGTCTCTAAGGCCCCTTCCGGATCCTAGATTCTCCCTCTGACCACACTGTGTGAAATCCCTGGGATGGGGAGCTGCATGTGAAGGCCCCAGGCAGATTCAGGTTCTAACCCTTTCTCTACCTTTCCCACTCTCCCTCTCTCTCCTTTCTGGCTTGCTCCCCAGGCCTCCTCTCCCCCTTGTACATCCACACAGTTTGGGGCCTGGCTAATCCCGAAGCAGAATATCAATTGCCAAATAAGGCTTTGCGACTGAGGATGGGACTGGAATGTGCCTGGGTTCTGAGCCTCCAGCCCCTGCCTGGGCTGCCAAGCAAATTAGGTCATTTCAAAGAAGGAGCTTTTTTTAAAAGGATGTTGGAGCCTAGATGAGGGACACTAAGGTGGGGTTGCTAAAATGGGCCGTGTGAGAGAGAGGTGGGGCCCTGGAGAGGCAGCCAGGGAGCTTCTCAGATGTTTGTTAAGCACCCACTGGGCTCCAGGCCCCGGGCTGGGATCTGGGGGTAGAGTCATGGAAACAGCCACCACCACACCCTTGCCTTTGGGACAGCTGACGACTTCCTGGGACATCCTCACGCTGTCCCAGCTAGAGGTCTTATGAGACAGGGCCCAGATGGGGCTGCCCTCTGCCATTCAGAATACAGCCAACTCAAGGCTTTCTCTTATAATGGAGGAGAGGGATTACCTTGATTCAGTTAGGAGGGAAGAGTCTGAGAGGAATACAAATAAGGCATGAGCCCTGTCTTCAAGATGTCTGCAAATCAGCCCCTACTATGTGCCTAGACACTGCCCTTGAGGAGCTTACAGCCCATCTGGGAGACCACATGCAAACAACAAAGGAGTTAGATTTCTAATAATGGAGTTCAGAGGGGTTGGGACAGGCTTCTGGAGAAAGTGGGATTTTAGCTGGGATTTAGAGAGAGTTCAGGCGGCCCGGAGACGATGGAGATGGAGAATGTTCCAGGCCAGGGGATGGTGAGAGAATGTACCAGGACTTGGGAGATCTTAGTATCTTGTGAGAGGAGCAGGTATGGCCTGGGTGAAGGTCTCACGTAGAAGCCGGAGAAGAAGCCGTTACAGAAGTGGGAGGAGAGCCAGGAGAGAGTGTAGTCTTGAGGAGAGAGCGATCATCAGTGCTAAAGGTAGAGAGGTCCAGGAGAGGGACGGAGGAAAGGCCTTTACTTTGGGTAATCAAGAGATCATGAGTAACTTTGGAGGGAGCATGTTCGGTGAAATGGTGAGTCAGGGTGAAAACTGAGCAGGCGAGTGTAGACAGTCTGCAGGGGAGATTCAGGATGCTTGCCAACTCTAACGGCTGTGTCAGGACAGGAGATGTGGGCTGCCCATGGGCAGCAGGGAAGGGGCCAGTAGTGAGGGAGAGAGGGGGACAGAGGAGGCTGGAGGGACTCCATCCCTCATGTGGGATGGGTAAAGGAGGAAAGAGCAGCAGAAGGCACCCCAGGGACAGGAAAGGAGGACAGGGAGGAGAGGGAGCTGCTAGCGAGTGGCCGCCATGTTTTCTGTCCCACATAGGGCAGCATTCTCAGCTCAGAGTGGGAGCAGAGCAGCTGTGGAGAAGGGCGTGGGAGTGGATCTAGGGGGGCCTTCGAGGGTCACTCCTTCAGAGAAGGGATGCTCTTTGCCTTTCTTTGCAGCCCTGGCTCTTGGCACCCTGCCTGGGGCTTAATACAGTGCTATTGTATTGGCAGAGAGAGGACCCGGTGGAAATTGTGTAACATGATGTGGCAGGAAGTGGAATGTCAGAGTGACAGATGAGAAGAATGTGAAAACAGTTTGCAGAGATAAGTGGGAGCCAGGCCCTGAAGGACTTTCAGAAACAAAGGGAGGCGTCCTGGGGACCATAGGGAGCTGCTGATGGCTTTGGATCAGGCAAGTGGCACAGTCAGATCTGTGCCTTAGAAACGTTAGACGAGGCAAGAGAAGAGAGACAAGACAGCTCTTTGGAAGGCTCTTACGGTCACCCAGGCGAGAGGCATTGAAGGTCTGAGCGAGGCTGGGGCCATGGGAGAGAAGAGTGTGCAGAGAGAATGCTGGGTTATAGGATATAAAGTGTGATATAGAGGATTACATATTATTAACTGTTAATAGGATGTTACTGTGTGTTAGAATGATGAATATAATCATGAACATTCTCACTTCTGGCCCAAGGGACCAGGGGAGGCTTCCTTGTACTTGAGATGGGCATGGGAAGCTTTCATCAGCGCACCAAGAGGGAGGGACGTATATTAGCAAAAGTCAAGAGACCAGGATAAGACCTTGGGACCATTCATAATCCCTTTTGGCTGGACTCTGGAATGTACATGGGGGAATCACGTGAAGTAAGGCTGGAGAGTCACATTGGAGGTGCATCATAGAAAGCCTTGTGTGCCAAACTAAGGAGCTGGGTACTTAGCAAGTAGACATTGCCGAAGAGTCAAGTCCCAAGACCGTGGGAGGCTCAGAGCTCAGAGGCAGAAGTGGAACCTCCCCCCATGGAGTTCTGCTCTAGCACCTGCCTCCTGGCTGAGCCAGTGCCCTTGGGCATACCCACGGTGTGGCAGAAGAGCCCTACCCTTTCTGATGAACCCTGGCTGTGTGACTCTGGGCAAGTCAGCCCACCTCCCTGTTCCTCAGTGTCCTCGCCTATCAAATGGATGGGGCTTTTGAGGGATGTGACCTTCCCTTCTCAAGTTTCTTATTCCAGATGCATGAGTTAGCTTGGATTACTGGAGGCAGCTGGTAATGACATAGATAGAACACTAAGCCTGGAGTCGAGCAGACCTTTGTCCATCAAATCGAGCCTTTTTAAGTGTCTGTAGTTAACCAGTGTGTGACTCCTGGGCACAAGACTTCACCTTTGCCTGCCTCAAGTTCCTTCCCTGTAAAGTGGGGATCCTAACAGCCCCCACCTGTTGGGGTTGTTGTGAGGATAAGCTGAGACAGTGATTGTGAAAGCACTCAGCACAGTGCTGGGCACGTGAGACGCTCATTCCACTTCCCCTTCCTTCACCTGCTGTTCTTGTCCTGCCTCCCCCAGTAGCTGCTCTCTGCATCTCAGATAGCGCCAGGCTCAGCTTTTAAAACGTGACGCTTTTGTCTGTTGCCGGGAGGGGCTCCTACACTCAATCCTAATTCTTAAGTCTTTTCAAGTTGGTTGTTTTTGGGGGTTTTTTGACAGTCACGTAACTTTAGTGTCAGTGTTGAAATCATAGTATAGCTCAGTCTTTGGCCCCCTTCACTCCCCCTCAGTTCTTACAAGTCTTCCCAGAAATCCATTTGAAAGGATCAGTGTAAAATCCATCTGCAGTGCACAAAGATTGGGGAGGGCCCCCCCCCCCAGAAGAGCATGGTGTCTGAATGCTGCTCTGGTAGGAGTGAGCAGTGTGAAAAGGTGTCCAGAGAGATGCCAACAGCAGCCATGGCCCAATGGCACTACCAGGCAGATACATGAAGGGAGCTCTCAGAGGGCACAGAGTGGGGCTGGCAGCCCTGCCAGTCTATGAGGCGGGAGGCGAGTGCAACCTTCTGCTTGGGAAATTGCAGCACAGGGCAAGGATGCTGGCACCGCATGGGGTGGCCTGGGATCTCCAGCTCATGGCGGGTGCTGCAAAGGGCTCCCCTCCAGCCTCTGCTGCTGCTTTTTTACTCTTTATGAGGGACTCTGAGACAGCAAGGACACCACTGTTGTTCTTTCTCCCCACAGGGCATTCGCTTTGATCCAGAAATTCCCCAGACGCTGCGACTAGAGTTTGCCAAGGCGAACACAAAGATGGCAAAGAACAAGCTTGTTGGGACCCCGAACCCCAGCACTCCTCTACCCAGCACTGCTCCTCAGTTCATCGCCAGGGAGCCGTGTAAGTTGGGAGGCATGGACACGCACACACACGCACACACACGCACACACACACGCACACACGCACACACACAGGCACACATGCACACACGCACGCATGCACACACACATGCACACAAGCACACATATGCACACACGCACACACCCCAACTGTGTTAGAATTGGTTGATGTAGTAAGTAGTGAATGCTTTAGTGTTGCCTTCTGACTCTGTTGTGGGGCTGACCACGGGGAGCCAAAGCCAGGCCAGCCTTGGGTCAGGCTACAAGGACAGTCCCAGGACAGGTGGGATCTGCAGTCTGGAGAGCCTCAGCCCTAGGAGGTGGGCCATGGGGCTCTGCGTTCTTCAGCAGCAGCAAGCTATGAAGGAGAAATAACCTGTTAACTCTTGTGCCTTTGTGTGGGGGATTAGGGGGCAGAACCTGTTGGAGGGAACTCCAGGCCCTGACTGCAGAGGCCTTGGCAGTTGACTTTGATGACAACCAGGATGACTGCATCTCTCCCAGCCACCCACAAACCCTGCTGACCATGACCCATTCCTCGGAGGTTTGAGCCATCAGCAGAGTGTGAATTTTGTTCCACAGTCCCTTGGGAGCAGAGCCGATTGTCAGTCTGCCCTTCCATTTAGGGGAGGATGTTAGAGCGTTGGTGTTACCAGCTCAGGAAATGGCTGGTTTAGACAGAAGAGGGATTGTCTTGCAGAGACTTTGCCTCTTCTGGGCACACAAGTACAGGAGCAATGGACCCAGGAGCTCCCAGAAGGAATCCCGATGCTCCTCTATGAGGGACAGAGTGATGTCCACCATGAGGGAGGTGGGGGCGGAATCTAGGGCCCTCCGCAGTGTCCTTCCAGACCTTGGCTAGTGACCCTGGTGGTGTAGCTCCCAAAGTAGGTGCTCTTATAATGGATGAGGGCTGATGATGACCTGGCATAGGAGGGCTCATGGGGGTTTTGCAAATGCTTGTCTGACTTGGTCCTCCCAACCTCCTTGTAAAATCAGATATTCAGGCTCTGTTATCCCCATTTTAAGGATGGATAAATTGATGCTCAGAGAAGTTGAGCAACTGCCACAAGTCCCACAGCTGGTGCTTGGCAGACCAAGTGTCAGAATGCGAGTCTTGCCATGTCTCCTTCCCTTTCCTTCCCCAGTTCATCCCTGGGAAGTCAGATGCAGGAAGGGGTCCTGTACTATAATGTGCCCTTTTCTCCTTGTGTCATAGTATGGCTTCTGAGTACAGCCAGGTCCCCATTGGTGCCAGTGAAGACTTTTATCAGGTGGTCACACGTGTTTGAAGTCAGACTCTTTCGAGTTGTGATTAGGTATTGGATCTGGCCACGTTGAGCCCAGAGAAGAGGGGGCATATGTTGGACAGAGTCACCATCTTTATACGTCACTGCTTCATTGGGGCAGTCTTCCTTGTTTGTTTATGGTTTGGGTCAGATGAACTATCAAGAAGGAGAATATTTTTCAGGTCTGTAGCTGTGCCCTGCACATAACATAATTGGGGCCTGATCAGCGTTTGCTCCCCCTTCCCTCTCCTACATCCCATGATCACAGATATCAAGCCTCCAGGGGCCTCTATCTAATTGAAACCCTTTATTTTATCCAAGAGGAACTGAGGTCCAGGAGGGTTGTGTGAGCCGGCCTAGGCAGCAGGATTTTAACTCTCTGGCTTGGAGTCAGTAGCTTCTGAAAATGCCTCCCCTGTTTGTTCTGCCTGGCCCCAGGGGGCAGTGGCCATGGAGGGAACATCAGGCAAGCAGATTGCACCTCCTGTGCAGGGGAATCCTTACTTGTGAGAGCCATCCAGGGCTGGTTAGCTGCTTGGCCAGGGTGCTGGGTGGAGGAAGGACTGTGAACAGGGACAGGATAGATGAGCTGGCCCTCCCTCCGCTCCAGACCTCTCTCCTCTGGGATTCAGCTGGCACCACCAAGAATCTCCTGAATGCTGCTATTGCAGAGGAAATGAACATGGCCAACCCAGCCTCTCCAAGATGAGAACGGGAACCACTCTGAATGGGCACAGCAGAGCTGCCAACCACTGACCTGCTCCCTTGGCTGAAGGAGCGCTGGAACCTGAGGACTCAACGTGAGGACAGCGAGTGTGCTTTCTGTTGCATGTCCAGGGAAGAAGCTGCGGGTGGAGGGCCCAGAATCAAAGCCAAGAGTCTGGTGCTGCCTCCAGGGCTCTGAGAAGGGATGGTCAGTGTATGCCCATCTCTGTGCTCCAGAAGGACAGCCCTTTGTGTCTTTCCAGTGCCTTTTAGGGAGGTGCTCAGAACCTTGGACAACTCCAGAGTCTTCTTGGCTAGAAGCAGCTGTGGTGTGGGGTTCCCATCCAGGAGAGGCCTAGGCCACAGCCCCCAGAGATTGGACAGGATAAGGAGATGGGCCTGCAGGGTGTGTCCAGAAGGAAATGAAGCATTTGGTTCTTGGACTCCATAACAGAAAACACATGCTGACCAATAATGTGCTTCTGTCACCATCCCTTGTCAAGCCCCTCCAGGAATCATGATGCTGAATGTGTAGATTTCCTTGGTTAGGCATTGGGTTTGGATTGAAGAACCTGGGCCCTGTTTTGGGTCTCAGTTTGCCCATATGTGAAAGGAGAACGTGGGCCCCAGTGATCTTGAAGGCAGGCCTCAGAGCCAGGACCCTTCCATCAAAGTCTAGCCTTTCCCCCTTTTCCACTCCCCACTCCTCACACGTTGTGCTGTCTCAAATCAGTGTCTTTTTTTTAAAGGGTTTTGGGGGGGTTTATGTTTGTTAGCAACAGAACCAAAATACGTTTCATCTTTTCTACACCTGCAGTGTCAGATGCCCAAATGGAAAGGTTAGTATCTGAATGATTCCTCCATTAGGAATGCTGTCTGAGTTGGTATAAGTGGGATTTAGAATTCTGGGTGAGGTTCATACTTCTTTCCAGTAGCTTCCATAATAAACAAATATCATTTAATATTTTAGAGGGCGCGGAAAATGAATGCCACCTGGCCGCATCTTGCCGTCAGGCCAGTTCATTATCTAGGGAAATGGGGAAGTGTGTTATTCGAGACCCTAGAACAGCGGTTCTCAACCTGTGGGTCACAACCCCTTTGCGGGTCAAACAGGGTTGCCTAAGACCATCGGAAAACACATATTTCCTGTGGTCTTAGGAACCGAGACACCACTGCTCTATCCATCTCCAGGTGGGTCCGCCCACATACAGGTACGCCCACATAGGAGTATTAAGGGTCGCGGCATTAGGAAGGTTGAGAACCACTGCCCTAGAAGAATGCTGTAAACGCAGAGGTCATGGAGCCAGGCAACGCCGTGATTTCAGGATTGACCTCTCTGGCATTTCCCAGATCTCATCGGAGCACCTCATCATTCTCTTCACCCCGGGGAGACTGTAGGTTCTCCACACCTGCTCATGCTCTGCTGTCCTTGTCCACATCCTTCTAGAAACCCTATAGAAACGAGAATCTACTCGTCACTCTTGGGACCTTCCTCTGGTTTTTCTCACCTCTCTCCATTTCCAGGGCAGATGATCTTGTTACTCCTCCCTCTTGATTACATTCTAAATTTCTGGCTACTACGAGGCACGATGGAGTGGCTTGAGAGGACCTGGGTTTGAATCGTGCCTTTGACACCAGCTCTGCGGCAACAAAGCAGGTCATTTAACCTCCCTCAGCCTCAGTCTCCTCATCTGCAAAGTGACAGGATTGGACTCCATGGCCTTTAGGGTCCCTCCTAGCTCTGAGTCTGTGAGGCTCTGATGACCACATGCACTTCTGTGAAACTGCTGCAGGAATGGGGATGCGCTATGGCAGGTGTGGCTGAGACTGCACCCTTCCGGTTATGCACAGAAATGGAGCCTACCTCGATGACAAACCAATCACCCAAAAAACAAAGAACCAAAACAAAACCCCTTTTCTTCCTCACTGGCATCTAGACCAGAGAACATCTGGAGAATTTAGAAACCACTGAACTTTTCGTTGTAACTTTCTTCCTTTCCTCTTGTCTTGTGCCCTTCCCTACATTGCTGTGATCATCAAAGAAAGAAACAAGTTATTGAAAGCCCTTGAAGCTCAAATTTTGCTTTTATTAATAGGAATAACCCTTGAAATGTCTTCTAGCTGCATAAGTTGTCACAGGATGCACATGAGCACTTCTCAAAGGGAGAATTATAACTGTTAATAGCCATTGGGAAGATGGTTCCAATTCACCTCTTAAAAGAAAAATGCACATCTAAACAACTCTGCTGTTTCACCTGAAACCCAGCAAATGGATAAGGATAACAAAAGGTAAAAGTCAGACATGTGCACATTTCCATTCTGGGTCCAGCCATTCTAGCAGTGTGTGATTATGCAAGAAAAGCAATTGAACTCTTCACACACTTTGACCCAGAGATTTCACTGCAAGGTGTATGGTGGTGGCATCTTCCAAGCAGTCACTGTCTTTCAAGGGGATCTGAGGCAGATATAATAGACATAGAAATAAAATAGTGACCCTTTTGGTAGTGGCCAGCAGCCAGCGATAGAGCGGGTTCCCACCCATTGAGGAATGGCTGAACAAATTGTAGCACAGGAATGTCATGGAATATTACCCTCCGTAAGAAGTGATGATTCTCAGGAAGAAGTCTGTGAACTAGGACAGAGTGGAATGAGCAGAAGAAGGAAAAGAGTGTGATGACAGCTGTGCAAATGGGGAAAATGATGATACTGAGTGAAGAGGGCTGGGGTTAGGGAGGGTCTAAGTTCAGACTCACCTGGGTCACTGAATTCCTTGTGACCTCTAGGGAAATCACTTTGCCTGCTGTGGCTTCTGTGTCTTCAGCTGTAGAAGGAGTGAGTTGGACTAGGTCATCCATAAGGGTCCTTTTGGTAGTCACTAAACATTTATTAAGCACCTACTACATGCCAAGCACTATGCTAAGCGCTGAGGGTACAAAAGGAGGCAAAAGACAGTCCCTACCCTCAGGGAGCTTACAATCTAATGAGAGAATTAAAATGTAAACAAATATATAGGAACAAGCTATATACAGGACAAATAGGGAATAAGAGGGAAGCTCTGCAATTAACGGTGTGTAGAAGGTGGGATGATAGTTGAGACTTAAAGGAAACCAGGAAGCCAGTGGGCGGAGGAGAGGAGGGAGAGTGTTCAAGACAGGGGGACAGCCAGAGGTGAGAAATGGAGAGGCCGGGGTCAGTGATTGGAAGAGGATACGTAGATGAGTGAGGTCTGAGAAGGTAGGAGGGGGCAGGTGATGAATGCCTTGGAATGTCTAATAGAGGGTTTTGTATTGGATCCTGGAGGTGATAGGGGACCACAGCAGTTTATTGAGTAGGGGGTGATGTGGCTTTCCTTGACTTTAGGGAAATCATTTTGCTAGGTAGACTGAAGTGGTGAGAGGCAAGTAATCAAGGCATGAGGCGATGAGGGGTCTACACCGGTTGGTGGCCACGTCAGAGGAGAGAAGGAGAAAGGCGATCATGAGAGATTCCACAAAGGCAGACTCGAAGGCTTTGGATAAGGAGGGGGAGATGAAGAATCCAGGTTGACTCCTAGGTTGAGAACCTGAGGGCCTGGGAGGATGGTGCTTCCCTGAACAGTAGTGGGGAAGGTGGGCAGCGGGGAGCGTTTGGGAGACAGAGAAGGAGTTGTGCCTTGGACATGCTAAGTTTGAGATGTCTACTGGATGTCCAGTTGGTGATGTCTGAAAGGTGGCTGGAGATGTGAGATTAGAGGGCAGCAGAGAGGTTGGGTCAGGATTGTTAGACTGGAGAATCTTCAGCATAGAGGTGGTCATTAATCCCATGGCAGCTGAGGAAGTCACTGAGTGAAGTTGTGCAGAGGGAGGGGAAAAGTTGACGCAGGTCAGGACCTTGGCGGGCATGTCCAATGAGAGCCCAAGCCTGTGGTCCAGGATCCTAATTACACTGACCTTTAAGCTTCATTCCCAAGGTGGGAACTACAAGACTATTAGTCCGGGCCATGGGGTTTTTATGGAGCAATTTTCTCTTTTATTCTATTTTATTCCCTGTTTTAGGGGAAGGTCCACTGGGCTGGGGAGGGGAAAAGAAGGGGTGTATTCAGAAATAAAGACAATGTGAAAGCAAGTTATCAATCCATTTTCTCTTTTGCAAAGAAATGTCCCCGGGCCATTTGTCTGAGCTCTTGGCCGGCAGAGGCCAGTAGGTCTGGCTCTGTCTATCAGAAGCAGAGGGCAGACAGGTTTGACAAGAGCAGTGTGATGTGGGCTGGGCTGAGGCCGAAGAGGGAGGAGAGCATTGGATTACATGTTGGAAGCCTTCACCTGGACCTTGACTTGCCTCTGGATGGAAAGTCCTGTGAAGACCTTTCTTGGGCATGTTTGCCTGTGAGCCTGTGCTCTGGCTGTGCTATTGACCAGCTTTGGTTTTCCATCACATATATTTCCAAAGACACCCTTTCTGGGGACCCAAGGCAGGGGCTTCCCTTACCACGAGGACAAAGATGATGGCCAGAACAGCTTGGCAGACCCACCCACCCAGCAGGGACCCTATTGGACACCAATGCAATATTCCACACCCACAGGCCCCCACATCTCCAGTGGAAAGAAGATACACTTCCTCCTCTCTTTTGGGGACAGGTTTGGTCCAGTGTGGTCACCCAGCAGCTGTTTCCTTCCCTTCTTGGCGCAGAGAGCAGGAGTAGTCACATTACAGAGGGTCAGCAGCCCAGGCTGGTTAGTGGGCTCATTCCAAGGTTGGTTTCTGACTTGTGAAGAGTAAATATGTTTTATTTCTCTGTGGTTTTTTCTCTCCATCTTCATGAGCAACTAGCTTTCCTCAAAGAGCAGAGATGAGAGGGAGCAGAGCGTCTGTGATAGCCTCTTTGGTTCTAGGGGAGGGTGTGTCTGTGCCCACTGCCCTGCCCTGCCGGGGCCTCTGTTTTGCTCCGTATCTTAGGCTAGGGGAATGAATCCAGGCTCCTGCCACGCTGACCTGTGGAGATGGGCAGGGGCAGGCAGGATGAGCTTGATTCTGTATGGCCCCCAGGGCAAAACCAGGGCCCAAGGATGGGAGGGGCAAGAAGGCCAAATTAGGCTAGGGCAGGGGTTTCCTTTGAAATTGTTTTTGTTCTACCCCCCCCTCCACTCCCCGCCCTTTCCCCTCCCCCCACCCCCATTTCCATTCACGGAGCAGATTGTCTCCAACTGACCCCCTGTGCCACCACCATTTCATCAGCCTGCTTTTAGGAAAAGCTGAGTGATATGTATAGACCTGAGAGTTATCCCCAGGTCACAGGGGCTGCCCTGGCGGGGGGGGGGGGGCTCCCCCACACTGTCAAAGGGCTCGTGGATAGTGGGAAGCAGCCCAGTCCTGGGATTTCTTTCACAGTTTCAAGTCTACATTCTTAGGAAATGAATAAATTCAGCATATTAAAACCCGAATCTCCACGTTGATCTGCGGGGAAGGACCCATGCGGAGCCAGGCTTGGGATTAGGTTGCTATCCAAACAACCTCTCGAGGGGCACCTGGGTAGAGAGATGGGATGAGGGGATCAAGTCTCCTGGTCTATTAATTTGTTTTCCCCAGGAGGTCGTTGGGAATTGGCCCTGCCAAGCCTTTATAGCTATTGGCACGAAATTGCATGAGGGTCGTGGGATTTTATAGCTGAAAGGGACTTTGCTTTACAGATGAGGACACTGAGGCCAGAGAGGGACCACCCAGGTGGTCTGCAAGCCCTGGCAGATTCCAGAGCCCGGTGACTTCCTCTGTGCTTCCTCCTGGGTTGTCCCTCTTTGCATTGGGTTCAAGCCTGGGACCCTGAATCCTGGGGAAGGTTGAGCAGGAGGTGGAGTGAGGAGGAAGAGGGACAAGCCATCTGTAATGCACTCAGAGGCTGAGCTGGGCAGACCTGAGTTTTGTTACGATGGCTGCCAATGACAGCCTCACCTTGGCACCCCAGAGGGCACGCTGACACAGGAAAACTGCCTGTGGTGTTGTCTGTCTTACACTCTGCTTCCGTCGGTCTCGCGAATCCTCTTTGGGGAATTAGTGCCTGCTCAGGGATGATCCCCAGGAGAGGATGCTTCTCTGCCACAGTTAGTGGGGTGGCCCGAGGTTGGAAGATTCGTGCTCCAAGAGACCTGAGATTGTATTTTCTCATTTTACAGATATGGAAACTGAGGCACAGAAAATAGGGACAGGGCTTGCCCCTGACAAGGATTTGAATTCAGGGCTTCTGATGCAGCTCGTCTTCTCTCCCATCTAACATGGCAGGGAGGAGGCATTTGGAAACCAGACCTTTCCTTTATTTATCAAAACCCTAGGAGTAAGCTGCATTGAGCAGATTGTGGGTATTTGTGGTACATTCATAAAAAGATTGCTAGACAGATGGATAGCGAATTTGAAGAGAGCCCCCTCTGCGCCTTGGGCCCGTGCGATCTCCGTCTCCTATGTGAAAGGAAGGGCCGGACTCAGGGGCCATCAGGGTTCCCCCTGGCTCCAGGCCCTGTGGAATTCAGTCCCTGTGCCCTAGGTCCTTCTGAGGGAAGATGTTTGTCCACATGCCCCGGAGGCCTCTGGCCCATTCTCACAGCTTCATAGTCTCTCCACGTATAGCCCCATGAGGTGGGCAGTACAGGTGGGGAAACTGAGGTTCAGAGGGGGCAGCCACATGTAATAAACATGGCGTACAGGCCGTGGACCTAGTTTGTCTGACTCCAGACCCAGGGCTCTTCTCAGAACAGCGTCTTTCCTCCCTTCCTAGACATTTCTTGAAAGAAACCCACAAGGAGGAATGTGGCTAAATGCAGCTGCTAAAACTGACCATCAAATGGTGCTTGGAATGCTTCTGGGCTACCAGACTTGGGGCGCCAAAGTCCTCGGCAGACTGAGTGGGTGTGTCAGCAGCCAAGTTCTGGCCCTGAAAGATGGCGCTCCACTGGGGGTGGTACAAGAGAGACTGGAAGCTCAGTGCTCCTCTTTCCATTCTCCTCGTCCTCCCAACTGCAAGGTGGCCTTGCCCGGAGCTGAGAATGGGTGTGATAACTGAGAAGCGAGCGGACCGGCCTAGCTTCTGCCCCCTTTGTGTTGGCTTGCCAAGTCCTAGAACCATTTTTGCACTTGGAAACAGGATGGAGCATGCTTGTTTACCATCCAGAACTGATGCTCATACGTCGCCCATGACAACGAATGCAGACAAGTGATCTCTCCGTGAGGCATTGCCTTCATCCCCAGCAGGCCGAGCTTGCAGAGAGAGCATCCATCGAGGACCAGCGGCCAGAGCCCCTTTCGTCATTCCCCCTTCTGAAGCCAGATCATGAGAGTGAAGGCTGACTGGGAACTGCCTTAGAGCCAGCCAGCCCATCCATCCAGAGCAAGGCTCGGGTGCATTTTTGGTGCATTGGACCTCACTTTGGCAGCCAGTGAATAAAGCCTGTGGGCCTCTTCCCAGAATCATGTTTGTAAATGAATAAAATACTTGGGTTGCGAAGGAAAGCAGTTAGATTGAAATGCGTTGTCCAAATATTTTTAAAACAAATTCACAGCCCCCAGGTTAAGGACCCTGCATCTAGCCATGGCCCCATGTGGGCAGCACAGCAGTGGGGATGCTGGGAGGGTGAGGATAGAGAAGTGGCCCCATGTTGCGGGCAGAGATCAGTGAGCTTCGTTCAGCAGGACTCAGAGCCCAGCTGAGACTGAGCCGGCCAGTGGCGCATTGACCCCAGTGTGGACGTTTCCCTCCTTCCCCTCGTTCTTTCTCTGTGGTTTGACTGTGGACGGGACAGTCCCCTGTCTGTGCCTAGGGTGATGACTCTCAGGCTGCACTAAGCCCTGCCACCACCTTGCTTTGGGAAGCTCCTTTTATTTGATTCTCCTCAGTGTTTTACACTCATTCCTTGAGTTGTTTTCATGGTAGGAAATCCCCACGTGTGGTGGGGAAAATGGCATCAGTTTAACTACTGAGCCTCTGACAGGAATGGACGGACTCGTGGTGTGTAAGTGAGGAATAACCACGGCTGAGGGGGCCCCTCAGCGGTCACTTTTCCCTTGAGTTGCCCAGGTTTTAATAAAGTGAAATAAAAAGGGAAGCTGGGGGGTGTCCTGAGGCTTCTCACTTGGTTTTCTACTTCCCCAGTTCATGGCAGTTTCTGTTTGATCCCCAGAACTGAGCCTCACCACATATGTGTTGAAGGTTGGCCAGCCCAGAAGGCCTTGGGGAGACTCTTTGAGTGTGGCCTCCTCTCCTGAGAGGCTTGTGGCACTGGGGACAAAGAGAGGCACTGGCCTTGGAATCGGGAAGAGCTGAGTTCAGGTCCTTCCTAGCTGAGGAATTTGGGCACATTAGCCAACTACCAGATGCTCAGGGCAACTCCCTAAGATTCGATTTGCTGAGAAATTAAGGCCTGTGTCTCCTCATCTGCCACAGTGGGGGATGGACCAGACGGTATTGGATGTCCTTTCCAGCTCTGAGGCCCTACCTCGTCCCAGTGACTTTCTCAAGAATTGCTGCATTGCCCCTTGTTTGGAGAAGGCAAGCCTTGGGCTGACCAAGCTTTTTAAAAGCATCTTTTTTGTTGTGATGAGCTTGAAGAAGTAGGACATGAAGGAAATGCTCTTTTTTTCTTGTTCTGTCTCCTCTCAAAAATGTTGAGCCTAGAGCCGCTGCTGCCACTCTGGAGCCATCCCCCAACTTGTGGGCCCGGACATCCCTGTTGTCAGAGCACAGGAGAGTTAGGCCCATAGAAGCGTCGTATCCTCACCTCCCCTGGCTCTTCTGCAGCTGCCTGGCCTCTCTGGTGGGGTCTGAGGAGCACTTGCGTGGGGCCCAGGCCATGCTCCAGGACTCTCACCCCTGTGGCTGGGTCACACGAGCTCCGCATTACCTCTTGGATCCAATGGGGAAGATGAGCGTTCCCATTGGGGAATGTGGGAGCTCAGGCCCAGGGGTTGGGTGAGAGGTATAGGAGCTTGGTAGGATGGAAGGCACCCCAAGGCCTGCCCAGTGTGCCTGGGAAGGAGGTCCAGTGTGGATTACCGTAACTCAGATCCTTGGGTCCGAGCAGCACCATCATTGATGGGTAAACGAGGAGGTGTTCAGTCAGGATGCCCCCCGAGTCCTGCCAGGCAGCCATGGGATGGTGCCATTGGTGCTGCAAGGCCTATGCATAGCTCTGGTTAGGAGACCCTGCTCTCCCAGGCTTCAGGAATCCGAGGGATGGGAACGAGGCCAGGCCGGGGGGGTTGTGGATGTTGGCTGGCCCTGCCAAGCATTCACTGTTTATCTAACTGGAGAGTTAGCGGGGCAGCCTATTAATCTTCTGCATGATTCCAGTGAAGTGCCAGGCCTCCTAAAGAAGCCCTTAAACACAGAAACTCAGGGCTGGAGGGACCTTCAGAGGCCTTCAGGTCAGCCTGTCCTCAAAGAAAAATTCCCCCTGTGATGGAGCCAACAAGTGGGTCTCCTCCGTCCCTAAAGCCCTCTCCAGCGACATCAGCTAGATGATGGGAGCTAGCTGGCATTTAGGGTTTGCAGAACCATTAACAGACACTGGCTCATTCGATCCTTACAGCAACCTGGGAGCCAGGAGCTGTGATTGTCCCCCTTTTAACTGAGGCAGGCAGTGGTGTAGTGACTTGCTCAGGCACTCAACTAGGGAATTATCCGAGGCTGAATTTGAACTCGTCTTCCAGAGTCCAGCACTCTGTCCACGGTGCCCCTTAGCGATCACTGACAAACTGCCCTCTCCTCATAGGACCTGACCCATTCCATGAGAAGGTGGCTCTAATGCGCCCTGTGAGCCTCTTCCTTCTCTCTATCCTCTGACAGTCTCTGTCATGCTTCCCTGCTCTGAGAACAAACGTGTCTTCTCTTCCCGGCTCCTGCAAATGGTCATCCTCTAGCAGGGGCTCCTCCTCTTCCTTCTTTGTTTGTCATTTTGTTTTCTCTTTACTCTGAATGTAACAAATGCCACATGAAATCTACGTACAGGTATACATAGTATCTATATATGTCATCTGTGTACATGGAACGGGACAGAATTACACATGGGATAACTTCAGTGTGTAACTTTCAGAGCTGGCCTGTCTTCTGTTCTCTTCTTCATAGGGGAAAGTTGGCTCCCCCCTCCTTCTCTTCCTCTTCTTTCTCTCCCTCCTCTTTTCCTCCCTCCTCCTTCTCTTCTTCTTCTTTCCCTCCCTCCTCCTTCTCTCCTTCCTCCTTCTCTCTCTCTTCCTCCTCCCTGATCACCATTTCTGTGCTTCCTTTTCCAGTCCAAGGGAATTGTCCTTCTCTGAGAACACAGAAGCAAAGTCAGGGGTTGAGTAGTTCCATTTTCCTCCTCCTGTCCCCCAGACCGGGGGTTCTAGCCTTTCTCCCAGTTTCTGTTTTTTTCCCATGAAGCTAAAGGAAATACACATTTTTAGCAGAGACTTTCCGAGTTCATCTTGGATGGCTTGTGGCTGTTGTTGCCTGTCACTTTCTGGTATGTGGGGCTGTCGCTTTTTTGTTTTCCATAGTAGGGATCATAAGCACGTGAATTTGGAGCTAGGAGGAACCCGTGGAGGGTACTGCCTTTCCTTCCTCCCCATTTTACAGGTGGAGAAACTGAGGCCCAGGGAGATTAAGTGACCCAAAAGAAGAAAATGTAAACTAGGCTAGGGAGGGCCTGGGCACTGAAGGTCAGTCACGCCCGGCTGGGTTCCTGTTCTCCCAGGAGGTGCTGGACTAGTTCTGGGCACGGAATGCCTCTCCTCGCAGTCCCCTGTGATGTTGACCAGGAGGCAGCAAGCCCTAGTCTCAGCATTTGAAGGACCAGGCTGTTCCTTACAAAAATAAACAAGGCAGCTCCTTCTGCAGGAGCCAGTGCGCCACATTCCCGGAACCCTTGGCCTGGCCCCGGGCAGACATGAGTGCACAGTGGACACCAGGGGCTAGATGAGGAGGACAGGCTGGGCGGCAAGCTCTGGTGTTCCTGACCTCCACCCTCCCACCCGTCCCTGGAGGTCTCCCCTCACCTCTAGGAATGTGATGACGCCGACACATTTCCCAGGACCCCGAGAGCGGGCCGGCAGAAAGTCAGCACTTTGTTTCTTTGCTTCCCGGGGCCCCCTCTCAGCAGGCCAGGGCCTGAGGGGGAAAAAAGCGGGCTCCCATTGGACTATCAGCTCACCAGGCACAGGGATCAAGCCATTTCCCCCCTGTCAGGCATTTTGTGTAGAACACAGTTCTCTTCCCACTGTATTTTAAACCTTCCACCCCCTCCCCCAAATTATATGATCTTATTAGAAGCAGTGCTCCATGGGAGATAGAGCGTTAGCCTTAGAGGCATAAGAGCTGGGTTCAGGTCCAGTCTCTGGCCGAGCTGCCCTCCTGCATTAATGCCATCACAAGCCTGCCCCAGACATGAAACAAACTGCGTTTCTTATCCAAAGCGGCCTAATCAGATAAAGAGTAACGTGCTATTTGGGGCTGGAATCCCCACACCCATAGGCATGTGCCAATTGAGTAGCTAATTGGAAATGAATTCTTGTTTGACTGGGAGAATTCCAGAGGCCAGTGCCCGGCCACAGCAATCCCTCCGGGCTTGAACGCATGCTCTCTTTCCTGCCTTGTTTATCACCCAGAGCTCCTAGGGATGTCTTTTCTCCCTTTGATGATGTCCTTAGGATACAGTACAGGTAATGAGGTCTCCATCAAAGGATACAATGTGACGTATTGCCAGATTGCTTTCCAAGCAAACTGCCCAAATGCTCAGGTCCACCAACAATGTAATTGTGTGCCCATTTTTTCTAAGACGGAGCTGCGCAGCCGCTGTCCCGGGGTATATTTTTTGGTAAATATTTTCAGTTACGATGTTCACCTTGGCTTTCTAACGTGATGAAAGGTCATCCTTGGCCTTTCTGTCGACCTTATGTGTGTCAGTGACTTGAGGGCTGCCGTCAGGCCCTCCTCAGTGAGTCAGTTAGTTGATATTGATATTGAGTCATTTTTCAGTCACGTCTGACTCTCTGTGACCCCATTTGGGGGTTTTCTTGGCAGAGATATTGGAGGGGTTTGCCATTTCCTCGTCCAGCTCATTTTACAGTTGAGGAAACTGAGGCAGAGTGAAGTGACTTGCCCAGGGTCACACAGCTAGTGAGTGTCTGAAGCTGGATTTGAACTTGAATATTCCTGACTCCAGACCCAACACTCCATCTACCACACCACCTGGCTGCCCAAGGACCTCACTACTCAGCCCCAGACAGTTGAGGGGTGTGTTTCCTATATGTTTTTGGCACTGTGCGTTTTCATGCTCCTCGTATTCTGAGATCACTGAGGCTCGTGGCTCCCTTCAGACCTCAGCTGCATTCCTGCCTCTTCCAGGAAGCCCTCCCACCCTCTTCCTTCTCCAGCTATCTGTAGCTTGTTCATACAGTCTCTCCATTAGACTGGTAGCTCCGTGGGGCAGGACGTTTGTTTCTGCTGTCTTTGGCTTGTCAGCACTTCCCGCCATTTCGTGTGCATCGGGGGACACCTGTGCTCCCCAGACCTCTCCTCTGATCCCATAGGAAGAATGATTGGATTGGAATCTTAGGGCTTGCATTCAAATCCTGGCTCTGCTACTGACTGCTGGTGTGACGCTGGGAAGATCAATTCCCTTCCTGGGCCTCAGTTCTCCTGTCTGTAAAAGAGGCCAATCCCTGAGGGCCCTTCTAGCCCTGACTCTGAGGAATGAGGCCAGATGCCAGAGTTGACTCTGGGCTTCCTGCTGTCCAGATGAAAACCCGTTGGGTAGAAGTGTGAGCCTGGCCGAGGGGAGGGGCTGGTCCTAGACTTGTCCACTGCATCCCTAGCATTGTGGTTCCTGAGGCACTTGGGCCCATCTCGGTGGAGATTTTCAGCTCCCCTGGGCTCCCCTTTGAATAAAGCACCTGAACTGTTTCCACATGAAGCAGCAAGTGGGCCCATGACCAGGGTCCCAGGGGTGGCCAGAGCCCAATGGGAGTGACCCCAGTGTCTGGCCTTGTGATTTAAATGATGGGCCAGAGGATCCTTGAAGTGCGTGATCCTGTCCTCTTTTTTGGCCTGTTAGCTGGGGGACCACCATCCGGAGATACCGCCTCATCTCCAGACACCGAGCCTTTGCCTTGGCTGTCTCCCACCCCTGGGATACCCTCCCTCCTCATCTCTACCTCTGGGCTTCCTTCAAGTCTGAACTCCCTGCTCTTGTCCCATCTTCCCCCCACCCCACCCCAGTTCTAGTGCCTCTTCTCTGCTGGCTCTGACTGCACCTGGCCCAAAAGTTGTTTGTATGTTGTTTGCACACTGGGTCATTAGCCCAAGCATCTCGAGAGCAGAGACTGCCTCATGCCTTTCATTTCACTTGGCACAGTGCCTGGCATGTCATAGGCACTTAATCCCTTGCCTCGGTTTCCCTCTGGGTAAAATGTGGCTGTGGGCCCAGATGCTCCCCAAGGCCCGTTTAGCTCTGGCCGACTGCCCCCCAAAGTTGGCTCTTTCTGAGGCCTCGTTCAGGGGATGGGGAGCGGCCCCTCGTTGGGGGAGGCCTCACAGGGGGACACACTTTGCAAGTCCTCCCAAGACCTCCCCTGACCACGAGGCCGGTTTGTTTTCCTAAGTCTACAATGGATTCTTTTTCATTAAGAATACTAGGAATGGAATTTTTCATCAGGCCCAGGCTTTCTCAACTGTTGCTGTTAACTGTTTCCGGCTGAGTTTTTTCTGTTCCTCTCTGGCTGTGTTCCTCTCTCCTCCTGTCTTCTAGAACACTAGGCACGCTTTTGAAAGTGTTTGGTGAAACATTTCCACCTACCCTACGGTCTTGTTTTATCTGTACCTCAACCCTGTGCTGTGTAGTAGGGTAGAGGCCCACAAAAGGGAGGTGGTTTGTCCAATGGCTGGTGGATGGCGCAGCCATAGGATGAGGTGTCCCATGCTCTCAGCACTCCTTTGGTCAGGGTATCACAGAAGGGGCTCATCCCAAAGGCTTAAGTGATGGGAAATGTCTTCGCTCCTGGATGTCTCCATTCCTGTGGCTTCTAGGTAGTGGAAGGGCACTGGGCTGTTGGCTTCCCGCCCATAACCTGTACTGGGTCAAGCTGGCCAATTCAGTATACCCAGGACAAAGTACCATATGTGCAGGCAAGGTTGGCTAAGACTAGACCTTGCCCTCAGGATGCTCACTGTCTCTTGGCGTAAGCTATAAAGACAGAGCTGTGACACCCAGTATTTGATTCTAAGTACAGTGGAGGGATAAAGAAGAAAGGACTGGAGGCAGTCGGAGGACAGGAAGGTCATTACAATGACATGGAGTGGAAGAGCTGGATCTGAGAGGACTGCCTGGAGGAGGTAGCATTTGAGTTGGGCTTTAGAGGTGAATTCAACAGGTGGCACCAAGCACAGCGTGTACAAAGGTACTGAGGTGGGAAATGGGCATTCCACTTGATTTCTGCATATCTGTTACGGTTGAGTGAGCATCAGTTGGAAAATTAAACAGCGAGAGAGAGCCTCACCTAATGAAACAATTGAACACACTTAGCAAGGCCAGTCTGATGAGATTAAAGTTAGCTTGAAACCACATGGAATGTTCTGGGTGTGAGTTGGAATGGCGCTTAGCTTCCCATGAAGATGTGGCCGGAAAGAAAAACCGAATTGTATAAGGTCATAAGAGATTGTGAGGGACAGAAAGCAGGATTCGAAGCCAGGTCAGAGGGGTAGCCGAGACTCAGCGAAAGCCTGCCATTGAAGGGCCATCCCGTTGAGAGTCTTCATGTATGAGGCAGAAATGAAGGGCTGGTCAGGGTTAAAGATTTGTCTCCTGTTTCCTGGTACTCGATTACTTGATGTAGACTGAATATCTTAAAATAGCAGGCTGGCTAAAATGGATAATCTGTAGAAATGATGACTCTTATCATGGCCTCAAAGCCCATTCCACCGAACAGCTGTAATATCTTTGTTTTCAGAAGCAGGAGACTTGGCTCTCCCCAGCTGGTTTCCACTGGATGCGGCTCCCCGGAGAGGTGCCTGCCCTGTTAGGGGTGACTGGCTGGCTGTGTGGGACCGTGACTGAGAACACAGTGTCCTGGGCGCCGGCCCAGCACCCTGTCAGAGGGGCTCTTGGCACTAGAGAGGCAAAGCTCCAGTCCTAGCTGGGTGATCCCAGGCTGGGAACGGATGTAGAGTCCCTCGTCTCCCTTCCTGACTGGCCAGCCTTCACAGACACACATTGACCCACAGAGGAAGTTGGGGGTCGGCAGCCCTACCCTGACAAGTGAGTCCTCGACCCCTCGGTGCTAAGGTGCTAATGCCCCTGCTTCATTCTGGGCCTCTGTGGATTCTCGAGGTGGGCCCAGATCAGGCAGCAGGGCCTGTTCCTTCACTTAGTAAGTGAATAGCTTGGTCCCCTGCTTTCCTGGAGAGACCAGTGCTGGCTGGCCAACCTCGGAGCGGCCTCCTTCCTGGCCTCTGCCGCTCCCTGACTGGCCTTTTACAGTGAAAGCTGTGGTCTTCTGCACGTGGGCGGGCTCTCCTGCCAGACTGCATTTCTGTGGAAGCCTCTCCTCCCCAGGTTTTGTCATGTCCCCTGACTTGGCCTTGGCCTCTTGCAATCCCTTGTCCGGATGGTGCTGAAACAGCAGCAGCCATTTCTGGTCCCCCTGGCAAGGCTGCCTTTGCCAAGTCTCGGTTCCACAGGCTGCTGAGGGGAGCCGCCTGACTGTCCCGCCCTCCAGGCTACACCCTCCCCAATCATTCACCCACCCATGCATTGTTTCCATCTGGGTCCCCTCACTGACTATTCTGCTCAGCCCCATCAATTCCCAGCTGGGGCCTTAGTCCTTGGAAGGGGGAGGACTTTGCCAATTGTGGAGACTTCATATGCTGGAGGTGGGATCTGATGGGAGAGCTCTGCCCCCCAGCATTCCTGGCATTGCCCGTCTGATTGGTTCAGACCCACAGATGATGCAACAATGTAACACTGATGATGCAACAATGTAACACTGATGTGATACAGTGGCAGTGATCCCAGTAGTAACCACTAGTGTTCAGATAACACCTACCACGTGTCTGATGCTGTTCTAAGTGTGTCACTCGTCTCCTCTCGTGTGATTATCCCAGCAACCAGAGACGCTGGGCCTATTAGGATCCTCCTTTACAGTTGAGGAAACTGAGGCGGGCAGAAAAGGCGGGCCCGGGGTCACTCTGCCAGGAAATGTCTGAGACTGGGTTTGAACTTGGATCAGCACCATGCTCCCTGTGCCCCCTCCCTCTCATTCTAATCAGCCCCAAGGCCCCCTTGGCCTTGGTCCCGTTACAGCAGCGGTTCTCAACCTGTGGGTTGTGTTTAATTTGTAACAACAAGAATACATCCTACGTATCAGATATTTACATTATGATTCATAACAGTAGCAAAATTACAGTCATGAAGTAGCAACAAAAATAATTTTATGGTTGGGGGTCACCACGACATGAGGAACTGTATTAAAGGGTCACGGCATGAGGAAGGTTGAGAACAGCTGTGTTACAGGATGGCTCGTGCAGGCCTTGGGCCTTTCTAGGATGTGCCCAGATCAGGCACTGGAGCCGCCACTCGCTGGAACACGTCCCGCTTAGCGGTGGCAGCTGGTCAGTTTGCTCTGGGAGCAGGGCCTCCCCACAGGTACTCAAGTCCTCCCTTGTTACTGGAGCTGCAGGCCCAGAGTTTGACCAGCCAGACCTTCTCCCGCCTGTCTGGCCAGGCGGATTTCTCCTTACGTCATTTCCAGCTGCATATCAGCTGGGTTGGCTTACTTGTCCTGTGTGCCCGTATTCCGTTCCATTTGCTCCAGCTGTCCCCTCCCGCCCCCTTGTCATTGAGATCCTTCATTCCCTTCTCGGCTCAGCTCCAGAACCACATCCCCTGTGAGGCCCTTCCTGGTGCTTCCCCTTTCCTTCACATTACATAGCGCTCACTGTAAGGCAACAAAGCCCTGTACATAGCAGGTGCTTACTAAATGTTTATTCAGTAAACATTTATGAAGCACTTGCTGTGTGCCAGCCTCTTGGGATACACATATGAAAAAAGAAAGGCAGTCTCAGCCCTCAGAGAGCTTACAGTCTATGGAGGGCGGGGAGGGGGGGAGCCAGAAGGAGGGAGGGAGGCCCCTGTGGTGGGCTGGGGGAGGCGTTTGGCCTAGCAGAAATGAGCCTGTGAGCTCTCCCTGCCCGGGGCATATGCTCCGGCAGAGTGAGGATGGCTTCACTGTTGCCTTTGTGCCCCAGCGCCTTGCACGCGGTCGGCGTGTGCTACTGGATTGCAATGACCAGTCGCTTCATGTCTGCCAGCCGCAGTTTCATCGGCCAGATGGGGGTAATTGTAGTGCCTGCCTCCCAAAGTGCTGAGAGCCCCACGAGACAGGACTTGTACAGCGCTGTGTGAATCTTTGTAGAATCTGTGTGATTCTGGCTGTCTCTGTGCTGTTATTATTCATTATTAGTTCAGGTTGTGGCTTGGCCACCTCCTCCCGGCCTGAGTCACTTCCTCCCTTTGGTCCTCCGTCACTGTGTAAGACTCGGGCTCGGCTTATTTCCACTAGGTGAAGGCCCTTCCGCTGCTGAGCTCTGGCCATTTTGTCCGGCTGCCCCAGACCTGGGATGCTCTCCCTCCCCGTCTCTGACCACTGACCTCCCTGGCCTCCTTTAAAATCCCACCTTCTCCCAGCCTTTTCATTGCAGACCTCCCCTTTGCTGATGATTCTTCCTGTTTATAGCATGTTTTTAGACATGTATTTGTGTGTTTTCTGACCATCTGATTATAAGCTCCTTGAGGGCAGGGACTCTCTTTTTGGTATCCCCAGCACTTATCACAGTGTATGGCACATAGGAGGCCCTTAATAAACGTTGATTGATTGGGTAATCCCTTCCAGCTCTAGGTCTATGGTCCTGGGCCATTGGCATCAGAGAGGGCAGCGGTAAATGGGATGGTCAGCCTTGGTTCTTAAAGTAGGCGCTGATGCTCTTGTATGTCCCTTTCCCTTCTCCATATTGCCCTCCCTGCCTAGCCTGTGCCATAGGACCCCCCTCATAACAGCGAAGGAGGAAAAGATGAGACATTGCCCAGGTGTGCTGGTGTATGTGGCCCCTTGCACCCTGGGCCAGGCTAACAATTCTCCATGGCTGGCTTTTGTATGACCAGGCCATCCCTCATGGCTCTCCCAGAGACATCGGCCTCTTTCTCCCAGCCCCACTAATTGTTCTCTCTCTGTTGTCCCCTACGTCTCCTTTCCATGCCCAAGGCCTCCTGCCCTGCCTCGGGGTTCCCCCTGCCAGGAGCCTCCGGGGCAGCTGCAAGCTCCAGAAGCTGGCGGTTGTCTCGTTGTGGCCCATCCTGGCCTCCAAGGGTCACAGTTGGGTGGGCCTGGGCCCAGGGAAGCTGGTTCTTCTTTCGACCCTTGCTCCTGGTGCCCACTAACCCTGTGCTCCCTCTTCTTCTCTTGCAGATGAGCTCACAGTGCCTGCACTTTATCCCAGCACCCCTGAAGTGTGGGCCCCGTACCCTCTGTACCCAGCGGAGTTGGCGCCTGCTCTACCCCCGCCTGCTTTCACCTATCCCGCTTCACTGCATGCCCAGGTAATTCGGACCCATCGCCACGACCTGACTCACTCCAGCACCCGTCCTTTCAAACTTGGCTCCCTCGAGTGCACAGAACAACTAACCCCTGTCCTGCTAACAGAACTACCTTCAAGAGATGAATGATGACCTTGACCTTGACCTGAAGCCATCCCCCTCCCAGGCTTGGGAGGCAGGACGGACACAAGTGATGTCTGTCACCCACTGCCTGATCAGTTTCCAACACCTTCTCCCTAATGATCTCACCTTCATCTCACCTGAGGGGCTGGGACAGGGAAGAGAGCATCAGGTAGCCAGAGGCTGTAACAGGACTGGGGCATTAGACCACCTGGCGCATGTGCACAAAGGGGGCAGTGTTTGTGTAGAAAATGGTTTCCCAGAGTGTGTGGGAGCTCATTTCCAGGGTCACTGAGATCCAGGTATCCTCTACTCACAGGAGGACAGGATTTGGGGGTGGCCCCCTTGGGTTATTTCACAGAGTCCAAAGGACAGACTAGTTGTCATGGTGATTTGGGGGCAATTCTCTGAGATCCTGTAGGCACATCTTCCCAGGGCTGCACAGTCAGACCTCATGAGGCCCAGGCCTCCTTCCTGTTCTTTGTCTTCTTTAGAAATGACCCATCGATGGCTCTCATTAGTTAGCCTGCAGTGTCTCCTCTAGGCCCCTGTCCCCCTCCCTCTCAGAAAAACTGAGGCCTTAACCTTCCCACATTTCCCAGACAAGCACACTGGCATCCCAAGAGAGGAAAGGACTTTTCCAAGGTTATACAGGTAGTGTGAAGTGAGCCAGGCTTCGGACCCTGAGCTCATCCCCTGATGGAGCTCTGCCTCCCAGTCTGCTGATAGCCTCAGAGGGAGATCTCAACAGGTTCTGCCCCCTTTCTTCTTTCCTCCTAGGCCCCTCCTTGGTCACCATCTGGCCTACCACACCTGCTCTTTGTTCTGGGGGAAGATTCAGGGCTTGCCCTCGTGGTCCCTGACTTACAGAGTCCTGGAAAGAACTTAGGCCTGTGAGTTCCCCCCTGCATTTTACAGATGAGGAAACTCAGACTCAGGTCCCACAGACAGTAAGGTCAGACTGCTGGCTCCAGGCTCAGCCCCTTCATGGCTCCCCAGGCCTTTGGGGACCCTTTCTTCCCCAGATGCCAGCCCCCGTGTTTTGCCAGAGCCCTGATGCACCTCTCCTGGGACCCGTGACCCTCCCAGTGACAAAAGAATGATGTGTGTGACCCTGGTTCCTGCAGAGGGAGAGGCTCCTGACCAGCCAAGGAAGCCTTCAGAGGCCCGTGAGCTCTGTGTCTCCAGGAACTGTGGGAGGGCCTTGAATGAAAAATCCTAATTTGGACTGGAAACATGCACAGCACGCCATGACAGCAGCTTCCGGGGGCCCATCCTGGGCCCAGCGTGTTTGTTTTCTCCAAGAGGAGATGGTTTGTATCACCAGGAAAAGATCTGTCCAGTGAGTCAGGGGATGGCCTGGCTCCCCCAAAGCCAACCGGAGGCTGCTAGGCCCTTGGAGGCTTTCTGCATAGCCCACCAACAAAGCTGCAAGGTGGGGACCTTCGCCACCAAGCCCAGCAGAGATGTCCTGGGAAGGAGAGAAGAGATGGACTTTGGGAGGCTCTTCCTTGTCTGGCTGGAGATTCTGGGAAATTCAGTCCATGCCCAAACCAAGCATCTTTCTGGGCTCCACTTTTTGTGTCTATGCATATATGATAGTGTTGGGTACTCTGGACTGAAAGCTGCAGCAAATTCTCAGAGCCCTAAGATATCCTGGGAACACCTTGTTCTTCTTGGGTCACTGGGGAAACATGGGCCCCCAGGCCCTGCCTCAGCCTCCCAGAAGGCCCCCTCAATCCCCCCCTAAGTCCTGCCATGTCTGTAGACTTCTCCCCCTTCTCTGAATCTGGCCTGTGCACCCCCCCCCATCCATCTCCACACCCCCCCCCCCCTTTTCCTCTTTCCTTGGCTTCCCAATCTTCTCTTCCACCTTGTCCCCTTTGCCCCAGGGTCAGGTGGGAGACTACTCCCACGTGATGAAGCCAAGCCCTCCATCTCCCCTGCTGATCTCGCCCCCTGCTCCATCCATCATCCCCCTTTCCTTGCGCTGCCCGAATCTTGCCAGCTGATGCTCTTCCTTCTCTTGCCTGCTGCCAAACTCCTCAGAAGAACTGTCTGTACTCTTTATTCTGAAAAAATTTTCCATGTTGTCTGTGTGCTTTGTTTTGACATTACAAATATTTCCAGAATTACCCACATTCCCCGAGAGCACTCTTGTAACAGAGTAAAACTAATAATACAGTGCCCTCCTCTGGAAGTGCAGGCAACATCTGGCCCACCCCTGCCCCTGCCAACTCTCTCCTTTGTAAGTGTTTTCTTTAATTAGCAGAAATGTATTTCCTCTCCCTCCCACCTTACCCCCATCCCACTGGAGAAAAAAAGAAAACCAAATTCCCGCGGTGTGTGGGCATTCGCCCGCTCCTGCCAGCAGGGAGGAAGGCGGTGTGCTTCATCATCGGCCCTTCGCCATGGCGGATGGGCGTCGTGCCGGATGGGCATCGTGCCGATTCCTCGTGGTCTTTGCGGCTGCTGGCTTTTCCGTGCTGTAACCCCGGGCTCCGGGGGCTGCTTGTTGATTCCTCCTCAGTGTATTCAAGTCTTCAGGGCTGGTCTTTTTTATAGTATTGACATTACAGGAGAGCTTGTTCTCCTGGTGCTGCCCCTCCGTCCGGCATCAGTTCATACAAGTCTTTCTAGGTCCTTTTAAAATTGCCTTCTTCCCGTGTTTATTATTGTACAGTGTGTACCGTCATGTGAAGGCAGCCTGTGAGGGACCTCACCCCTTCAAGTCTCAGTTTCTTCCTTCATAAAACAGGAGAAGGGAATAATACCTCTGGCCTCTCCCCTCTTTGGGATTTTAGGAGGCAGATTATTTATTATATTATTATAACAATCATGTTTTATATATATTACATATGTTATGTATTAAATTATATCTCAGGTGTTTGCCCACCTTAAAGTATCATAGAAATGATGTTACTTTGACCCTCCCTGCCTTGACTTCCCTACCATGCCTACATTCTGGCTGTCTTACCAGTCTGCCAGGGCTACTTCCTTTGGGTTACCCATGTGGCCTTTCTTCTGTCTATAGCTTCCTTTGTCTTCCTGCTGCTGCCAGCTCTCCCCTCCCTTGACCTCTGGGATGCTGCGTCCCCCTGGCTCTCCTCTGGGCTTTCTGAATGCTCCATCTGCTTCTTCTCTGGCTTTTCTTCCTACCCTTGTACTCAAGGTACCCTCCTCACTCCACTTTTCTTCTCTTTATATGATCTCCCTGGGCAATCCCCTCGGTTGACAAAAGATCATAGGCTCATCAGTCTAGAGATAAAGAGGGAAGAGGGGGAGCTCTGCCAGAGCACACCGTTCCCCCCCCCCCCACACACACACACATGGATAACTCCTGGATCCATAGACTGAGCTGCCCCAGTCTCTTTGCTGAGTGAATTCCAGCTTCTGCATGGGCAGTCCCATCAGCACTCTGAGTTACCTCCTACAAGCTACTCCTCTTCCCCACTAAGCCCCACCAGCCCTGCTCCACACTTTCCTCTGGCTGTTTGTGAATGCACCCTTGTCCTCCCAGTCACCCAGCTTCATGTGCTTGGATGTCCAGCTCTTAATTCTGCCTTCTGCCTTTCTCCAAATTTCTTTTACTTCTCCATCTGCATTGGCTCTTCACGTATATCTCCTTTCTACTCACCCAGACAAGTTTAAGCCTTTCTCACTTCTCGTCTAGACCGTGCCTCCCATTTATGGTCTAAAGTACTGCTGATAACAAATCTTTAATAGCATCTTTATTAGTGAACGACTGTAAAGAATGTTTTATCAGTGCATTATGTTGCCCTGGGGTGACTTGCCCAGTGTCACACAGTTGGTAAGGTCAGAGCCCGGATTTATGCTGTGTCTTCTTGGCTCCCAGGGTCTGTGCTCTTTGCTCCATGCCATGCTCTCCCAACACATCCCATCATTTTTGTCGAGTTTCACAGAATGAAAAAGCAGGGAGCCACCGGTCTGGACAATGATAGTAGCTTTCTGAGCGGCCCCCTTGGCTCTCGCTCCTCTCATCGAATCCCTCCTGATGCCAGAATAACGCTCTGAAGGCACAGGTTTGCCCCTGTCCCTTGCCTACTCGCTAATTTTCCTAGTGCCCCCAGCATCAGATACAAATTGTTTTGCCAGATGTTCAAGGTCCTCAGCAGTCTGCCGTTAGGCTGCTTTTCCAGCCTTGTTTTAGAATGCCCCTCTTCGTTTTGGCCAAACGGGTTCACTTGCTCTTTTCCAAGTTTGATGGCCGTCTCTGACATTGCTGTATTTGCTAGACCATCCCCAGTGTCTGAAATGCACTTGCTCTCAGAATCTTCCTTCAGAGCCCAGCTTAGATGCCACATCATCTGTGAAGCCATTGCCCATCTCTGCCTTCTGCCTAGCTGTCAGTTCTCTCTCCTCTCCTCCCTCCTCCTCCTCTTTCTTTTGCCTTCCCCTTCTCTCTCTCCTTTTTCCCTTTTTATGCTTCCTCTCTCTCCCCCTCACTCTCTTCTTTCTTTCTCACTCATCTCTCCTTCCTGTTCTCTTCTTCTCTACCTGCTCTTCCTTCCTTCCTCTCTCCCCCTTCTTCTTCCCCACCTTTTCCTTTTTCCTCACTTACTTTGCACTGACTTAGCTGCTTTTCTTTCCCAAGGAGAATGTAGCGGTCTCATGTGCAGAGATGGGTTGTCACATAGCTTAGGGTCTTGAATGCAGTAGATGCTCAGTAAGTGTGTGTTGACAGGGTGAGATTTGTGCTGCTTCTGCATTACGGAATTCCCGCATGTTCCAGAATTTTGGCACAACGATGGAGAAGCCCACGCAGGTGGGAAAGGGCTGGCTGGTGCCTGCTCTTCTCCTACTAGCTTTGATAAATGATAGTAGGATTATAGATGTTGAGCATGAAGTACCTCAGAAGCCATGAGGGTCAGTACCCTCATTTGATGGAAGAAATAGGCCCAGAATGCTGCAGTGACTTGTCCAGGGTCACACAGCTGTAAGGTCTGAGCCCGGCTTTAGAGTGTGCTTCCTGACTCCCAAAGCCCGTGCTTTCTGCCCCCTTGCCCTTTGACCACAGCTAGCCAGTGCTCTGGGGAGGTCACTTTGTCCAGTCCCCGTCTCTCTGCTGCACCACAGTGTTTCTGGAATCCAAGTAGGTGCTGTTGGCCCCTGTCCATGGATACACAAGTCGTCAGAAGTTCTTGAAGTCTTTTTGCTACTTTTGGAAACTGGAGCTTGTGAACCTGCCTTTGAAGAAGAATGATGGTGACAAGGTGGAAAAAACAGATTACCTCCCGATGGAGTCATGTTTTATTCAGGCTCCATGATGCCAGCCGGCCGTCCGCACCAGCCCAGAGAGTGGAGCAGCAGCCTCCAGAGTGTGAGGCCGCAGTGGCTGCTGGGGCTTCCTGCTGCCAGGCACTTCTTTCCTGCTCACTGAGCCCGGCACCCTGGCCCCACTAATGGCCCTGGACAGCAAACATAGTTAAAAATTAACCAAGGAAAATATTAAATATGAATAGCCAGCACCGAGCATGGCCTCCGTGTGCCACAAGGGCTTATTCGCTTGGGCGCTCTCACCCGGTATGCCTCGTTACTGGGCTTCTGTCACGTCCTCATGCATTTTCTCCACTTCTGCTGCTGCCAGGCCGGCGTGTCCAGCTGGGATGGGCCGTGAGGTGGAGGGCTCCAAAGCCCGGTCCTCGGCTTCTCTGGTCCTCTGGCCCAGGTCCTCGTGTTACAGAGGGACGAGGTGGCCCAAACCACGACCAAGGACTTGCTGAATTCAGGTCAGGCAGGTGACAGACATTAAGCAGCAGGAACAAGTCCAGCCCAAAGCCTCACACTCCACAGCTGGAGCCCTCACCACTACAGTATGTTGCCTCCCTGGATGTGGGCCCCCAGATCTGTCAGGTGGGAAAATCATGGGTCTCTCCTCAGTCCTGGAGTTGAGGGCAGTGTGGCAAATGAAGTCTGGGCTGCTTGCTAGAGTTGGGCTGCTTGGACCTTGAAAATGGTGTCCAGAGGGACAGAAAGGATTTAGTTCGATCTCCAAGCATTTATTAAGCACCTTCTGCATTCACAGTCTTATGCTTAGCACCCAATGTACAGAGCTGGAGACTGCCCCAGTCCTTGCTTAGAGCTGGGAGGGAGAAATCAGTTCAGGGTTTCAGCAGTTTGCCTGAGGTCACACAGGCAGGATTTGAACTCAGCTTTTCTGCATTGTTGACTCACTCCTTCCCTGGGTTGTGCCTCATTAATGTTTTCATTTCTTATTTCAAGAGTAATAATGCCAGTGGCCAGAATTCATGTAACACTTGAAGGTGACCATAGAAGGTACGCCTCGTTTTTTTTGGCCTGTGTATTAGGAAGCCTTGCTCTAGGAACCAAAGGAGTAGAGATAAGGTAAATTGTAATTGGGGACCAGCCTCCACCACCTGTGGAGGGGTGGGAGAACAGGGCGAGACCTTTATGCCAGGTCTAGGAGGAGCCCCTGATGGGGGCCTTGAATGACGGGTGTTTGCAGGTGGGAAGGGGAAAGTCTGGTCAAAGGCGAGGGGACGGCAGGAGCAGAGACATGGAGAAAGGTGCAGTGAGAGCGTGTGGTGAATGATAGTGGCTATCAATACCAGGCCCTGGGCTTCCTTGCGAAATTGCAGTCGGAGAGCCCGGGACTGGTGGCATCCTGTCCCTGGGATCTGCCAGCTGTAAAGACAGAACTGCCTAGACATAGGCAGGGGAGCAGTGGGCAGAGCGCTGGGCCTGCCGTCAGGAAGCCCCGAGTTCAAATGCAGCCTCAGACAGTTGCTGTGTGACTCTGGGCGAGTCACTTAACCTCTGTCTACCTCAGCTCCTTCAGCTGTAAAATGGGAATCATCATAGCCTTTCCCTGCCAGGGTTGTTGTAAATATAAATGAGATCATAATTAGAAAGCTCTTGGCATACAGGAGGCACTTAATAAATGCCTGTTGCCCTCCCATGCTCCTCCCAGTGGGACGGTGGGAAAGGTTCAAGCCGATAGATGCCGCTGACATTGTAAGCAGAGTCCTGCCGTGGAACCTTGTTAATTAATGCCAGTCGACATCACCTACTGTGTGCCCTGCACAGCGCTAGTCACTGGAGGGCCAGCGCCTGTTCTGACTGAACCACACGTGGAGTGGCCCAGAGCAGGTGGCAAGGGCCATTGGATAGAGCGTCCCCAAGGTTCTGAGGCTTGTAGCGGGGTGGCAGAGAACGCCCCAAGGGGCACGTGTGTTGGTGCGGTGACTGTGTGAGTGGTCCCTGAGGTCCAGGGAGGACAGTCAGGCCAGGGTGCTAGATGGAAGGCAGGCTTCCCCAGGATCACCTTTCCTTACACAGCAGTCAGGCCATCTTCCTTTTCTCCTTCCTTCCTTCCCCCATGAGCCCTCCTTTCTTTCTCCGATGCCTTGATCACGTCAGGTGCCGAGCACCTCTGTCAGCCCCAGGGAGGCACCAGTTCTCACTAGCCCTGCACCAGGCCTGCCCCCCATCTCCTGTGTGTCGCCTCTAGGTCCCCTGGCCCCCTCCTGTAGCAGGGAGTCTGTTCCCCCTTCCCTTCCTTCACCACCTGTCTCAGGAAGGCCACTCCAGCTCTGCTCTTTGCCCAATGAGCAAACGGATTCAGATGCACAAAGCCGTGAACCACGGGTAGGTATTTGGCTTCTTTCTCTCTTTGTTTTTTGGCTCCGTGGGAAGCTTGGACTCTGATTCCTATGGGCCACACTCCTCATACGTGTTTAAACATGTCTACAATGGTGCTAAGTGGGCTCGGGTGTCTAGAGGGGGTAGCCCGAGGTGAAGAATGGCCAGCTTTGGACATCCTCCGGGGCCAGTTTCCTGGCACCCTCTGTGGTTCCATTAAAGTTTCATTGTGGCATTGAGCCCAATGACCAGAATGCAGAGGCCCATCTCTGCTGAGAACAAGAAGGTGCCTCCTCCCTGCCTTCGGGAAGTGATGTGGGTTGGCTTGGGGCTGCCTCCAAGAGCCCACCCAACTCTGATATTCCCTGTTCTAAAAGACCCATTTCCATTCATGATACTCTGGTCTAAGGGCCCTCCCTTCTCTGACACGCTTTAATTCTGAGTCCTCAGCCAGTTGGGTCAGGTGACAATGAGGGCACTGTAGTTTCTCTCCTGGCCTCCCCTAAATCAGAGGGTTCTCTGTCCCCACTGACCACTCTGTATCAGAACATCCAAGCTGGACATGGGCTCCAGAACCTGGAGGCCTCCCTTCCCTCCTGCCTCTCTCTCTCTCTCTCTCTCTCTCTCTCTCTCTCTCTCTCTCCCCCTCTCCCTCTCCCTCTCCCTCTCCCTCTCCCTCTCCCTCTCCCTCTCCGTCTCTCTGTCTTTCTTCCTCTAACTTGCTATCCAGCAGTGGACATTGGTCAGTCGGTCCATCCTAGCCCCTCCCAGAGCTACTCCCTTTTCCCTTTGCTCCCATCTACTGGCACTTTCTTTCAGGAAGCTCTGGCTGAACAGTCAGAAGGGGACCTCCTTTCCTCCACGGGCAAACTAACAAGGGAGTCAGAGTTTCCCTGTAGCCCATCCCATGGTTCACAGATAAAATGGGGCAGTTAAGGAAAGTACTCCTTCCCATTCCCCCAGATCTGCTGGCCTAGGACCCCTCCCATGGAGCCAGAGAGGGCAAGCCCGCTCCAGGAGTGCTGTTCTAGTCCAGGAAATCAGTGGGCTTCCTCTGACCCCCCTTGGTGGATTCAGCCCCTTGCTGCCCAGCAGGGAAGGTTTAGGGCCATAGCAAGCTTACTCCAGTTTCCTGGCCCCAGAGCTGGCTGTCTACTGTCTACCTTTGAGATGGTATTCCTTTTAAGCCCCATGGGATGGGATGCTGCTGATATGGATAGGTGCCAAGGCAGTAACTGCTTCCTTTTCAGGGAATGGCATGGGGAGTTGGGGGCTGGGGTCAAGGAGACAGACCCCAGAAGGCTCTCTGGCTCCATATCCCAACCCACCCCCTCGCCCCCGGCTGTCCGGCTGACAGACTGCCTCTGCCTTTCCCACTTACTCACTTGGGCTCCTTCCAGGAAGCCCTGACTTATCAAAGTGGATGCATTTTTCTATGATAAAGTAACATCCTGCTTACAGAACTCCCCCCCCTCCCACTCCTCTCCCCCAAACAGGCCGCTCTGTGGTTCCTTTCCATGGTCTTCCCTTTCTGCATCACTTTGGGGAACGGGCAAGCTCTTGGCCCTTTCGGTTTGGGAGCAGCACCCTCAGTCACTGTCCCTGCTTCTCCAGGACTGAAGGGGTACAGGTCCCTTTCTGAGGTGTCCAGTATATGCTTTACCACACTGCTAGGACCCGCTACCGTTTCTGGAGGATGCCCAGACCCATGGGCTTGGAAGGGGGCAGTGGTGATGACTTAAGAAGCCCCCTCTTGCCACTGCTCTTGGTTTGCCTGAGATGGCCATCCTGGAACTTGAGAGCCCCAAGGGGCCACTGGGGTTAGTGGAAAGAGCCCCAGGTTGCAGTCCTTCCTCTGCCTTACTAGCTGCACATGATGATGACTCAGTCATATCGCTTCTCTGGGCCCCGGTTTCTGTCCATAATAAAGGCATAAAAATGCTTCCCCTGCCTGTGTGCCACGAGGAAAGTGCTGGGTAAACCTTGGGAAGCACGAGCCGGAGCTTGGACTGGGGTGGGGGCCACTTGGCTGCCATGCCCAGACTCAGCTGAGGCAGCCCAGTCTGGCTCACACTTCCCCTCTCTCCCTCCGCCCTTTCAGATGCGCTGGCTCCCTCCCTCCGAGGCTACTTCTCAGGGCTGGAAGTCCCGTCAGTTCTGCTGAATACTGTGTAAGTAATGCCCCCACCCACCCACCTTGGGCTATCTTGTCCCTTTTCTTGAAGTAGAGAACCTTGGGGAATGGGAGGGCGGTTGTGGGTAGGCACTTGTTCGTGCAGCCTAGGGGATGCAAGTGGCCTGTCAAGCAGGTTCTGTAGGCCAGTGTGAACAGCACATCTTCCTCAGTGTCCTGCATCATCCCTGCGAGGGTAGACCTAGGCATCCCAGAGAGCTGTGGGGGACCTTGACCAGCTTCCATGTGGCGTGTCCATTCCATCTGATTTGATAAACATTAGGCCCTGGGGGTGACCCTCCCTTCAAGAATCTTCCATTCTTCGGTGCCCTGGCACAGGCCTTACATCCCATCTCTGGTCATGCCTAGTTCTGCCTCAGTTTCTGATTTCCTGCTCCCTGGGGTGGGTTTGGGATTGGGGGCATATCTCCCCTCTTCTAATAGATGGAGTCACAGAGCCTGCTGGTCCTGTAGCCAGGGCTGTATTGCTAAGTGCCTTTGTGGCTTTCAAGTATCAGCTGTCATCCCAAAGAGATCACTCGGGGGTCCCTTCCCCAGGCTTCTCATCTGACCTGGCAAAAGCTAGGAGGGGAGAGTCAGCTGTGCTCCTTGGGTCAAGGTCCTGACATCAGGGCAGTGATGCCTGTGATGCGCCGGGGGACAGCATGGAAGGGAGGGAGGCTGTGCTGAGCCACCAGCCTCTGGGGGCTTAGAAGGAGGCTGGTGTCCCTGACGGAAGCCAGGAAGGCTGGGTGGGGAAGAAGAGAAGGCAGTGCATTCAGTCTTGAGTGGAGGGCACCAGTGAGGAGCACAGAAAGGGGTACAGCTGGCTGTTGCTAATTAGGACTGGGCTGGGAAGGGATCAGGGCCAAATGTTCCTGGGGAGAGGGAGGTAGCATGAGTTGCAGCCACTTCCTTATGTGGGCATTTTATTTACTAAAAGGGGCAGTAAAAGCAGATTTTGTGGGAAGCACAGAGAATGGCAGCCTGAGAAGGAAGAGCAGTGGTTCTGGGAGGATCAGAGTTTTCACTCAGTATGCCCCAGGGAGAAGCAGTACTTACTTCTAATGGGAACAGTGGCTGCAGGGCAGCATTCCCCAGCAGCTCATTTTTCTGTGACTGTTTTTAGCCCTTGAGTTTTTTGTTGGGAAACACTGAATCAAAGAAGTGTTTTGGGATTAGGAGAGTGTTGTATACTGAACATGTCCTATCTGAGAGAAATGTGCATTTGGAGATTCTCAATCCAAGTTAGAGATGAGTCACCACATCTGTGGAACACAATTCATTTGAATTAGGATTTAAAGAAGGGGCAGGAAATCAGAAAGGAATGGGCAAGGGGTTGTGCAGAGGCAGAAGAAGGTTCATAATGCAATACAAGCACGGGGCAGGCGTATGCATGGGCACTGAGACAGGAGATGGCAGCTAGATTCTAGAAACAAGTTGTCCAGTTTGGCTGGAGCTACTTCAGGAAGGGAAGTAGAATGAAGTCAGTTTGGGAAGGTAGAGGGGAAGATGACAGGTTGGGAAGGACTTTCAGCACAGTTTGTGTTTTGTGCTGGTCTGTAGGGTGCAACTGAAGGTGTCTGTGCAAGGAATTTCACAGGTAAGAAGATGAGAAAAGGGGAAGATTGGAGTCAGGGTGGCCTTGAAGGCCACTTCCTTTACAGATGTAAGTGAGGGGTCTGTGGATATGGGACACTGCATGCATAAAAGAACTATTTTCTTTAAAGAACCTATTTCCATAGTCTAGGACAGAGGTGGATAAGGGTGAGAACTAGGCTGGCAGCTGTGTGCGTGAAGAGAGAAGGGTGGATACAAGACACGAGTAGATGTGGGGGAAGGGGATGAAGAGTGAGTATAGTGGAGGCTGTGAACCTGTGAGATGGGGAGGACTGTGGTGCCCCCAAGTGTGGAGGTAGTTTAATGATGAAGAAGATGATATCAGGTTTTTCAATTTGGCTGTATCTTGATCTGAATTTCTTTCCTGTGGGGGATAGAGTTTCTCATTCACAAATCTAATTTAGTAACTGCAGCTGAAACATAAATATTCTGGTGGGACTGTGGGAAGACAGGCATGCTAAGTCAAGACTGTGAAGAGGTCCATCCAACTGTTTTGAAAAACAATATGGAATTATTCAAGGAAAGTTATCAAACAGCATCCTTCCCCCCTTTGACCTAGTGATCCCACTAATGAGTTTATGGCCCAAGTTGCTTCCTGGCAGGAGGAAAGGACCCATCTGTGCAAATACCTGGACAGCTATTCAGTTGGGAGTAGCAAAAAGTCAGAGACAGAGTGTGTGACCGATCATTGGGAAAGGATGAAACTAACTGGGGCAGGAGAATATGATGGAATCTTAGGTGCTGAGATAGCAGAGAGAACAGGGAAGAAATTGTATCTACCCTGGTGGCAGCGTCGCCTTGTTGAAGTCGCAGCCCATGGCCCTCCTTTGGCTCAACGACCACTGGACTGCACAAGTGGCCTGGACTCTGTCACTCTTAACACTTGGTGGCTGTCATGTTTATGGGTTTTCTGCAGTGTTAGTTTAGGTTACTTTGGGAAAACAAAATTTATCAATTAAAACACATACACACAAATATTCTCAAGAAAAGTCAAGAAACTTGTTAGAAGGATCCTTTAGTCTTAGAGACTCAAGAGTTGTCCTAATTCCCCTCTCCTCATCCAAAGCATAAAGCCATGGAAAGAATGTTGGATTGGGAGTCCAAAGATCTGGGTTTGAATCTTAGTTCTGCCCCTTGCTGTGCAACTTTGAGCCTTCTAACCTTTTGAGGACCCTTTCTTTTTTGGGAAAGCAGGAGGGAGACAAGTTGGGAAAGACTTTCCTCCTCTATAAATAGAAGGGGTTGGACTAGGTGGCTTCTAAGTTTCCTTTCCATAATATCTCTTTATATGTTGTGTGTGCCTTGTCCCCTTTTTGTGATAATTTCAAAAAAAGTCCTCCTGATAATGGAGCTATGACCAGCTTTCTAGATGGGAAAACTAGTCTTATGGACATTCTCTAGAATATCCAGGCTGTATAGACATTATTTATACCTACGGGTTTCCTTCTGCTTCTGGATTTTCAAGGGCAGGGTATGATCACTGTTTTCCTTTTTGGATGAGTTGTAGTTTGATAGCCTGTTAGCCCGTGTAGACCCCTTATAATCTGTCTACACCAGCAATGACTTGAATTGGTCTAAAACTTGAGAAAAATGCCACAGGAAGGCTTCCTGCCCAAACGCATTGTTGTTAAAGCACCCTTAGTCATCGACAAGTATTTGGGACTTGAGTCCCCAAAACTATATTCTCTCTTCTTACAAGTTCTCAGGACCGAAAGTAATCAGGAGAACCAGAGAGAGGGAAAGGCCAAGCAAACATGCTTCCAAGACCACCCATGTTCTAGGTGACTAGAGGCAGATGGGTGGAGCAATGGAAAGAACTCCAGCCCTGTAAGGAAGAAGACTAATAGGAAGCCCATTTTCCTCCTTCCTTATCTTGTCCTGAGCCTGGGAGCTCTCAGGCACGAGGTAGCATTTAAGCTGTGCTTTGAAGGAAACCTAAAGTGATAGAGGAGTTCTAGTCTTGTTGGTCAGCCATGGCAAAGGAACTGAGACAGGTAGACCATGCTGGCCAAATGGAAGAGTATGAAGGAGGGCTGGAGCTAGGTTGTGAGGGTCTTTTCTAGAGGAGTTTATATTTGATCCTAGAGCTACAGGGAACCTCTAGTATTTATTGAGGTGGCAAGTGACATGGTCAGACTGAGCTTTAGCAAGATTATCTTGGTGGCTGAGTGAAGGGTCTATTGGAGATTAGAGACATGGAAACCAGTCAGGAAGCAGTTGCTTGTAGTTCATTAAGAAGTGCGTAGTACCTGAACTGGGATGGTGATTATGTGAGTGGAAGGGACAGATGCAATGTGACATGCAACTGAAAAAGTCTTTGGAACGTTCATTTCCCTAGAAATAAAAAAATTTGAGGAATGAAAAATTCACCTGGAGAAAGGCCCATTCACTAAATGATTCAGAAAACATATTCTTATGATTTTCCTGACCCTTAAGGCACTGAGTAACATACATGTTGGGAAAGGTGTGGTCACATAACTGAATTCACATGAATTGATTATCACTATATTACTATTATATAACTATGAATTATTGATCTGGGGGTCTTGGATGACTGCAAACTGATGTACTTTTAAGTTGTATTAAAAGAGACCCACTGTCCAGAGGAAGAGAAATGGTTGCCTGTAGCTACCACCCTTTTCCTTGGTCAGACTAAATCTAAATTTTCATATTAAAATCTAACTACCACTATTTTTTCAAAACTTAATTTAGTTTTCCAAACAAAATCAGAGTGAACTCTGAATGAAGATTAAAGCATATTTTTCCACTTCCCTTGCTTTTTCAATGCAAAATGACTGATGTAGAAATATGTTTTGCACAACTTCATGTGTATAATGGCCATTGTATTTCTTACCTTTTCGGTGGATAGGAGAAGGGGGGAGGGAGAGAAAAAATCTGAACTGAAAATGATTAAAAAAATTTTTTTTAAAAATCAGAGAATAACCCCCTCAAAAGTGACAAAGCACTATAATGGAATATTATTGAGTTGTAAGAAATAATGAATATTGATTATTCAGAGAAGCAAAGAAAGGTGGATATGAACTGATGCAAAGCAAAGGAAGGTGGGATAAGGGACACCAACACAGTGACACCAACAGTGTAACTAGAAAGATGGACAACCATGAAGACTTGAAGGAATTGCATGCATGGTCCCAAAGGAGGCATGGGAAAAAGTGTATCATATACTTCCCTCCCTCTTTTACAGAGATGGGAGACTCTTGAGGTGGAACCTTGCATTTAATTTTGTTGCATTGTGGTCAGGGATGTGTTTAATGTTGCTGCTTTTCTTCAGTTGTTTGCAAGGTTTTTATGCCCTACTGTATGGTCAGTTTTTGTTAAGGTACCATGTACATCTAAATATGTATACTCCTTTCTATTCCCATTTAGTCATCACCAGAGATGTGTTGTATTGAACTTGGAAAATTTTGTTCAGTTCTTTAACATCCTTCTTATGTTTTGGATAGATTTGTTTAGGTCTACAAGGGATACAATTCTTGAGACCCTCAACTGTTACGATTTTCTTATACTACTGTCACCTTTTTTGAGATGATGATTTTCCTCTTAGCCTCAGCCGGTGGTTCATGCCTTCTCTACCTTGAGTTATGCTTTCTCCATTAGACTGTATCTTTTTGAGGGCAGGGACTCTTGTACCATCTTCCCTCACACTCGGCTATAAACACCTGGGACTTTTTCATTGTTATTTTCAAGTAAAACCAGGAGAGGAGGAATTGGATTGCTCAGAACTGGTTCCCCCTCCCCCTTTATTTACCCTAATGCCCGGCATCACATTTGACCCATGGTAGGTCGTTAACAATGTATTGATTGATTGAGGAATTAGAGATACTTGGGTGCAAATTTCTTTTTATTTATCTCGCACTTATTTTGTATTGACTTCTTTGTGTCCTTGTCTCTCCACAGTAGAATGTAAACTCTTTGAAGGGAGGAAATGTTTTAGTTTTGTTGTTGCTTTCCCAGGGCCTAGCACAGCAGTGGCACACAACAGGTGCTTAATAAATGATTTTTTAAATTGAATGATGACACAGTACAGTGGAAAGACGGGTAGATTCGGAGCCAGAGGACTTGGGTGTGACAGAGGGCTAGGTTACTAGCTTAGAGAGAGATGGAGTGCCTGAACGGTATGCATACTCTTTTTCCTACTCTGAGCCTGTGACCTTGTAATCACATAGCCGATCTCCTTCCTTCACGGATAAGCAAACTAAAGCCTAGAGAAGA
This sequence comes from Pseudocheirus occidentalis, assembly GCA_028646575.1. NCBI lineage: Eukaryota > Metazoa > Chordata > Mammalia > Diprotodontia > Pseudocheiridae > Pseudocheirus > Pseudocheirus occidentalis. Next base: position 2,817,744 of record CM053601.1, read on the forward strand.
GAAATCATTTGACCAGTGGCCACACAAGTACTCAGTGACATGCTGGGACTCAAACTCGGCCTCAGATATCAGATGCAGAGTCCTTTCCCGGTGCTTCTGGCATGTTTTCAGACCCTTCCAAATCTCACCACCCCTCGTTCAAGTCCAGGGGCTCTTGGGGCACCCTCTGGAGAGGACTGCTGGCCGTCATGATTCCTGTTCACAAGTACATCTCTTCCTCCTTCCCAGGTACCAGGTGTGTGATGGCGGCTACACTTTGTCTTGTGGGTATTAATACAGTCTTGGGCAGTGGCTGCTGGTTTTGTGAGCTGTTTTGTAAGACTGCAGCTAACTGGTGAGTACATGGAGCAGCCAGTCATGCTGTTCCAAAAGGTGATGGGTTTCAGGGAGGAGAGACCACTATGAGAGAGACCGACTCCCTCCCAGCACTGCACTTGGTGAAAAGATCACCAATCCTGCCTCAAATGTATCCTAGCAAGACAGCTAATCACGTTTAGCCTCCATCTCCTCATCAATAAAATGGGGGTCACAGCACCACCCTCTTAGGCTTGTTGTGAGGCAAGATGAGAGGATGTTTGTAATGTTCTTTGCCAGCCTTAAAGTGCTATATAAATGCTAGCCGTTCTCATTAGATCCTGCTGCAGACACTTACTGGGTGTATGACCCTGGGCAGGTCGTTTGTCTTTCCTCCTCCTCCAGTGATGCTCAGAATTGCTACCAGCCCTTCCTCCCGGGGAGGTTGTGAGGTTCAGCCACTGTGTACTTGCTGCCTAGACAGGGTCAGAGGCCATGTCCCAGGCCTGTGCTAGGTCTCCCACCTTTCACATTCTTTCACGGATGGCAGATGGCTAATTGTGTCTCTGCATGCCTTCAGTCCTCCAGGGTGGAGCTGGTCCACATTCCTTCCTGTGATGGAGAGTATGTGGGGATGGTTGAGGAAGCAGGCACTGAAGGGAGAAGATCCTTGTTCAGAAGGGGATGGACTCCAGTGTCGGTGACGTCAGTGTAGACATGGTGGAGAAGACAGGGACAGTAAGCCAGTGCGGCCCCAGCCTCTCAGGTCTCAGCTTCCTCTCCTGTAAAAGGAAGCAGTTGTCTCCTAAGATGAGTGCTAGACCAGAGGTAGTCGGGGTTAAGTGACTTGCCCAGGATCACACAGCTAGTAAGTGTCAAGCGTCTGAGGTCAGATTTGAACTCTGGTCCTCCTGATTCCAGGGCTGGTGCTATTTTCACCATGCCACCCAGAGAAAAGGCCCCCGGACCCCTGGCAAGCTGTGGCTTTTAGGAAGCTAGCTGAAGAACCAAAACCTCTTCCTCCCAGAGCAGTCACACTCTATAATGGGGAAGGGGGTTGGCAGGACTGAGCTCAATGAAGAAGAAGGAATGTCTCAGGTTATTAGCTGCTGGCTGTGGAAGCAGGCAGTGAGGGCCCTCCAGGTGTGGAGCAGAGAGTGGCCTTCTCACTCGAGCCAGGCGACCTTCCCCAGACAATGTGGGGGGCGGTGCTGCTTACCACCAGTATGAGTCAGGCCTGGAAAGAGGGACAATGACCCAGCAGCCTTCTCATCCAGCTCCGAGTCACAAAAGACTTGTAGATGCCCTACTGTACACTAACCATCACGTTTGCGTTTAAGTCAGAAAATGGAAATGGGAGTTTTAGGGCCCTTCGGGAGAGAGCTTTGCCGTTTGGGCTGGGAATCAAGCCTTAGGCACAGAGGGCCCCAGCTTCCAGCTCTGGGCATTTTCACTGGCTGTCTGCATTGCCTGGAATCTTCTCCCTCATCTCTTCCTCTTGGGCTGTCCTGGCTTCCTTCCAGTCCCAGATAAAATCTCGCCTTTTACAGGAAGTCTTTCCCATCCCTTGCAGTTCTGGTGCCTGCTTTCTGATGGTTATTACCAGCACCAGGATGTAGGTGTTCAGGAAGGACTAGCCCCTCTGGCGTGAGGGCTGCCTTCCATTTGCTCCACCCAGCTCTCACCCATGGCTGCAAGTACAGTGGCCACACCTCAGCAAATCCTCTTGGCAGATGGGCTAAACCAGGCTGAGGGTAACAAGGGGGTCTCAAACCCTTAGGTGAGTTAGGGGGGTGCCTACCCCAAGCACAAAAGACTTCCCTTGGCAGAAGGACAAGAACGAGCTGAGGCGGCCAAAGCCGGCTCTCCGGAGCACTTAGATCTTGGTCAGACATGGTGTCCTGGGCCATCTCCACTTGTCTTGACTCTGCCCTGCCACTGGACTGTGATGATTCTGGAAGAGAGTGAGGCTGACAACTTCGTGCAGCTCTTCCTCACTTAAATCCAACTCACACACAAGTCAAAGACATCACCCTTTCCACTGCCATTTTTACCTCCCCCAAAGCCCTTTGGCGACAGGCAGTGACAAAGTGGCAGGTGTAGAAATGCTGGGAACTGTAGTCACAGCCCTGCATGCAGGCAGCCCAGGCCGCAGAGTCACCTGGGTATCTGAGCAGCCTTTTGGAAGGACCTCACCGCTCACCTCCTGCTGTGAGGAAGGGGCTAGAAAAGGTGCCCTAAAAACCGCCTGCTTTGCCCCAACCCTGAGCCATTTACTCTGGCAAGTGGGGATCTCACCCTGCAGCTGAAACAAAATATACAAAAGCTTTTGCAAAGATGATTCCAGGTACCATCAGAACATGGAATGTGCACCCTCTTATGGACAGTAGACCTAAAGGATGACCAGCCCTTGTTGCTAGAGAACTTAGCAGGTATAATATCGAGGTATAGGCAGATCTGAGGGAAAGCTTACTGAAGTCTGAGCTGGACAGACATATTTCTGGAGCAGTCATTTGGAATAATGGGGAGTGCCTGTGCAGCTTGGTGTAGGCTGTGCAATCAAAACTAGTCTCATCAACAAGCACGTGTGCCTCCTAAGAGGGGTGAATACCAGGCTCCTGACAATGCAATGGCTACTTGCAGGAAAGTGCTGTGCCATCGTCATTAGTGCCTATGCCCCCACCATGACAGACCCCAAGGTCAAAGGAAAACTTATGAGATCTGGAGACGTGTGAAAAGAGGACAAGCTTATCATTCTGGGTGACTTTAATGCCAGCACAGGTGCAGACGACCAGACATGGCACAGAGTCCTTGGGAAGAATGGCGGAAACAGCAACAGTAATGCTCACTCACTACTGAAGACCTGTATATCTCCTGACCTTCTCATCACCAACATCTTCTGTTCACTTAAATTTGGTGCACGCATCCTTGCAGCAAACATTTATGTGTAATAGATGGTGTGATCATAAGGAGAAGAGAGACGATGTGAGAGTGATCAAGCCAACGTGTGGTATAGAACACTGGAATGATCATCTACTTGTCCTTTTGAAGCTAAATATTCACATTGAACAAAAGCAGCGGCCCCAAGGCAAAATAACCACCAGAAGAAGTAAAGTCAACAGATTAAAGCACTTTTCTGAATGGGAACAGCTTCTTGCTAACTTGGAGGGAGAGCTGAACCAGCACACAGTTGGCAAAAGTGGAGCAGAAAGGGTGGGGTATGGGATGGCCTGTACTCAGCTAGGTCAGAACACTCGCAAACAACAAGACTGGTTTGACAGAAATGATGGAGAAATTCAGAAGTTGCTAAATGAAAAACAAGAACTCCACAGGGTCTACCAGCAATGCGGTTCATCCATCTCCAAGAAGGCAGCATTTAACTCCCACCAGAAGTAAAGCAAAAGCGAAGTTTCAGTTCAAGATCCTTGGCTCAGTAAGAAGGCAAATGAAATTCATTTTTATACTGATAGTGATAATCCAAAGCACTTTCATGATGCCCTGAAGGCTATTTATGGTCCAAAGAACTATGGTGCATCTCAGCTACTCAGTGCTGATGGAGCCACATTGATTTGTGATGATAAGGACGTGATCCTGGAGAGATGGGCTGAATGCTTCCATAGTGTTCTCAAAAGACCGTTAATCATTCAGTGCTGAAGTCATTGACCATTACTTTAGGTTGAAGACAGTCCTACTCCAGACAAATCTCCAACTGAAGAAGAGGTTTCTGAATGCCAGTACATTCCTCTCCTCAGGTGGCAAAGCACCTGATACTGAGTCTATTCCAGCTAAGCTTGACAAGGTAGGGGGTCCATTGTAAGCCTTTTCTGGGTTATGTGGCAATAGGAGCTTATCCCCCAAGTCCATCTCTATAAAGGTAAAGGAAATAGATTGTTCTGTGATAATCATGGGGGGGGGGGGTGGCAGGACGTGCAGTGTGTCTCTCTTCTGGTCATTGCTGGCAAGATTCTTGCCAGAGTCTTCCTTAATAGATTGATCCCTGATCTGAAGCCAACGTGGCTTCAGAAAGGGCTGAGGAACACTTGATACGATGTTTGCTGCCCAACAATTTCAGGAGAAATGCCAGGAGCAGAACACAGTGCACATTTGTAGGTCTGATCAAGGCCTTTGATATTGTCGGTCTCGAGGGCTTATGGGAAATTTTGTCAACATTTGGTTGTCTGCAGGAGTCAGTCAAGACAGTCGGTTTCATGGCAGCATTCATGTCTGGCTTCTAAATAATGGGCGTTGCTCTCATACTTTCTCAGTCACCAGTGGAGTGAAACAAGGCTGTGTGCTTGCTCCCAGGCTTTTAAGCATGTTTTCAGTAGTGTGATCACCTGCCTTCATCAAGGATGAAAACAGCATCAAGGCAAGCTACTGCACTGACTAAATTACTTAGCTTGAAAAGGCTACAAGCCAAGACTAAAGTGCAAGGAGGGTTGGTGCGTGACTTTTTTTTTTTTTTTTTGCAGATGATTATACACCCACTGCAGCCTCTGAAGCGGAGCTGCAACAAAGTAGGGATCCGTTCTCTGCTGCTTGTGCTGATTTTGGCCTAACAAACCCATGAAAATGCAGGTTCTCTACTAGCCACCACCACACCATCCATACGTGGAACCGCTGGTTCCAGCAAATGAAGAAATTTTGAATCCTGTGGCTAAGTTTGCTTACCTTGGCAGTGTACATTGATAATGAGGTTGACACACACATGACCAGAGCTAGCTCAGTGTTTGGGAGGCTCTGAGGAAAAGTATAGGAGAGAATAGGTAGCAGATTGACTACCACACTGAAGATCGACAGAGCCATGGTGCCGACCTCGTTGTTGTATGCCTGTGAAACCTGGATGGTCTGCCAGTGCCATGCCAGGAAATGGAAATGATTCCATTTGAATTGTCTCAGAAAGATTCTGAAGATCACCTGGCAGGATAAGGGACCAGAGACTGAGGTCCTTCTTGACCTAAACTGCTAAGCATTCACACTCTGCTGTAGAGAGCACAAGTCCGACAGGCTGGCCACGTCTGAATGCCAAACACACATGTGCTAAAAAGGCTGTTTTACAGAGAGCTCACACAAGGTACACACTCGCACGGAGGTCAGAAGAAATAGTATAAGGAAGCCTTACGTCTCTGAAGAGCTGTGGAATCAGTTGTGAGACACGGGGGACAAAGGCATAGGACAGCCCAGCATGGCGAGCCCCCATCGGAGAAGGTGCTGTGCTCTGTGAGTGGAGTAGAAGCACAGCACCTCACAAGAACTGTGAGGTACACACACTTCAGGCCATCTCCACTCTGGACGAGCATGGGGATTATTTGTGCCTCAGCAATGGCAGAGCCTGATCAGCCATGGGGGGACACTCTGTGCCTGGTACAGAGTTCAGTGATGTCCTTTTTGGTCCTCCTCGAGAATGAAGGACAGCTGTGGCTGTAACTGTTTCTTTCCAGTTTAGAACCTGCATCTCTCTTCCCCATTAGACTGTGCTTTGGAGACAAGAGACTCCTGTCTTTGTACCCTTGGTGTTTAGCACACAGCCTGGCAGACAGAAGGCACTTAATAAGTGCATACTGACTGACTGGCTGATTAACCTGCAGTCCTGGTAGATGTACTCTGCTCTTGATGCTTTACAGGCAGCTGTGTGTCCCAGCAGGTAGCCTACTGAGATTCCGTTCAAATCCAGTTTCAGATGCTTCATAGTTGTATGGCCCTGTGATGTTCAGATCTATTTTTTTTCCTTTATTCTGATGATCTGATGTTTTAATATGTTCCTCTAATTTCTTGAACCATAAATGAAACTTAAAGTTTCTTTTTCCTAATAGTGGCATCCTCTGGTGTAAATTTGCCTTTAATTGCTGTTTTGGCTGCATACCGTATAATCTGAAGTCTTGTATTTATGTTGTCATTTCTACCATTTGTTGGAACAATAACAGACATTTCTCATGGTCACCATTTAAATATGGCATTTTAAGGTTTGCAAAGAGCTTTATAAATATTATTTCACTGGATCCTCAACCACCTTGGGGAGTCGGTGCTGCTATCACCCCCAGTTTACAGAAGAGGACACTGCGGCTGATTTGACTTGCCCAGTGCCGCACAGCATCTGGTGGAGGATCTGGATTCAGGTCTTTCTGACTGCTTCCTTCAGCACTCCATTCTATTCCTCAGGAGTCCCTTGAACGCTTACCTTTTTTCTGATCACGACACCAGGAAAGAAAGATGGAGTAATTGGGTCATCTCCAGCTCTGTGGTGTAGACCCCAGGGACTTGGCCCAGCCCCAGGGTCTCCCTGGCCTCCAGCGGCCAGGCTGTGGGTATAGTGGGCACCACAGCTCATCCACATGGGCCCACCTCACGTCCAGCTCGGGCCTCTGTCTCTGCAGAAGGAGACTGACTGATTGCTGTGCATTTTCTAAATTTAAAGTCTGGTGATTTCTTTTACATCACATTCCCCCTCCCGAGCCATCCCTTATAGCAAGGATTTGTTTAAAAAAGATTTTCAGCAAAAAAACGACCAACACATTAACCCTCTTAACAGGGTGTGCCAGGTGCCATGCCCTGACTCCAACAGCTTCAAGGAAAGAACAGGGAGGCAGATGTTCTCCTCTCTGGTGGGCCACCGTAAGAAAACAAGGTCCACATTGCTGTAATCATGTTTCACTTGCTGCCCAGCTCCCATCAGTGAAGGTCTCCCCTTGTTCATCTGAATCCTTCGTGGTTGTCACAGAGTTGGAGAACTTGAGAGTTGGAGGGGGCCTCGGGCAACAGCACACTCCCCCAAGAATCCCCAGTGTAACATCCCCAAGCAGAAGTGGGAGGGGACCCCACCCCCTTTGGAGGAGACCTTCTGCCTGGGACCTTATTGGTCCATGGTCATGGCTTGTCTCCCCACATCAGAGAGGAAGCTTCTTGAGAACAAGGCCTATGTTCTGGCCTTTCTTTGTATCCGTAAGCATCTAGCAAGTGCCTAATCAATGCTTGACTTAGACTGTCCTGATTAGTGGACAGGAGGAAAATTTTGGATTGATTGAATCATTTAGATCTGGTTTTCTTCCCAACTAGGTTTGAGTCTAAGTTGGGACTGGACAGACTTATCTGCCCAATGGAAATAACAAGATGGGTCAAGCATATAGCAGAAGGGAGGGTGAGTGGAACAGGTGGGTGACTCAGGGACCTGTGGCCGCCTCCTAATTTGGTTCTTGCTCTTCTGTTTCAGGCTTGAATGAAGCATCACCTGATTTTGATTCCTCCAAGACTTTGCCACAGCCTCTATCACACATCTGTACTTGTCGAAGAAAAAGTGTAATAATAAACGTGTTTTTTTCTCTTTTACACTGTATAATGTAAGAACGAGTGTTTCTGTGAACGCGTGGCCTGCCATCCGTGGCTGAAGAGTTTGAATGAAGTTTTCATCCTCACGCAAACACACAACAGGAGTGTTTTCTATGCTCAACGCTCACTGTAAGGATGCCTGAATGATCATACACTGGGTTGGATCACAGTTTTTGTGTTTGACTTTAGAATGCTTAGAATCAGAATTTCTATTTTGTCCCCTCTTAAGCTGCATGTTTGGGGAGTTTTAAAAAATCTTATCAGCTCTTTCATATTGTGAGTTTATGTATTTTTGTTCTGGTTCAAGTCTGGGAGCAGGTCAGACTTTAAGTTGTATATAATTATGGAGTTAGCTTTTAAGCTCCAATTCTGCTCACGTATTTAGGGAAGACAGTCTGGATTCCTGGCCAGGGAGCTTCTTTTCTTGGTATGTTCGCAGCTACAGGAGCTGAAGCTTTCTGGGTCTCAGTTCCATAGCCAGGGAGTCGTGCCAGTACCAAGCCACAGGGCCATTCCAGACTGGGAAGGTGAGGTGGAGGAGAGGAAATGCCTTGCTCTTCCATTTGTCATCACACCCCTTAGCCCTTAAGGGGAGCGCTGAGGGGAAGGGAAGAGCTCTTGGTTCCCTTGGCTCAGGGTTTGAGAGAAGCTGAGCCAGCTGTACCAGGCTGGGTTACTAATCTTCAGCAGCCCCGAGCCAAACGTAATCCTGTTCTCTATTCATGAGGAAATGCTAGCCCAGCACAGAAGGAGCTCCGTGTCTTCACAAGAACCGGTCGTGACTCTCCTTTTGGTCTTAAGTTTGTTTGAGCTGCTTGTCTGATACTTTCGAGGCTAATAAACATGTTCACCATTTCATCCCAGGTGTGTTCACACTTGTTTGTTGTTGGGTTGAGGGTTGTTGTTGTTGCTTTCTCCTAGTACAGATCTCTGGAAGCATGGGTGGGGAATTGTAAGAATAATGACAAAGTTAAGAAACCCAAGGTTTCCAAAGTCCCAAAAAGCACAAGGTGAGAAGGACCATGAGGCCAGTGTCAAATGGGAAGCCCACACTAAGGCCACCTCACATGTCGCAGGGCTCTGAAAAGACCTGCTAGGACCCTTGTGGCTGGATCAAGGGCTCACGAGCCATAAGCTCTCTGGGCTCCTTTTCCTTAATAGGAAAATGGACCTGTTGCCCCCAGCCAGTTACACTTTCTTTACAGAATGTCTGAAGGTATTTTTTATTGTGACTTTTAAAGAAATAAATTTTGCTTCCAGCTGTCACACGGTTGCCTTGGCACATTCTTTTTCCATAGGAGGACACTGCAAGGCACCCTGCATTGTGGACCACAGATCAGCAAACCTTTGAATGCGAGGAGGGATTGGGTATGCCAATGGGCACATGTCAGGCACAGGAGGGGGACAGAATAGAAAAGGAAGAGGGGAAAAATAGCTGGAGAGTCAGTGCTCCTGAAAGCCTTTATGACACTATTTATTGTTTTATGCATTTAAAAAGCATTCTGAGAAGGGCTCCATAAGTTTCAGACTTCATCAAGGGTCCATGACAAAAAAGGTTCATCCCTAACATGCGCACTCTCTGAAAGTGAAAGGATTCCCCAGTTAATAAATGGTTAAAGGATGTGCAGGCAGTTTTCACCTGAAGAAATTTAAAGCCATCTATTGTCATATGAAAAAATGCTCTGAATCACTATTGATTAGAGAAATGTAGATTAAAACAACTCTGAGGTACCACCTCACATATATCGGATTGGCTGATGTGGAAAAGGATGAATGTTGAAGATAAGGGAAAACTGGAACACTAATGCATTATGGGTGGAGCTGCGAACTGTTCCAACTGTTCTGGGGAGCAATCTGCATCTCTTTCCAAAGGGCTATAAAAATGTGCATACCCTCTGACCCAGCAATACCACTTCTAGATCTGTATCCCAAAGAGATCATAAAACAGAAAAGAACCCACATGTACAAAAATATTTATGACAGCTCTTTTTGTGGTGGCAAAAAATTGGAATTTGAGGGGGCTGCCCATTAATTGGGGAATGGCTGAACAACTTGTGGCATATAAATGTAATGGAATACTGTTGTGCTATAAGGAATGAAGAGCAGGTGGATTTCAGAGAAATCTGGAAAGACATCCAGTGAGAGCAACATTGTAGCAACAATCCGCATTGATTACTTAGCTCTTCTCAGCAATGCAATGATCCCAGACCTTTCCAAAGACTCCTGGTGGAAAATGCTACCCACATGCAGAGAAAGAATGAATGAATGAATGAATGCAAATCGAAACACACTATTTTTACTTTTTTTTCGTTTTGGTTTTTCTCCTGGTTTTCCCCTTTTGTTCTGATTCTTATTTCACAACATGACAAATGTAGAAATAATACCTGATGGTACATGTACAATCTATATCAGTCTGCTTGCTGTCTTTGGGAGGAGGAAAGGAGGGAGAAAAATTTGGAACTCAAAATCTTATAAAAATGAATGAAAAATGATCTTTATATGTAATTGAAAAAAGTGTTAAGTGAAAAAAGTTTTAAATAAGAAAGTGAAAGGATTGTCGGCTAGGCCACCAGAAGGCAGAAGACGCCTCGCTGCTGGGTGAGATGTTCCCCCTTGGCATTTCTACCAACTTGCTCCTCCTTGGCACAAACCCTGTGCAGTGAGGTTTCTGTCTATAGCATGAGACTCTTCCTTTTTACATACGGGCCTTTAAGTCCTTCACGCCTGTTGTGTTTTTGCCAATAGTCTCCGCAAACCCTAGGCTAGGTTTTCTCTTGGACCAGGTGCTTCTCCCTCCTGATGTCTGCCCTGACCTCCAGGCTCATTCCAGAAGTTCTCTGGGCATGTGGGTGTATCTGAAAAGGCTGATCTTTCACATCGGGTCCTGTTCGGCTCGCTTACCAGCACACAAGCCAGTCTTGGTGGCCCGGAGCTCTGCCTGTCTTCACACAGGGACCACCCAGCTAAGTCCGCTATACATGTATTCCCTGTCATCAGCTCATGGCCTTAATCCAAGGTGTGAACTTTAAACTTAAAAAAACAATCTTCCAGTATATGAATGTGTAATACTATGTATTTTATACATTTAAAAAACAAGATTCTGGAAGGGACCTGTTTGGCTTCACCAGTGACTGTCCCAGGGGACCAGAGCACAAATGAGGTAAGGAAGTCCTGCCCTCGAAGCTTGGGGGCAGGGAGGGAGGGGCAATCAGGGAAGGCTCCTTTTGGGGGGTAACCCCCTGCACAGAGGCTGGAGGGATTCTCTGAGGAAAAGCCCCTTCCAGCTCTGGCAGACCATGTTCTCTAACACTTATCACAAACCTCTCATGGCCAGAGCCAGAGTCGGTCTGGGTCCAGATGCCTTATTGACTGTGGTGGGAGGAAAGTGGTTTGTGTGGAACCAGGAAATTAAGCCAAGAAGGGAGGGCTGTGGCATGCTGCCCATAGCCCCAAGAGGGCCACGGAATGAAGTCACAGCTCCACAATGATGCACCCTTCTTTGTAATCAGTAAATGTCCCTATTGAGCTGGACTGGCTCTGTGATGGCCCTTCTGAAGGAGCTGTACCTCCTGGAGGGCAGGCAGGCTGCAGTCCATCCACCCACACCCTGTTCTCCTGGGTCCTTGTCCACATCCTTGCATCAATCGGGCCTCCGTGAGGGGTCTTCCCAGCGTGGGAGTCTTCTTAAAGTTCATTCCTTAGGCCCTCTTCCTTTTCTGATCATATGCTTCTGGGGAGATGCTTCCTGTGACATTTCTCCCATGAAGCTCCCATGCTTTAAGTTTGGCTCTCCTGCAAGACGGATTCGTTAGAACTTGTGCTGCTCCGTGTTTCATAATCATAGAGCATTTGGGAGACTGTACTGGCATTAAGAGAGATCTGCAGTCCAAGAGCAAGCAGGCTGGGATCCCTGAGGACACGGCAGGACTTGCCAACCCCATCCAGAAAGAATCTTGGGTCCAAACGTCCTCACACGTTATCTTGGAGGGTTGTTCTTTCTGTAAGCAGGGCACTATGTGTGCTGGGGTGGTGGGAGGGGTCTGATGCTCTCTGCTTTAGGGGGCACCTTCCCGGTCTCTAATCCACTAGACTGGGACTTCTTGAGCGGGGGGTGGGGGGTGGGTGGGGGGGTGGAGGGGGTGGGGGTGGGGGGTGGTTTTACTGCTCAATTTCCATTCCCAGCACTCAGTGCAGCGCCTGGCTGAGAGGACAGAGGTTGGTCGACCTCTGTGGTCCCCTCTCTGCCCGGGGCCTCCTCATCCCTTACCTGAGATGCTCCAGTAATGCAGCTGCGCCTCTACTCAGGCCATACCTGGCAGCGTGATCATACCCCCGGGTTCTTTATCCTGACTCTGACTCTTCAAGGAGGAGTCAGCGGTGTGCACAGACCTGAATGAGCTCCCACCGTAACTCTCAATTCCAGTTTTACCCAATCTCAGAATATTAGAACTAGAAGGATTCTGAGAACACTTACGTTAATCTTAGAGCAGTCTGGAGGATGCGGGTTCAAATCCAGCCTTAGACACTTTCTAGCTCTGGGACCCTCAGCAAGTCCCTTCACCTCTGCCACGGGACAATGGGAGCACCTACCTGCTGGAACTGACAACAGGGTGAATGGAGCCAACGTCTGTGAAGAGCTCTGCCAACTGTAAAGTGTGGTGATCACAGCTACTGCCCGCTCCTGCTTCTACAGTGCTTGAAAAGGCACAAAATTCCTTCCTTGTAACAACCCCATGGGGCAGTCTGTCGTTCAGGCGTGTCTGGCTCTTCATGACCCATCTGGGGTTTCCCTGGCAGAGACACTGGAGGGGTCCTTCTCCAGCTCATTTTATAGATGAGGAAACTGAGGCAAACAGGATGAAGCAACTTGCCCAGGGTCACACGGCTAGGAAGAGTCTGGAGGCCAGATTTCAACTCGGGTCTTTCTGACTCCAGGCCCAGCACTCTCCACTGCACCACCTTGCTGAGGGAGAGCTCTCATTTGGATGGAGAAAGTGGGGCCCAGCGTGGTCCAGTGACTTAGGTGCCACACCATAATGAGTGCCAGAGCAGCCGGGGTCTCCCCAGCACCCCAAACTGGGGATACAAGAGCCCTGATAGAAGGGGGCAGGGCCGCAGGGCTAGAATCGAGCTCGGCTGGTGGCTGGCACCCTCCAGCAGCCTCACCTGATTTCTCACAGGAAGGCTCGAAGGTGACCTAAGACAACATGAAAGCATCTTCCCGACACTGGAATTCTGAAAGCCCTCTTGGCAAAGGGCTGTGCACACTGGCCTGGGCAGCTGGGCAGCGGAGGTTGGAGCCACGCTTGGTGGCCATCCCCCCATCCTGCTGCTGCTGCTTGGGGAGCATGGAGAATGGCCATGTCCCGGACTGCTCACCCTTTCTGAGGCTCCTCCCCAGCCAGAGCCTCGCCCTTCACGGCCACACCCCACGCAGAACACCAGCTCTTCAAGGCCAGAGAGACTGTTGTCTGTCTCCAGTAGCTGGCACACAATAGGAGTAAATCAAGGCTTTTTCATTCTAAGACCTCACATAAAACCTCAGCTACCTCCAGAGGGGCACAGATGTTAGACCTCCTGCCTCTCAGGCATCTCAAACTGGATGTCCCATGGGCATTTTCAACTTCACATGTCTGAAAACGGAACTCGTTGTCTTTTCCCCAAACCCTCCCCTCTTAGGAACTTCCCGCCGTCCTTCGTCACTCAGGCCTGCTGCCCCACTGCGTTCCTCAACTCAAGAGGCAGAGGACCTCTTCAAGGGGCTTCTATAACTGAAAAGCAGTGTTCTGTTGGACTATAAAAAGAGCTAGTAAATGCAAGGAAACACGGCCTCCCCTTTTGCACACAACACACGACGGGCATCCACAAGACAGAAGACCCGTGCCATGGCCAGAGGCACAGGCTGGGGGAGGGAGGGCAGCAGGCAAGAAGTCACAGCCTGGCTAAGACTTCTGCGCCATTTGTCCCAGCATTTACAACTGACCCACTGAGTCTGATCCCTTAAATGAGCTCACCTCACAGGAGACTGAATCTGAATGAGAACCAGGTGACAGGCCACGCTTCTGCAGAGACGGGAGGCCCAAGCGTGTGGGACACTACACGGGTCTTCGGACTTTCTGGGGGGTGGTTATCAGTTTCACTGTTTTTCTCTGATTCCTAATTTTTTCTTTCTTTAAAAGATTTCACTGGTCTATGGGGTGGGTCTCTAGAAGTAGAACGAGGAGGAAGGGTATTTGGAAACATTTTGGTGATGCATAAACAAAGACAGCCGTAAGAATGTGTTTTGGAGGGAGGAAGCACAATCGCTGTCTGCAAGGACTGAGGGGACGTCACAACCACACATATCACAGATTTAGAGGTAGATGGGACAGAAGTCCCGTCATCAGCCCCTTTGTTTGGTACAGCCCCAAAAAGGATCTTGTCTGAGATCACAGGAAAGCCAAATCCATACACAGGTCCTCCTACATGTGGAGGGCAGTCAGACTGGCTCTGCTGGCTGGGGATGGGCTGGGCAGCTGCAAAAAGAGATTTGGTTCAATATAAGGGTAAATGAGTAATGAAGCGGCTCAAAGATGCATGGATGCAAGGGGAAGACCCCTTCTCCGGATGTCTCTGTGGGGGCCTGACACCCACCTGCCGATGGCCTAACAGCCCTGCCTGCCTGCCTCTTGTCTCACCCACTTCTCTGCTAAGAGCTGTGGTCATCCCACCCCCATGCCTGGAGGTCACTCCTTCCTCACTTCTGTACCTGGAATCCTCAGCCTGCAGGAAGCCTCCCCCCAGCCTCCGTGCTGCCCTGCGCTCACCTACTGGAGAAGGCACGCTCTTTAAACACAAGTACCGCTTTTCACCTTTGCTTTTACACCCTTGGAGTCAAGCACATGATCCTGCACAGCAGGGTCAGTGTTTAAACCGACATCCCCTGCTGCTCCCCTCCAAATGTAATAAGGCATCTCCCCCAGACCAAGGCCTTGGAATCCAATTAAACCAAGACTTATTGAGTACTCGTGGGCCGGGCATCCACCTGAAAGAATGAGGAGGCTTAGGAAAGCTGAAATGGGAATCCTTCAAGTGTTCCATCCTGCAATGCCACAGGAATACCTGGGGTCCCTGGCATTCTGAGGGGAAGTCTTTGGGCAGCCTAAAAAAATGACTATAGCTAGCTAAAAAGAGAAGCCAGGAACTGGGCTCTGCCCTCTCTCTGCACAGCTCACCCTCTTCAGGGCACAAGTCCAACGCGAGCAGCCTCCGAGAAATAAAACGCCAGTGACCTGAATCTGAGCAGCAAAGCTGGGAGTGATGGCTGCTGGTGCTACCCCCCAGCCTTTTAAGAGCACTTCCTCAGCAGGTGAGGGATGCTCAGCTCTCCCCTGTGCCCCCACCACCACTCAGCTGCACTGACGTAAAGTGACAACTATGGCAGCCCCGCCGAGTCGGACTCAAGCATTCTCCCTCCCCTGAAAGCCGGAACAGCCAGGATGAATTATTAATCCAGCTCACAAAGACGTGTTCAGGCTCAGTCTTCCGGTCGACAACACTTAAGTGGCTGGAGGGATTAGGGACAGTTCAACAGCACCTTTTAGTGGTTGTGGGTCTTCAAATGTGGCATGCCACCCAGAGGAACTGGAGGAGGCCCTTATCTGTGATCACATCCCCAAAATGCAACCGCAAAATCAGGCAGCAGAGTGTATGTGTGTGTGCATGCAGACCACAGATGAGGAGAAACCCCTGTGACCCAGATTAACGAGCTCTAACCTGCTCCTGGAGAAACAGATGGGCCCAGCACAAAGATGGCGTCAGGAGTCCTCAGGGATCTTGGTGACCTTGGGCAAGCTGTCTTCAGTCGGCCTACCTGAAGGCCCCCTCCCAGCTGTTTTCCCAGTTCCACCCCACAGTGCTCCTGCTTTGGATGGCAGGACTCAGAAGGCTCAAGCCTGTTCAAAGCAAGACGGTACCTTTGAGAGTCAGAAACAGAGCAAAATGGCAGAGCCAAGGCACCTGCGCAGAGATAAAGAGCAAGTTCCCACCATAATACCTTAGCAAAAAGCCACCTCAGGCACGTTACAAACCCTATAGAACCCTGAGATTTGCTTGTAGGGTTTTAAAAGAAAAGGGAAAAGACTGAGGGGTGGACAAGGAGCTAACTGGAAAGGGGGAGCAGCGGGTTGGGGAACACCTGGATAAAGCCCAGCTCTGCCTTAACAGTCTCAGTGATGGTGGGCAGTCCCTGTTAACCTCTCTGGGCCGAGTTTCCTCATCTCTAAAACAAGGGGTCGAGCTGGCTCCTCTTCAGTGGAAGGTCACAAAAGACAGAGGGACGCTGTCTGGGCACAGGACGGATGGAGCTGTCCCCATGTCTGAAGGGCTCCTGCTGTCTGGATGACCACCTGCTGGGGCCGCTGCTGAGGCAACAGAAACCCGGCAGAGCATCCTGGGGTGGCTGGGCTACACTGGACGCAGGTGAGGCCTTCACAGTCACTCATTTGCAAGGGTATTTTGATTTTTAAAAACGGGCACAAGTAAATCTGACTGAAGCGATGTCCAACTGCATCTCCACAGGGCCTAGGAAGACCCCACAGTGAGAGAAAAGACACATTTGAGTGTGCTTGTTGCATGAATTAGTTCTGCCAGAATATATTTGTTTTTAGTTGGGGGAAAAAAGTGGTGGGAGCGGGGTAAGGCAGGGTAGTGACAGGCCCCCTCCTCCCTCAAAAAAGGAGGGGAGCGGTTGAGACACTTCCAAAGGGGCACAGAGAACAGGAGGAAATTGAGGAGAAAGAACAGAGGAGGAAGACCATTTGGAAAGTAACATGTTGAATTTATTAAATGCATTTTTAAAAAGCTTATGAAATGTAATAATAGTTCAAGGTTTCATAGACAATCCTCCTTGTGTTCTGCTTTGTATACAGAGATGCTCATCAGTTTTGTTTCTGATGTCTGTTAAATTTACAATTCAAATATTAAATTTAAAAAATAGAATACCCCACCCCCCAGCCCCAATGTATACAAATATAAAATATCACCGCTTTGCTGGAAAAGTTGGGCCTTTTGAACCAGAAAACAGTCAGCATAGTAAGGTAAAGATTCAGAGTTTGGGGGTCTGGGTTCGAGTGCTGGCTCTGTCAGCTCGTGGACCCTCAGCTCAATGACACTGGAGGCTCCACTGTGCTCTGTGATTCATGTGTGCTGCGGCTGGGAACGAACCCTGCAGGCTGACCCCAAAGGCTCCAGGCCTTCTCTGTCCAGCACCCTGTTTCTATAGATCAGACGTGGTTAACTAACGCAATGTCCCATACAGACCTGAACGATAAATTCCCAGTTTTGTCTAGTTCAGAAAGTTTCTTCTGCGTTCACAGTAATGCAGCATCACTCTCCCAGAACGTTTCTGCTTTCTCAGAGGCGGACAAGATCTGAGGCAATTCTTCTGGTCAAACACTGTCACCAGAACCGAGGTGCAGTGCACTGAGAGGTGACTTCTGAACCAGGGGCACGAAAACCCAAAGCCTTCCTACAAGTGCCCCAAATTTCTTCTCTTCCCTTCAGGCATCCCAAAGAGCATCACTGCCCACAGAACTTCACTAATGCTACCTATAAGCATGGCCACTGAGAGTGACACAAAGACCAAGGAGAAAGTCCAAAGAACAATCAATAAGGGAAATGCGAACAGGAAGGTTGAGACAAAAAGCACAAGGCAGCCCTGAGCTAGGCCCTCCAGCCAATGGCCACTGCTTTTAGATACAAAACCGGGCCTTTGTATCCCGAGGAGGCCCAGACAAAGGTTCTCTGCATTCCAGAATACCACATCAGACCACGACTTCCTAAGCCTGAAACATTTGAGTGAGCCATTAATCAAGTCCTTTGGAAAAAAGATCCGAGTGCTTCAGTAACTTCAGCCTGCCTTCGCTGTCCAACAAGAGGCCATGCTCAGGTCACCGTCCTGGACGATCCGGGCTTTCTTACTGATTTCTTGCTGTATGTTTACCCCCACACGGGTACCCCTCCTAGAGTTTAACAAATGCTGCTGAAGAGAAAGAAAACCAATGGAATTCACTACTCCCTGGAACATGGTTCTACAATGATTTTATTATAAATAGGTTCTCTCAGAATAAACACACAGTGCATTCAATTCTATCTGCAAACTTGCTCTAGTAACAGAAGGGGGAAGTGGAACCATGAGCAGAAGCCTAGTGCGACACCGGATGAAGACAATGGCGGCAGGCACTTTTTCCACAAAGTGAACAAGCCTGAGGAAATGACCTCACGGCCAACTGAACCAAGGCGGGAGGAGGCTGCTTCCTCACACCTGTTCTGTAAACGGAGCCGTTTCCTCTCCACAGTCAAGGAGAAGGGGCCGCCCTCCAGCCAACACCAGCCGGAGCACCCTCAGTCAAGATCCTCTGTGAATGCAGCCCATGAGAAGGGAAACCGCTCACTGTTTGCCCGGAGCAATGTCGGAGTAATCCTTCAAGACCCCAGCCAAATGCTCATTGTGAGTCTTGAACCTACGCTTCTTCTGTGAGACTGGTTTCTTCCTCCGCTGAATGGGAGCCTGTGGGGAAAAATGAAAATTAGTAGTAGCATTCATTAGCAGGCAGGCTACTTGGGCTGCAGGGGAGGGGAGGGAAAGGAAGGGTGCGGTCTGCTCAGGAGCCCCCCTTCAGCCTTGAGAGCCACCATGCTCCATCTCGGCATTCTTCAGAAAGTTCCTGGGCTGGAGCAGGGGTAAGCTTTGAAAACAGGATCTCCTTAGGTAAAGACATACTAATTCACATGAAGTGAGAATAGCAGAGGTCAGTCAGGACATCCTATTTCCTAACACTAACAGCAGAAATTAAAACTAGGCGGCCTTTGGTGCTTAAAAGGTCTGTGAGACTGTAGGATGGCAGGGACTCCCTTGCCTCCCACCTATATATCTCTTGCTCATAAACACTCCCATGAGGCACGTGGCCACCGGGTGACACTTACTACCATTCCTTGGAGTAACCCATTCTCACACCAGAACGAGGCCCTCTCTTTCTGTTGTCATTTTATACTCCACTTTTCTGGCACGTCACCATCCCTATCATACGGCAGTCTACCCACACCTGTCATACATCTCCCCAACGCCTCTGGGGTGACCTTGATTCTTTGAGATTGTGGGGGAGGACATGTGAGAGCCGTATCACAACCCAGCATGTACACTGGTTTTCAAGAGGCAGGCTTAGACAACCAGCCTTTGAGAATCCTGAAAGCACTGTACAATGTCCCTGCAATCCAGCCTGACTGCTCTTCCTATGGACGTCTAGCCCACGTAACTACCCATGGGACACATACTGATGAAGTCGACAGGCTATGATGCTTGGCTGGGGGCCTGTAGGAGTCTCATAAGACTGTCCTTCACTCTGGCCAGGATGCAGGGTCAGGCCAGTCTTCCTCCTCCTTTCCCACATCAGAGTCACCAAGGAGGTTTCTCCTTGGCTGAAAACATGTCTCTTCACACTCAGTCATGCAATCTAGTATTACGACAAATGTATGGCAGCGTCTCCCTGGGTTCTGCTCACCACAGTGCAGAGATGATTCTGAATTCCTGAAGCAAAGGCCCAAGTACTGGGAGCTCTGGCTCTCCCACACTAGAGTAGAACTCAGTGGCTCAATCCTGGCCTGTGCCGAGTAAGGCTCGCTCTGGTGAAGAGACCTGCCCTGGGAAACGCGGGCTCAGGCAGTGCCTCTGATCCGTTCTGACACTGATTAAGAAAGGCCCTCCAAGTCAGACCAACAGACACACGTGTATGTCACCCAAGGTGGGAAGGGGAAGGTGAGTGAAAGCAGATATGAAAAACGCGCTTGGGGTTAAGAGATGGAGGCGGCAAACAGCTAAGAAGGAAGCAGCCGCTGTATTCACAGAGGTGATGTGAAAAGCCTCGCTGCTGACGGGGGAGACCTTGCTTTTGTTCTCCTTTCTGGTGTATTCCTCAGCACAAGAAGGAACAAGAGGCTGGGAGAAGGGTGGGGAGTTCATCTTTCAGTTCCATGAACAATCATTCGGACTCCAAGCTAAACAAGAAGGTGGGAGGGAGAAGTTGGCTGGCTGGCACATGGGACACCGCCTGGTGCTTGTGAAAAACCCGAAGGCCATCCCTGAAACACAGTCCCATCTTTTTTTTTAACAACAACATTCTTTTAGCAACGCCACAGGACTCTAAGTCCTGGCTTGCTAATCTATTACTGGTAGAGATGTGAACTGGCTCAATTATTCTGGAAAACAACCTGAGATCAAGGAAGAAAATTCAAAGAGCTTGTGATCTAGTCATCTCACTCCTGGAAAAGCTGGGCAGGGAGGTCAGACACGAAGAGGCCTCAGGTAGCTAAAAACAACCACCCGTCTGTTACTTTCTCCAGAAAGGCATTTTAAATTGACTTTTGGAGTACATGAACTGGTTCTGTCCATGGATTCCTCTCCAAAAAGGCTCCCCTTGGTCCAGCGTTACTACAACCCTGCTCTGGGATCATACTTACCACTTTCTTTGGTCCGGACTCCTGCATAGAAGAAATGCCCTGTCGCTTCAGATACTCTTCAATCTTCTCCTCGTCCATGGAGTCCACAGTGATGCTCCTCCAAAGCTTCTGAAATTCTGCATGAACAAAGTGAGCGTCACTTCACATTCAGGGATGGCAGGGAAAAGCAAGACTCAGACTTAATCATTCACTTCAGAGTTGAAATGAAAAGAAAAGAAAACCTTTATTAACATAAACAGAGGCACTGATGCGCCTCCGGCACTGACAAGCTGGGGTTTGAACAGAAAAGAACCCAGGGAAATGAAAATCTTGGTTCTCTGGAAAGGAAATACTGGGAGGAAACTATCCGAGGAGGCAGAAAAAAAGCAAGTGGCACAGCCAGGACCCTCCCTATATCCTGAAATGACCCCAGCCTCAATTCTGATCAAGAACTGCAAGAGAAAAACCCTGGTGAGTCATTTTTCCAGCTCAAGTTAGCAGAGGGAGATGGGACCTACCCAGGAACACGTGTGCATACCTCCCACACAGCATGAGATGGACCGGGCAGGACCCAAAGGGACCTGAACTTGAGCAAGGAGCGGCCACAGGCGGTAACTGACAGCTCTGCTGCTCACCACTCAACGCTAGG
This sequence comes from Pseudocheirus occidentalis, assembly GCA_028646575.1. Taxonomy (NCBI): domain Eukaryota; kingdom Metazoa; phylum Chordata; class Mammalia; order Diprotodontia; family Pseudocheiridae; genus Pseudocheirus; species Pseudocheirus occidentalis. The sequence goes on from CM053601.1 coordinate 2,838,484, forward strand.
AGCAGAGATCCAGCGCAGACCCAAGGGGACCGGCACCTATGGGTGGTGAGCAAAGGCAGCATGCGGTGGTAGGCCCCCAGCCACGTCCGGAGTGCTGAGTGAGCGAGCGAGCGAGAGGCGGCTGTGCGGCTCTGAGGCCAGAGGAGCGATGGCATGGCAGATCCCAGCCAGACAGGGAAGGAGTCTCAGACCGACCAAAGGGGAGCCTCCAGTGACCACTCTGATCCAGCAGAGATTTTCAGCTGCCTGACAAGAGCTGGAGGGAGCAGCAGTCCACTGGAGCTCCAACGGAGGGGAAGCCCACAGGAACGCTGCTTAGACACAAACGCAGGTCAGGACCTGGCAGCACTCTTAACAGAAGGGCAGCAGTCACACTTTTGTCTGATCAGATTGTTTTGAGCACACTAAAAGCTTGCCGTGATCTGAGAGAGATCCCAGAAGACAGCACAACACACTTAATACCCAAGGAAAACAGGAGCCAGGAAGCCAGAAGACACAAAACGGGTCCAAGTACAGTCTAGCTATTCCTTACAGAAGCGTCTAGAGTCTGGCCCTAATACAAAGTCGAAAGGTGGGACACAAGGATGGAAGAATATGCAAACATACGCACAAACCCCGCCAGAAAGAACAACTCTGGGGATGACACCTTTTCTTGTGTTTAAGACACAAACAAGAAAGAAGAGAATGACTCTAAAACATCTCCATGCAAACCTTCAAGGGAAACATAGCTTGGGGACGAGTTCAACTACAGCTCTAACAAGAGACAGAGCAAGAATTAAAGAAAAGAAAAAGAGCTGAAAATGACTTTAGATGCACTGGAAGGAGCAAGTGGAAAAGAAACGAGAAGAGAGGAGCAAAGGAAATGAAAGTTACAGGAGAACTGGAAGAGAGGTAACAGCTTGGAACAAGAGGAGTCAAGCTGTGCCCAAGCAACAGACTTCCTGACAATCAGAATGAACCAAATATCATTTAATAACTCCATGAGAAAGTGAGAAATAATAAAAACAAAGTAAAAAAAAAAAAAAGGATTGTAAGCTACTTTATAACAAGAACAGCTGACCCGGCAGAGATCAAGGAGAGGTCAATTAAGAATTGTTGGGAAACTTTCACACTGTGAACAAAAAGAGCCTAAACGACAAATTTCAAGAAATTATAAAACAAAACTTCCTGGATATCACAGAACCAGTGGGCAAAGTGAAAGCAGAAAGAATTCAGCACCTATCTACTGAAGGGTAAACCAGAACACAAAGTCCCAGCAACGTTACAGCTGAAATTCAGACCGTCTAAACAAGAACAAAAAACTAAAAACTATCAGTAGCCACGATGAATAAACTCAAGCACCAGGGGCCACAGTCAGGATCTGTAACACCAGGCACCAGCAGCTTCCCAAAAGAATGCCACTGAGAACAGCTTTTAAGGTTCGGATTACACAGCACAGTCAATGCTCCATTTATGCCACAACAAAGCAAGGCAAACATTCACAACAAATCACAACACAACATTCACCACATTATGTCACTAAATACAATCGTTTAGTGTTATCGTTATATATCGTTATAGCGTTATATAAAATTACACAAACCCTCCACCCCTCGGTGTCTGGTACACTTCAATTTCATCACTCATTCAATATCCAAGGGGAGGCCTTTTCTTCATCTTGACTCGGGGTGGTCTCTCAGATTCCCTGAATCCCCTTCCATGGTCCCGGCTCCTACATGAATCCACCAAACAGTCCCCTGGATTCAGAGGCAGACGGCTCCCAGGTTCTTGTCCAGTCCTCCGGGCAGTTCTTGTTACACACTGAAGTTCACAGGGTCCAGCACATATCAAACCCTTCACCATTTCTGTTGTCGGGAACTTAAGAATCAACCAAGCCACAAACAAAGGCTTACCACGGTCATGCTTCTTCAGTCCTCCAGCAGTTCTGCTGGCCCTAGGACCCAGAAGAAATCTCAGCCTTCCAGGAGGCAGCAACTTCAGCCTTCACCAGATTTTGGTCTCAAGAAAAACTGCAACTCAGTTCCCTGTTAGCTTCCAGACGCTGGGGAGAGAATCAATCTCTCTCTCTGTCTCTCTCTCTCTCTCAGCTGGCTTCAGTCTCCACGATCCTTCCTCCACCAGGAGGAAAATTCCCAATTCTGTTTCTCTGTCTCTGGAACTCTTCTTATGCATGCTCACACACACAGACACAGACACAGGCTTCCTGTCTCAGCCAATCCCTTCCTGCTACAGGAGACAGAGTTCATACCTTCTGTTTCTTTCAAGAGGTTATAGGATCACATAAAACTTAGTGGGCACTACAGATTAACGCACCCAGCAAAACTAAGTACAATCCCACAAGGAAAAAAACGGATCTTTAATCAAAGAGAGGGCTTCTAAGCATTCCAGATGAAAAGACCAAAAGCTGCAGAAAAACTCTGAAATATACACACGGGAGTCCAAAGAAAACTACAAAGGTGAATGGAAGAGTAATCATCACAAGGGACTAAAGAAGGATGAATTATTTACACTCTGACATGGTCACTTCAGAGCCCCATCCTCATCAGAGGCCTTGAAGAAATCTAATACAACAGAGAACCTGGGGATGGAGTTTTTTTTTTTTAATGTGTTAATAAACTTAAAAGAGGAAAGAAAAGAGAAAGGAATACTTGGAGGGACAGAAAAGAGTGGGAGAAACTATCTCACATAATTTGGGTGTGCGAGTAAGACACCCTAACAAAACCACGAGGAAGAAAGTGTGTAGGGAAGGAGGCAACACAAGCCTAAATTTTACCTGAACCGTTCAAAGGAGGGCACACCCCCTCCACTAATACACACACACACACACACACCACACAAATGTATATATATACACACACACACCCACTAATATATATATAAACATACATATATACACACACATACACCCCCCAATACATATATTACATATATACACAAACATACATATACATACACACACACCACACAAATCTCACACACACACAGAGTTGGGTATGGAAATAAATTTCACTAAAGAGGGGAACAAGAGGGAAAGGGCAGAAGGGAGACTATGAGGGAGTCTAGATGAAGAGAGGGACTAGTCATAAGCCAAACCAACTTGACCATAAAGAGTGGACAGTGAAAAGAGGCTTAAAAAGAAAGGTATAAAAGATGGGGTTCTGGGTGGGGGAGAAAAAAGAGGGGCCAGGGACCAGAAACAAATTATGCCAAACCTAGGGCTGACCACCCTCCTCTCTCATGATGCTCTCTTTCTTTATATGAGGGGACAGAGAACTATGACCAACACAACAGCCAACCACAATGTCATGAGACCCATGATGAAATATAGTCCGGAAAGAACAGTGACAGATTCGGGATACACTGAGACATCCGTAGCTTTTGGACGTGGCCAATGCAGGAATTTGTGTGGCTGAGTGATGCATACTTGTTACAAGGAATTCTGTGTTTGTTTGGGGGAGGTGAAGGTAGGCAGGGAAGGGGTAGAAGTGAGAGGTGTTTTTTGTTGCCTGAAAACAATACATTTAAATTTTTAAAAAGGAAACATGTACTCTGCCTAAGCTCCGCTGAACACACCGGCAGCAGTCTATTTTCAAAGGCTACACTGCCAACGCCATTAACGCTTTAATTCCCCAAACAGCTATCTCCACACTTAGTAAAAGCCAACAGGCTTCTGCAAGACCCAAACAAAGTAAAGCCTCTAAAGCCTAGGATATATGCATGATGTCCCTTTCCCCATATGCAATGGAACTTAGCATTCCACTGGTAAGCAGATTAACTTAGAGCAGCTTAGAGGGAGCAGAAGGCACCTAACACAGTGCTTGGCACACATGAGATGCTTAGGAAATGTGTACTGAGGGAATGGCTGAACTAGCTGTGGCACATGAATGCAATGGAACACTACTGTGCGATAACGAATGACGAGCAGGCAGACTCCAGAAAAACCTGCAAAGACTGACATGAACTGATGCGAGTGAGGGGAGCAGAACCAGGAGAACCCTGTGCACAGAAACAGCCACACTGATGACTAACGTTTCTCAGCCACGCTGGGATCCAAGACAGCTCCAAAAGACTGAGGATGGCAGAGGCCATCCACAACCCAAGGAAGAGCCACCGAGTCTGAATGCAGAGCCAAGCGGACTGTCTGCTCTCGCTCTCGTTTCGTGTTGTTTCTTCGTTCTCATGCTTCATCCCGTTGGTTATAATGCTTCTTTACAAGATGACCAATGTGAATATATGTTTAATAGGAGTGTATATGTAGAGCCCACATCAGGCTGCACGCTGTCTTGGGGAGGGGGAGAAAATGTAAAACTCAAAAGCTTGTGGAACTGAATGTTGTAAACTAAAAATAACTTAAAAACGTGTACTGACTGACTGACGGGGAATGGAATCTGCTCATTTGCGAGGGTAGGGTGGGGGGGACAGAGAGTCGGGGGCTACATTTCTAACACAGAGACCTAAGAAATGGCAAGGGAGGTTTGTCTCAGCTCTAAATACAACAGAAGAAGAGAGTGGAGAGTGTACAAGAAATGGGAATTCTGCTTTGTTCATCCCAACTTTCTTAAACAGTCAGGAGTTTGATGAGCTGAATAGGAAGGGATGATATTTAAAAATAGAAGAGGTGAGAGAAGAATATACTGGGAGAAGGAGAAAGGGAGAGATAGATCAGGGTAAATTATCTCATATAAAAGAGGCAAGAGAAAACTAATGGGACAACCTGATTCTCACTGAATTTGGCTTAAGGAGGGAATAACATACACACTCATTTGGTTATCTTATTCTACAGGAAAATAGGGGGGTAGGGGATGAGAGGGAAGAAGATAGAAGGGAGAATAGATTGGGGGAGAGGGTAGTTAGAAGCAAACACTTTGAAAAGGGACAGGGTCAAAGCAGAAGACAGAATAAGTGAGGGGTGGGATAGGACGGAGAGAAATATAGTTGGTCTTTGACAATATAATTACTATGGAAATGATTTGGGTAACTACACATGTACGACCTATATTGAATTGCTTATCTTCCTAGTGGGGGTGGGTAAAAAGGGAAGAAGGGAAAAAAATCTGGAACCCAAAGTTTTAAAAACAAATGTTTAAAAATCTGTTTTTTACATGCAACTGGGAAATAAGATATACAGGCACTGGGGTACAGAAACCCATCTTGCCCTACTAGGACATTCGTGGGGTGAAGGGGGAGGATATAAGAGAGAACAGATTGGGGGAAGGGGTATTCAGTAGGCTCACTATTTTGGGGTGGGGGTAGGGGAAAGACAGGGAGAGAAAACATTGTAATTCAAAATCTTGTGGAAATGAATTCTGAAAAGTAAAACTAAATAAATAAAAATATAAGCAAAAAAAAAAAAAAAAAAAAAAGACAAAACCTGGTAGTCTTCCAGCCTCCTTCCACCTTTCTCGGCTCCATCACCCTTCTCCTCTCTGCCTCCCCTGGGTCTGGCTCATGCCCACCCCCACCTCCACCCCCACCCCCACCGCTAGGTATTTCCTCCCATCACCTTCCATTCCAACAATGCTTCCACCTTTGATCCTCTGACCTGTGAGCTCTCTCTGGGGCTGGGGACCAGATTCTGGCCTTTCTTTGCATCCCCAAGGCCCAGCACAGTATGGGGCACAGAGGAAACATTTATATGCTTGTGGACAGATTGACAGAACCAAAAAAGCACTACTTCTGGCCATGTGTCCAAGGTGATGAGGGTTATTTAAAGACCACTGGGCACTGCTGGGTCATGTGCCATTCTGGCGGTGCTTTCAAAAAACATCTCTTTTCTTCTTTTCTGAAAACCTTCTTAAGAAAGTCATTTACCTCCAAAACGACTGTATTTCTGTATCCTGCAGAAATGTCAAAGAGAAGGAAAATCTACCTGGAGAGAGAGATAAGAGTTTTCCGCTAGAAGAGCAGTCATCCATACAAGGCCTGACGTCAGACCATGCCCCGAGTCTTCAGGAATGCTTAATGCCTCATCCAGGCGGTAACTGGCATAGCCCCCTCCTTGTATCCAAAAGGTCCACCTTTTTTAGAGTTAGCAGGGGCAGTTCACAAACTAGACAGAAATAGAACGAGCTGTGCTTGTGCTGGGACAGACACTTTCTTTTTTATTTACTTCTAATATTTCTCAGGAAAAGCCTTGAGCTGTCACACTGTTCAGATTCTGTCTTAGCCCGGGAAATTCAATGTTCCTCACAGGGTAAGTACATAACAACACTTGTGAGCTATAATTGACTGAAGCAGGAATCTACGACCAAGAGCCCCATCAAATGGCTGTGTGCCACAGAAAGCCAGGGAGCAGCAGTGGGACTGTGGGACTCAGGAGACAGGGGTGTGATTTCCAACTGTGTTACCTTGAGAGGTCACCTCTCACTGAGAGGTCTAACACGATAGAGACGGACCGGAGGCTTAACCAAACAACCCAAAACGTGCCTTCTCAGTCTGAACTTCTGTGTTTCTCTAATAATGCAGCTGGACACTTACTGACCCGCTTCACCAAAGCTGTTCTCGAGAATAGGGTCTGATGAATCAATATTGTTTACTGGGTCCATTCAAACACTTATCAATTCTGTCTTTGTGAGAAGAATTGGAGGGCAGCACAAGGATAGATAATGCTGGGTGCCTCCCCTCCAGGAGAGGTGAAGGGGCATGTATGCAAAGGGAAGACATGCATGGAGATGTGTGATGGGCCATGAAGATGGACCAGGATAGAGAGAATGGGAGGAAGAGATGACTGAGGCCTGAAAGATGGACGGGATGGCAGCAGAGGGAAAAGAGCCACCCCCACCGCGGCCTCCAACCCTGGATCCCTCAGACAGGCTAGCTCAGCACAGGCACGTGGGAGCTTCTCGGTTGCCGTGTCGTCATGTTCTGGCACCTCCTCCAAGGAGGAGCCAAGATCAAACTCTTCCAGGGGAGCACTGTAGACATGCCTCCCTTTACTGTGACACGAGCCATCCCGAGGCCGCTCAGCACTCTGTCACACTGCACCTCTCTCTGTGCGACGGCAGCAGCTTTCCAACTGGTCACAGGGCCCTGCTGTGTCTCTTCCCCGCTCCAATCCACAGAACCGCCAGAGAGACCGTGTCACCTCACCCCCATCCTGCAAACTCCAGGCATTTCTTCCTCTCACGAGGAAAAACACGAGTTCCTGTTTGCTTCTAGCATTTCCCCACTCAGTTCTTTGCTCTGGTGTGCTCCTCGCCCTTCCACACACGCTACAGCTTTCGGCCCCGTCCTGACCTTGAACACAAGGCTCCCTCTGTGCCTGGACACTGCCTGCGCACTCCCGGAACGCTTTCCTTCCCTTCTTCCTCTACCAGAGCCTGCTGGTCTTCACCTAATTTCTGCCAGACTACTTTTATTTTCCCAGCAATTCTTGTCACAGCTTCACTTCTGTGAATCGGTTCTTCTGGAAGTCTTCTCCCTGTGTACCAGTTGGTTTCTGGTTTTCACTGTGCTCCTGGGTCATCTGAACCATTCATCCTCCAAGTGAAGCTGCTTTTTCTTCCGTCTAAGTTTGCAACGCACCCCTGGCCTGGCAGTATGGTCATTTTTCTCATACTGGCATGGGCTAAGCAGGAACAGGATTTTCTCTTCAGCTACATAAGTTTTTCTTCCTTTCTGGAAAGAGCATTTTTGTAACCTTCTGGACAGGTCTTCAGTATGCCCTGTCAGACCGACATCCCTCTCCCTCATTCTCTGCCGCTGCCATATAGAAAAGGTACGAACTTTTTGGTCGCTTTGCTCTGCATCCTGAGATCTCACTGGACCCATTATCAATGGTCTCAGGTCTGTTGCTGATTCTCTGGTATTCTGTAATGGAATTCTACTGTGCTGTAAAGATGGGCAGATAGCATGAATACAGAGAATCCCATGAAGACACAGGACAAGATGCAAAGAGAAGTCAGGGAGAACCGGCAAAATATACAGGGACTCGTGCAAGGTCAAAGGAAAGAACACACAGCCAAGGCTGAGAGCCCCAGAGAAGACACACGCACCCCCTCGCCTTCTTCCCAAAGGCACGGAGGCACCTGTCAGGGGCAGCCGGGGGCTTGGCTGGCTTCTCTGAAGTGTCTTCAGCCTTGGCTGCCAGAACTGACTCTCTGGAGAGGGGACGGGGAGGGAGGGAGAGAGAGGGGGAGAGGTTTTAAAGTGAAGTGCTATGAAAACAAAGACTATCAATGACATTTTAAAAAATGCAAACACATGAGCTTTTAGAGAGGCAGTGAGGCAAAGTCGCCTGAAAGCACCAAGCTAAGAACTGAACCAGCTGTGCTCAGAGTACTCAGGGTGCTCGCTCTAAAGGTCGTGCACATCCCACACTGCAGGGACAGCCCATCTTGGGGCTCCTCAGCACCCAGCGCAGATGCCTGAAGATGGCTTACTTCTGATCCACCCAGGCTCCTGATAGGAATGGTGATGCTGCCACCTGCGGGTCAGAAGCAGGCTCACACCTGCCTGGCTGCTCTTGGGACTGATGCCAGAAGGACGTGTGACTCCTCAGGAAGAGGAGGATGGGTCCCGGCCGGGCGATGACGGAGACTGGCTTCCTGTGCCTGTGCCGGGGCTGAGCGGCATTGCCTAGAACTGACTGTAAAAGCTGAGCCGTGTGGTGGCGAACGTGGCACGGAGAACCGAGCCCACACGGGTCTGGCAGAATCCCTGCAACAACGCGCCTTCTCTCTACACACCGAGTGAGTGACCAAGCCTAACGCCTTCATCTTACAGATGGAGAAGCTCATTCCGTTACTCTTAAATTGACCTCAAGGAGAAGGCCCATGGCAAGGGGCATACACGTACAGAATCCGGTTACAGCAGAAGCTACAGAGGAGCAGGGAAATGGGTGCAAAGTCAACGGGGCCAAGAAAACAACGCGCTGCCCTTGTGGACCATCCCCACGACAGCCAGGCAGGAGCCAGAGGCAAGATGCAGAATTATGAAGGACAAACATGGCCCCAAGGAAGAAGAGCAGACGCCCAGCCCAGCCTGTTCTGCAGAGAGCGAGCGCCCATGAATGCACAGATTTCCGGATGCTCTCCGCGCTGACTGGACAGTTTGGTGACTTTTTTCCCTTTCTTCTTTCTCTTTAAAATATTCCCTGTTATATCATATGGCTCTCTGGGGAGAAATCTGGGCAGGGAAAATAATCCATGAAAGCTTACCTGTGAAAAGTGGAAATGCCTGTCATGTTAAACAGAAAGGAAGACACATTTGTTTATCTAAAAACCTGGACAAACGTTGTAAATAGTGACATGGAGGAGAAGCAGCGAGGGTAGAGGCGCTGCGCAAAGGGGAGATGTTTCTCTACGTCTGATGCAGCCTTGCCTGAGACGTTCCACATCACTGTCTTTCTAGTGTTATTGCACTGGCATGAAATACCGTTTTTGCTAATAAAATTTAATTTGCTTTTCAAAATCCTGTGTCAGGAACAAAAAAAAAAAAATCTATCTGGTGGGACGTGTATTGTAGATTTCTCAGTGCAGACAATCTTTTTGCCTTCTGATCACCCAAGTACTTTGTGTGGGACAAGACACAGTCATGAGTGGGTTCTTGAGAACCATTACTGTGGAATTTAGGAATGGTGGACTCTACTGCCAAAGCCCGATCCCCTTCCGTCCCTGCCAAAGCCCCTCATCACTGTCATATTAAGGATTTCAATAAAAACAGGGACCCAACTGCCTAAACTTGAATGAGGGAGCAGTACACAGGTCAGTAGAACACATGACCCCAAAACTGGACATGTGAGCACCCCAAGAGACCTAAAGGTCGGGCACTGCACCTTGAAGTGACCCCTCACTCATTACCACAAAGGTGAGAAATAACTAATGACCATGGTTCTTGGGGAAGATTTTGCACTCGCACCCTAAAGCTGACTCCTGACTCACCCCAGACGCCATCACCACTCCTGCACGCCAGCCAGCAATCTAATTTTCTGTTAATTATCAGAGTATTACAATCCTTGTTGTAATCAGACCGCTAAAACTAAAGTGATAAAGAAGTCATTCTAGTGACAAAAGGCAGGGAAGGAGATCTGGAGGCGAAGTCCAAAAGAGATCTGGGTTTGAATCCCACTTCTCTCTGTGAGGCTCTCTGGCCTCAGACACCTCGAGGCATGGATGCTGCCATCGGGGGAGCTAGCTGGGGGCTACGAGCATCTCCAACTTGACCCTTCGCCATCAGGCAGGGGACACAACCACAACAGCGGTCACAACCACCAGGCACAAAGCCTTGAGATGAGCAGCATCTGGCAGCCAGAGCCGCGTCTGTCTGGGACGAGGTACATGACAACCCCCTGCCCACTAACTTACCTTCATCCACAGTGAACTGGCAGCTCTTGTCATTGAAAAAGAGGATCTTCTTCTTGTCAGGACGTGTGACGAAGATGATCTGGTCCCCTAAGGCCTGTGATTCATAAAGACAGAGAAGTGACTCCCCTGTGCATGCAGAGCAGCCAGGGGGAGCACGCTGAGCCCCAATCCCAAGGCACCCACCATTCTGAACATCAACCCCGCCAGGAGGGGGTGGTGACAGTGAGAACTCAAAGGCCAGCCAGGGTGTGGAGCCCAGGGATGGAAGAAGCCTTAGCAGTCCAGGACTCCCCTGGACAAACAAGGGATGTGAGCAGAGACACAGCTCATGGGTTACTAACAGCAAAGAGAACACTGCCCGAGGCTCCAAGACCCATCCTAGAGACTCTATCGCGTTGATCTGTGCCCAAGGCAGCATCTGAACCCAGACTTCCCCTTCTGACCCCAAGGCCAGGCTTTCATCCACACTCTCTGAGAGCTCCCCTCTGAAATTCAGGGGACTGTACAGTGATGCAGGTCATAGTCTCTGTGTGCTTCAGTCAAAGCACACGCACCAGAAAGCAGCCCTGTGAAATAACCCCCGAAGAACAGCACGTCTGCCAGGGGGAACTCCCTTTGGGTCAGGAGCGTTCTGAAAACTCCATGACCTTCGAGGGCCGGAGGACAGAGACCTTGTCCCCGAACGTGGACCAAAGCAGCCAGTCGCCACGTGGCCCTTCACCTCGTGCAGGACCAGGAACTATCCCCTCGACCTGAACTGATCAGTGACGCTTCTCCCCAGGAGGTTCCAAGCACCTAACAGGCTTTCAGATGCCGGGGTCAAGGGCTGGGGAACTGTCCCGGAGGTCACCCAACACCAGAATGGACAACTGAGCGACTGTAAAACAAGGCCAGAGCTCTGTGTGCTCGTGCCAGCTTTGAGACGGAGGCACCGGCACCTTCTATATGCTTGCCCCTGGAGAGGCAAATTCACCTTTCTGTGCCTCAGTGTGTCACCTGTGACACAAGGAGGTCCTGTTACTGTTCAGTCTTATCTGACTCCACCGTCCCACCTGGAGTTGTCTTGGCAAAGACACTAGAGCAATTTGCCATTTCCTTTTCCAGGTCACTTTACAGATGAGGAAACTGAGGTAAACAGGGTGAAGTGACTTGCCCAGGGTCACATGGCCACGAAGTGTCTGAGGCTGGATTAGAACTTGGGATGTTTCTATTCCGTTCTATTCTGCCTCAGTCTGCGCCCCTATGACATTCTAGAGCTTCCCAGGGTGGCAGCGGCAGATGATGGCCATCTGCACGGCCCTCCAGGGACAAAGGACATGGGGGCTCTTCTCACATCCTCACTCTGGTCAGCGGCTCAGCAGCACGAGGAGAAAAAGCCGCCTACAGAAACGGAGGCCTCTGAGCCTCATCAGAACGAGCAAAACATGTGACTGAGGCCATCCACAGAGACAGGAGGAGGAGCCCGAATGTGAAGGGGTGTGGTCATCTGCAGCATTCTGTTAATGTCCTGTGAAACACCCCCCCAAGCCAGAGCTGCTGCTGACCGGGCCTGGAGGCTCCCTGGGCATCCCCCTGCATCTCCAGAGGCTTCCTTCAGAGAAGCCACACCCCCAGGGAGAAACTGGACCAAGAAACTTGGAGGGGCCAGAGCCAGCCCCAGGGGCTCCCTCACCACCTTCGCTACAAACTGCACCACCTTCAAAGTCTTCCCAGGCTTTTCTGAAACCAACCAACGGGAAGATTCCCTCACAAGCACAGACCAAAACTTGCTCAGCCACTGCCCAACTGATGGACATCCGTCTACTTCCACCATCTGTCACCTCAGAAAGCGCTGTTCTAAGTATTTCTGTACATCTGGGTGACGTTGGGGTACAGACCTATGAATGTACGGCTGGGTCAGAGTCTGCAGTCCCATAGCCCTCTGGACATAGCTCCAACACTCTTGGATGGATGGATGGACCAGTTCACAGCTCCACCAACAACGCACCAGCATCCCTATTTTTCCACATGTCCTCTATTTTCCTTTTCTGTCATGTTAGCCCTCTGGTGGGTGGGAGGTTTTAGAATTCACAGAATGGTTTTAATGTGCATTACTCTTATCAGTGACTTAGAGCAGAGGGATGGCTTAAATTTCTTTCTCTGAAAATTATATCCTTTGACTATTTATCAACTGCATAATTTGTATTTTTATAAACTTGACTCTCCTCCCTGGATATCAAGTATCACTTTGATCACTAAAAAATATTCAAGGTGCCCACAGTGCCCACAAGATAAAGCAAAAGTCTGTGGTCTTCTCCTCTACCCGTCTTTGTTCCCCTGCGGCTCCTTTTCATGAATTTGAATTCTAGCCAAACTGGTTTACCTAAGCCTTTCCCCCCTGCCTGGCCAGTGTGATCCGCCCACTCCAGCACCCAGAATAATATTAGCGAGGGCTTCCTTTCCCCCACCCCACAACAGGATGCCTCCCCTGCACTAAGAGGCTGGGGCTCTCATTCTGGCCAGCAGCACATTCTAGTCAAGAGGTGACTCTGAGTGCACCCCAGTCCTGGTCCAAAGGGCCTGGAGTCACCCCCACATCAAGGACGTATCAGGGGTCTGGCATGTAGCACTATCGCCAGAATGGCCCCTGCCTCCCCCAGACTCCTGGCCCTTTCCATGGAAGGGTTTTTAAAATCCTAAAAACCAGAGCACCCTCCATCTCCGGTAACCACCATTACCTTGATGGCCTTCTGGGCATTGGGCAGCCCCTCCTCGATGTCTTCTAGGAGGATTCCCCCCAAGCCTCTCTGGTCGTGCTTGTCGAGGAGCCGGAGCAAGGCCTTCTTGTCTTTCAGGTTGTACTTGGGCTTGAAGGTGTACTTCCCGTCTACTGCTTCAATCTTGGGGTTGTTGACTAGCGCCTGTAACATGACACAGCGTGAGGATGCGCAACAGGCACCCCACTGTTCAATGGCAGACTGCGTGGCGCGTATGTGCAGGGTCCCATCTCACCACCAATACCACTTGGCAGCTGATTCTGAGAACGCTGCCCACGTCAGTATTCATTAGGAAAGAGTGAAAGATTCAGAATGTAGGCATTCTGAACACTGACGGTCACAGGGAGGCCTTTCTCACCCCTCCTTTCCCACAAAGTAGGAGGCTGACCTCATACAGACACTAAACATGTAAAAACCATGACCCTGGGATGCATGATGAGGCAGGCGGCCTTCCCTAGCTGGAGTCAACTGGTACTAGCAGCTGGAGAAAAACCTAAGAAGAGCAGAGCTCCTGGGGTATCACCGATGGGACACTCTCTCCAATCGTACAGATTGCAATCTAATTTAGCAATGAATTAATTTAAATTTCAGACTCTGGAGTCAAATACTGTCGCTGGACACCATACTTTTATTTAAGGCCATGCCTTAGTTTAACACAAACTTAACTTCTTAGGCATTTGCCCTTCCAAGAGCAACCCTTTGTTTCAGGGTCAGCAGGTAGGGAGTGGTCCTTGGATCACTCTATCACCTCTTCTTGGAACTCCTACTCCAACACTGGATCTGATGTTTAGAAATTCAATTTTATTTTGTTTTCAGTTTCAGATTTTTCCCCTTTCCCACCTCTTCCCTCACCCAGCAAGAAAGCAAGACATACTAAGTCCATTACAAATACATACTGTCAAGCCAGCAGATTCCTGCATTAGACACGCCTTCCCCCCTCCTCCCTCCACAAAGAAAGAGAAGAAAATGTGCTGATTCAGGCTACACTGAGCCCACCATTTCTCTCTCTGGAGGTGGAGAGCATTTAATACTAGGAGTGCTTTAGAATTGTGGTGGGTCACTGTGCTCATCAGAGTTACTGAGCATTTCCCAAGTTGACTCTCTTTACAATATCTCGGCTTTGGTTCTTCCAGATCTGCTTACTTTACTACTGTGTCAGTTCATATGCGTCTTCCCAGGTTTCTCTGAAATAATCCCTTTCGTTATTTTTTTTATGGCACAATAGTATTCCACCACAGTCATACACCACAATTTGATCAGCCATCCCCCAATGGATGGGCATCCTCTCAATTTCTAGTTCTTGGCCACCACAAAAAGAGCTGGTACAGATATTTTCATACACACGGGTCCCCGTCCTCTGTCGCCGACACCTCTGGGATACAGACTCAGCAGCGGCACTGCATGATCAAAGGCCATGCAGCTTTTAGCCCTGTGGATCTAGTTCCAAACTAGAGGCCAGCCCCATTTCCAGCTCCTCCAAGTGTGGCAGCATCCCTATTTTCCCTGAGCTCCCTCTAGCATCTGTTACGGCCCTTTTCTGTCATCTTAGCCAATCTAATGGATACGAGGTGGTGCCTGAGACTTGTTTTAACTGGTCTGATTTATGTGACTTAGAGCAGTTCTTAAGATATGACTACTGACTGCTTTGAATTCTTCCTCTAAAATGTCATATTCTCTGACCATTTATCAATTGTGGAAAGGGCTACTGGCTTATAAAACTAAATCTGTCCTAAGTCTTTGCAATGAGGCCAGTATCAGAACAGCTTCCTGCAAAGATTCTCCACTCCCCCCCCCCCAGTTTCCTGCTTTTCTTCTAATTTTAGATGTGTTGGTTTTTTATACAAAACTTCTCTAATTTTACATAATCAAAAATGAATCAGGGGATGGCTAGGTGGCGCAGTGAGTAGAGCACCGGCCCTGGAGTCAGGAGGACCTGAGTTCAAATCTGGCCTCAAGACACTTGACACACTAACTAGCCGTGTGACTTTGGGCAAGTAACTTAACCCCAACTACCCTCCAAAAAGCAAAAAAAAAAAAAAAGAAAAAAAGAATCATTTTCCCTCCTGTGAACTTCTGCCTCTAGCTGGATCATGAAGTCTTCCCTTTCCCACAGATCTGACGACAATCCTTCTCTGTTCCACTAACCTGCTTATGACGCTGCTCTTCTCATCCAAGTCACGCACCCATTCTGAGCTGCACATACCCTGTGAAATGCTGGGCGACGCCCAGCCTCTGCCAGCCTCTCATCAGTTCTTGGTCAGTTGTGAGTTCTTGCCTCCAAAGCTGGGACCTCTGGGTTTATCAGCACCAAGGTTACAGCGACCATTTCCTTCTGTGTTCTTTGTGCCTCATCGCTCCAATGATCAACCACTCTCTTTCTGATCCAGGGCTAAACTGTCTCCATGATTATGGTTCTTAATATGCTTTGAGATCTAGTAATGCTAACTCCTATCCCCCTTCACGCTTCTTTTCATTAATTCTCTTGATAGTCTTGACCTTTGGTCAAGATGAATTTTGTTATTAATAGTTCCAGTTCTAAAAAGTAATGCTTTGGTGTGGGCCTGAATAAGTAAATTGATTTAGGAGCACTGCCATTTTTATCACATTGGTTTGGCTTTGCCCTCAACAACTGATGTTTCTCCCTCCAGTTCTTTAGATGTCTTTATTTGTGTGAAGAGTTCTGTGACTGTGCTTACAGAGCTCCTGGTGCGTCTTGGCAGGTAGCCTCCCAAGTGGTGTGTGTTTTCTACAGTTATTTCAAATGGAATTTCTTTTTCCATCACTTCCTCTCAGAAATGTTGACTGTAGGATTATGTGGCATCTGGTAACTGCTGAAGTTGCTGTTTGATTATATTTTTACTTGACTTTCTAGTAAACATACCATCATATCATCTGCAAAAAGTGGTAGTTTTGTTTTTTCACCGTCTAGTTTTATTCCTTCAATTTCTTTTTCTTGTCTTTTTGCTGTCTATATGTATGTACCCCCCCATATTACTTCTATTACAGTGCTGAATAAGCACTGAATAAGCACCCATCTTTGCCCCACCCTTGATCTTAATGTTAAAGCTTCTACTTTACCCCCATTACAGAGGTTTGCTTACTTGCCATTTTAAGGAAAGCTTTTGTCTATTCCTGTTTTCCAGTGTTTTTAACATACTGTATTTTGTCAAAAGCTTTGTCCATATCTACTGAAATAATTATGCTTTTTGTTTTTATAATATCATAAATCATGCTTATAATTTTCCTAACACGAATCAGCCCTGAATTAATATAAATCCAGCCAGTTCATAGTGTATGATTTTTGAAGGATGCTTTGGAAGTTCTTTTTCTGGTCTTGGTTTTCAGGTAGACCAATAATTTTCAAATTGTCTCTCCTGGATCTATTTTCCAAGTCAGTGGTTTTTTCAAGGAGATATTTCACGGTGCTTTCTATTTTTTTCATTTGTTTGTAACAGTTTAATAGTATCTTGGTTTCTCATAAACTCATTAGCTTCCACTTGCTCC
>CM053601.1:2855547-2919210 GCA_028646575.1 Pseudocheirus occidentalis
CCACCACTCAAGACCACGATCCAGATCCAGGCCGCTCAACACAAGAGCCCTTGGCCCTGATCAATCAATTCAGCCCCCCCTGCTATCTGCAGGCCAAGGGCTCTGAAGCAGCCCAGTGGAGGCCGCTGCTGCTCTTAGCCGTTCCTGCTGCTACAGCTGCCTCCCGCTGCTTCCGTGCCCTGGGAGCAGTTTGGCTGGACCCGCTCTTCTCCAAATTTAGCAAAATCCACTGACCTTTCTCTTAGCCTTTTTTTCTTCTGGCCTGACAAATGTGGTAACTGCGCCTCCAGTGCAGGTGATCTGCTCCTATAGAATGGGCTCCGCCTGATGCCCTGGGGCCTGGCTGGGCCAGGGTCTGGGCTGCAGCTCCCAGACTGCTGCGAAGAGACCCACCTGTTGAGCTGCCTGTAGCAAGAGATATGTTTTCTGTCTTTTGGAGAGTTTTAGATCTGTTTTAGAGTCCCATTTTATGAGTTTTTAGCGTGTTTGTGTGGGAGCTGCATGCTTTGCTGCTTCTACGCCACCATCTTGGCTCCGCCCCCATGTATGATTTTTGAGAGACACTTATAACATTGCTATCAATTTATTTTAAAATTTCATATCAATATTCATTAGAGAAACTGGTCAATAGTTTTCTTTCTGTTTTAACTCTCCCTCATTCAGGTATCAAGACAATATTTGTACCATAATCTGGTAAACCTCTTTCACCTATTTAAAAAAAAAAAAAAGTTCACGTAGTATAAGAATTGTTTTTTTAAACATTTGACAGAATTTACTTGTAAATCTATCTGGTCCTGAGTTTTGTTTTGTTTTAAAGCAGGGAGCTTGTTTATGGTTTAATTTCTTTTTCTAAGATAGGGCTACTTTAAATATTCAACTAACTGTTCTGTTAAATCTGGGCACTTCTGTATTTTTGTAAACATTCATCCATTTCACTTAGATGGTGAGTTATACTGGCATATAGCTGGGCAACATAGTTCCTAATTTTTTAAAATTCCTCTTCATTGGTTGTTAATTTGCTTTTTCATTTTTGATATGAAAAATTTGGTTTTCTTCTTTCTTTGATTTTCAGGACTTTTATTTTGGTGTTTAATTGAGGGCTTTTAACTTGACTGGTTTTCTACTATTTTAACTGTACATAGAGTTCACTGGTTTGCTTTCTCTCTCCTTTGTTGATGTAAGCATTTAGAGATATAAATTTTCCCCTAAGCACTACTTTGGCTATATCCCACAAATTTTGGTATAAAGTTTTTCCATCATTATCTTTAATGTTTCTATTCCTATTCAGTATGGTCCAGAGCGGTCAGATTGATCTACATACGAGAGTTAAACTGAGGTTCCCCATTAATATAGTTTTATTGCCTCTTATCTTCCTGTAATTAAATTAAGTTTTCCTTTCAGAATTGACACGTTGACTCATTTTGGTGCATGTGCTCAGTATTACTAATTCACTGTCAATAGTACATTTTAGCAAAATGTCGTCTCCCTGCTTGTCTCTTTTAATGAGGCCTATTTTTGCCTTGTCTGAGATCGTGACTGCTATCCTTGTCTCTTTTTACTCCAACTGAAACATAACAAATTGTTCCCTCTTCCTTCTTTTAACTCTGTGTGTCTCTTGTAAACAAAATGTTGTAATATTCAAGTTTCCGAGCCATTCTAGCCCCTTACACCTTACAGATGAGCTAGTCACATTTGCAGTTATAATTGCCGACTGCATACCTTCCATTCTATTCTCTTAACACTGGCCCTCCCTTTCTTTCCCTGCCCCCTCTTTAGGAATCTGCTTTACTTCTGACTGCTGCCTCCCTTCATCTACCCTTCCTGTCATGCCCCTCTTTGCCCTTTACCTCTTTCCCTCCCATTTCCTTCCCAGCAAGATTTATTTTTGCATCTAACTGTACCTATGAGGCACATTAAGGTCTCTTCTTAATGTGTTCAGATGAGAGTGAAGTTTAAGCGTCTTCTGCTCCCAGTTTTCTCCTTTTTCCATCCAGTTCTCTTTGGATACCACATTTACATGCACAGTCTTCCTTTCCCTTCCCCTTCTCAGTGTGTTCCTCTCCCCATCCCATTCCTTTTTTCTTTTGAGATCATCCAAACACAAAAGAATTACATAAACTCATATTTTTTAATTTAATCAGACTCACTCTATGACCTCTGGTGATGAAAAAGCTCTGAGGAGTCACATGCATCATCTCCCCATATAAGAAAGCAAAGTTTTAATCTTGTTTAATCCCTTAAAAGTTCTCCCTTTTTATGCTTCTCTTGAGTCTTGTGTTTGAATGTCAACTTCTCTATTCACCTTTGGTCTTCTCATCAGGAATGTCTGACAGTCCTCGATTTTCTTAAATATCCATTTTCTTCCTGGAGGAGTATACTCAGCCTTTCTGAGTAGGTTACTGTTGGCTGCATAAGCCTAGATCCTAGGTTTTCAGGAATATCACAGGCTAAGATCTCTGCTCCTTACAGGGGAGAACGCTAAACTTTGTGTGACCTGGATCGTGGTTCAATACCCAAATTCCTTCTTCTTGGCTGCTGGGAGCAGGTTTTCCTTGACCCAGGAGCTCTAGGTGTTGGCTATATTTCTGGGAATGTTCACTCTGAGGTTTGTTTCAGGGTGTTTAAATTTCCACTCTGTCCTCTGTTTCTTGAAACATGAAGTTGAGACTCCCCTGGCTTCTGTGTAGTTCCTGGGACTCTTACACTCTCTCCCCAGGTTGGTTGTTTTCCTGTAACATATCTCACCTTTTACTCCATTTCCCAGCCTTTGCACTTTATTATTTCTTGACACCACATGAAGTCATGAGCTTTCATACAGACAAGTCTAACTCTGAAGCAGTTCTATTCTTCAGTAAGGTGCTTCTATCTCTTTTTCCAAGTTACTCATTCTCTTTTCCTATTTTCTTTTTCTTTCTTTGGAGGGGAGGGGGGAAGGGAGGGCAGTTGGGGTTAAGTGACTTGGCCAAGGTCACATGGCTAGCAAGTGTTAAGCATTTGAAGTGCTCTATTCACTGCCCCAACCTGGCTGTCTTTTTGTATTTTCTTCCCTACATCTTGCTGTTTTCCTCGTTCTTTTCTCTACTGCTCTGGTTTGGTTTTAAAACTCATTTTTTAGTTGATTCTGTACCCCTTCTAAGAATTCTCACTGGACCCTTTGCTTCTGAGGCTTGGCACAGAGCTCTTCCAGTCACTCTCTTTCACGTTTGCTTCTCACGGCTCTTCATGGCAGGGCTCTGGGCTTGCTCCCTGTAGCAGGGCATTTATCCGAGCTCTGCTTTTCCTCAGCCTTTCTCACAAGTCTGCATTATGATGTGTCATATTATTATGGCTTAGTCTCCATGACAGCATAATAGCTCAGGACTTAATACAGGTAAATTGAAGATTCTGTGACAAGTGTAGACAGCTTCTATATATCTTCACCTATAAACCAATAGCCTTTGAAATGCAGCCCACAGAAAAACCTACAACACTTTTTCCAGGAAAAAACCAAAAATTTGTACCAAGAACCACCAGTGGGTCACGTCAAGGATTCCCCGTTTCTGTTTCTGAGTCCTTTTCACATAATCCTGCTCCACTCACCTCAGACATCAGCCATTGTTTCTGCTTGAGCCCGATGTCCAAATGCTGGGTTTCATCCAAAATTTCTTCTAAAGTCAGAGGGTGGGTGTCCCCTCTCTGGTGTCGGGTCTGAAAGGACAGGGAGAAGAAAACCGCTTTTAGGTACTTGATGGACTCGGTAAGAGCTTCTGCTGGTCTTTGTCCACCAACTCCCAAACAGCCTATCCCTTTACTCATCTAACTGACCGTCTATGCCCACATCACAGCCATGAGGGATATCTGCCTAGGGAAGTGAACAATGAGGCAGCAAAAAAAAAGATCCCCCCACAATTTCTAAAAGCTGATTAAATGAATGAGAAAAGTGAAATGAGTATGGTTGAGGTCAGAGATACTGGGACAAAAATAGGGCTAGCTGTTTAACCACGGTATTATTTTTTATTCTTGAGAGCAGTAAGGGGGAAGCTTTACCAACAAAGAAAGGCTTAGAGATCAAGACAAGAAATAATGATGGAAACAGAATGAAGGCAAACCATGTTTCTCTCAATCACCACACCAACAAGCACCAGACGTGCTGGACTAGATGCTAATTTCTGGGGACACAAAAATCTGTTTCCTGCCTTCTAAAAGAGCGAAACAATTCGCGTAGGGCAGTGGGGCCAGAAAAAGGTATTTTGTTCTGTAAAGTCACAGGAATGATAAAGCCCTGAGGAGTAATCCACACAAGCTTTCCAAAAAGTCACATTGGTGGTAATGACTTAATTACTGTCCCCAAAGCAAGTGGTGGACAGAGGTGAAAAATCAGATGGGGATGATTTTAAAATCTTCTTGAGTATGGGGGCAGAACTTATGGTCTCTGGGAACATCAGGTAGCAGATAGATATTTTATATATGAGATCAAAATATCTCTAATACGTGTTTTATATTATAAAAGTGTACATATATGTGAATAAACAAGTATTCGTGTGTGTGTGCGCGTGTGTATATATATACACACATATATGGGCGTGGATGTGAAACACACACACCCACACACCCACACACACACACAAGCACACGCACAATTGAGGAGGGAGCACCACCAATTCATCAACAGACCCATCACTTCTTGAAGGTCCTCCTATGATCCAGGCTGTGGGAATACAAAGAAATGCAGTGCCACAGTCCCTGCCCTTGAAGTGCTCACACTGCCCTTAACCACGTCTTCACTAACCCTTACAGTTCTAACAAGAATCACGCCCAAGTTTGCACACACCAGGAGGAACGTGGTACATGGTGTGTAAGCCAGCAAGAGGACCGGGGCTCTGCAATCCCAAGGTACCATCCAGTCAAGGCCATTCCATTATTGGAGAAAGTTACTGCTACTGGAGCCAACCAACATTCAAGCAAAAACCAAACAATTCCCTCCTCCCCCCACGAGAAGGAAATGTGCCATCAGTGGCCAGATCTCTAGCACTGAAGGGACAAAGATCTGGGGCTTGCAAAGTGGCCTCTATGTCAAGCCTGTAAAAGTCCACCAGGTGGAGCCGTTTCCCCATCTAAGGTAACAATTCCAGGGATTCCAAGGCCCTGATCCCCTTCTAAAAAGCAGGGAATGACTTGTTTTCTTCACTGAAATTGAAAATCAGAGATTTACTGAACAGCAATGGGCTAGCACTTTATAAAGACCTTTCTGCTGACACTAACCCCTTTCCCTTACCTTGAGAGCTGCGAATTTTAAGTTGAATAACTTTGATATTAAATGTCAATAAAGCTAATCACAGATCTGTTTTGGTCTTTGGTACTAACATTTAACTCATTCATACAGAAGCTCTTTGAGGGCAGGGACTAGGAAAGTGTTTGCCTTTTTGTCCCCAATGTCGAGCCCAGCGCCAGGAACAGAACGGGCACTTCCTGACAGAGAGGCAGGCAACAGATTTGGGGAGCAGGAATTTTGTTTTTCCATCTTTATCAGTGGGTTCCGGGGCAAGCAGAAAGGAGAGAAACTGCATGTGCATTATTGGAGAAAAAACATGTAACTGACGACAACTAAGAGCCAAACCTGAAAGAAGCCTTTTCTAGAGTCTCTGTCCCTTCCTGGCACTAGGGTGGTGCTGTGCCCACGGCCAGCCCCTTTCCGGCTCAGCGACTCTCCTGCCTTTGTTACGGTTCATCAGTATTTCCTGAGTGCAAAAGGAGTGAACTGTCCTGCCTTCACCGAGTCGACATCTTGTTGGGGAAATGACACGTGAGGCAAATTGTGGAAGCCTATTCAAACAGCCTTCTCTTCTTCAAGGGAAAAGATGAACTCTGAAGCTGGGGAGTCAAACACTCGGCCAGGAGTCAGGCGTGACTCCGGGCAAGCCCCGCCACACAGTCTGCCTCAGTCTCCGCACCTGTTACATTACAGCAGTAGCGACTCCTCCCGCCTGGGGTTGTGGCGAGGTTTGAGTGGGCTCCTCTTAGCACTGTGCCAGGCACACAGGAGGCACCGTATAAAGGCTTATTTTCTTTTCTCCTTTCCTCCTCTCCTCTGATGCTGCCCCCGCTCTGGCACAGACCCTCACCATCTCTCCTGGGTGGGTCACTCCAGTCCACCCTCCATCTGCCTATCAAAATGATCTTCGTTAAGGCAGGTCTGACTGTACCACTCCTCTGCTCAATAAACCCCAAAGGGTCCTCATTACCCCAAGATCAAATATGGAAGTTCTGTTCCATAGCCCCTTCCTACTTTTCCATTCTTCTTCCATGTCACACCCCCCAGCCCCTGGTCCCCCCCACTCTCTGATTCAGCCACACTGGCCGGCCCCACTGCCAGGGATACTCCCCTCTCAGACTCCCTTGCCACCCGGATTAGTGGGAGGAACTTCCCACGGGTGGTGGTCCTGTATTCTCAGCACAGCACCTTGGACCGACTGACAGAGGGCAGAAAGAGGGCTGTGTCCTAGGTAACAGACAGTGACGGTGAGCGTGGGGAGGCTGGTCAACAGGAGAATAAGACCCGCAAAGGGTCCTCAAGTGGCAAGAGAGCGTCCCACAAGGCTTTTAGTGGGAGGGCACAGGAAGACCCCCCAAGACAGCTGTGAGAACAGAATGCAGCCAGACACCACTGAGAGAGGGCTCTAGTGACCAGAATGATTGGATTTACATCCCTCTGATGACCAGAGAGGACAAACACTTTGCATTTTGTTCAATTCTTCATAATGGATCCTATTCCTGAAAATTATCTGTTACTAGTCTCACATTGCTTTCATATGACCAGGACCTTAGTTTTTAACAATTATTTATATATTTTAGACACCAATTAAGTTACCATAAATTGCTATAAAATGTACCCCTTTTTGGTACTTTTTCTTGTCTGTTAAATTGCTGGAGTATTTTTTGGGTGCAGAAATTTTTATCGTAATTAAGTTAATTTAAACTCTTCTAACTGAATTATTCTTAGTGATTCATTCTAGTTGTTGAATGGGAGAAAAAATATTGTCCCTCCCACTGGAGAATATATTTATGTGTGCTTCTTCTCTAAGAAGACTTAGGCAAACTTACGTCCCTACATGTCCTTAGATTCTATCAACCACTTTCTGGTTTATTTTCTCAGAATTCTCATTTTAAATTGGACCAACAAACAAAAACAAGCACTTCCCAATGCAAAGAGCAGAAAAGGACAAACACGTATGAAACGTCACCTCTCTATCACATACAGCTTGTTTTTAAATAATCTGGAACAATTTGAACCTATCAATCCCAAAGCTCCCAGCCTGTCTGGGTCCCACTCTGAGCTTCCTTTTGTTCTCTTCTGGGCGCTAAAAACCTTCCATTAGTATGCCATGACTAGCCTCAGCCTCTCCCCTCTAGCGTCCTAAAGCTCTAAAGCTCTCTCCCTTGTAACCAGAAATCCTCGCTGGGCAAGCCAAACCAGCCCCTTGTTTTTATCTAAAAACCAATGTGCTGTGGGCTTTG
Source organism: Pseudocheirus occidentalis (assembly GCA_028646575.1). Lineage (NCBI taxonomy): Eukaryota > Metazoa > Chordata > Mammalia > Diprotodontia > Pseudocheiridae > Pseudocheirus > Pseudocheirus occidentalis. The sequence goes on from CM053601.1 coordinate 2,863,042, forward strand.
TGCTGTTGGGAGGATGTAGCTGTCCACAGCAGGAAAAAAATGGAGCGCTTTCCTCCAGTGTGTACGTTTACTTATAAATTCTATGCAAGTGCTACTCTGCTAATCATTATGAACATGACAAAGCTCACACAGAAACCCACATGTAAAAGATGAGATAAAGACGACACACAAGGCGAGCCAGGAGTCAATGAGATCAAAGATGGTGCTACTACTGTGACCAACTCTTCCTAAAAGTCCTCTGACGCTCTGAATTTGGTGCCTCTACCTTAAGTACTGACACTACTTCACATCCGCCGCCCTCAAGCATAATGCAGTTTCCTGGGGCTCTCCTCAAGCTTGCCTGAGCTCATCTGAGCTCACACGGTCCCCTCCTGCTGGCCTGGCGCCCTCAGTCCTCATTTTAACTCTGCTTCACAGGCATAAATGATGTACTGCTGGACTCTTCTCTTCCAATCCACTGGGCCATCCTCTACTTTAAGGGCCAGCTCACCCGATCTGTGCTGCTCCTTCTACCCCATCCTCCTGGACTTTCTCCCCTCTTTGCCCTCCTCACACACAGAGCGGCGAAACAGAAGAAATGCTGTTGACCCCAGGATGTAGTGTACTACAAGTGCATTTGGCAGTGGGCTTCTTCTGCTCCCAGGCCACCCCCTGCCCCAGCAAGAGGGAATCACTGGGACTCAGGCGTGCCGACTTTCCCTCTGACCCCTCTCTGCTACTGATTCCTCCTCAGGAGCCAACAGTCTGTTCTGCGTGTGACCTTGCCCGCCCTCTGCCCTCTGTCTTGATCCCAGGGGATCTCTGCATGCACACGCATTCAGTGCTCTGCTAGCTTCGGATAAGAGGCAGGCTTGTGTGACGCCCACCCCCTAACTCTGCTCTATAAATGTAGACTCTGTGTTTTCCCATAGCCCACGTAGGGCAATACTGAATTCCCACCGCCCCCCCCTTTTAATTTGCTAATTCCTCCCTTGCTATATTCCTCTCCTCTTTGCTCTGCTCTCTTAAGGCCATCAAAACCAGCCAAAGCGTCCACCTTTTCATGGCCCCTGTGTAGCCCCTGAAAGCATGAGGATGCTGATGGGACGCTTCTCTTTCCATGCCCTCACAGAACATACTCCTCCCTGGGTCCTCTTTAGCACTGCCTGGCTTCTCAAACAGACTAAGCTTTCCAGGTTGTTCCTGACTCTTTCAATGTTACGGCTCAGCTCTGGCCTTTTCATCAGGCAAGCTCCTGAGTCAAAACGCTGTCGACGATCCATTTCCCCCTCACTGGAACGCTTGACTCCACTGTGCATCAGGTGGTCTGGTCCTGACAGCCGCTCCTTGGTACCCGAACCGTTTCTCTGGCTGCTTAATTCTGGCCGTGATGTTCCCAGGGTTTTCTGTCTGGAGCCGCCCTGCTATTTTATTTGACATCACCACCTTACCCTAACAGAACAGGCAAATTCTCCTTTAGGATTTCTAGCTTTCTATTCAGACTTTTTGGGTAGGTTATGATTTCCAAGGAATTCAATGAGTTTTAAATTCTCCCTCCTGCACCAGCTCTCCAGGTCACTTGTTACTGATACCTTACAATTCTGCTTTTTAAAATCTTTATATTTTGTTCTACTATTTTTCATGCCTCATGGAGTCACTGAGAGGTCTGGGTCATTCTCATTTTCAAGGAATCCACTATTTAGATGTTTTCCACCTTTTTCCTTCCAATTCTTTCCACCACATGCCTTATTTCACTTATGATCTCACTTCTTCTTACACTCTGGCGGTCCTTGTAGCTGAATTTTTTTTCACATGTTGGGCCATTTCTGGGTTCTTTCTCAGGCCTCTTTTGACCAGCAATATTTCTTCACTGTGCTGTGCAGTATCTTCAGCCGGGGGCATCCGCTCCCCCCATTCTGTCCGTGCTCGGGGTACTTGCCTGAGATCACTGAGGGTAAACATGCAGAGGTCTTCAAGGCTCAGTGATGGCTGGGGTTCCCCAAACTGCTTGGGTCAGAGGACTGGGGAGTTTCTGGCGGGAATGCTGCAGGCTCCGGCTGACTGCCCTGAGCTCTTCTTACTGGCCTTCATTTGAACTAGCTGGCAGGCCACCCCTCTCCCAACACCCGGACCTCTGGCCATCTCTCTGGGCAGTCCAAGGCTGGATGAAGGCTGATGGCTGATGCTTCACTTTGGATTTCTTGATCGTGATTTCATCCGGTGCCTTCTGAAGCTGGAGTACATGCAGGAGAGCTGGATTCCTCTATAACCTTTCATGCTGCCATTCTAACCAAAAATCAAAAGTCAGTACACAGGAAATTATGGTTCATAATGATGAACCTGGTTCACATAGGACAATCATTTTAATAATCTTCAATATAGAAAGTCAGGATGAAAGGGTGGAGTCAAGACAGTCGAAAATTTTTGCAATGTTCAATCAGTGTGCCTTTCCCATAACAACCCAGAAAATGTACCAGACCAAATTCTGATTGGGAAAACGAAGGGGGAAAAAAAAAAATCACAAGGAGTCGTTCTTCTAGCTCAGTGTGGAAAGACAGAGAGACCTGCGGATGCTGGAGAGAGGTTAGGAGCACAGCACAGCAGTGGGGAACGTCCCAGCTGCCAGGGATGCTAAGAGGGCTGAGATGGAACAATGGGATAGGAAGCACCAGAGTAGAAAGAGACCACAGGGGACTCCTGAAACAAACTTAGGATTCTTTGGGCATCCTGAAAGCCATGAACAAAAACAGAACCTTGACATCATACTTAAAGAAACTACAAAGGAAAAGTGCAAAAAATCTTAGAACCAGGGGGCAAAAGGAGAAGTTGAAATAATCTACCAGCTACTTGTTGAAAGAAACTCCAAAGTGAAAACTCCCAGGAATATTACAGTCAAAATCCAGAACTCCCAAGTCAAAGAGAAAATACTACAAGCAGCCAGAAAAAAAGAATTCAAATTCTGCGAAGCCACAGTCAGGATCATACAAGATTTAGCAGCTTCCATGTTAAAGGAATAGAGGGCTTAGAATACGATGTTTGGGAAGACTATTGAGAAGAATCTAGGATTACAACCAAAAGTTACCTACCCAGTAAAACTAAGTATAATACTTCAGGGGGGTGGGGTGGGGAGGGAGGAAGGAGGAAGAGAATGGATATTTAATGAAATAAGAGTTCTTCCAAGCATTCCTAATGAAAAGGCCAGAGTTTAACAGAAAATGTGACATTCAAACACAGAAGTCAAGAGAAGTGTGAACAGGTAAACATAAGGGGTAAATAGTCATGTTGTCCTATTTATCTTCTCACGGGGGGAGAGGATGTGTTTAACTCCTGATAACTTCATAACGGCTAGGGCTACTAGAGGCCATCACTTAGAGGACCTGGGAGTGATTCTAGGAGGTTGGGATGATTTTAAAAGAAGAACAAATGGGTGAGAAAGGGAGGAAAGAAGGACGAGGATGAGAAAAATCATCTCCCTTAAGCAGGACGAGTCAGAAAGAGTGCAGAGAGCGGAGAGGGAAGCGGGGAGAGTGGGCAGTGCATGGGTATCACGCTCGTCAGAGCTGGCGTGAGGATAGAGGGACAGCACGTGCACAGCTAAGGACAGACGTCCGTCTCACCCATGAGGGAAGCAAGAGGAAACAGGAGTCAAAGGAATGGCTGGGGGTGGCAGGGGTGGGAATGAGAGTGGGGCAGATTAAGGGAGGCAGTGGTCAGAAGCAAAGCCGACTCTTGAGGAGGGGGCACGGTCACTAGAAATAAAAGGGTGAGTATAACAGAACAGGATGGAGGGAAATACTCAGCAATCATTACTGTAAATATGAATGGATTCACTCACCCATGAAAGGGAAAAAGGTATCAGAATGGATTAGAAACCACAATCCAACAACATGTTACAAGAAACATGTGTGAAATAAGCGACAGACTGAGTTAAAATAGGAGCTGGAGTAGAGTCTATTGTGCTTCTTAAATAAAACAGATGGAAGTGGAAACCATGATCTCAGATAAAACAAAAGCAAAAACAGACCTACTTCAAAGAGATAAACAGGGGAACTAAATTTTGCTACAAGGTACCACAACAATGACTCAATATTAACACTGAACATATATTCACCAAATGGCACAGCATCCAAAATCTCTAATAACAAATATACCTACTTCTCAGCTTGCAAGGCCTCTCCACAATGACTGACCATGTAATATGGCATAAATCTTACAAAGAAATGCAGAGGGGCGGCTAGGTGGCACAGTGAATAGAGCACCGGCCCTGGAGTCAGGAGTACCTGAGTTCAAATCTGGCCTCAGACACTTAACACAAAAAACTAGCCATGTGACCTTGGGCAAGTCACTTAACCCCAACTGCCCTCCAAAAAGCAAAAAAAAAAAAAAAAAAAAAAGAAATGCAGAAAAGGAGAAATATTAAATCTGTCTTTTTTCAGATCACCAAGCAATAAAAACTATATCAAAAGGGGGCTTTGAAAGCAAAGATTAAAACTGAACTGGAAACTCAGTGATTTAATCCTAAAGAATAGGTGGGTCCAAAAACAAATTTAAAAAAACCAGTAATTTCACTGATAACAATGATGAAAAAACAGGGGAGTCTGTGGTTCTACCGGTCACAAGAAACCAGTAGAGGATGGAGCAGACCTGTTTTAGGAAAATAACTGCTTGCTGAGTGAGAGTGGGCCAAGGTGGGGAGAGTCTGGAGGGGGGGGAGTCCAGAGAGGATGACGGGATGACAGTCTGGGCTTAAGCAAAGAAGGTCTGCATTAGCATGGTCACTGATTACACAGAAGGGGAGACAAGGAGGGTGAAGGGTGAAACAACTGGCCAATGGATAAAACGGAGGCTGCGAGCCCGGGTCACTCGGAGGATGGTGATGCCCCTGACAGTAACAGCCAAGACTGGAATACAGAAGGGCACGGGAGGAAAAAGAATGAATTCAGATTCCATCAGGATGAGTTTCGGATGCCCAATGGACATCTAGTTCAACACGTCCAACAGATGGATGGAAATGCAGAATCTCCTGGGAAGAACAGGATCTCTTGGAAGAGGCGCACCCATGGCAGGGGAGGGGTGGGGGGGTGTCTGAGGGCTATGGGCTGGAGATGAGGCCAAAGTGAAAACAAAGGAATGCATTACTGGCCTGCAGGGGGCAGTCTCAATGTCCCAGGGTGCACGGCATCCTGCGTCAACTTAAAACAGAGAAGTAAGCATCTCACAGAAGAGGGCGAGAAAAGTGAGACTCAGCCAAGGGAAGAGAGGGGAGTGCCAGGCACCTGGCAGGTCTGCTATCAAAATGGGAAGACATTCTCTCCTCAAGAACAGGAACCGAGGGGGCAGCAACCAGATACCTTTGTAAGGACTGAAGTTCATTTAGATACGTGAGCATGTATTTCTTATCCAAGGTCAGCCAACAGTCACTGCCACTGTAAAGGTTCATCAAGTGAATCCCTGTCATCTTTTCTTTCTCAGTATTGAGCTACCAGCTGGTTGGGGGGTTTGACACTGTTTGTTCACCAAGAGGTCACTACAGGACTGTGATTCCTGTTTTCTCTCCTTCCTTCCCACCCCTCCCCAAAACATCTGCAGAGAGACTAGAAATGAACCCTTTTGACCTGCTGAGGTGGCTAAGGGGCAGTGGGGACGTGGGGGCTGTAAAAAGACAAGATGGCCCAGGACAGAGTGGTGGGGCCACGACATGGAAGATGAGCAAGCAAATGAGGTGGTCAAAGAACCAAGGGAGAGGAGTGTCCTGAAAACTCGGAGAGGAGTCAGAGGCTGACCCTCTGCAGCGAAAAAAGCTGCACAACAGTCAACGAGGAAGAGGGCTGGATGTTCCCCCAAGACAGCTGTCTCACTGGGAGGTGGGCCATAAAGCCTCCCACACCTGCTCCAGAGAAACCCTCAATTCCTACCAGACGGACATCTCCTACCCCAGAACCACAGTGAGCTAGAAGCCCATGGACAGTAGGGAAGGGGACTCCAAAGAAAATAGAGGGTCAATGTCCAGAGGCAGCAGGATGGATCTCCTAGAAAGACCCAAAGCAGTGGCACAGAGGGTAGTGAGGGAAGGGGAGGAGTGCCCTAGCATTGGGATGACATTTTATGTCCTGATTTCATGAATTTTCACTGGCCAACTCCTCCCTCCTCCCTCCGGGGCTTCCTTCAAGTCTTTGGTAAAATCCGATGTTCTGCAAGAAGCGTTGCCCAGATCTCCTTAATGTTCACGTCTTCCTTCTGCGAGTATTTCCAATTTATTGTGTATATTTATATACACATAGACATATATAAGTAGAGAGAAATCAACATGTTATTTGTACATAGCTGTCTACATGCTGTCTCCTTTTTTTCCTCGTTTCTTATTTTAGCAATGATGATGCCACAAAAAACAACACTGGTCACATTTTTAAAGGCAAAGTAGAGCCCTGAAGGAGCATAGAAGAGCAGTGCAGTTCTGAAAGTTATATGCAGACTTTATCACACACTTTCTTTAAAAAAGGCATACTGTATGAAATGGAGATTCATACTTCCTTGTGCAATCTTTTCTGTGTTCGGCTGTGTATATGCGTATACAGAAATACTCTGTTAGTGCTTAAGTTAAGAATTTTAAAAATGTTCTCTGGTCAGCAACAAAGAGATGGATGAGCCCTGAGAAGAGGCGATGACGGGTAACTAGTGGCAGGGGTGGGATTCGAATCCAGACCCAGCATTCTCTCCTCTGCACCGGCCGCCTCACAGACAGCCCCTCCTAACCTCACGTATGTGGGATCTATCCACCAAGCAAACATGAAATGACACGGGCCTCTCCAGCCCTCACCCCAGTGCCTGGCACTGGGCAGGCTCAAAGCCTGCCTGTGGAGGCATGAAGACTCACCTTAACTACGGGGAAATTCTCCATTTTAAAATGAGTCATGATCAATTTAGGAACAATGTTCTCACAAAAAAGCCCGACAAGGAGGCCGCCTCGGCCCCGGCGCACACCTGCTGGGAGTGTTTAGTACCTTCATGTAGTTTACAATCTTTGCAAGAACTCCAAATTTGTATCCTGAGCCTCCGGAAAGGGCTTTGAAGTTAAAGGATCCATTACTGTGATCTGTAAGAGAGAAAACGAAAAGACATTTTCTAAATGCCTTCATGAGGGTGCATGTTTTAAACCAAGCGCACAGCTTCTACACGCCTTCCCCAGCCCCACCAGGAGGGGACTTTTATGGGACTGTCTGTTCCTCACTAAACCCCGTCTACAAAATTCCATTATAATTCACAAAGGGCCCGACATGCAGACTTCCAGTCAGTAAAGGCAAAGTAATACATTTGGCCTGCAGTGTGATGCTCTCACTTGTCTTTCTGGCAGAAGGACTTCCAAAAGGAAACACCCAGGGAGGAACCTCTGAAGGCAAGAGTGGGGTCTGCAAAAGCTGTCCTGTCTCACTGCTGAGTTAATCAGGCCCTGCAGGGTAAAGGGACTTGCCCAAGGCCACACACACAGCCAGGGTAGGGGGGGAGGATGTCAGGAGTGACCTGACTCAGAGGCCAGGTACAAAGGCCGCCTCTGTGCTTCCCCGGGAGAAGTAGTCCCTGTGGATAGATGCTCTGTGTGCCGAGCCGCCTTGTCAGCCTCCCTTCGCCGCACCCCCACCCGCTATGGTAGGAAGCTCACACAGTGATGTACATGGGAGGTGGGAGAGGAAGAGTCATCGTCCCTAGTCGAAGTACACGTCCCACTCACACACTCCTACACTCGTGCTCACCTCTCATGCTGACTGCAGGAAGGTGCTGGTGAAGAAAATTCGTAACTGCTAATCAAAGCACACATCCCACTCTCGGCCCATCATTAGTCTGTGGGGAGACTCATTTGTCTCCTGCTTAGTTACAATACTTTAATCCCAGGAACAGCAAAGTAACAAATCAAACAGAACACTTGAAAAGGATCCCAAAGCGAAAGCAAGAAGGACAGGAAGGAAGAAGCCTGAGGAGAACACGGCTGACCCAAGCTGGTCTGGGTGGGCTTTGCAGAGAAGCAGCAGAGTCAGGACAGCGCTTGTCCCCCCGCCCACTGCTCTTGGTGCGGTCGGTAACAGCGGGCATGGCCTTGGCTGGAACAGCCCATTACTAAAGGGTACAGCCCCCTTTCTCTAAGCTAAGGGACCTGACACAACACCACAACCGCCTTAACTGGATCTCACGACAGATGAGCAATTAATAAGAGGAACAGAAATGTCACGCCAACACACATAAATTTTTCTGTAGAGAGCCAAAGAACACTGCAAAACATGATGCCACCCTGGAATGAGCCTGGCAGGACTGTGAGAAGGGAGGAAAGTGCTTTATGTACAAACACAATAGGCTACTTTCTATATTCCAAACTTCTCTGCTTAGCCAAGTTCCTTGGGCAAGTTTGGCTGGAATGATCACAAAAAACAAAGCACAAGTTGGCACCCTCAGGATGGAGCAGCCACCCAGGAATCCCAGGGTCTGGGGCCTAGGGAGCTGAGGAATGAAGGGGCCAGCCGGCCTCAGACCTTCAGCACCACCAGGGACTGTATTCCTTTATACACAAGCACTACAGAGGACAGGGTGGGAGAAAATGCCATCCACCAACAAAGACACCATAACTAAGCCAAAGAAGCAAGAACTCCCCAGGGAAGACCAGCTCTCTGGTGACTCAAACCAGTCACTGGGTTTGCTTCTATCTTAGAGGTTGCTAAATCAAACCCCCTTTCTTTACAAGTGAGGATCTAACACCCAAAGAGTTGAAGTGACTTGTTCCAAGTCAGCCTGCCAGTGTCTATGGGGGGATTCAGGCCCAAATCTTCCGGCACCAAGGTCAGCTCCCTATACCCATCTCTCACTATAATCAAGCCACAATGGGCCTACTCTGTGCCCGGTGCTGTGCCGAGCCCCAGGGATACAAAGAAAGGCAAAAGAAAAACAGAACAGTCCACCCAAGAGGGAAAGCGCTCATGGTGAGCAGCCTGAATCCTCAGCTTCTTCCCCTTCTTGGCCAATGCTCCAGGCTTTACTGCCTCTTCTAGCCTCCTCATAAATAATTCATTTACTGATTCAACATTATTATTTCTATTAAGGAAAAAAAAATAGAAACAAAAGGAAAGCCTTAGTTTTCCAACAAACCTCTAGTGCCAAGAAATTTTTCAAATTAGCTCCCCCTGCCACACACACACACACACACACACACACACACACACACACACACACACACTCTGTAGCAACCATTTTGGGGTTTTCTCTTCTGCTCTAAATCTTAAACCAGTCTGATCTTTGTGGCTGCTTGAACTTTGGGAAAGGAAATGGGAAAATGGGCATGTGGGGTAAGGCGCACTATCTAACAGCCACGAAATCTGACTTAACACAGCAACAGCAACTCTCAGAATCCCTCTCCTGAGACTAACTTTCATCTGGCCACTCATAAGGAAAAGAGAAAACACTTTTCAAAAAAAAGCCCCCATCCGGATCATGGCCATGATGGAATTTCATGCAATCACATTGTTAAATCACAACTATGAGCAGATGATCCAGTCACCAAAAAGAGCCCCGTTTAATCTCAGTTATTCCTGAGTGGCTCGTAGAGATGCCCTGCCCTGCCCTGCTCATAACCAGTTTTTTACAAAGTAAAATGGCAGAAGAGAAGCAAAGCTCAGCCCTCTGACAGCTGTAGGCAGAGGACAGACTCTCGGCTGACAGATAAGAGCAATCACCAAAGTTAAATGAATCTAATGACACAAAACTGAGAAGGTTTTGTACAAACAGATTTTAATGCTCGTAGGATTAAGAAATCTTTGTATCAAGTATGTCTGAGAAGGCTCTGGCATCACAGACACAGAGATGACCGAGGTATAGCGAACGCCTTGCCCGCCATGCCAGGGATCAGAGCACCTGGGCCAGTAGCTCTTGGCTGCTTTACTCCGCAATCCTCTTGTTAAGAGGCCTCTGAGCCCTGTTTCCTGCTGACAGAAAGACTCCAAACCAGCATCCCAACTACTGGGTCTAGTCCCCAAGAGATCAAAGACTCACATGGAAACCCTCAGAGCAGCACCTCCATCTACTTTTCTGCCATCCTTCCTTCTAACAACTGTCATTTTAACTTACTGAGCTTTGCCAATGGGTGTGAGGTGGGTCCTTGGAGTTGTTTTAATTTGGGTCTTTAATTATTAGACATTCGCAGCATTTTTTTTTTCATATGGCTGTTGATATTTGATAGTTTCAATTTCTTCCTTTGAAACTGTCAATTTATTCTGGGGTTTTTGGCAACAGGAATAATTTGGAAATGTTTTACATGACTTCACGTATGATGGTTATTATATTGCTTGCCTTCTCAATGGGTAGAGGAGGGGCTGGAGGGAAGAGTTTGGAACTCTCCAAAAAAAATAATGAAAGTGAGAGAGAGAGAGAGAGAGAGAGAGAGGGCAAGGGAGGGAGGGAAAACTGTCCACAGCTATCTTCAGGTTGATTTCTCAATTAGGGAATGGCTCTTGTTCTTCTCACTGTGGATCAGTACCTTGCATTTCACAAAAATGAACCCTTTATCAAAGAAACCCAATACAGAGATTATTTCCCAGTTGTCCGTGATCTGTTCCCGTAAGACCCTTTCGACCACATGTGCTCCGAGGGGTGAGGTAGCTGTCCTCACTGGTGTCTGCTTCACGTGGCACGTTCACAGGAGCAGGCTTCACGGAGCAGTGAGCAGCGTTTAGTTTGGTGGCCACTGCCCTTTGTGGCCAGCTTTGCCTAAATGCTGTGGCCCCACACTTCTGGTGCCTGCTGCACCGCTGAGAAAGTCTCCCCGCTGCCTTTTTCTTTTTTACAGGTGGGGACCTACTCTGGGCTACCTGGACTTAACTTCTCTTTGAAATGTTGAATGTGCTGAACAATCCTGGGTCTTTCCAAAGCCCCTCTGGCAGGAGAACCTGCTCTGAGAGTCTACAAGGAGTCTCAAGTCTTTTAAGTGTTTAAGTCTCTTAAAAGGAGACCCCCAAGCCCAAGCCCAAGTGACCACTGGAGAACAACGCGGCTGCATCACCCACCAGCAGCTCTCAGAAATGGGCTCCACCAGAAGATGGCAGGAGAGAGAGGGAGAGGGCAGAGGAGGGGAAGAGACGGGAAAAGGGGAAAACATAGATGAAGACGGTGAGGGGCGCAGCTAGGAGGGCAGCATGTTTTGTCATTCATGCCCCACCCTCCTTGGTTACAGAAACGAGTTCACCCACTGGCCCCAGATGGCTCTGGAGAAGGGGAAGCCAGTGACCCTGCCCAGCCCTCCCTTGCTGGGATCCACCTGGTGCCACAGTCCTCTTGGAGAAGGACCCCATTCCCACGTGGGGCGACTGCTGATCACGCACTTCTCTCTATTCTTCTTGTATACGTCTCCTCCCATCCTTCACCCCTACAAGTCTCTTTACAAAGAGGTATAAGAACACTGCTGAAAGACATCTGAACTGACGTATGCGGCCACCAATGATCGCAAAGAACCTGCCGGCCTAGCAGCAAACCTCAAGCCTGAGTCACCTACAGGGCAGTGTCTTTGTATTTACTCTGGTCCAGCCACACTGTGTGACTCTGACCCCTCTGGTACAAAATGAGACACATTTTCTGACATGGTCACTGAGCTCAAGTGTTTGGTTTAACAAGATTTATTAGTTACAAGGGAAGAGAATCCAGGGGAGGAGGGAATGGTTTGTTTGTGGAAAAAAAAGGAAAAAAGCATCAATAAAACATCTAAAAATATTCAAGAGAAAATAAAAGTTCAAAACAAAAACCAGAGGGTAACCTTCTTAAATATAATACAGTTTTAGAAAAACACTATGTAGGGGCGGTTAGGTGGCACAGCCCCTGGAGTCAAGAGGACCCGAGTTCAAATCTGACCTCAGACACTTAACACAAAAACTAGCCGTGTGACCTTGGGCAAGTCACTTAACCCCAATTGCCCTGCCCTACCCTCCCAAGAGCAAAAACCCCCTCAAGAACCCCAAAAACATTATGTATAAGAAGTTTAGTTTGATATTCAATCCTCTTTATTTGCTCTCCGTACACTGAAAAGTGTCATGATTAAGAAAGAAAATCTGATTTAAAATTTTAAAAAAATTAAGGCAGAAAGAGGGCATCTGGCAGAGAATGCTCAACAGTGCCAATGGCTAGCCCAAATGCGATGACCAGGCAGGGGCTTAGCATTTAAGAGAGGACTGATGCCCTTTGAGACAACAGTCTGTTCAGCAGGACAGTACCAAGATCAAAGGAAAGGGCTGAAGAGGTGAATGGAGAGAACCACAGGGGGCCCACACACAAAGGGGGGGCCGCACGGCGAGCTCCTCAAAGGCAGGCGTGATCTTTCGGCCTTCTCTGTATCCCCGGCACCCCACAAAGTGCTGGGCCCGGCCTAGGGTGCTTAATAAATGCTCACAGACTATGGGGACCAGAATCATTTCACCGTGTCTTGGCAGACCAGAGATGCAGAAATGCCTCCATCCCCGCTCACCTTTCCTCCTGTATGCTCCAAGCGTCTGGTCTGGTTACTGGAGAAGAGAAGCATTTATGATCCAGAGATAAAAGCCATGCTGGTCCCTGCTCTCAGCCGCCTCACAAGCCTAGGAACCTGCCTGCCCACTCCTTGGAGGACCTGTCCCTCCCAAACTACAGCCCCTGGGTATGGCAGGTACCAGAGTGGAGGCTCCCCCAGATGTGAGGGAGCAGCTCTGCTGGGGGGTGGGGCACCGGCCCCACCTCAGGGCTCTTCCTCTGCTCTGCACTCTCCTACCCTTACTTTGCTTCTCTTGTGTAAATAAAAATGCACGCCTAATAAAAGACCTCAGCCCTCCAGCATTCACTGGCCAGGGAATTCTCTTAAGTCTCCTAGCTGCTGCAACAAACTGAAATCATTACATACAAACAGATTTTACACAACCAAAATAGTATATTTTTAAAAAGTCGAAAGGAAAACATATGAAATAGCTATCTGAGAGAAATTAAAAATTGGGTAAATAATTATAAGAAGCTGATAAAAGTCTGCACATAATCAACGACAACAACTGACCCTTTCGAACCAGCAAGAGAACTGTGCAAGTACACACAGGGAACTGGATGGCCAGTGATAGCCCACAAGAGGCGCCAGGTTTTATCTGCTCTTCTATCATTCTGGATTTTAGACATTCCACGTCACTTCTGACTCGGCCCCTCGGCCAGGACCGGTTGAGCTGTGCCCGGCGGCAGTGACAGGGCCCTCCAGAGCCCTCCCAATCCCTCCACGATGTGTTCGCCAGCTGTGCCCTGTGCCGCTCTCCCCGGGGGCAGCAGTCGGATGGTTCAGTCCCATACCTGTAGATTCCATCAGCTGGTTCTGTGGGCCTGCTGCCAGGGCTCTTACCAACTCTGGCATCTTTCTTAGCCTGAGGGTTTCTCTAGTCTCAAGGGAAACCTGTTTTGTATCTAATTGCTAATTTAGTCCTTTATTTTTTCCCATCTTTCTACTATAAAGTAAAGCCAATACCAGGGTGGGGGTGGGAGTAGGGGGTGCAGGGAGGGCCCGGGTTTTTGTCCAGACTTTTAGCAGGCAAAAGCCACGCCCCACTCTTCAAGCTCAAAGACAAAAAAACAAACAAAACAGAGGGAGGAAAAAATTGGGTTCAAATTAGGTCCAGCGGGGGTATGGCCGAGGTTTGTGAATGATCTCCTCCAGAGCATGGCGGGGCTACATGCAAATGAACAGGAGGGCGATCATCAGCTGCATTAGCATCCGACCAATAGCAGCCCAGCTCCCTCTTGCCTGTGCACCAGACTGCATTACCGACAGACCACACCGCCCTCCATCTCCATCAGCATCCGCATCAGCATCCGCCGAGAACAGGTAGGTTTTTATCGTTTTTATTATGGAGGAATCAAGCACTAGACAGAGCTGAAAACCATTTTGTTTAGAAACTGAGAGAAGCATTCTTCTTACTGTATATTCTTAAGCTCTGAATTTCTTACCCTGAAAGACAGGCTTTTATTCTGTAAGTAAATACCAACGGCTGGCTGTCTAGCCCAGTCTCTCTTATAGCCTTAATAGAAAATTGATGACCATACCATTGTATGGGAAATCCAATCCTCCCAGCCCCCCCTCAGTAGGAAGCTTCCCTGCCCACCCCCTGCCGATGTCAGCTTCTGCAAGATATTTCAGTTCAGCAGCATGATCTGTTCTGACAAAGGCTTTCCTTGAAGAAGAATCTAGACTGAGAGCAAATGCTGCCGAAAGATGGTTTCTGATACGTACCAACTGTATCATGCTGAAAAAACAAAGCACAGCATGCTACCTGTAGAAAACACGTTTAAATGAAATAGGAAGACTGATGTGAAAACACAATCCATCTCTGAGCATTACACAGACAAAAGAGCTGAGAGGCCCATCATGTTGTAACTGAGCACACAAAAGCTGCAGACTCTTCTGCCCTTGAAATGAAATAATTTTGCTTCTAACTGTACGTTCCAAGTCAGAGATTATTATTAAACAAAGACCCGGAATGCATCTTTTTAAGAGGGAGAAGGGGAGAGGGAGGGGGAGTGAGCCAATCATTTCGCAACCATCACAACATGTGGGTAGCACAGGGATGGATGGGGCTGTTCTTAAACTGCTCATCTGGAGTAAAAAGAAAATTACATTTAAAAATTAAAACATGTCTTCACAGTTATGAAAGGCAAGGTCCATATCCTTCCCAGTGCTACAGTCCGGCTCAACAATCACGAGCCTCCAAATGACTGAGAAATCAAGGCGGCTTTGTTAAGCACCCCCTGTGTGCCATGCGGGGGGCTAGGGGCTGAGCATATGGCGAAAGACAAAAACCGGGTCCCTGTCCTCCGGATGCTCCCAGTCTGATGAGAGAGACCACACGCCACCAAGAAGGCACAGATAAGGGACAGACATGGGGAATGGGAGGTAATCTCAGAGGGAAGAGAACAGCACTTGAGGAGAGGCTGAAGAAAGGTCTCCTGTAGCAGGGGAGGCAGGAAGTGAGCACTGCCCACCATGGGCACAGCCAGAGAGAAAGCCTAGAATCTGGAGGTGGAGGCCAGGAGCCAGGAAAGGCCAGAAGGCCAGTGGCCCCTGAGTGCAGAGTACAAGGAGGGGAGTAGGGCAGGAGAAGCCTGGAAAGGAAGGAGAAAGGAAGGCCAGGCCATGCAGGGCTTTATGGGTCAAACAGAAGGTCCTGGAGGTGAAAGGGAGGAAGCCACTGGTGTCAAGAGTCAGAACTGAGTTTTAAGGAGATAGATTCCACTTACTGATGGCAACCAAGAAAATCTCTAATTCCATTTTACTGGAGTGTGAAAGTCTTCTTCGTTTGGCAGACATCATAGCTTCTGGACAGCGTTTAAAAAATAAAATGAATGGCCCAACCATTGTGTGGTCTTCCCCAGGAAATCTACAGCTAGATCTCAATCAGCGCAGATAATGATGCGGGTCCATAAAGGAGTTCCGTTCCTCTGATCCACACTGCATTACTTCATGCGGGCACGGGGTGTGTGTGTGTGTGTGTGTGTGTGTGTGTGTGTGTGTGTGTGTGTGTGTGTGTGTGTAAGTAATGACAACATCTCACATAATGACAACTTCCTACAGCGTGGATCCAAATATATGCAAACATCACTGGGCTCATTATTTGCACTAACTGGAGCCCAGCTGTATTTCGTTGCTCAATTACTTTAAAAGGAAATTTTTGCAGCTACTTTTTCTCCAAGGAACAAAGGTATTTATTCAGATGCTTAGAAGATGTCCTGTTAGTCAAGCAGCGAGACATAGAAACCAGATCCCTCTCAGGGTTCAGTTCAGCAGCATTCTCACCAATCATGAGACAATTAGGGCGCCAGACCCAAAAAGGTCCTGAACAAAACAAGAACCGTCCTCAGCAAACACACAGGAGAACTTGCAAGAATAAGAGTGGTTATAACCAAATAACCAAGACCAGGAAAAGCTTCGTTCTGCTGTCCAAAATCTGCCACCATGTAGGTGCAAGACAGGAAGCGAGCTTCCCCTGGCCCCCTGACCAAGCGCGCGAATGCCTCGGTTTCATCCAGACTCCAGTCTGCCTCCTACCACAGACTGCAGCACGGCCCACCTGACAAATTAATTGTATTTCCAAAGAGCCGTCTCATCTCTTTGTGGTGAAGGCAAAACCCTGGAAAGTTAGAAACTGCCCTTTAGTGGGGAAACGGCTGAAACCATGCAGGACACAGAACATGCTGCTGCGCTCCAGGAAGCAACAAACGGGGTGGGGTGTCTTTAGAGAAATCTGGAAGACTCCTAAGGAGGGATGCAGAGGGGAGTCCCTGCAGTCTGACATCCTGCAGACTCTGCTCCACACTGCGAGCCATCACAGCAAGGAGAAGCACGCCTAGCCACTCCCTGCCAGAAAGGCGCTGTGCCACACCCCCCCCCAGACACACACGGAGATGCAGATTTTTGGACGTGGTCAACAGGAGGATCTGTTTTTCCTGACTGTGCTTTTTGGAGTTATGAGGCTTTTGTTTTTCTTTTCCCCTAGTGGGGGGAGGGGGGAAATAACTGAAAAAATAAAATAAGAAATTTAAAGCAGCATCCTTCAATGCAAAAGATAATTCAGCCCAACTCTTTTCTATTCAAGAGCCTGTCTGTCCTAGCCATTGTACCATGATCCCGGCCTCCCTATGCCTATATTCTGCCAGGGAAGTTTTAAATGCTAGCAAGGTGCAAAGGAGGAGTTGGAAAATTATCCCATCAGCTGTGACTCTCCTACTCTCCAGAACCAAAGGGAGACTGGAAAGAAACAGTATTGAAGAACTGTTTGTTTTGAAACAATTTAAAGACTGCTTTTTTTTATTATTTATTTTAAATGCATCACGTTCAAATTTTAATTTGAGAAATTAAAATGACATAATCCTAACGATCTAGTTCTGTTTTGCCTGCCAGATTTGACCTAATCCTTCAGAGCAAAATTAAGTGTTTTAAAATGTCAAATTACCACTAATCATCCAAAACAATGATTCTTCAAAACTCATCTTCCTCTATATCATTTTCTAAATGTCAAAGAAATTTATAAGGTCCACTTCCTTAAACTATCTCTTAAGTCTTATCCTGGAAGTTATTCCTTCAATCCATCTTGTTAGAAAGAAATATGAAATGGATTTAAATCAGACCACTAATTACCCTATTCTCCCTTTCCAACAAACACTTTGTATTCCAGGGTGCACCAAGTGTCCCACAGGAATTCAAAGCCCACAAAATGTTTGTGGGTCTGAACAATGCGCCCAGAAAATCTTTCGAGCCTCCCCAGTTTCACACAGGGTGTTCTTACGGTGTTCGTTCAGATGCAGAGGGGAGCAGTCAAATGCTCCCTAACAGGGGGGACTATACGGTACGGTCAGAACGGTGATCTGGGCACACGCAGCAGTAACCGTAGCCGTGTCCAGATAGGCCCGTGGCTGCCTCCCTGGGGTGCCTCAAGCAGCTTTGCGCCGTGCCCTGAGCCTCTGGTACCACATGTAGGGCTGTGTGGGTGTGTACAGACGGGTGGATGTGCGTATGCACAGTCTGATAAGCATCACATACAAAATGTCTGAAAATAGATTCTGCTGCTCCAAAAAGAATTGGATGCAGAAAACACGGCTGTGTCTTCCGATCCAGTTTCTTAACGTGCAACTGCTTTGTGTTCTTTTCTGAGAGATCTCGTTGTAAGGAGGGGATGCCTTGTTACCTGGTTTCTATTTTCCCAATACTCCGAAAGATGCCAAAAGCAGAGAGTGAGTGTGAATGTCCAGGCTACTCCAGGCAACCCCTCCCACAGTCCATGCTTATCTCCCTTAATGTGTGACACCCTCCCTCAGGTGCCCAGGAGGGGCTGCCCTTCCCAGAAACTAGATTCATCCTCACAAACCCTCCCAAAGGGGCAACCGCAGCCCACCGGTGACCAGGAACTAGCATCTATCAGTTCTGCCCCTCAAGGCCTGAGGCCAAACTGAATCTAAGTAGTAAATAAATGGATACCGAAAGGGTACAGTGTCGAGACATTCATCAAGTCTTTTAAAAAGTAAAATAATGCTCATTTCCCCTCTGGGGGAATGGGGATAAGTTATTTCACCCGCTCTGACAGACTGACAAGCAGCTCTGGGCTGCAGTGAGAGGCGGAGCCGGCCAGCAGCTTGTCCAGGGTCCTTCAGACAGGACAGACGGGTCACACAGATGTTGGGACCCCGATTTTTCTTTCTGTCCAATAACCAGGCTTCCATGGTCATGAAAACACCTATGTAACAGACATTTTCAAGCTGTAGTCCACGGCCCACTGACCTGGGACAGCATCTGACATGATAAGACGCTAACGTGATGAAGTCAATTCCTATCTGGCACAGTGTGACTGCATTTTCACGGCGCCGCCCTCTCCAGGCACACGGTAGCTGTGAACTTCACTGAAGCCTGAAGTCTTAATTTGATACACGGAACAATCAGGGGCCCCGACTGGAGTAAAAGAGGCCAAGGGCCAGGGCTGAGCAGGCCCGGCACCGCTCGCCAGGCATCTGTGACCTCCCTGGTGCAGGACTCACCAGGCAGCCGCTAACGTGTGCCAACGGCCGGGGGCCCGAAACTGAAGGGAACGCCCCCAAAGCAGCTCACACCTACTTTGTTCATTTCTCTCAAATGAACCAAAGGCCTTCCTAACCTGATTTTCAAAAGGGAAAATAACTGACCAGTCTTTCTAATATTCAGTAATACGATAAAATCCTACCTCTTCTGGCAGCACTGCAGTGCCTCCCTCTCACCCAAAGCAGCAGGCAGAATGCACACAGCCCCGGACTCAGTCTCCCGGGCTACAGGTCACTTCTTTAGGCTCCATTCCCCCGGGCCACAGGAGGGGAGAGCTCTGACCAGCACATTAAGACGGGCGGAGAGATTCATGAGACACTGAGTTGATCCTTAATTAACCCATTCTTGTCTCAAAGAACCAAGAATCCTGTGTCTCTGGCCTTGGAGCTATGGAACCCTGAAGCATCCACAGGGAGGAGAGCTACAGACTTGGAGAGGAATTCTGGGAGGCTGCGAATCCAAGACAGGAGTCCAGGGCAAATGACAGAGCAGGGGCCCAGGTCCCTGCCCTGGTCCAACTCTCCCCCACCTACTCTATCCCCCCCAGTACCTTCATGTCCTTCCTCCTGGCCCAGCTGCCCAGACTCCCAGGATCCAAAGCCTGGCCACTCCCAGTCCTTCAGGCTTGTCAGAGAGCCCCACACAAGCCACCGCCTGCCACCTGTATCTCTTTTGCTATCAGTCCCACCAGCCAGCCTCCTCTGTCCAATCCATGCTTCCTAGAGGCGCCAGATGCCTCTCTCTTAGGAGCAGCTCTAAGCGCATCACTCACCTCCCTGCAGAAGCAGCCATTGTTTCCCGCTACCTCTACGGTCCTTAGTCCAGTCTGGAGGCCTTTCCAGCAGCCAACGCCTTGGAAGCCTCTCTTCCTGCCCGTTCTAGCCAAGCTAAGGTGGTTTTCCCCATCCTTTGGGCACACGTGCCCACCACCGTCTACCTATTGGGAGTCCTTCTTGTCCTATATGAAGCCTTCCCTGAAGCCCCACTCTGAGCAGCCTCCCTTCCACTTCTCAAATGCTCTCAGAGCACTGGGTCAGTATTTCCTCTGCTGTGTACCCATCTGTACCCACACCATATCACTCCTCACCAAGATTTCTGAGGGGCTATGCCACCTTCTTATGCCCAAGTGGCAAGCATAGTATGGTGTAAACAGGCTATTAAATAGGGGAAGTTAAGCTTAAGCCTGAATTATAACCTCAATAAAGAACGTTTGCATTTTAACAGGTATCAGGAATAAAAAGTATTATGGAATAAAGTTTAAGAGCTTCACTGGATTTGAGGCAGGCAGTAGCAGAAGAAATGGGGATGGGGTGGCAGGGAGATGGGCAAGGAAAAGACATTTATTAAGGTCCTTCTGTGTACCAAGTCACATCCTAATTGCTGGGGATACAAATACACGCATGCTAGAGTGCTCCTGACCTCAAGGTGCTTCCGTTCTAACAGGGGAAGGACAGCACGTCAAGGGGACTGAGTAAGGAAGCGGTGAGGACAGGGGCACAATTTAGAAATGGCTAGGCCTGGCGCCAGCGGCCAGCATCCCAGGGCACACAGAGCTTGGGCTTCCAGGGAGAGGACAGGCCAGGAATGCCCTCCTAGGAGCGCTAAGTGCTGGCACCACAAAGAAAGGCCAAAGTGGGCTCAGCCCTCAAGGAGATCCCAGTCTAATGGGGGAAACAGGGCACACACAGGAGTCTATACCGAGTAGACACAGGGGACCCTGGAGGCAGGCTCACAGGGAAGGAAAGACTTAATGCAGACGGTGGTGAGGAGACAGAGCTGCCAGAATTTGGGGGCTGATGGGGGGAAGGAAAACAGCCAGGAACGAGGTCAACATCACTGGAGCAGAGAGTATGCAGAGGAGAGAAAAGTATGGGAAAACGGGGAAGGTACAAGGGCAGGATCGGAGGCTCGCTGCTGCCCTCCTTAGCATGCCAGGCCCTTCCATCCTCCACCGTCTCCCAAAGGCTGTCCATCTGCCCACCTCGTCCTCTACTGGCCCCTTCTCTTCTTGCCCTCAGTCTCTCCCAACATCAGGGTCTTTTGTGGTGAGTCCTGTCTTCCCATCATGTGGCCAAAGCACTGAAGCTTCAGCTCCAGTGTTTGACCGGCCAGAGTTCATTTCTTTTCTTTTTTGCTTTTGGGAGGAGGGAGGGCAGGACAATTGGGGTTAAGCGACCTGCCCAAGGTCACATGGCCAGTAAATGTTAAGTGTCTAAGGCTGGATTTGGACTCAGGTTCTCCTGACTCCAGCACCACTTAGCCGCCCCAAGTTCACTTCTTTAACTGCAGCCTGATATGACCTCCTCGCTGTCCAAGGGACTCTCAAGTCTTCCCCAGCACCACAACTCAAAGGCGTTGATAGTGCGGCGCTCAGCTTTACTCATGGTCAGCTGTCACAGCCATACACTGGTACTAGAAAAACCGTAGCTTTGCGTCTCCGGGCCCACGGTGGCAACATGGTGTCTTTGGATGCCAAATGGGAGACTTTTTCCATTTGATCCTAAAGGTGAGAGGAGCCACCGACCTCCAGTGGGGGAAGAGGCAGAGTCAGAGAAGAGAAGACAGAGCAAAAGCAGAATCACCGGGACTTGGTAGCAGATTGGATGTGGGGAGCAAGGAGTGGAGGATGATATCTAGGTGGCAAGCCTAGGGGACAGGAAGGAAGCTGGTGTCCTCAACACCACAAGGGAGGTCTGGAAGTGGGGGAGAGTTTGGTAAGGCAAGACAAGAAGGAGCTGTCTGAGGGACATCCAGTTCAGGATCTCTGAGAGGCAGGGACGTGAAACTGGAGGCCAAGAGAGAGGTTAAGGAGTGACAAAGAGCTCTGAGATTCATCTGCAGAAATGATGGCTGAATCCATAGGACCCGACGGGATTACCAAGTTAAATAATACAGAAGCAGAAGAAAAGGGGGTGTACGTACACACACACACACACACACACACACACACACACACACACACACACACACGGCATGACCCAGCAAAAGAAACTGAGGTGCCAATGGAGATGTGGGGAGAAGCCGGAGGCAGGAGCATCACAGAACAAGCTTCACGTTAATGGGGGAACCCCAAAGCCTACAGACCCTCCATAAGGAAAGGAAGCCAAAACAAAAAGTCTGATTTTGGTTTACAGGTTGGAGACAGGCTCCAAAACATCACATAATTGTGGAAGAAAAGGAGGAAACAGGTTTAATGTGGGTAAAAAAGTGATTCATTAAATAAGGGAGTTTCACCCCATCACAACAGGCAGGGATGAAACTGGTCTATTTCTACGCTGTGTTTAAACACAACCCTCTGCCAACCTGGGTATTACAGCTGACACAGGGCACGTGTGCCACTTTGCAGTGCTGTCCTTGTGCCCACTGTACGTGACTCGAATGCTCTGCCTCAGTGTGTTGGGCCAGTGAAATGCTGAAGTTATCTTGGAGATCGTGGGTCTAGGCCATGGGTCTGTCTCCTTACAGTCCCCACCAAAGGCCTGAGAAGACACTGTCTAGAGGCTCCAAGGCAGAAGCTGGACAGAACAGGGAGTCCCTAATTCTTTTAGACACTAGGTCTCAGTTAGAATTTTGGAACAGAAACGTAATAAATGAAGCAAATGAACCCTCTGGGGACCCAGGTTTTCTAAGCACCACCATCAGCTCACCTCCAAACCAGCCACAAGAACTCTGTTCACAGGAGCTGACGGTGACATTCAGCGACAGCCATGGTGTCAGTCGCCCATGCAGAAGGCCACCGTTCCTTTCTTTCCCTATTTCTGCCTCCCAACCACTGTCCTCCTGACCCAGATCCTCTGACCCAATAGTGCTGGGAACAGAGGAAGCTAGAGTCCCAGAGGCACATGAAAGAGGTGGCCAGCAAGAATGAAAGCCATGCAGGAAGGGGTACGGGGATCCTCACTAGGCTTTTTCAAAGGCACGGTGTTTTGAAAATGGTCAGTTTTCTCATGGGTCATAGTTCCTTCACCACTGTTCACTACTAATTCAGCTGCCTTTTCTTGAACAATTCTGCCTGTGACTATCACATACATACACATCAGTGTGACTGCCAATCACGGCCTATGCCACTCTGCGTTCCACACGCTGAAACCCTTCTTCCAAGCTGAAAGAGAGGTGTGGCAGAGGGGGTCAACGCCATCCATGTTCTCCAAGGATTCTCCACCCATAAATCTGCATCCCATGTTAGTCCCATAATCCTCTCTCCTTTCTATCTTCACAGCTCTTGCGGACCATTCACAGGCCATGGAAGCAGTCAGTGCTGCCACCCTCAATGCCACTCTCTGGAATGAGACTAGGAGCACCAGCGGCCCGCCGACCACCACATTGGCCTACCAGTACATCGGCTTCCAAGTCCAGAAGGTTTACCCTTTTCACGATAACTGGAACACGGCCTGCTTCGTCATCATGCTCCTGTTCATATTTACAGTCGTCTCTCTGATGCTCCTGGCCTTCATCTACGAGGTGCTGGACTGCTGCTGCTGCGCCAAAGACAAGACCCTGAGCGACCTGGAGAGCGAGCCGAGCCCTCTGCAAACCATGATGGACAACATCCGCAGGCGGGACACTGAAGTGGTCTAGCGGCAGGGCGGGGAGGACACAGGACGGACCACCAAGCCTCTGAGCTCTGCTGTGGGGGAGGGGGGAGGAGTCCCGGGCCCGGCACACCCCAGGACAAGCATGCCAGGAGCCGACCATCTCAACTCTTCAGTTATCCCTTTGTAAGAAGACATTGTAAGCACGAGTTAAATGTGTCCCTTTTTAAGTGGGCGTCACTGTGTGTATCCATGGGAAAATCCTGATAAATAAGTTTGAAACTTCCATGTGGGTGTTGTTGTGGTCTTCCCCCAAACTCCCCCTTTCACTGCCAGTCACGTGAGGACCAGAAAGCCTGAGGTCAGACATAGGCAGGGAGGTCTTCAGCAGAACTGTGCACAATCTGAACCTGCCCTGGCCAAAGCTGACCCTCCAGGTATGTCTGCTGCTCTGCCCCGCCCTCTGTGCTCTAACACTGAGCTGCAAATCAGAATCAGAGAATGGCTGGGCTTGGGATGCCACACATCCTGAAGTGCTGTTCCACAGGCCCTTCAGCAATGAAAGAAAGCAGCCCAGCTCAGCTGCACCCAAAACAAAACAGATCCCACCAGCCTCAGGCTTCCTGCTCCTTCTACAAAATACACAGCTCCCCCCACCCTTGCCCTTTTGGTTTTGTTTAAAAAAAAAAAAATTCTCTGGAGAGAAACAGATTTGAAAATTAAGGCAATATTAAGGAAAGATAGAATTACAAAATAACGATAAATGGCTAATATCCCTAGCATACAGTACTCATCGCCAAGAGGTCCCCAAAGATCTCACCTCATCTCTGCAGAAGTTCAGAGGAAGGTCCAAAGTGTGTCTCTGTTCATCATGATTACAAGACAGAATGATGTTGCCTAACTCACAGAGAAGGAGAGTCTGTGCATTAACAAGCCCCAAACACGTCCTGCAAGTTCACACATCTCAAAATGTCATGAATCTAATTCAGAAGCTATCCCTGCTTTTATGTCTTTGTAAGCCAAGAAACATTTGCTTGTTAAGTGCCCCTGCAGCAAAAGAAAGCCCCGAGAGAGCGTCGAGGCAGCCCAAATGCCTCATCAGGCCTGTAAGAACATGGATCCAAGCACAAAACCAGCAAATGCTGACAATGAAAGGTCACGACTTCACCCCGTTTTCACAAGGCAACTACTCAGACTGGACTCTCTTCCCGTATTACTTTTTCTTATCTTTCAAGTACACAACACTTCTTTGCTCTTAAGGGTCATCTGTGAACCCCCCAAAAAGGCTGTGAGAAGACAAGAGAAGGGCTCACAGGCATCCATAGCATTGATTTACTGATGCCTGAGCACCATCCACATCCTCCCAAATGCAGAACCACACACAGCAGAGCGGACACATAGGCCTCCCCGGGGCACACGCACACACAGCGTCACGGCAGGCTTTCATTTGGCCTCCTGGGAGTGGGCACCACGTGAATTCCCGAAGGACCTCCCTTGGTGGCCCTCCTGCATCTCGAGCCTCCAGACTGTGGATGTGGGTGCATAATTCTGAGGCCTGCTGGCCTATGATCCCAATTCCGGCCCCACGGATGAGAGGGGCTGCTCTCTAGTCTCTGTTCCCTTGGCTCACCCCCTGGCCTCCCTCCCACCTCTGCTTTACCCTGGAAGCACCCCAGGCATGGAGAGCACTGCCCTATAGAGCAGCGGGACTGTTACAGCTGCACGGACTCTGGTGAAAAAGTCCCTTGGGACCAAGCAGTGGGCACAGACCCAGAGGGAGGAAAAACATGCAAACCCAGCCTCAGACACTCACTAGCCGGGTGACTAAAGTCCTGAGCCTCAGTTTGCTCACCTGCATGATCAGGCCTGTGGTTGTGGCTCACTCTACATGAGCTGCTGCTGCCATAAAAAGGTCTCTCAAACACCTAGTCTAAGGCACAGGCTTTAGACACAGGCAACCAACAATGGAGAAAGACACAATGAATGAAACTCAAGATTTCTGATGGGTAAAGTCACTCAACAGGCATTCACCAAGGCTCTACTGTGTGCCTGGCACTGTCCTCAAGAAACACACTCCACTAGGGGAGACAAGACACCTGTGCAGGTGCGGGTGCACACACATGTCCACATGTGGAAAGACCACAGAGGAAAAGCAGCACTAGCCAGCACAAGGAGGCTCACAAGCCTCCAGCCGTCTCCAACTCTGCACGGAGAAGACCTCTGTGAGGCCCCCGAACCAGGACACAGAGCCTGGGACCCCAAGACACCGCAGGCCAAAATCAAACTGACTGCCTGCCCACCAGGCGCAGGGGCCTGCCCTCAAAGGTCTCATGACTGAGTCACCTCCGCGGTTCTGTTGTACTCAGAGCTGGCCGAGCTCATGAACCTGTGAATCCAGGCCAGTGACTCAGCTCCTAGCAGCATAAGGCCAAGAACAGGAAAGCCCACATTCCCAAAGGGGAGGCTGACCAACAACAGCCTAAGCCCAAGCCCTCCTCCCCCGAAGCTGGCTAGGTGCTGCTGTGGAGTCACCTTTCAGAACTGACTCTCCGTGACACCATCTGGGGTTTCCTGGCAGAGATACTGGGGCAGTGCACCATTTCCTTCAGCTCATTTTACAGATGAGGAAACCGAGGCAAACAGGGGTAAGGGCGTGGCCCAGGACCAAACACAATTGGATCTGAACTCTGGAAGATGAGTCGTCCTGACTCCAGCACCTCCCCCTTCTATCTACTGCACACCTGTTCCTGAAGAGGTGCTGAAACCACCTCCGAGACTGCTGCTGGGGTGGGTGGGCACCTCAAGCAAAGGGCCTCCCCACAGCTGAGTGCTCGAGGGCTGCTCAACACCCTGGCTTATGGCAAAGCCTTTTCCTGCTAAGGCCGAGCACATCCCCTCCTGTCAGCTGCCGAAAGATCTCCAAGGGTTTCCTCTGGCTTCTGTCTCAAATCTGAAAGACCAGGGCCCTGGCCGCAATCTGGTCCAGAACACAAGGGTGGAGCAGAGCCTGTGCTGAGGTGGGTCGGCAGTTCAGAGGCACAAACACCAGCCTCTCGGCCTCCAAGCTATCAATCATTTGGCTGTGACTTCTTTGTGTCTTCGAATTTTATCATTAAAGTAACGTCATTGTTCAGGCTCAGCTCTTCTTCACATACTATGTCCAAGATCCCATGCTCATGGAATCTACAGGTCACACACCTGGTTCTCACAGGACAAAACAGGACACGAAAGGACCCTTGAATCCTGGTAAAGTTCAAGGCCAAGAAAAAGGGAGAAGGTGCTTAGCGATGGCGTCAGACTCTGAGGAGACCTTGTCCTGACTGAGAAAAGCATAGACTAACATTGTCTACGGTGTTATGCTCTCATTTACTTTGTTAAACATTTTCCAATCCACATTTCAATCTGGTTTGCAGCCACCTGCAGTCTGACACCTCTGAAGTACAGGACTGCCAGAGCAGGGGAGAAAAACAAATCTCAATTCTAAATTCAGCTTCCTACTACGGGGCCCACCTCACCACCCCAAAAAGTAAAAGACTGAAGCTCTCTTCATGACCCATCTGACTGTGCTTTTCCAGGATGGTTTTTCAAAACTATCCTTCTATTTCTTTTAAAGGGTAGGAAGCAATGCTATTACATGACGTAACCCTCAGGAGTGCTGTGAAGCTTAATAAGTGGATGTTTATAGAACACTTTAGTAACAGAGAGCTATTCTGAGAAGCTGTTTGTCCGAGCTGGCTAAACACAGCAACATGAAACACTTTCCTTCCCGGTGAGAACCACAGCGTGGATCCCTCTGAAGCCTGCACTAATGCTCTTTATCTCTGTTTTGGGTTTGGGGGGGTGTGGGAAATCGTACTACAGGAAGTGCCCTGACTCTACCCCCTTGAATGGGAAGCCAGACTGCTTAGCCTTAGCCTGGAGCCTCCTTCCACACTACTGTAAATTCATTTAAGGGAAAGGACAGAAACAGAACTGTGCCCCCAGCCTCCAACAGAAATGCTTTCTGAATTCAGTCATATTAGGAAGGCTGGCTTATCTGCTTACATACAACGGCACAGGCCAAAGATTAAATGTGAGTAGACTTGAGTCTGAAAGTTAGTACTGGATTTTAATTACAACTTAGAATAAACCCAGGGCTTTGAAGAATCCAATGTGAATTTAAGCATGGCCTTCCTGAGGAAGTACAGGGTCAGAGCCTGTGCCATGAGCTGGATCACTGGGCGCACGGAGCCGGTTGCTGGGTCACTTCCCGTCTTTCCCTCTGCACAATGTCCCTTTGGCTCTCCAGGAGGGACACAAGGAGCCGTCCCGCTCTGTCCCACCGTGATGCACCCAGCTGCATCCAGCACAAGTGGGCCGGGGCCAGAACCAGACCTTGCCCCAGAGACTTCCCACCCTTGGGCATCGCTGGACTGCTGTACTGCCTCAGTCTCAAATCCTGAAGCTCCTCCATTCACTAGTGCTTAGCCAGAGGGTAGAGTGAAAAGGGCCTTCAGAGAGTGCCACATGCTGCCTCCTCACCTTGGAGGTGACGCCACTTACCGTGCGGCAAGCTGGTTTTCACTGTTTCTTAAGCGGCATCTGGACAGAGTACAGAGGCTTTGATCTCACCACACTTATGGCCTGCCAAGATGCCAGAGGGAGGGCCCCTGTGACCCTGGGTGAGTCCCATCATCTCACGCCAGGCCCTATGGGGCAGCTTCTCTGTCTGATGTTCCCTCCATCAATGAGAGCACAGAGCTCTGATGGCGCAGGTTTGGCCTTCTCTCTGCCGGGCTCCAGGTCTCTGCGACACTTCCCGGACCTCTCCAGCCAATCCTGAACCCTTCTCCAGCACTTTCCCAGTTCTTAGCACTGTGCCACCTTCTTCCACTAGAATGTGAGCTCCTTGAAACTAAGGAATACCTGGCCTGCTTCTGTGTGTGCCCCCAGAACCTGGCAGGCCCTGGAATGCAGCAGGTGTCCATTTACCGTACTGTAGCTATGATGCATGCTCTCTTGGTTCTAGTGCTTCATTTGAAATCCAACTAGTCCTCCTGTACTCTTTGAATTCCTCAGATTTGTTTCTTATAATAAAATAATATTCCATTATACTAACACGCCACAGTTTAGTCCAATATTTCCCAGCTAACAGCACCCAGTCTGCCTCTAGTTCTTTGTGGCAACAACAAAGCTGCAAATATCTGACAAGAACAGAACCCTTCCTGCTGTCTCTGAGCCACCGCCGTCCATCTTGCTCAGAGCCAAGAGCTCAATTACTTTACTCACACAATTCCAAGCTGATTTATGAAACGCTCAGGCCAGTTTGTGGCTGCGCTGACCATAGGTCCTCCCACACACCCTTCAACGGTAACTGGTCTTCCTGCCAGTGGCCTGGGGCTGGGAAGCAGCTTCAGCTGTTCTGGCTTATGCCTGTTGGATACAGGAGTGTTTTCCACGAGGACTCATAGCTCTCATCCTGTGGATTAAATCAGTTCATATTCTCTAACCATTTAGTTGAGCAGAAACCTTGAACTTATAGGTCTGTGTCAATTCTTCCCCGTGGTTGGCCACAGGAAGGAAACACACCTCCTCTCATTCTGGTCACTCGGGGCTTATCGTGGATACGGCAGAAGCGCATGTTCTGAAATTTATTTCTATCCAACTGTTTTCCCAGTTTTCCCTGAAATTCTCATCAAGCAACAACAGTATCAGAACAAACATAAAACAAAGCCCAGATCCAGGCGTGTCCTTTACTGTGAGAGACAGAGGGCGGTGCATCTGAAGCCCCTTCTCTAAACTGCATTGGTCCCTTCTCTGTATTTCCTAAGTGTTTTGTTAACACCTTTGAGGCCCCACTAACATGATCTCCCTCTCATGAGACTCAAAGCCCTCCTCTGGAGTGCCCATGGGAAGGCCAACCAGAATCACAGGCTGACCATGCCTGAAAACACGTCTCGTTCTGCGTCTGGCGGCCTCCTCTCTCCCTCTGAAGGGGAAGGGGAGCAGGCTCTGGGGCCGATCCTCCGGCACCGTGCGGATCGGCATCTGTAAGGCAATCGCTGTTGGCTTTCTTTACCGCCTGTGCCCACGGGACGCGTTGTCCTAGTCCGCTGACTTCACTAGGCACGGGTTCACACCCATTCTCTGAATCTGTCCCTTTTCTCATGCTCACAGCACAAGTCTATTCCGTCCCATTTACAGCCCATTTGCTCAGCCATCCCTGGAACGTTGGATGCCTTCTTGGCTTTCGGTCCCCTGCTACAACAAAAACTGCTGCTAGAAATGTTTGTGAGCCTGAGACTCCTATGCTCCTGTCTTTGAGCTACTTGGAGTATAAGCCCAGTAGTGATATCTCTGAGGCAAAGGGCACATGTCTGCACGTATACTGACCACGGTCAAGATAACGCACGGGCCCGGGAGGCACAAAGGCTTCTGCCCATCAGGGTGACATACTGGGAGACAGGGATGTCCCAACAGGGGCTGCTAAGAATCCTACGACAAAATGATGCCCAACAGAAGAAATCCCGGTTACTTTTATACTCTATGGCTATGACGGAGCAAAAGGTGGGGCACAGGCTCCTAAAAAGCACCCACAAAAGGGCACCATATAAAAGCAAGCATGCTGAGGTGTCTTTGTTGTTTATAAAACTCTAAAGTTCCCAAATTACATCGAGTAAAAGCATTATGAAGCGGACAGAGCGTGAGGCTTGGAGTCAGGAGCAGAGGAGAAAGGAGGAACACAGAGGCACCGAGGTCTGGGGTGTGAGGGGACTCCTCCACCAAACCCCTTCTCCCCTCCCGCGAGTCTGGGCCCTTGCTCAGCTCCTCAGGGTCAATCCATGAGGCTTCCCACTGACCTCCCTGCTTCTAGGCTCTCCCCTCTCTCATCCCCATTAGCTGCCAAACTGAGGACATCATGAAAACACAGACTGGGCCCCAAGCCGCACAGAATTTCAGGAGTTTCTTCCTATGCGGAGCAGGTGGGTTCCACCCTCCCTTTGCAAACTGACCATCCACAATCCCCCCAACAGGCTAAGCCAAAGGCCTTTTCCCTGGTCCTCACACACGTCCGTGCCCCCTGCGCAGGCTGCGCTTCATACCCAGAACACGCTGGGCACCTCTGAGAGCCTCCAAAGCTCCCATCAGAAGCCACGTCCTAGCCCTGTCCTGGCCGGGGCCTTTCTGGACCACGTGGCTCTTTTCTAGCTATAGGCATGTGCACGGTCTCCCCTCCCTGTGTGCTGTCCATTCCTGGGGAGCACACCCAGCGCCCAGCAGGCAGGGGACCTTACATTGGCGCTTCCCGACCCATAACAGCTGCCCTTTTCTCTCAGCGTTCCACCAAGGAAGTAGGCAGGCAGACTTAATTCCTGATTTATTTTCATGGTGATACAGAGCCATGAAAAGAAAGCACTTTAACAAACACAAAATAAGGATCGGGAACGCTTTGGAAAACAGGATCCCCGGTTCTTTCTCAAGGAGATCACCTGTCTTTGCCCCCTGCCTGACACAGGCCTTGGTCTGGGACACCTTCTGTGGGAGAGGACAGACAGGGCTAGCTCCTACTAAGGAACCTCAACCACCAAGAGGTGAAGGTTTAGGGGTGCTCGGGACCCCAAAACACCAACACCGCGGGTTTTCCACTCCTCTGGGCCAAAGGAAAGCCAAGTTTATGAAAAGTTCCCCCACCAGTCAGTGCTACAAGATTCCACGGGGCGGGGCTTCAGGGGTGGCCGGGCTGGTAAGAACAAGAGACCTGGGTCGGCCGCAAGGAAAGTGGGGCAGAGGGGGCTCTGCTCTAGCTCCTCCCCCCCAAGCCCGGGGGCCCCACGCCCCGCACTCACCCGAACTCTGCTTGGAACCCGACGAGCCCCCCTGCTCCGCCTTGGCCTTCTTCTTCTTGGAGGCCGAGGCCGCCTCGGCCAGCGCCGGCCGCTTCTCCACCGACGGGGTGCACAGGGCGCGCTTCTTGAAGAGCTCGCGCTCCTTCAGCAGGCTCGGGTCCATGGTGCTGCGGGGACACGCGGGGAGCTGTCAGGCCGGGCGGGCGCCCTCCCCGACTCCTCCCCGGCCGCGCCGGTGCCCCTAACCAGCGGCGGCTGGGCCCCCTCTCCCCGGCCGCAGCCCCCCTCCTCTCACCGGGAAGCCCAAAGCGGCGGGGCGCGACCGCCGGCACCGAGGGGAGGAGGCTGGGGGGCCGGGCTCCACGTGCGGGCCGCGCGCACGCGCTCTGAGGACCGCTCGGAAGGGGGACGCTCCCACCTGCGCGAGAGGAGGGGGAGGGGCAGGAGACGCCTCGTCGCGGCCCGGCCGCCTCCGCTTCGCTCCGGCCCGGCCCTTCGGGTCCCGTCAGCCCCGGCGCTCGCCCGCTCGCTCGGCCATCCGCCGTGGACCTCCGCCTCGGGGTCTCGGTTGGGCGGCGGAAGCGCAGACCCAAACCTGGGGCTCCGAAGCCGCTTCCTACTCTGGAGTGCGGGGAAGAGGCGGGCGGCCGGTGCGCCTGCGCCGCTTACGTCTACGTCACCACATGCGCCCTGAGAAACGAGGCGGCGCAGGGGAGTAAGGGAGAGGCGCGTCTCTGCTCGTTGCCATGGCGACGAACTTGGTTTATGCCGCAAAGGCCTCTGGGCCGCCGCCCCGCCCCATCGCAGAGCCGGGGCCCCTGGGAAGGGAAGTGCTTCCTGAGGTCAGCTGACCCTGGGAGGCGGCACCCGCCGGCTCGGCCACTGGAGGGCGACCGAGTGCGGGGACCGCTGGCTCTGCGGCCGTGATTGAGGCAGGAGGCAGGCATACAGCAGATGTAGCATAAATGCCTTCCATCCTCTTCCCTAAAAGAGTCCGGTCCTGCTTTAGAGCGACAAGCATGGGGCGGCACAGAGCAGGCGCTTAATGTTTGCTTAGGGAGAGGCCAAGGCCCCTACACTGTGGATGTCCTGCTGCCCCTGGGAGCTGGGGAGCTGGGGAGCCGGGGAGCAGAGCCCTCCCCTCCCCCCAGGTGGAGAAGCCCTCCCGCACGTGTGGCGCCATCTCCAGCCTCCAAGCCTTTGTACAGGCCGCCCTGGGGCCCTCACCTCCAACCCTGGCAACGCAGCCTTTAAGGAAGCTCTGTGGCCACCCTAGGTTCCTGCAGGTCCCCTCCCTGGGGCCAGCCTAGCAGGTCACAAGCAGGCACGGTACCCTAGGAAGCAGGCCCCCTCCGAGGATGCCAGTCAGAGTAATGAAGTGGGCAGGAACTAGTTAAGTAGAAACTTCATGGACTTAAGAATGAAGTAGCCAGGAAATAGTTAAGTGATACTTTGAGAAATTAGAAACCAGCAAGTTAGAAGACAATGAACCTGCCTATGGGCCAGCCTGGGGTGTGCGAACCAAGCTAGGTCTTCATTTTTCTTCTCCTACGTGCCCAGGTCATCATGCCACGTACCCCTCTCTGCTTACCCTACAATCCCCTATCTAGAGATGTTCCTGTTGTTCATTCTTCTTCATGTTCTGTCATTATGCCCTGTAATCACGAACTCCCTTACCTCAGCAACTTACTTGCACCTCCAAACAATGGGATTATATGGTATAAAAGACCCTGCATTTCTGCACTATCCCACTGCTCTCTGTTGATTGGTATGAGAGACAGTCGCCATGGCTAAATTAATTTCTATTAAAGCTCCTTAAAACTTTTAATTGGATTCCGTGGTCACTCTGTTAATACTCAAAATTTCACTTGACCATTACAGTAACACAAGGGTTGCCTTTTAGGGTAAAAGCCAGGCCTCAAGGTGTCTGCTTAGATGGTTGGTAGGGAGAGGAGTGGAAGGACCTCTGCTTGGCACAGCCTGTGCCCCCCCCTTTGCTGTCAGGCACTGTTGGGGTCTTCTTGGCAGAGGTACCTGGCGGTTTGCCATTTGACAGACCAGGAAACTGAGGCAGACGAGGTGAAGTGACTGGCCCAGGCTCAAACAGCTAGCAAGTGTCTGAGGCTGGATCTGAACTCGGGGACAGGAGTCTCCGCCTCTTTGCCTCGGGCCCAAGCAGGGAAAGGGCTAGGTTTTCTCTCAGTTCCCAGAGCCTAATAAAGCTTTTTCACAAGACTGGAACTGGACCAGACCCACAAATGTTGCCAGACGGACTCCACGGGCCACTCACTGTCCTAATTTCCTTAGGGTCTAATCCTGGCAAACTGGGCCTGCCAGCGAGGGGGCAAAGAACAGAACACAGGCCAGTAAGAAAAAGCACATCTGCTGTTTATTGAAAATCTCTGTGACCAGAAGGAACCTGGACTGGTCCGGACACTACGCACAGGAGCTAGAAAAGGGGCATCTGGCAGCCGTCCCTGCATCTCCCTTTCAGCGGAGCGTCACCAGCTCTTCCGAAGAGGTCGGGTGTATGGCCACCGTGTTGTCAAAGTCGGCCTTTCTGGCCCCCATCTTCACGGCCACTGCGAAGCCCTGCAGCATCTCGTCACACCCCATGCCCTGCATGTGGATCCCCACCACCTGCAGAAGATCATTCCGCCTTCACCAGCATCCCCAGCAGCCGCCTTCCCCCCCAAACTGCGCACAGTGGGTCTGCCCTGCTCGTTGGGACAGGCCCCTGTTCTGCATCATCCCCCTAGGAAATGTTCTAAAGACAAAGGAGAGCTTTGGTTCTTAGGTCCCTTCAGCAAGAACCCTCGGGACAATCACCTTACTAGGATGCAAGTGGTATTTCTGTGAGGTGTTGGGACTTAGAGAGTCCTTTATTCAAATGATGTTGGAGGTGAGGCTCAGGAGGTGAATATGGGGGGAGATGAAGGAGATAAAAGGAACCCATTTCTAAGGATGGGGAACGAACGGACTATACTGGGAAGCAGAGGGATCCCCATCTCTGCAGGACCTCAAGCAGAGGCTCGGTGAACCCACTCAGGAGGAAGTTCGGGTACAGGACAGCTCTGAGGTGTCTCAACTCTGATATTCTGTGACTTGCACTTCTAAGACAGTAGAAAGGCACCTCCCCCCAAGGACACACCCAGTGTGATTGGCTCTGGAGCCTGGAGGCCCCTCAGAGGTCTGTCTGTCTGCCTCCCAACGCCTTTCCAGGACCAGGAGGAAAGGTGAGGAAGGGACAGTGAGGATGGAGCGGCTGCCTGGTGGGCGTCTACCCACCTGCCGCTCCCCTCTAGGACTGAGCGTCCTCTCCTCCAGACTGGGAAAGGAGACACATGAGATGCACACTTTTGGCCACCATCAGTCTGGGTATTTGCTTGTTACAGGGGTTTTCTTCTCCCCTACCTCCCCCAGAGGACAAAGAGAATCTAAATGTATACGGGGGTAGATGGTGCAAAGAATAGGGCACCGGCCCGGAGTCAGGAGGACCCGAGATTAAATCCGGCCTCGGACACTTAAAACTAGCTGTGTGACTTTGGGTAAGTCACTTAACCCGGATTGCCCTGCCTTCCCCCCTCCAGAAAACAAAAAAAACCAAAAGAGAATAGAAATGTTTACTAACTAGAAAAAAAAATGCACCATTTCACAGCATGACCCCTATTGCTATGAGGCAACATTTGTTCAGCGCTTTGTAAACCAAGAAGCGTTCTACGAATGCTAACTGTTAATACTACTCTGTGCAAGGAGTGGTCCTAGGGAAGATAAAGCTCAGTAGCCATTCACAAGGAGCAAACCAGGTACCCAAAAAGCGTCCTGGCCAGCGGCCCCTCCCACCCCTATGCCCAGCCCTTCGGCCCCTCTACCTTCTCTTCTGGGAGGGCACACACCATCTTCATCACACACTTGGTTTTCCTTTTCGTCACCGCATGGTACATAGGGGTAAAGGCAGTCACGTAGGTCTTCACATTCTCTTTTCCATATTTAGAAATGGCTTCATCTGAAAGGCAAATTAACAAGTTTCCCACCAAGAAACTCTGTCTGATGCCAAGGGCAGAGGGGCACAAGGAGGGAGGGAGATGAGGCTCGCACAGCCTGAGGGCAGGGCCCGCCAGTGAGCCTGAACCCCACTCCTCATACCCACAAAATGGCCACAGGGCTCCCACCGGCTCCTACCTTCCGTGAGCCCCACTGTTCCAATGGGCGGGTGGCTGAAGACGACCGTTGGAATGTTTTCATAGTCTAACTTGGAGTCCAATTTGCATTCAAAAAGTCTGTGGGCAAGTTTCCTCCCGGCAGCGATGGCGACTGGAAATACAAGGCACAAGGCGGGCAATTGTAGCGACAAGCACAGAAGCAGCTCACGCCTTGCTTCAGCTACTGAACTAACACCTTGTTTCAGTTTAAGTTTCTTTTGAGCCTTGGATCAAGTGTGTTAAGGAACAGACCGTGTGAACCTCACAACTTGTGAACCACGGAACTCATGAACTCCTGCCACAGGAAGGGGAGCCAGTATTGCCCATATATAAGGAAAGGCCCAGGCTAGAACTGAGAAGAGGACTCTTGTGGTGGCCGAGTCAAAAAGGAGAAACTCGTGGTATCCTGGCACTCGGTGTGATGTTTGTGATACTTTGTACAGAAGCCCTGGGACCTCACTGGAAGCCCTCAAAGAGGATTTTCTGGTTGTTTGTTTACAGAAGTCCTGGAGGAGGGTTTTGGAGGTGTTGGGACTTTACCAATGATTTGTGCTGACCTCTTGGACCTTGTTGGTGGGTCTGAGTTGATTTCACAGGCAGATAGTGAGTTGATGATGGTTCTGGCAATGTGTATGACTATTATTGTGGCTCTGTTAAGCTTTGTCTTCCCAGAAACAGGAACTGTGAAGGACTTGAAGTGGACTGGACACTGTTAGCTTCAATATGGAATAGGAACTGGGCAAAGAACTGGACAAGGATCTGGGAGCTGCCTGCCTTTGAACCCAGGTGACAGTTGGAGCTGGGACCATGGAAGAGGAACCATGGAATCTGAGAGCCAGCCTTGAATCAGGCTGAAAGAAGACTTTACTTGGATACTGTGTACTGAATAAGATTATGATTTACTGTGACCTAGGAGTGGAGAACTTTGACTTGTGTACTTTGTGACTGAATTAAGGATTTTGTGATTGACTGAATGTACTTTGTTTAAAACTATTGGCCATTTTAGTGATAAGTTGCCAAGTTGTGACACGGTGAATGCTGTGTTTTGATTTTCTGTGAACGTTTTGCTCTGATTTGTTATTGAATAAATAGAGTTTGCTATACTATGTAATCAGAACCTTGAAAGCCGTTCACAGCAGCTGTCCTCTGGAATGCTGCACGTGCTTGGCTTTACAGCATTAGGATGGGACTTCTGCGTGAGGCTTGATGGCTCTCGGTGTGGCTTCAGGGTGAAGGCTCCATCATAGACTTAGGTCCAGCAGCTGCCAGGCACTTTGGGAAGCCCCTCAATGTGTCTGCTATGCATCAGTTGAATGATGAAGGAATGACTCATCCATCAGATAATTCAGTGAATACTAGTCATTATCCCCTGATCTGAAAACTGAGTCTTCCTTATGAAGACAATCTGGGGTCATCTGAAACTATGGGAACAGATGGTGCAAAGGTGAGCATATTCGGAGTAAAGCCACAAAAAGCTGACCCAGCCCAGCCATCTAATGGGAAGTCTCACCACTCCTGCATACCATCTACCATCGGCCGCTAGGTGGCATCATAGTACAGAGCACCCAGCCTGGACTCAGGAAGACCCGAGTTCAAATCCTGCCTCAGACGCTTTGTAGCTGAGTAACCCTAACCAGGGAGCTTCACCTCCCTCGGTCTCAGTTTTCTCATTTGTGAAATGAGATGAATACCACCTTCTTCTCTCTCTCTCTCCCAGAAAGGTTGTGAAGAGTAAATGAGTGGCTATTTACAAAGCTGTTTACAAAACTTAAAAAGCTCTAGAAATACTAGCTGTCATTGGATTTGATGTCCATTTTTCTACCTTGTGGAAAAATGCTTCATTGGAGGCTGAGGGTATGAGACCAGGGTGGCAGGGTGGGCCACAGCAAATGAGAGGCAAGCATGGCCACTTCAACAGCCCTGTGTAGAGGACACCCAAAACCAGGTACTTCTGCCGAGGGACGGCTGTGCCCTGAGAGTGACTGCTGGGAATGGCTTGCGATCAAGACACTGGGAATCTGCAGAGATACTTCCACGGCCATCTTTCTTCCTTTTCCTTTGCTCAAGCATCCTGCCTATAACCTCCCTCTCCCAGCTACTCCCACCTCTTGCCAAAGAGAAAAGAAAGAAAAACAAAACATTTGTAGAAACTGTGCCTAGGCAGGCCAAACCCATGCTCCCAGGGGTGGTCTGGCTCCAGGTAGTACCACTACCCACACTGCCAACACTGGCCATCTCCAGGCTGGTGACTAAGCAAAGGATTTCCAGTTTTATGCTCAAAGGGAGCCAGGACAACATCAAGTCCAACCCCTCATTTTACAGGGGAGGAAACAGGCTCAGAGAGGCCAAGGAAGCCCCAGAGCTGAAGGAGGTGGCTCAGCAGGCAATCACAAGTCAGCACATCCTTCAGCCCTGAGCCTAGGCTCTCTAGTCCCTGCCACTGGGGTGGCTGAGGCTGGCCAAAGGCTGCAGACCCCGAGTTCTGAGCACAGAGTGACTAAAGCCTAGCAGGGACCCCCAGGAAGTCTGGCAGCAGGATGGCAAGCTGGAGCCTGCCCTGGTGGATAATGGGGGGAGAGAAAGGGCAGAGGGAGGAAGTGGGGGGAGAGGAAGGCTACCTGGAGTGAGAAGAGCCCTTCCACACACATCCCCAACAGCATAGATGCCCTTCCTGTTGGTGTTCTGGAATTCATCAACCAGGATGTGCCCTTTGTCATCAGTCTGAATGCCCTGTGACAGCAAAACATGTGATCACAAACCTAAACGTCCTCGGCAAAGCCGTGTGCTTCTCCAAATCCCTGCGCTTCTCCAAATCCCCAAATGAAGGGACCGTTTCCCAAAGGGGATGCCTGCCCGCCACGGGGCCCAGGCTGAATGTCTGTCAGCAGTGGCAGCTGGCACCAGGAAGCCCAGACCCTTCCTAGACCCCAGGAAGGTCATGTCACTGTCAGCCTCAGCTTCCTTATCTACAAAAGGGGTGCTCCCTCCCAGGCTTGCCGAGAATTGGATGAAATCATCTTGGGAAAGTTAAAGGCTGGCACTGGTCATCTTTGCCCAGAGTTTCACACCAAGACGTCCAGGCCTCTGGGCACTTTCTGCTCTGCACTCTTCCCTGAGCTCTGCCCACAGCCCTTGGCACACTGTTTGTATCTTTTTGGGCCCAGAGCAGGGAGGCTGAGGGTGGGGGCAGTGCCATCAGCAGAGGGGGGAGGTCCCAGCACCCTGCTCTCCCCTCAGTCTAGCGGCCAGCCTCACCAGCTTGTTCAGGTTCAAGCCCTTGACGTTGGGGGTGCGCCCGATGGCCCACAGCAGACAGTCCACGTCTGGGATTGTGCAGACGGTGGGTTTCCTGCTGGGCTCCGCCGTCACCACGGTCAGCTCCAAGCCAGAGGACGTCTTCTTCACTTCCTTGATCTAGCCACAAAGAGAAGGGCAGTGATGGAGCCGGGCGGAAGGATGAGCAGAAAGAGGCCGTTCGACTCTGCGAACCCTTCTTAAGGTGTCATTGTGTAAGTACACTCAAGGGTAAATTTGTTTAACAACCAGTGGACCTCTACACCTGTCTACCCACACACAGCACACTTTTCAGTCTAATCTCCATTATCAACGTTTTCTCCATCACTTAGACAATCAATAAAATCATAAATCGAGCCCCAATTTGTTGTGTTTGCCAGTTTCTGAGGTTAAGTGCCTGAGGTTAAGTGAGGTTAAATGCCCAGAATGAACATTTAACAACTAGCTCTCCAGCATACCCTAGCACAGTATTAGCCTTCTAAAACGAGTCATTTATACTTGCTGCCTAGACTCCCTCTTCTGATCCTTCCAGCTGACTGAAGCTTCCCCAGCACCTCCCTCTGCTCAGGGAGAAGATCATTCCCTGGGGGAGTCTTTCCCATTCTAACTCTGCACTCAGTATTGTGGACCCCAAGGCAACAGAGAAACAACACAGGTTCATAAGAAGTGTATGCTCCCATATGGGGCACAGCAGACCACCCCACCAGCACAGGTCCATATAACCCAAGAGGATGCAGGGGGCGTGTGCACACTGACAGTGGGCATAGAGCACCTTCCCTTCTCCAGGGAAGCTACCTCATGCTCAGACTGCTGTCTGGGGGAGGCATGGATGGGGGTTCATCCTGATGTCAACAAGCCCGCTTTCCCAGCACAGGCAGAAAGGCAAATTCCCCAGTGAGAGAGGCCGGGAGAGCTGCTTGTTCCAGGACCATCCACTATTTCAGCCTCTGCCTGAGAGCCAAGCATGAGGATGTGAACTGGGGGTCCTGGGGCCCCCTCCTCAGCAGCCTCATGGCTCCTGCTCTGCCCTTGTCTGCCTCCTCCCAGCCAGAGTCAGGGGCTCCCGAGGGGAGGCCAGGAGCTGCCTGCCCAGCCCAACAGGGCTGATGAGGGAGGGGTGTGGGCTCTGCCCATACCTGGGAGTACTTCAGGACCTCAACGCCCGCGTTCCCTAGTTCTTCAGTGCAGTTGGAACTAATTATCGTGTCAAAAGACCGAAGCACCTGCCAGGAGGAAGAAGGGAGGGCGCAAAGGAGATGGTTAAGTGTGCAAGAGGAGCATGTTTGCCCCACTCAGTGTCAGACTGGGATCTAAAGGTGTGGGACTGAGCTCTGGCCCCACTACTGATGATCTCTGAGCTAGTGCTGGGAGAGATCCCCTCCCCGTCCCTGGCTACGCACATACTAAGTGACAAAGCAGGGATTCGAACCCAGTGCCCTGCATCACACTGCCCACGGATGACCTATGTGGCTGCAACCCTCTGTGCCTCAGTTTCCTCATCTGAAGAATGAGGGGGCTGGGGGAGATGGCCTCTAATATCCCAAACAGCTCGAGTCCCATGAGAGTGTCCTCCCTGGCTGAGGCAGCCTGGGCCTCCCTTTCCAGAGAGGGGCAAGAGGCAGAAATGATCATTCCCAGATTCACCCGCCCACACGCCAGGAATCCTTCATTTGCCCCAGGATGCTGAGGAGAACCCCTGAATTTTCAGAAAGTTCAGACTGCTCTCCGGGGGTGGCCTGGATAGGGGCTCATCCTGAAGGTGAGCTCCCCAGGGAGAGGCTGGGATTCTCACCTCTGCGTAGCCCCAGTACCGGTCCTCATACCTAATATGTCCACATCCAGGGCTGGTCCCACAACTGTCACTGAGCCTGACATGGGAACGGCAGGGTCCTCACTGGGGGACCATAATTTGACAATTACATTTCAAAAGAATGGCTCTGCTTTCGATCCTCCATACTGTCTCATGCATTTAATGACATGATGCTGAAAGGGGTCCATGATACCCAAGAAGTCAAGAATCCCTGCTGTCCTGTGTGTGGGGATGGAAGGACCAGAGGCCGCACCCAGATGTCTGAAGATGAACAGGGGCCAGAACTGGGTATGGGCCAGCCCACCACAGCGAGGGGCTTGGCTCAGTTCAGTGAACGGGAAGACAAGGCCCCAAAGTCTGTGTACTCCATCACAGGGCACAGACCAACCCGGACTGCCCCTGTTGTTCCCAGCAACAGCCTCTGGGCCTGCATTTGGCCCCCTCATGGACAAGAAGCCCACTGCCGCCCAGGAAGGGCCCCTCTCTGACTCCAGTCTCTCCAACAAAGAGAACGAGGACACAGGGAGCCCCGTGAACTCCAGATGAGTCCTCAAGGGTTCTGCCAACCGGCTACTGCCATTGGCACTTTATCATCATTACAAGTCCTCACCTTGTCGTAACGTATCATCAGTGATGTCCGAGAGCCCAGGGCCGAGAGGATGCCAGCTATCTCCACAGCAATGTACCCGGCACCCACGATCACACTGCGCCTGAAGAGGAGGCACTGGCTTCATTTGAGATGGAAAGACCACAACACAACAAGCCCATCCTCTGTCCCCGTGCCCTGTAGCTCCTGTGGCCCTGGTTCCTGCTGCCCTCAGTCCGGCCCTTGCCTTGGCCCCTGGCTCCTAACCTTGTGCTTTCACTGGGTGGCCTCCTGCCTGGCCCAGCTCCTTTCTCTGATCCTTTGACCCACTGGAACTCCCATTGCAGCTGGCCCCTCCATTCTGTGACTGCCTTCTCCTTCTGCTTCCCAAAGGACACAGGGAACCTGGGCTTCCTCTACAAAATGGCCCGCCTCTCTATGCCTTTCTCCGGGGCCAGGGGAAGCCCAGGTACCCCTCGATGCCACTTGCTCCCTGGCGAGCCTCTTTCCCACCAATGTCCACACCCACAGACCACTAGGGAATCTTGTTACTGCCAACGCGATCCTGGCAAATGCTACAGACCCAGATCTCCCACTTTCCTCAGCGGCTCCAGGGGCCGGCTCACGGTGCCCCCTCCCAATCCCTGCTTCATCCATGGGGAAGGGGGGAGTCTAGCCGGCCAGCATGTGACCTCTGAGGCCAGGGGCTAGAAGCAGTGGGTACAGCAAAGGGGCAACTTCATCATCTCATCAGTATGGGAACTGGGAACAGGGTGGCCAGAGAGCCTCTACTAGATGTGGACCAGGTCACCAGACTGATCTCGGCTCCTTCCATGCCCATGACACCACCCATCTACACTATCTCAGCGGCTCAGGCAAGAGTCAACTTCTTATCTTAAGAGCTCTGTTCTGACCCCACTGGGGGCTTTCTTGGCAGAGACACGGCAGCAGCTCCCCATTTCCTTCTCCAGCTTGTTTTATAAACTGAGGCAAGCAAGGTGAAGTGACTCGTCCAGGGTCACACAGCAAGGGAGTGTTTGAGGCAGAATTGGAACTGGGACAAGAATGAGGTTTTCTAATTCCAAGCCCAGACAGATGACAAAGGGATTATAACACCTGCTTCCCAGGTGAGATCTTATCTTCAGAAAGTACTTAAATTAGCATAATAAAATGTTTACTGATGAACCCAGAGTAAAATACTGATTCTTCCTCTTCCAGCTCCATCTTATCTACGCCTCCTCCCACACTCTCCAAACCTGCCAGGAGTCAAGGTGGCCCAAAAAAGCCTTTAC
This sequence comes from Pseudocheirus occidentalis, assembly GCA_028646575.1. Classification (NCBI taxonomy): domain Eukaryota; kingdom Metazoa; phylum Chordata; class Mammalia; order Diprotodontia; family Pseudocheiridae; genus Pseudocheirus; species Pseudocheirus occidentalis. Next base: position 2,905,152 of record CM053601.1, read on the forward strand.
CTCTGCTTCCCTACCAGGAGAACACAAGGCTCATCACCCCACCTGCTGTGTTGACAGGGTTCCCCTTCCCTAACAGACTGGGAAGGTGACGGGGGAGAAAATAAGGTGGGTCTGGCATGGCCCAGGCTTGATGGCACCAGGCTGGCTCTTGGTGCCCATGAAGGCCTTGTCTAATGTGTACTAACATCCTCTTCCACATTTCATTACATAAACTCCCCAAGAGTCCAAGCATTTAACAACCAGGCTCTTGAGAAACAAGACGTGCCCACAACAAACTGTTATGTTTAGTCTGCACGAACATTTTCTCCACGAATTCTCAAATCTGCATCTCCACTCATCCCCAACTTTGGACTCCATCCTGGTTGGGAGACCACGAAAGAACTGCTGCCCTTCCCCATTTTCTTTCCTTAAATGAGGTCCCTTCCACCCCTCAACCTAGGATCCTAGCCCTCGCTTTCTTCATCTGTGAAACAGGGGCAATCATCTTATGTATAAACCATGAGTGAAGTCCTCGGGGTGGGAGGGTCACAGCGGCATTGACATTGGCTGGCTGGGGTCAGCGGCCCCGGCTCACCAGAGATCAGGGATCAGGGCCTCGTTGGGCCTTACCTGGGCAAATCTTCCAGCTCAAAGAAGCCATCGCTGGTCATTCCCAAGCTGGCACCTGAGAAGTAAATAACCAATGACCGACTCTGCAGGCGAGAGGTAAGGCTGAGGATTTCCAGCACCCACATGGCAAAGCGGTGAGGGCCCATTACTGTGTGCCAGTCTGCCTGGCGGGTCAAGGCTTGCTCGCAGGCCTTTCTTTGGTATGAGGAGGCAGAGGCAGTGTAAACAGCAGAAGTATCAAGAATCCTTCTTTAGAAATGCTTTGATCAGAGAACCCGGATTTTTTGTGGCCCTTTGGGGGAGGGCATTTAGGGAGGGATAAGGTCAAGACAAGACAGCTGTAGGGAGAGGCTGCACAGAGAGCCACCAGGGGGCATCAGGCCTGGGTTCAAATCTTTGTTCATTTCCTCGTAGTCCCGGGTCAGGCTTCTCCTCTGTGCATGAGGGGGCCGGGTGACCCAACCTGGCCCAGTGATTCCATGGCTCTGCCCCTCAGGGGCTATGTGAGCACAGGAATTCCCCACCCCGCTTGGAGCCTCGATGTCCCCCTCCGTGAAACAGGGGCCTACTTCACGGCTGGTGGGAAGGAGCTAGTCTAAGCCAAAGCTGACAAAGCTCTTTCACCACTATCATGGGCTGTTCTAGCAGCCAGCTGCCCAGATGAGCCGGTAGGAATGCGCTTTGCAGACCATGCGGCCCAACAGAAACACAGGCTGCCACACTGGATGTGCTGCATCCGGAGCTAGAAGTGATGTCGTCTGGGATGTCTGTTTGTAAAATCTCCCTTGTGTTTGTGTACCTATGTATGTAACATCAGTCTGTAACAAGCTGTGCAATTAAGTTGTAAAAGTCACACTTTCCCCAGCCATAAAGGCATTGACTCTGCCTCTCCCCTTCCTCCAGCCTGAAAGTCTTTTCCTTTGGCTAACAAGTCTGCCTAGAAACACCCGCCTATGAACCCTTCTATAAACAAACCCTTAGAGAAACGCGTAGCCCTTGTTCTAAGTGAGCAGCTGCACCCCAAAGCCCTGAGCAACCTTATCAGACAGATAACTCCTTCTCAATACGGTACCTCCTGAATCCCCAATCATTCCAGCTCCCAGACTTGGAAACAATCAAGCCTATCCTCCCAACAGCCATATTGGACACATCTCATCTTTGACCAAAAGTAACCTAGTGATGTCACAAGCCAAAAACCACACCTCCAAATAGCCCCCCCACAGGCGGATCTCCCAGTGACTTATGGGCAATGCACCTGCGCAGTGGATATAAAAACTGCATGTCCCTTTAAGCACTGACCACGCCCAAACTCCTCCCTAACTCCACCCTTGCCCACCTAGTTAGCATAATTAACCTCTGACTGACAGTTTTATGGTTATAAAAACTGGCCCTCTAGCAGGCTGTCCTTAACCTTTTCCTGCCCGCTGCAGAGCATAAAACTTTATAACTCTACCTTAGCCCCTGCACTTTGCAGGTCCCCCCTAGTTCTCTTGCCTGCTGCTAAATCAGCATCACAATAAACTTTGTCACTGCCAAAAGACAGCTTGTGTCCGGCAAAATTCTTTCCAGACGAGAACCCACTAGGGATTCATATGAGATCCCTCAGACACCCCCAACTCCCCAAACTCTTCAGAAGGGCCTAGAGAAGCCGGGGGCTGCAGATCAGCAGTGAGCCGTGCCCTGGCTGATGACCACCCTGAGAGGACAGCACTCCATCCCAGAGCAGACCTACAATCTGCAGAAGGCTCCCCTGATCTGGAGGCAATCATGACAGGCTCTGCTCTGGCCCCTGGGCACGGCTCCCCTTCTTGGGGGTCTCTGAGTCACTACTGGCAGCGGCTGAGCCGGCAGTCATAGGATCAGACAATCTCAGGCTGTGCTTGTTAACTAGAGTAACACTGGCACCTAACCAGCTGCTTATAAGTGCCAACAGTCCTGGGAGAGAGTAGGTGGCTGTTTGTTTTTAACACCTATTTTACGGATAAGGAAAGGTGAGTCTCAGGCTTTGTCCACAGTCACAAAACCAGCAAGTATCAGAAGTGAAACTAGGAACTCAGATCTCTGCTGATTTTAAGCGGAGCCCTTTCCTCTGCCTGGAGCTTCTCTCCTTCTCAACACCACTCCGTGCATCCGGGGCCCTGGGGCAGAGCATGCCTGGGCCTGATCACCTGAGCTCACCACGGGCAGCAGGATGGTTGTTTGAGCATGGCCCCGCTTACTGCTTATCTTGGGTGCTCAGGGCCTTTCCCTGAGCACTACCCTTGGCACAGAAGCCTGAAGTGACCTATGGTCAGCCCAAGGGCTCTGTGTCCTGGGTGGTGTTCACCCTGGGCAGCGGGTCCAGCCCTTCCACTCTTCCCTGGGGGTAGGTTTGACAAGTTACTTGGCTCCCCCCAACCCTCTTGCAGACTGCACCACGCTCACATACTTAGCCCCCTTGCCTGTCCTCAATTCCTACTTCTGAACACGTCTCTTTAAAATCTGAGCTGGTCCAAGAGCAACCTGTGTGGCCACATTGGTCTCCTTGGTCACCTCTGCCCCATCAGAACCGTTTTTCTTTGTGACAATGAACCTGTAACACAGTTTACAGGCTGTGACTCTATGTTAACAGCTCTCGGTAGCCCTGTGCCAGAGTGCCACGCTGTGAGGCACAATCCGAAAGTGCCAACAGGAATTCTGTTTCTGCTCAGAGAATTCCCTGGACACCTGACTGATCTTGTAAAGGGCACCCTGTGGCTCTGATTTCAGACAGTCCAGAGTGTCCTCCCCACAAGTGGATCCCTGGGCAAGCACCACCCCCACCACCCCTCTCTGAGAGTGAGGAGTATGGTAGGAAGAGTTGAAGTCTGACCTACCATTTGGGTCTTCACACCCAAGCCTCCTGCCTCCTGTGACAATGACCATTTATACTAGACAGTGGTCACAGATGAAGCAAATTTCCCTCGTATTGCTCCTTCCCTCCCCAGGACCATGCCTGGGTATCTAGGGCTCAGGACTGCCAGGTATGCCCCTCCCTTGGCCCCCTTGGGAAGGGCAGCAAGCACATTAGCTCAACAGTGACCCCACAGGCCTGGGGAGGGACACAGCATGGCCACAAGCTAGCTGTCCAGCCTTCCCAGCTAAAGAAACCATCTCTATTGGACAGAGGGGACAAGCATCGGGTGCATGCACAGGAACCCACAAGCCTGGCCCGGGCTGGCCTGCCGGCATCCCAGCCTTCAGACACTCACCAGGGATCTGGTCCTCACTGGGAAGGGCTGGGACGCCCCCCGTGGCGATCAGGATGTGGGGAGCATGGTACTTCTTCCCATTCACCTCCACAGTGGGCTCTGGGTCACTCGTGAAGGCTGCATGGCCCCGAATGATTTCTATTTGGGACTGAAAATAAGACGGGTGGGTGACGTGTGCAGGGAAATGCAGGGCCACTCTACATCTATGACGGCCGCTGCCATTCAGGTAAGGACAGCGCAGGGCACATGGCATTCCAAGCATGACAAAGCACTTCCCTTTGGGCACCATCTCTTGTCCTTGGGCTGCATTCTCCGTCCCTGGGACAGCCCAGACCACCACTCCGTCCCTCCCACTTCATTTGCTGACTTATCTGACCCTCACAACAGACAGCTGGTAAGCACTGATGAGTACCTACTCCATGCACACATGTGAGGGGGAGAGCAGGCATCCCCATCACAGTTTATGGGTCACACAGATAGCAAGGCTAAGAGCTGGCACTCATACCCTCCTCTGCTGACTCCGAGGCCCAACACCTTCTCAGGAATCTGTACCCTGAAGACATCACAGGCCTGTCACTTGGATGACACAGGCCCCTCCTATAGCAACACATACCCACACCAGTGAGGTTGTGGGATCCTGCTTGGCTGCTGCCCCCAGAATCACCCTCCCATGTGTAGCCCACGATGGATGTGCAGGGAGCGTGGCTGGCTGATTCTCGGGGTCCGCCACACCTTCCATCTCTAGGGGGCAGCACTCACTACTGTCTATTTACACGGGACCTGCTGGAGCATGGGCCCTAAGCTCAGGCCAGAATCGACCACCCATCCAGCACCAGCACCACCAGGGAGCACAAGGCTTCTTCCATCTCTAACACCAAGGACTTCCATGGTGGAAGTCAGCAACTGGACAAGACGGGCCTCTGGCGGTGGGGTCTTCTCTGGGCTGTGTAGCCCGGGGACAGCAAAGCTCAGTAATAGCTCTTGGGTGGGGAGATGCAGCGTCCCCCATGGGGGTAGAGGGCTGAGGCAAAAGCGATGCCTGGCTCTCCCGACAGAGAGTGGGAGCCTCTGTCTCAGGTAGCGAGGGTGGAACATGAATACGTGGAGAGTGAGGGGCGGATTAAGCACTGAGGTGCTCTGGGCCTCAGTCTCCCCATCCGTAAAGTGAGGGGTGATTCAAGAACCTTCCCTTCCCTTCTAGATTTGCTCTATTTTCCATGCCAGATAAGGAACAATGTGAACCAATAAGAGTCCCCCAACCCCATCACCCACTGGTGAGACCACAGATCTGTGGAACAGGGATCAAAGGGCATCAGGCCCTTTCTTTTAGTGCTCTCACTCCCAGGATTGTGCCTGGGGGCCCTGGAGCTTCTGGCATCACTAGCCTCCAATTCAGCCAGTGAGTGACCCTCCAGCCTTCGGGCAGCTGGCCAGTGAGGAGAGCGGAGAGATGACCACTAGCAGAGAGAGGAGGTGGACAAAAGGGGCAGGGATGGCCAGAAGGATGGGAGTCAGAGGGCAGCAGGGTGGCCTTGGAGCAGAGAGAGGGGCGAGCTGCTCGTGGCGGTGACCTCCAGAGTAGAGGACATCTCCCCCTCTACTAACCCGTCCCAATCCATGACTGCCCAGTCTAGGTAGCTGGCCCCTGGAGGCCTCTGAAGTCCCCAGACCAAGGGGACCGGCAGGGACATGGCAGCTGAAGAAAGGAGGGCCTCACTTAACGACCACTCATTTACTCACTCACTGCCCAGTGTCTTAGTGACTGCCATCTCACAGCGTAAACGGCAACCTACACTCAACCCTAAGGCCTCCCTCAATGTGCCAGGGCGTAGAAAACCAAAGAAGAGACTTCCAGTAAAGAGCAACCTACGCAGCTGGCTCTAGGGGAGTCTGGTCCACTCCACCAAAATTGCAACTAATCCACCAAAAAAGGAAAACCAAAACCTTCTAAGAAAGATCGCCTTGCAGTTAAGAAAAACACTGATTAAAGAAATGAATAAGGCAAAAAAAATAATAATAATCCTCCGATGTGATGAATATAAAGTTACAAGCTCATCAGAAGAAAACCACCTGAAGGGAAAATAATGAAATGACTCTGCCCAGGCTCCAGCAATTAATGAAGAGGAATCCACTCGGGCAACGAGCTCCTACCAAAAAGGCCACTGGGCATTAAAGAACTGAGGCCGGTAACAGAGGAGCCCAAAGAAGAGACCAAGAGATTCTACAGCCTGGAACGACCGGGGAGCAGCTTCCCGAGTGGGAGAGACACTGACCAACAGAACAGTCCTGGGGGAGCACAAAGTGGCAGAAGCTGCAAAAAAGTGACAGCAAAATCAGAAGTCAGCGCCACTCAGAGGGCATCGCGGGCAGCCCGGACAGCCGAGCAAGCGGGCCTGGGAACACAGTTTACTGTGAAAGGAGAATGTGAACACGCATGCCTCAGAAAATCACTCCAGGAAAGGCCCCTCTCGCTGAGATGGAGCCTGTGCTCTGCGACTGCCAAGCCCCACCGCAGCGGCACAAGGATGATGCGCCGGAGGGTGGCCGCCTTCAGTCAGAGAGCGACCCAAGAGAAGAGAAAGAGAGTGTGGGCTGAGCAGCCCATCTGAGGGGGCTGAGAAGGAAAGCCAAGGAATGAAGAAAGCCTCTGAAGATGGTCCATAGGGAGAAACTTAGAGGTGACTTTCAGGGATGGACCAGGGCACACACCAGTGTGTGTATCCGTGCATAAAGAGGCCAGCAAGGGAAAGAACAGAGCGCACAGCAGGCTTTTAAGTCAGGAGGTGTCACAGGGCCAGGTGGATGGAGAGAACCTGGAAGCTGCCGGCTGTGGCACATTCCTGTAATCCCAGCTAGGGGAAGGCTGATGCTGGTGGAACTCTAGCTTGGAGCTCTGACTGAAGTAAGCCAGGCTGGCAGGGGAGTGGTCAATACGATGGAGCCCCTGGGAATGTGTATGGGCGGGACAGGGCACCGGGAGGTCTAAGGAGGGGTGACTGCACCATGTCAGAAGTGGAGCAGCACCAAGCTCCCATGCTGGACTGGACCCAGCCCTGCGTGTACTTCTAGTCTGGACAAGATGTGGAGACCTCGCTTCCATAAAAATGAATAAATTGTAAAAGAAAAACTTTGAAGCCCAATGGTTAGAAATCCCAGCAGACCGACCTTGGTGAGGTTGTTCTGATAGATGTTGTTGAGACGGCTCACGTAGGCATCTCGCTTCTCCTTGATAACTCTGCAACGAGATGTGAATCGCTTCAGCCAACAACCAAAATGGCCCTGGAGCTCACGGTGGGCAGGGAAAGCAGCTCTGCCACCCAGCTGGGCAAGGAGGGCCCGCCAGAACTAACAGGGAGAAGACGACCCCGACTTCCTTGTCAGACACGACTCCAACCCTGACTAGAAGCGTCTCTCCTGATCCAATCTGGCTCTGGCCTCCCCCTCATCTCACCTGCTCTGCCAGCACAACTGGTAGCATAGGCGCCTTACTTAGGCCCTTCTTAGAGTACACACTGCTGGAGGGCAGGATCTACACTGCCTTTCCCCCTGCCTCTCCTGCACAGAGCCCAGGAACTCGAAGGTCTCAGGGCTGAATGACAGGAGAACTCTCCAGGTACTCATGTTACCTGCTTCTCTTCCAAACATTCACTGCACTCAAGACTATCCATCTACACTAACTTCCAGACCACACCTGCATGCCACCCACCACACTCACCGCCAATTGAACTTAGCATCACAGCTCTGAAAACCATAATCCTCTTGGTCATGAATGAACTCCGAGTGGACGGCCGTGTTCCACATAACCTGGAAGAGAGGCAGCAGACCAGTGAGAGGGAACCCGCTTCACGGTCAAATACCGCACCCCCAGCTCTTTGGAACAGAGGGGCCTGATGGTTGAGGCTTCCACCACCATCACTCTGCAAGCGGCTACAGACACCATCCCATACAAGCCTCTCATCGTTTGGAGGGGGAAACTGAGATCCAGCGCAGGAATTGGACTGCCCCAAGTCATACCAGAGGTAGGTAAGTGGCAGAGTCTTGGGGACAGCCTGTGGCAAGCAAAGGTTCCATTACTTCCAATAAGTGGTCTGGGCATGTCAGCAGTGCAGGGACACCATGATAGAGACCGTGCTGCAGCAACCGGCTGAGGCCCTGCCTCTGACACCTGCTCCCTGTGCGACCTTGGGCAAGTCCATTACCTGCCCAGCGCCTCAGTTTCCACAGATGTGAAATAAGGAGGTAGCTGTGCTCACGAAGCTCCAGGACCTGGACTTTGGTGAGTACAGATTACAGGAATTAGGAGGCCCTGCCAGGATTTGCCTGATTCATGTCTTTTTTCTTCCAGAACACTCCACAGACATTATAATCAGTGGTCAGGAAGTCATAGGGCACCTGGATTTAAAGAGAATGGTTCTGTGTGGCCTTGGGCAGGTCCCTTCCCCTCTCCTGGACTCACTTTACTCTGACTCAGGAAAAAGCCAGGCCACTCCCTCTCACTGGAGGATTTTTTGGTTAGTTTTTTCAATCCACACCCTAAGAATGGGATTAACTGTTCAGGGAAGAGTCTTCACAATGGGCCCAAGTCCTGGGGAGATTGCACATCCCCTGACACCCTAATACCAGGAAGTTGCCAACTCCCTGCCGCCCACATGGCACCATCCAGAAAGGGGGTCCCCATGAGAGGAACAGAGGGCAAGGCAAGAACTCCACACCAAGGCTTCCTTATGGGTCATCTGAGGAGATGGGAGAATGAAGCCCTACAGGGGAGAAAAGCAGGCACAGGGGGGACACCTGAGATCTCTAGAAGGGTCTCCACATCTAGACTTGGGATTCCCATCCGACCCACCCCAGGAAAAAGGGCGTGCCCTGACACCTTCTTCTATGCACCTTCTGGTCTCAGGAAGTTGCCCAGGACACCGAGGGACCTGCCCAGAGCCAACAGGTCTTTGGGTTCCAAGGCCAGCTTTCTCCAGCTGCCCCAGTGGGGTGTACAGCGAGCTGCCCCGGGGGCTCCCTTCACCAACAAGGAAGTCTAGAGGATTTTGGAATGTCTGTGCTAGGGAAATCTGCAAGGGTGGTCAGGCCACACAGGTGAGAAAATGGAAGGCCCGGAGCAGATTCCCAGCTCTCTCCACTCTGTACCCGCTCAGCTGACAGCCGTGTCTGTATTCTGGCTGGCAGACCCTGCTCTCCTGACCTCGATGCCAGATGACCAGGGCTGATCACTGCTTACAGAACCCAGAAGCTCCAGGCTAGAAACAATGCCAAAATGACGGCTGAGCCAGGGGCCACCAGAAACCTGGAGATCGGACAAAATGGCCTTGCTGACCACACAGTGACAGCCACTCAGGGACCAAATCGAGACCCTGCTGGGATCAAAACTTTGGGATACCTCATATAGATCCAGGGGTGCATCCAACACCTAGTGGAAGAAGCCTCAGAGACGGCAACTCCACCCTTCTCGCTGGACAGGCCCAGGGAGGTGCTGTGACTTGTCTGGGGTCAGCCAAGCAGAAAGGATTAGAACCCAGGCTCTCCGATTCCCACTGTATATGCCACCTCTGAGTGAACTAGGCTTTAGAGCATGCATGTTTTTGAGGGACAGCAGCCCTGCCCAAGGCAGATCCTCACCCCCGTCTGCCAATAAATGAGAAAGCTAAGGAAGAATACCTTTTTGGGCACACATCCGACGTTCACCTGAAAGAAAACAAACGGAATCAGGACAGGGAGCCAGAGCCCGCCCCCAGCTCTCCCCAGCACCAGTAATGGGCCTCTCCACCCCAGGGACGTCTAGTAGCTGTTTTCTAGGTGTTTATCAGAGGAAAAAAAAAAGAGGGGGACAATGATCTGGTGTGGGCAAAGTTCTGGGGGAAAGAAGGTTCAATGTTCCCATTAGAAGGTGCTGTCACTTGGGAGAGCTAATTTATTAAACCCAACGTTAGACACCTCTTATCATACAACAAAAGGAACTTCAGTGATGGGGGAAGAAAATCATCCCCTTTGCAAAGCCTTGAAAAGTCAGCCTTCACCTCTCCTAGTTTCAAGGCTTAAAAAGCAGAAGGGAAATCCGGCCGGCTTAAAGCTCATCACCGAAAGCCTCACTTTACAGAAGGGGACACTGAGGTCCAGCTCAGGAAAGGCGTTTGTCCAAGGAGACAGTCAGGAAGGATAAGAGCCAGAATCTGAACTCAGGCCCTCGGTATCGAGATCCAATCAGCTTCATCTGCCCTAAGAGAAGGAGCTGTTCACTGGAGCTTTACTCCCTGCCCACAGGGGTTCAGATGGTGTAGCCCAAGACCCTCCATTCTTTTGCAGTCCCTTTTAACTGGAAAGCTAAATACCCCAGACTGCAGTCCAGCTACCGTTTCACTTCAAACTTGGTTTGTTCCTTGCCCAAGATGCTCCACGTTCCCATGCTGGATGTTGTCTCTGACTGTCCCCCTGGGCAGGGACACTGTGCCCCCCCGACCCTGGCCTCCTGGCTTCCAAGTCTCAGCCAGGGTATCTCCTTCCCCAGCTCTCTGAATGCCAAGGCCTTCCCTCTGTCATTTACCCTCAGTCGAGCCTGTTTCGGTGTTATGGAGTTTGTACCTCACTGTTGGCATGTTGTTATCCCCCAATGGGCAGTGAGCTCCCAGAGCAGAAACTGTCTCTCCTGTCTAGCAGTGCCAGCCCTCAGCACTGTGCCTGGCACACAACAGGTACTTAATAAATGCTTGTAGACTTGGCTTTTCCACTTTTCCTGCCTTCTCCATAGCCCAAGCCATCCCTGGCCTCTCTTCACCATCCACACGCTCACCCTGTCCTGACATGGGCATGGCCCCACCGGACAGTAGGGAAGCCGGCCATACCAGCGGGTGGCCAGAGTAGAAGCTGGGAGGGCAGGGATCACTTCATTCTTTGCCTCTGCACCCCGACCCCCCAGCTCGGGGCTGGACAACTGGGCTCCCTTTAAAGGACTGTGCATTTCCTCTTTGCCTCATTCTTTCAGGACCCATCTGGTATGTTCTTGCACCTGAACCCACGCATCCTGGGGCTAGGGGCATGCTCGATGACTCACAGGGGTGCTATCCACCAAGGCTTGGCCCAGGCTGCCCTGAGAGTCCCAGTGGACAAGGGACTAGAGCTCTGAGGACAGGGGACAGTGATCACTGCTGCCTGAGGCTCCCAGAAGAGGAAGAGAGGGGGGTGAGAAGGCAGAAGCAGTCCGTGCATGACCGGCTGCCTGGAGACTACTTATTTTCTGGCAGGGGCCAGACAGCGGCCATGAGGCGCTGAAACACTCCAGCAGGTGTGTGAGCCCTCCCCTCACATTAGCCCTTCATCCATCTGGGAGGAGAGGCTTTCTCCCCAATTGTGCCCCAATCCCCATATGGCCCTGACTCTGGCACCCAGGGCAGCAGTTGCATGGGGTTGTCTCCTCGCTCCCAGATCACCGGGCTCTGGGGTACTGACCAGGAAAGGAAGAGCCCCACACTCTCAATCCTTATCTTAGGTGGGAAGCATGAGTCACACAGATTGGCAAACAAGGGAGGGCTTCTCGTCATGTTCCTTACCCTCCAAGCCCTCCCTGGAGCCAGGTGAGCCAGGTCCCAGCTCCTCACTCTCTCACCCTCCGTATCTCCTTACCTTCTCCCCCCCACCCCCTGCCACCTCTTCTGCCTTAACTGCTACTGAGTGTCCAGAATAGACAGGGTGTATAATTCTAGGTGAGCCCCCATGGGGCCCTGGCCTTGCTTCTCCTGGGGTGCAGGGCTGTGAATCAGGCAAGGCCTCAAAAGCACAGCAGAGGTACGGCCTGAGGGGGCCACAGGGTGCCTGCAACAAGGAACAGGAAGAGGCAGCCAGGGGCAGACGGCCCAGAGACCTGAGGGAAGGGAAGGAAGGATATGGCCTGGCATCCTGTAGGAGGGAAGGCCCGGAAGAAGCTATACAGCTTCCTCAAACACACTGGCCGGGTGTCCCGGGCTTCATGAGCAGTCACAGAATTGGAGGGTCAGAAGGGACCAGAATCTGGAAAACAATAGGAAGTGTGCCGAAAGTCACCAATTTGTGTGTGCCCTGGGACCGAGAGACACACAACCAGGGCCACACCCAGAGTGGGCACAGAGAGGGGCAAAGGAGGCCTGGGCACACACGTGTTTCTGGCAGCGCTTTTCGTGGTGGCAGAGAACTGGAACCAGAGGGGAACGGCCAAGCAAGTGGTGATGGAACGCGAGCATGCTTAGGAAACCAGGGCAACTGGTCCTTCTCTTACAACATGGGGAATGGGGAAACAGGTTTCACCCTGGTGCGAATCGCCCGCCATCCTAGGAGGGGGACAATCAGGAACCCAACCTTTTATAGAAGATGAGAGTTGAAAATTGTCTTGGAAAAAAAATCCCATACTTAAGAAATGATGCAGGGACTGGTCTGAGGAGACCTGTGCAGAGACAGAGTTGCCGGGCAGGACCAGCAGAAGGTTTTTCCTGGCATCTAGCAGCCCGTGGCTGCCCCCAGCTCTGCCTGCCAGGGCCAAGCAGACAAAGGCCCATCTCTCCTGTGCAGGAGAGCCGCTCTCCTGTCCCCCTGAGTTTCCCCCTTTCTTCAACCTTTTTTCAGCTGGCAGACTCCAGGCCCTTTCCCTGGACCCTCTCCAGCTGGTCAAGGTCCTCCTCAAGCTCGGGAGCGCACCTTGGGCACGATGCCGCAGGGGAGGGCAGAGTACAGAGGGCTTGTCAACTCTTCCTTCTAGGAAGCTGCAATGGCTCCAGCTTCTCTGTCTGCCATGTGCCCATCCTCCCTGCTGTCCTACATCTACCCCCCCCCACCCCGCCCCGAACAGTGTGGCTCCAAGCCAGCTTGCCTGCCTCCCAGCCTGGACCCCTGAGCCCGCCAGAATGCCCATGCCAGTCCTGCCTAACTCCTGACCTTGGGAGGTGACTGTTCTGCCCCGGGTCACAGCTGGGCTCACAGATCTAGCCTCAGAGGTCATCTCCTCCAACCCGTCTCATTTCACAGAAGACAAAATGGAGGCCCGGGGTCAGAGGGGGCAGAGGGCAGGCTCTCAAACCCCATCTCCAGATGTGGGCCTCAGCCCTCTCCCCACTGAACATCACTGTCCCCCTTCTATGATGCCCTTCAGGCCTCAATCTGGCCATCTGCCAAACGGGCACGAGAAGGACCCGCCCAAGCAACAGCTTCGCCAAGAAAGCCTACCCGGGGTCACAGGGTCAGCTGGACCGGCTGGGCTGGGGGATCTCCGAGGCTCGGGGCTGTTGGGGGAAGGAGGGCCAGGGCGCGGGGGTGCGGGGTGGCAGCTGGCAGGCTGCCGTTCAGTGTTGCAATCCAAAAGCCAGCCTGGCCCGGGGAGCTCTGCCCTAAGTCCGTGTGCAACCCCACTGGGCACCAGGTAGAGCCAGAGGCGGGCAGTGCCCGGCAGCCCAGACCCCCTATGTGCCCGGGACAACGGGGCCAGGAGGGAGCAGAGTCGGGGGAGGAAGGTGTCTGGGAACAGACAAGAAACAGACCTGAGTGAAGGGAGACAGACAACCTGCCTGCCTCAGTGTCCCCATCTGTCACATGGGGCCACAGGGACCTACCCACAGAGCTGAGAGGGGTGGCCCTGGGGCGCGGGGGTCCCTGTGCCCCTTGACCCGAAGCCTCCACATGGCTGGCCCCCCTCTGCAAAGCGGGGGGGGGGATGGGTGGGTCCTCCAGCCTCAGTTTCCCCCCAGGACCCTCCCTGCTCCGTTCTGACCACACGGGGCACCTACCCCTGCAGGGCCAGTCTGGGACTCCGCTGCTGGGCAGGGAGCCGGGTGCAGGCTTCAGGGAGGGCCCCCCGCCCCCATCCCCCGCAGGCGGCCCCCACTCACGCAGGTGCCCCCCAGCTTGTGGCTCTCCACCACGGCGGCGCGGGCTCCCAGCTCGGCCGCACGCCGGGCGCTGGCCAGGCCGCCCGAGCCGCCGCCGATGACCAGGAAGTCATAGTGAAGACCGCGAGAGGACTCCATGCCTCTCGCTGCGACCCCACGGCGCACGCACTCCAGGGCCCCGCGCCGCGCCACGCCGGCCACCGCACCCAGGCCAACGCAGGTGCCCCCGCCGCCGCGCCGCTGCCCAAAGAGGACCAGAGGAGCGGGGCGGGGCCGGGGGCGGGGCCGGGGGCGCGGCACCCCCACGGGGCTCTGCCGCTTCAGCATGACTCAGCAGGCCCCCCCCCCCCGAGTAAGCTGGGG
>CM053601.1:2919710-2994070 GCA_028646575.1 Pseudocheirus occidentalis
ATCAAGTAAAAAACTTCTTGAGACAATAAATAAATTTAGCAAAGTTGCAGGATATAAAATAAACCCACATAAATCCTCAGCATTCCTATATATTTCCAATGAAGCCCAACAGCAAAAGATAGTAAGAGAAACCCCATTTAAAGTTGAGTGGCTTTCCTTTAGAAAAGCAGATCTAAGAACCTGTGCCAGCAGCCATCCTGGGCATGCTAGGGTGCTTGCTGCTACACCTGGGTGATGCCCCCAGACCCCTTCTTAGAAGAATGTTTTTTAATATATAAAATAAAATTCATTGGATTCCAAAGGAAGCCAGTTATCCTCTTCTTCTTTGCCCCCAGTCTACGGATCCCACAGAGGTGTCCCCCATGAGCTCCCTTGGTCCTTCATCTCCGGCTGCCCGAGCTAGATGTCCTTCCCATGTGCCTCTAAAGCCAGACTGGCCCTGCCTACCCTGTCTGTACAGTCAGAGGCTGCCCTGCTCCCCAGGGCCATGTCTGAGTGTCCTCCTCCAGGCAGGCCTCCAGTTCTTGGGCAAGGCTCCCTACCTTGTTTTTCAAATCCAGCTCTCTTCTCATGACCTTTATTTACCTGCTTCATCGCCTCCCACCTGGAGTAGAGAAGCATCTTCCTCACTGGTCTCACATCTCCCTCCGTGCTCGGTGTATGCCCTGCTGCCAGGCTCGCCTTCCTCACCCACTGCTTTCTTCTTAGCTGTCCCCTCCTCAGGAAACTCTGGGTGCTTCCCTTGAGGAGCAGGGATGTGTCCACTCTGACCACCTCAAACAAGGAGGGCAGTGTGAGGGCCTGGTCACAGCTAGGACAGTTCTCATGGGACCTTGGCTAGGTCTTTGCTCATCCCTCCAAAATGGCGACCGTAACAGTTGTCCAGCCTGCCTCCCAGGTTTGTTGGGAAGAAACCTCCAGGCACTTCATCAAAATGCAGACCGCTGTGCAGACACGTAAAGCTACTACTGATTTTCCCCAGCCCTCAGTTTCCTCATCTGTGAAAGAGACCTCTAGGGTCTCTGCTGGCTCTAGAGTTGGGGTCCATAGACCTATGGAAATGACATCCCAGGTCTGGCCTCCCCCTACCAGTATCCTCCCACGTACAGCCAGTCAGTGAGCATATGTGTCTGTGATAAGAATAGTGGGGGAGAAAGTTTAACACTCATGTAAGTGAGTGTTGAAAAGTAAAAATAAACTACAAACATGGTGCACATTTCTAGAGCACTTTAAGGTGTGCAAATATCTCCCATGACCCTCACAATCACCCTGGGAGGGAGGGGCTGTTATGGTCCCTGTTTCACAGATGAGACTCGGGCAGAGAAAACTGAGGTGACTTGTCCAGGGTTCCACAGCTAGTGTCTGAGATGGGCTTTGAACTTCGGTCTCCCTGCCTTCAGGCCCAGAGTTTCTGGTGGGAGCCTCTGTTTTCTGGTTCTTCTTTGGGGGCAGAGAAGCCTCAGTCCTAAGCCTGGTCCAGCTGTGCTGCCTGAGAAGGAATCTGAAGCCTGAGGCTGGCAGGCTCCCTGCACTCCGAATGCCTGAGATGTCTTTTCTGAGCTGCATTTCTGGCCAGCTGATCAGGGAATACAGAAACTCTCCTGTGCTTTGTTATCCTAGTAACTGAAGATGAGAACAAAAGAAGGCAGAAACGGGCAAGAGAAGAACAGCAGGAGACCCTGAGCAACAAGGTGAGCTCCCCAGAGGAGGTTGCTAGGATGCAGACTGGCTAGCACTTTGGGGGATACTGCAGGCATGGGGTAGAGTATTCCGCTGGGTGCTGAGTCCAGGGAGCAGGAGTATATGCAGCTCCCCTGGGGGCTCCCTGCCTGCAGCCCTGGGGGGGCCAGGGGCATTAAAGTGAGCCCTGGGACCAGGGTGGCCAGGAGGTGAAAGTGGGCCCTAGGGCCTGGGTAACCAGGCAGATGAAAATGGGCCCTGGGGCCAGGGTGGCCAGGAGGTGAAAGTGGGCCCTGGGGCCAGGGTGGCCAGGCAAATGAAAGTAGGCCCTGGGACCAGCGTGGCCAGGCAGATGGAAGTAGGCCCTGGGACCAGAGTGGCCAGGAGGTAAAAGTGGGCCCTTGACTAAAGGCAGCCCTGGTTCAGTCCCTCCCCAGACCATCTCAAGATGGTCTAAGCCCTGGCTTTATACAGAGCAGCTGAAGGGCATTCTATGTTTTGGACACTCATTGAACTGTTTCTTTGGGGAATATAGTTTTCATTTTAAAAGAAGAAAAAAATGGGATAAAGTCAGTCTGATGTCCCTCCCTTGTCTCCTACTTATTCTGAGCATCCTCTAAGGGTGAGGCTCCTGCTTAGGCAGGGCCTTCACTCCCTTCCTGGCCTCCAGACTCCAGAACCAGGTCCCATCCCCACCCCCTACCTTCCAGCTCCCTTTTGGGTGCCATGTTCCCCTATTAGAATGTAATCTGTGTGAGGCCAGGACTGGTCTTCGCTCTGCTGTTTGTCTCCCCATCCCATAGTGCTGGGCCTTTCCGATAGTAAGGGCCTCACACCTGCTGGTTCTCTTCCTTCTTTACAGTTTGGGGCCTCCTCCCACACTCTGGTTTGTCCTTGACCCACATATTTTTGCTCATGGGGCGGGGAGGGAGGCCAAGGTTTCAAAAATTAACAAAATGACATTTCTGATGAACCCCAGGGATACATTTCTAACTATGTCACTCCCTGTAATCATGAGTAAACCAGAAGATGATGGTCATTTTGCCGTCCCTGGATCCCCATCAAGGTCGCTCGTCTGGCCAAGGGCCTACCCCGAAGTTTGCACGCTAAGCAGAGCATTCTGACTGCCCAGAGCACAAGGAAGGACATACAGGTGTCAGCACAGAAGTCACATCAGGAGTCTTCTTTGGATGGGAGGGGCAGGTGAAGTTAGTGGTGGAGAATGAACAACAGCAGGATGGGGCTGGAGTGTGCAGGAAGTCCGTGCCTTGTGAGCCTCAACCTCTGTCGGCATGAGGAAGGAGCGGGGGAGACCCCATGGAGGGCCTGTGGATCCAGGGTCACCAGGCTGGATTCACTGTCATCATTGCTTTTTGGTCTTTTGGCCATTATTACACCCACTTCATTTTTCATTCTTTTTCTCACTAAATAGTATTTTTTTTTCCAGTTACATACAAAGATAGTTTTCCATACCTACTTTTATGAGACATTGAATTCCAGTTTTTTTCTCCCTTCCCTCCCCCTACCCCAAGACAGCATTCAGTCTGATGTAGGCTATGCATGTATAGTCATACGAAACGTATTTCCACATTCGTCACGTCATTGCTTCTTATGAACAGAGCAGCGCGTACCTGAAGAACGTCTTGAAACCTCGCCAGGAAAGGAAACTGAGAAAACAGGAGGAACGCTTTTATCAGATGACGGGTGACACCTGGAAGTCACTTGAGGGCTACAAGCTCGGGGTGAGAGAAGGCCTGCACGCTGACATTCTGTTGTTCCTTGGTGGCCTGGTGAATGAGTGCTTTCTGTCCCAGTGCCTGAAGAGTTCATCTCTTTCGGAGAGACTCCTGCCTAGTGAACGTCCCCACCTTTTCAATAGGCAGGATTTTTGAATTTTTAGTCTCTTCAGTTGTCTTTCTTTTTAGAAGACAATTTAATCCATTTACATTCAAAGTTATGGTAAATTTGGCTTATCAATTGTATTCCTTTAAAACAAAACAAAACAGTCTTTATTTTTCTAGTGCTGATTCTAGTCAAAGAATTTCAGAATTGGGAGGGACCTCAATGGCTGTCTAATCCAGCCCAAATCTGAAAACAAAAAAAAGGTCCCCATGAATATATCTGAGGGGTGGTCATTCATCCTCTGCAATCAGTCACTGTCAGTCATTCAGGTTTTTTAATCATCTTGCTAAGCCCTAAGGTTACAAAGAGAGGCAAAGGACAACCCCTGCCCTGGAGGAACTTCCACTACCGACCCAGATTCCTGAGTCGGTCAGAGATGTCTGTCTTTAGTGTTGTGTCCCCTTCCATGGTCCTCAGGTCTCCCAGCAGGTCCTGCTGCACTTAGATCAGTAGTCTTGCGTCCATTAGTCCGGAGCTCTGATCCCAGCAGCAGGGCCTTTCAGTAAATTCCAGCCTGAGCATCTTTGTCCCTTCGTTCAGGTTCCTGTTTCCCTAGGACTCCTGCAGCAGCACTGCCCTGGGTGTCCCTCCTCCCCATCCTGTAGCCACCCCCAGAGCTGCCTTGGTTCTTTTTTCTTCTCTCACTTGTGCCTTTATTTGGTCTCCCTTTGAGCTCCTCCTAAGGGTCATAGACTACTAGAGGCAGATGGGGCCCAGGAGGCTGCAGAATTACAGCCAAGATGGGTCTGAGGGCACCTTTGAATCCTGGGCCCTTCTTCTAGGGGGCCGGCTGCTCCTCCGCAAACACCTCCCCTTTTAATCACCTTTGAATCAGGTTTGCTTTGTGATCTCTGGGCACAATTTCTTGAAGTGTCCATGACTGATCATCTTCTGTGCCGGAATGTTTGCCCCCTTCCCCTTCCCTCCCACAGGAACTGAGGCGGTTCTGGAGACGTAGGCCCACTTGGTGGCCCCTCTGCCCGCCAGCTCCCCAGAAGTCCTTTTGCATTGGTTTCCCAGGGGGGAATGTGCAGAAATGAGAAGATCAGGGCTCTAGGGCTGGAAGGGCCCTGTCAGGTCATCTTGTCCAGCCCCCCATTCTAAAGGTGAGCACCCTAAGGTCAGGCAGTCAGGGCAGCTAGCTCTGTTCCAAGTGCTGGGGGTGTGAATGCCAGGAGAGAGCAGGATAGTCCCTGTCCTCAGGGAGCTTACATGCCCTTGCACAAGAAGAGCAAAAAAGAAAGGTGAAAAGGCCTGGGAGGGGCAAGTGAGGGGCAGTCTGGCCCAATGGTCAGTGTCGTTCACTGAATCAGATCTTTTGGGGGTGAGGTGAAGTCTTTGTGGGCCCGGGGCTGTGCGAGCTCTTCTCTGGTTCCACATCAGCTTTGGCATTCTGGCTCAGCCTGCAAAGAAAGGCTGGAGGAATGTGTGAGACTTAGGATGGGGGCCAAGCCCACCTCCACAGTGCAAGGTCATCCCTGCCCCCACCACTGTCCTGTTCACATCTTGCTCTTTACCGAGTAACTGTTTGTCTTCTTTGGGGGGAGAAAAGGTGGCAGAAGGAATACTGGGGGATTTGGGGAGTGAGTGAAAAGGGGGCCTTTCCCTTCCTTTCAGCCTGTTGGCATTAGAAAACCATTGGGGCATTAAGGAAGGATTGGTGAAGGTGGGGGGCCCCTGGGCAGTGAGGGGTGTCCTCATGGAGGCTGCAGGTGATTGCACGGGGGCAGTTTTGGGTCTGTTCTTGCTCTGGCTCCTTCTGGGGAGGCCTGAGTGGGTTATCTTAGTGGAGGAGTCCATAAATGCAGAATGAGAAGCTTGGATTCTCCCCCTGGTGCCTGGCCTTTAGTCCTTCCAGTCCCTCAAGTCAGGCTGCCTGGGAGCAGGCAGATCATTTCCTTGATTGCTAAGTAAAAATTATTGTCAGAATTTCAAATTCCTTTGGCCCAGCTGCAGACATAAACTGGCAACGCTCTGCCTGCTGAGCCTTCGGTAATTCTTCAGGCCCTGCTTCAGTTTACTCTGAGGTCACAGCCCAGTGGGCAGAAGCACAAGTTTGCATCACCAGATGGGCTGGTGACAAGTGTCTGGAACCCAGACCCACCATGCTGGCAGCCTCATCTAAACTGGGAGCAGACTATCCTGGCCCCCTTGGTCTCCTTCTGGGTAATGTGAAGACCTGAGATGGGGCAGGCCTTCTCGCAGCCAGGTTCCACAGCCAGCTGGCAGCAGATTCAGGCTGTGCCCAGGTGCTGAGTCTCTGAGCCGGCACCCTGGGTGTGCCTTTCCCACTCACGAGGCTTCCCCTGGGGAACTTCTGGACTTCAGGTTAGTGGGAGGCCCCTCAGTAAAAAAGGATTTAATCCTACAATGAAGCAGCATCCAGAGGGGAAGACAGGAGCCTCTGCTTAGTGAAATTATTCCTGGGCTTTCTGCTCAGCCCCCTAAAAAGAAAAACAAGTCTATCGTGGTCAGCAGTTCTTGCTTTTAAGTGACCCATGGGTTGAGCAGCCAGAGGTAAACTGGGGAAGTCCTTGAGAGACTTTAGTTTGGAGGTGACGAGAGTCTGACCTGGGCTTGAAGCTCAGGGTGGGTGGCTGCTGCCCCCTCTCTGAGCTGCCTCCCTGCTGAGTTAGCCCCAGCATCTCCTGCCTCCTTCGGAGCTGGACAGGACTGGGCAGGGCTGGGCTGGGCTGGGCTGGGCTGGAAGGGAGCCAGGACCTTCAGCTGAGGCTGCCCTCTTCTCTTTCTCAAAGGGCTGCCTCCTTTACATTCTGTATTGGAGCTCCTGGGATGGTTGAGCAGAAAAAATGCTAAGTGTTTAGGGAGGGCTCTCAGAGCTGGGGACACTGGGAGAAAAGGAGGGAAGAGCTCCTTAGAAGGGAGAACTCTCTTCATTATTCTGTCTCTCTGACCAGGGACACAAAGAACCAAGACTGGCCAATGAAACCAGGGTACCCGGTGACACCCCAAACCATGAAGCCTCCAAGAGACGGTGGCTGCCTGAATGTGTGGGCCCAGTTCCAGCATCTCCTGAGCAGCCCAGAGCCAAGAAGGTAGTGTCCCCTTGCTGGGCTTAGCAGAAACCTTGATGGAAATGGCCATGGGGACCCCCTAGGGAAGAGGCACAGGGCAGCCTCTACATACACAACAGAACCCCCAGACCACACTCCAGGGCTGACACTGGCACATGCACACTGGGAAGGGCCTGGCAAGGATAGATGTGTCCCCAAGGAACCCCAGTGAGGATGGTCTTCAGGCCACCAGTGTGAGGTGCCCCTAAACCTTGGGGACGGCCACCAGGCCTCCCCCCAGCTCAGGTGTCACTGCTGGTCAGGGCAAGATCCCGGGCAGGATCCCAGGGAGGAAGGGAGGAAGCAGTGGGCTTGGACAGAGATGGGAGAGCCTGGGGGAAGAGCTAAGCTGGAGGAAGGGATTGCTCCTTGTAGAGGGCAGGATGACCCCATGGCCTGGCAGGGAGGCTGTGGGAGCCGGGTGGCCGAGCTTTGCCCAAGCACGTCAGACACTGGCCTGAGTCTTAAGTGACAGACATAATTTTGCCGTTTAAATCAATTTATTTAATCACCTGGCCCCACTGAGAGAGGACCTGTCAGGGCCCACCACCCCCAGGAGTGGTTTTGGTCCAGTGGTCCAGCTGTGTGTGGATCTGCTCCAGCATCCCAAGCTCTGTGAAGAGCGGTCTCACTCCCAGTTCTCAGTGGCCTAGGCCCAGAGGTCCTTCCCCCAGCATCTGTCCGGAGCTCTGAACCCTCAGCTTCCCACCTCTTTGCCCTTCCTTGTTTGTGCCTGGGCCCCTCAGCCAGTTTCATCTGGCTTTTCTGCACATCATTTACTGAGAGATCTCCCCTCCCTCTGCCGTCCATCCAAGATTAGCGAGTAGAAGAGGCAGCCGTTGGGCCAGACCAGTACAGACGTGCACCGTCCTGTGCCCGGGCCTCTCCCTGCTCTTCTCCCCCTCCTCTGGGGCCCAGGCTCCTTTTCTGCCCCTTCTGTGGACATGACCAGTGGGCATTGCCCATGTTGTTCCCTTTGGCTCACCTGGAGTGTGATTCTCATTTCCCACTTCCAGCCTTACCTTGAGACTGGCAAACCCATCCCTGTAACTTCACCTGCCACCCAGGTGCTGGAGAAAGCCTACTTAACCCAGTGGTCAAGCTGGCCCAAAGCTGTTATTTGGTCCTGCCCAGCTGGCTGTAACATGCCAGGGCTTTACTTGGCAGTGACACCAGAGGAGTCTGCCACATCCTTCTGCAGTTCATTTTACAGGTGACTTGCCCAGGGTCATGCAGCCAGTCCGGGTCTGAGGTTGGATTAAACTCTGGCTTTCCTGACCCCAGCCCAGCATCACGTCTGTGCAGGACACCTTTATTCCCATGTATGGGACCTAGTGAGCCAGAGACCAGCCTGAGGCAATTTCCCCACCACAACATCAGGACAGCGGGCAATTGTTCCTGCCTCTGCGGCCTCGGTGCCCCAGCTGAGTCTTAGGACCGGGGAGGGCTCTCCTGGTAAACATCACCCTTTCTTATTCCCCAGGTCCTCCATTTACCTGAAGAACCTCCTGAGGCAGCTGAGGAAGTAAGCTTTGGGTCTCCTATGCTGCGGGCAGGCGGCCTGGTCCTCGAGGCCTGCTTGGGTGGGGGGCCCTTGACAGGCGCACGCTCAGGGGCTGTAGGCACGTACATGGAAGCAGAAGGGAAGGAGGGATGGCTCAGATGGGAGCCGCTGCTCAGCTTGGCATGTGCTGCCCGTGGGGATGAACATTTCATTGGTTAAATGTTTACTGGGTGCCCAGCCCTGGGCTTGTATCACCAGGGCTGTAAACCAAACAGGCTGAGAGCCAGAGGCCAGGATTCTAGGAGCCACCATCCTCATTGATGCCCCCCCCTGCCCCTTCCTGGAGGGGCAGTGACTACTCTGGCTTGCAGGTGGGGTCTGTGGGCTGGGCCAGCCTGGTGATACAGAGAGGGAAGGGGTGTGGCTCCCCTGGCCCCCACATGGCTTTGGTGCATCTTCACACAGTCACACATGTCCATTCCCCGGCTGGCTCCCATCGCAGGTGCCCGCCCCTCACCATCCTGCCTCCTGTCTGCACTGTCCACGTTGGGCACGTGGTACTGGGAATGCCAGCTTCCTGACAATGAGGGCTGGTCCTTTGTTTCCCTTTGACATAATCTGGGTGCCTGGCACACCATAGGGGCTTAGTAAATGCTCCCTAGAGTCCCCCAATCTAAGGACAGGAGAGGAGTGTGAGCCAGGCGTGGACTTGAGAGAAGGGCAGCAGTTTATGGCTCTGCACAGAATGGCTCTGG
Source organism: Pseudocheirus occidentalis (assembly GCA_028646575.1). Taxonomy (NCBI): domain Eukaryota; kingdom Metazoa; phylum Chordata; class Mammalia; order Diprotodontia; family Pseudocheiridae; genus Pseudocheirus; species Pseudocheirus occidentalis. The sequence goes on from CM053601.1 coordinate 2,928,626, forward strand.
GGGCAGAGGGACATGCATCTGGCTCTGGGAAGGATGGAGGGGATGCTGCGTCTGGGGGACAGCCAGGGCTCAGCAAGAGATGAGGCCTGAGAGGAGGGGGCTGGGTGTGAATGGTGGGATGCGGGGGACTGTGGGGGGGGGCTGTGAAGGAGGGCCCTCCTGCATTTTGCTTATAAACAGCAGCTCCGCGCTGGCCAGAGCAGGTCTCCGTAGCATTTAGCAGAGAAGGGGCAGGGGCAGGAGAGACTGAGGCAAAGGGAGCCCCTCCCCTGCCCTCAGGGAGCTTACATCTGTCCCTGAGGCTGCACAGACAATTCATGAGCAGCTCTGCCAGCAGGACCTCTGGGGATTGGGAAGTCTGTCGGAGGTGAAGCCAGGCGGAGGCTGAGGTGGGGAGGGGGAGTGTGCCAGGCTTGGTGCCAGCTGGCCGGGATGGAGGGAAGCACTGGTGAAGGCGCTCAGGGACCCTGCTCTGCCTGGCCAGGTGGTCGCTGTGGCTCTCCGCTGTCCCGATGGACGAATGCTCAGACGGAGGTTTTATAAGATGTGCTGTTCGCAGGTGAGGACACGGCTGCAGCAAGACTCTTGAGAACCCAGCTAGCCCTCAGGCTGTCCCCTCTTTCCTCCTCCACCTCCCTCACGGGTGGGCCAGGCTTCATTTTTAACTCGTCCTCAGGGGGTTTCCATCATGGTTCAACAGTATCAGGGACTATTGGCAACCAGTTCAGCCCAAGAATAAAAACCCCTTCGGTTCTTGTACGGTGGCTTACAGGGCAGATTCACGGGCAGAAAGACTTGCTATAAAACCAGGGGGCGGGACGATGCCCCCTTAGGTAGTTGGTCTGGTGAAGCAGCTTAGTGACCCTGCTCAGATTTATGGTGGTAGATGCAGACAGCAAAATACTGAGATTACAAAGGAAATCCTCCTATGGGAATTATCATTGAAATATTGAAACAACAAGTTCCCCCCATTGAGTCTGCGGCAGAGACTCAGCCGGCATCTGGCCTGTGCCATTTCCCTCTCGGGAAGTCCCCGGGGTTCTCTAGAAGGTGGTCGCTTCTGAGCTGAGGACTGGCCGGACAACAGCTAACGTCCCAGGGGCTCAGAGGGCTGCAGAAGTACCTGGCGGGTCACCGGTCTCTGTCTTATAGGCATTGTTGGACTGGATGGTGAAGGTGGGCTATCCCAGGTCCCTTTACACCCTCTCCACATCCTATCCCAGAAGACCTTTGGAAGCGGGAGAAGACCAGACTCTCGAGGACGCCGGCCTCACTGTGGACACGGTGCTGAACATAGAGGAGAAAGAACCCTTCCCCTCGCTGTGAAGGGGGTGGCAGGGGGGGGTGGGCTTGTGCACAAGCACCGCTGTAAGCAGCCCTGGGGCTGCCCCTTCACTTCACCGGGCTTACCCGGGTCGCTCAGCGGTAAAGTCGCCTTCTGCAGGCACACACACTCTGACCCAGGTTGATGTCCTTGGTGATAGATGAATAAATAAATAAAGCGGGGCCCTCTAGAATCAGTAAGTCACTGCCGCTTCTGGTCATCCAGGGGACAGGTCCCAGCCCCTCCCAGGAACAGGTGATACCTTGGCCTCATTGGGAGGCAGGAAGAGTGGTCAGTCTGCGTTGGGCCTGAAGGGAGTGGGCCAAGCCTGGGGTAGTTCAGCCGGTGAGCTACCTATGGAACCTACCTCATCCTCCTCATGGGCAAGCACAGGCCAAGACCTGTGTTCCCTGTGGGGAACACAAGACCTCCAGGGGCTCAGGCTCAATGGGCACTTACGGAGTGTGAAGGCAGCGACTGTGTGGGGCTGGGGGGCTCCTGCACAAGGCAGGGTTTGGCTGCCTGCCTGGTTCCCCTTCGCCCCACTGGAGGGGACCCAGAAATGTGCCATCAGGGGGGCTTTCTGCCCCCTGGTTGTGGGTGGCACTGCAGCCTCCTCTGTGCAGCCTGCCTTTCCTGCCTAGAATAGCTCACCGAGGCACCCTGCAGGGATGAGGGACGAGAGAGCAGCCCAGTGTCCGAGGCAGCTTGTGCGGTCAGGGAGTAAGCTCTGATCTGTCCCCTCTCATTTTAAGCCACGGGCCCTATTCAGCCCCCTCCTATGGGCCACTGTGGAGGACAAACTCAAGACTGTCCAGTTGGAGTGGGGCAGATAGGCTGGAGAACATCCCCTCTGGAATGGAGAAAGGTTTGGGTCTATGCTACATGGAGACTGGTGTCCTCAAGAAGGGAGGACGGTGTATGTTGGGGGCAGGATAGGCAGCCAAGTGGGGATCTTGGAAGGGCTTTCTGAGGAGGGGGAGGTGTCTGAGGCAGATGTAGGTTCCGTGTTAGGAAAGGCTGAGAGCTGACCCAGCGTGCAGTGGGCTTCCCATCACTGGAGGTCCAGCAGGAAGGTTACAGAGGGATTTTGGGGATATGGGGCTGGGCTCCATGATTCTGTCTCCACTGCCAGTCCTTAGGCAGCTTCTACTTTCCCAGTCTGATATAACTTAATTTTTCAAAAGCTCTTACTGATACTTTGTCCTTCTATCACCCTAGTTTCTCATAACTCCCTCCCCATCCTCTCCAAGAGCCCTGGGGATACCGTCAAGAAGGGGCCAGGCCCTGCCCTCTGGGATCTTACAGTTGGCTGAGGCACACGGCACACACAAGACACAAGAGTCTGAAATGTGTGGGAGGGGAGAGCTCGTCCACCTGGGTGGGGATGGAGGTGAGACTAGTTCAAAGGGAGGGCCGCGGGCTGCTTGTGGAGACTGCCCACCTGGGAAGTCCTTCAGGGATCCAGCCTCCAAGCCCTAGGGCAGAGGACCCTGAGGACGTGGGGTGTTCCTCCCGGCCTTGGCCTCCTGCCTCCTCTGTTGCCTTCCCAGTTTGAGGATGTGTGGATGGAAGCTGACACTGGCCCTCCTCTCCTCCCCTGCCCCCCTCCTCCGGCTGGATGTGGGCACTCTCACATGCGGGGTCCACCCGTGGCAGAAGTGGCCTGATGATGCTGCTCCAGGCCGGCCACACAGGCTTTATACCAGGGAGATCCGGGAAGGGGAGGGATGGGCTCTGGGCTCTGTATCTGTATCAGCAGATCTTAGACTGAAGCCTTCTGAGAAGGTGCCAGAATCCCCATGAAACGTTTGACCCTGCAGCCCCATCCACTCTGTTGGGTTAGTCTGTGCTCCACACTGTGACTCTGGGTTTGTCCCCCGGGTGCAGCTATCTAAGGATGTGACCGCAGACATATGCCACCTCTGCCTCCCCCCTCGTTGCTTACCCTGTCGCACCTGGCCGTACACCTGCCCTCTTGATGGGTTCCCCTGGCTCTGTGCCCTTCATCCCCTTGCCTCTGTCTTCCAGATTGCCACAGAAGGACTTCCTAATGTGCTCATCTGAACACGTTCCTCTTGCACTTGAGGGTCCCCGGTTGCATCTAGGTTCCAACAGAGCCTTTAACAAGCTACCCTGACCACCAGGGCCTTCCCAACAGCAGGTGTGGCCATGTGGCTCACGTCCTTGGCCCCTGTCTGGCACCACACCTGCCCTGCTGCTCTCCACGGTGGTTTCTGTGGGTCTGCTGCCCCAGTTGTGCTGCCATTTCTCCTCCGTATACCTGAGCGCTTTACGGTGCTTATCTCACTCTCGGTGGGCTTGGACGCCCCTGGGGACCCCTTTGCTGGCGCCGGGTGCCCCTCTGTGAGGCCACAGAGCAGGACAGCTGTGCATGAGCTCCAGCCGGCTAAGAATTCATCCCATTTGACACATCAGGCAAATGCACCGCAAGTATCTGTGACACCTTCAGAGACAAGTGCCTATCATCCTTCCCACCTTACCTCCAGCTGATCAAAGGTCTGGTACTTTTTATTTATTAAAATGCTTACTAAGATAAAATTCTAAATCAAATCCTGCCCCTTCAAGTGGCTGCTGCTGCCACAGTGTAAGCAACCCACAGTGGATGACCCTGACACCCACAAGCTACACCCCCTGAGAGAGGGATTTAGTTAGGATGAAGGAGAAATAAGACTGACCCAGGGGAGAGATTGGATTACCCTACATGGATAGGCGAGGCCTGACTTCACCTGACAGAGAGAGAACCGACAGGCTGGGGCTTGTGCCTATGCTACTGTGTGCACGTGAGTAGAGGCACAAGGGTGACCACAGCACTGCAGGGGGGCTGGGAGGACCAGCGTGGACCCTCACCGACTCTGGGATGTGGGTAAAAGGATTGCAGAAATGACTCCCGGCGTCAGAGGACCAAGGCTGAAACTCGGGAAGGAGTGGACAGGCCTGAGCCCAGGGGAGGCTGCATTCAGAAGGTCCAGTGGGCAGGGGGAGGGAGATGGTCATTACCAGGTGGCTGTTATGGGTCTTTTTGGGGTGGCCAAGAGCTGGACGTGGAGAGGATGCTCATCCACCGAAGACTGGCTGAACAGGTTGTGATATATGACTGTAATGAAACACTATCATGCTATGAGAAAAAAGGGGGAGGGGTGGCTTGGTGGTGCAGTGAACAAAGCACCTGCCCTGGAGTCAGGAGGACCCAATATCAAATCTGGCCTCTGATACTTAACACTTATTAGCCGTGTGACCTTGGGCAAGTCACTTAACTCCAACTGCCCTGCCTTCCCCCCTCCAAAAAATAAAAAAAGGAAATGAGCAGACAGACTCCAGAAAACCCTGCAGGGCTTGTACGAACAGATGCTGAGTACAGGGGCAGAACCAGGAGAACAGCCAAGGTGTGCAATGGTCAGCATTGACAGACATGGCTCTCCTTGGCAATGCAAGGACCCAGACAAGGGCTCCGGATGGAAAATCCTGTCTGCTTTGGAGAGCTGTGGAGGCCAACACAGGGCCAGGCAGACGCACTGTGCGCCTCTGGGGGCTTTTCTCTCTTGTTCTGATACTTCATCCACATCACGTCTAACGTAACTGCGTATGTATGACCTGTGTCAGACTGCTTGCTGTCTTGGGGAGGGGGGAAAGAATGAATCTGGAAAAAAGTCTTGTGAAGAATGAAAGCTGGAAATGATCTTTACGTAGAACTGGAAAAAACAAAATACTGTTCACCAAACCAGGTGACCGCTACGAAAACCAGTGTGGCACCCCGAAGGTTTATACGACAAGACCAGAGGGTGTGCCCCTGCACCCCCCTCGCACGTTCTGGAGGTCAAGGAAGATGCCGTCTTAGCGCTCACTGACAATCCTCCAGGCCTCCATCCACTGGATCCGACATGACCAAAGGGGATCGTGGCAAGGCCGGAGACACAGGACGGGGCCCTCAAAGAGCCTCGAAGCCACGAGGGAAACGGCGGGGAGGAGGGAAAGACCCTCATCCCAAATGCTGGGGATACAAAGGAAATTGTTACTCGTACAGAGGAGAGGTCCTGGCAAAACGTGAAGCGTGCGGGGCTCCCTTTCTATCCCCCATAGGCGGGTGCTCGCTGTTCTGCTGCCCGGGTCCTAAGGTTCATAGCCCACCGGTCCTCAGAGAACGTGTCAGCCCCTCACCAAGGATGGAGGACATGGGCTCCGAGAGGCAGCCAAACAACGTCCCTGACCCCGAGGACACACGTCCCTCCCCTGGTCCACAGCTGGGGTTGGCAGGGCCAGTGGTGTAGAGAGCGTCTGTGGGACAGGTGTGGGAGGCAGAGGCGTGGCCACAGGGCATGCCCAGAAGCCAAAAGATGGAAAGGCAGACTGCAGACAGAATGTGGAGGGCCTCGGTGTGGATCAGAGTGGTGGCAGGCGGGTGTGAGGGAAGGAGAGCAGGAAGGTGAGCCCCTGCAGAAGGACCCGGGGCGCCTGTCAGTGACCAGCACGAAGGCTGTGCTGCTGCCACCCAGGAGAGGCCCAGCGAGGAGGAAGAGCGTGTGTGCGGGGACGTCAGGAGCAGCGGGGGCAGAGAGGCAAGGCCAGGAGGCAGCCGGATGGCATGACCGCAGGGCAGAGAGGAGGGAAGGAGGAAGGGCCCTGCGTGTGGAGAGCATGGGGAGAGCGGGCCTGTCATGGCACGGCCGTGGGTGTGCTATTACTTCTACAAGTCTGGCCGGGAAAAGAAAGGGAGGGACGTCAGCTGCGGCTGGCAGGGTTGGCGCTGAGGCATTTTCTGTTTCTGAGGAATCTGTGGGAGAAATGGGATGAGTGGTCAAGAAGGCCGTGGAGAAGAGCAGGTGGGAGGGCAGAGGGTCCCAGACACGGGTGTGGGGGCAGGGACAAGCTCTGTGTTCTGTGGAGACCAACAGGAAGAGAAGGAACAGACATGAAGAGCACAGAGGAATAAAGAGAGGGCATGGACTGGGCTTCGAGGATGGCCAAAGCCGGAGGGAGAGTGGGAGGTGACTTGGGAGAGTGTGCCCGGGCTGACCCCAACGAGGCTGAGCTGCCATGCCTCCCTTGTAGGCCACGCACACTTCTCTCATTGTTAAGAATGGATGTCAGAGTGAGGAGGGGTCTTCCCCCTGGGCTCCACAGGCACCCTATGGGTGCTGTGACCTCAAAGGGCAAATAAGTATGGCCCCTTTCACCAGCCTTGGGCTCACTTTGTAACTGAGTTTCTTTCCTCTTGTGTGTCTGAGATCACTGGCTTCACCAGACCGGCTGGCACAAAGCCCATGAAATGCCCGGCTCTAGGCTGTGGCTCCTGAGCTGCCTCAGGTGATGCGCCAACGCTGTGGAATCACTCACACTCACGACGAGACTGGCTTGGCCACAGCAAACACGATGCCAAGAGCTGCCCATCTACTGCTGCTCTTGATGCCTCTATGACCCTTAAAATCCAACACGCACAAAGATAGAACGTCTGCCACAGGCGAGATGATGCAAAGACTGGAAGAGAGGCCTTCAGTACGAGTGAAACATTGATATTGAAGGCTGTATCAAACACCACCACCAAGCACAACGAGCCTGTAAGTCCAGGCATCGTTGCCGGACTGCCCGAATAAAGGGTCGAAGCACATGTACTAAGCACCTCCTATGTGCCTGGCCCTGTGCGAGGCTCTGAGGACACAGGGGAAGGTGGTGAGACCGTAGTCCTACCCTCGAGGGCCTCAGGGACAGCTCGGAAGTAACCAGTAAGGAAAGCACAGAACCAGAGAGGCTGGGGAAGGATTCCTGGAGAATCTGGGAGCCAGGAGGTCACAGGGCCCAAGGGCAGTGATGTGCAGGCCACATAGGCCACGGTCCTGGAGGCAACAGGGAGCTGATGCGGTCGGTCCCGAGCTTTAGGAAAGCAGCTGTAAGGCTGACCGGAGCACGAGAAGCCTGAGGCAGGCAGACCCCCAGCAGTGACTGCAGGAGCCCAGATGTGAGGCAAGAGGTTCTGCCCCGGCTGGGGCAGGGTCAGAGGAGAGCCTGGAGGTGACCGATATATAAGCAGGCAGACCTTGGCGCCGTCCTGGATGGGAATGGTGAGAGTGAGGCACAGAGCAGGACGGCTGGGGAGGGTTTGGGAAAAGACATTTTGGGGATTCATTTTTACTTCCGCTCGTCCCCACAGAGGGAGTGACAAGCTCTGGCACACACACCGCAATCCTGAGGAGCACGCCTGTTCTGGAAGCACGCCACAATGTCATCTTGTATCATCCCACATATCTTGGGAAATTCAGAACTCATCTAATGAGATGGAAATAAGTAATGCCAGGCTTGTAGTCCCCAAAAACCCACGGGACATAATCAGGGCGAGACTCGGGTCATCAAAGGCATGTGGAACCCCCAGTGGGAGACATTGGAGGGTGTGCGCAAAGCCTGGTGCCCTCAACGCCCAGGACGGGGGTGTGTGACGGCAGCCCTGGAGGTCACACCGGCAGTAAAAGCTTTTAGAGATGGAAAGGACCAGTCTTCAGCGCCTGAGCCAATCCACACCTCAGCTCATCTGCAGGCCACTGTTGGTGTGATGGGGACGGACGGAGGACTCAGCCAGTAAACATCTACTGAGCACCCACTTTGTGCCTAAGCTGGGGCCCCAGGGAAAGAGGAGCAGAACAAACCTGGGGCAGGTCAGCAGGGACACGTGGTGGAAGGAAGCGCAGCTGTGCAGCAGAGCCTCCAGAGAAGGGCTGGGAGACGGAGAAGAGGGAGAGCTCTGGCTGGAGGATCTCCACCAGGGAGGACAGCTAGAGAGCTGGGGGAGCCGGACGCCTGGGGCGGGCGGGGCTTCAAGCTGACCGCGAGTCCGTTTCACGCAATGAACCCTTCACACACATGCTGAGATGCCTTTGCCACGTTGATTCCAGTGCCGTTTTTCCCTCCCCACAGTCCGAGGCACCCTTCCGTGAAGGACTCACGAGCACCAAGTAATTATGGGACTCGGCTCTCTTCACAAAGCTGAGACGGACGTCATAGAGCTCTCTTTTAAAGTGGCACGTTAAGTGACGTGGCATGGTCACGCTCGGAAATCAGAACCAAGGCCGTGGTCTCGTCTCCTCTCCTACCTGACACGTTGTTCCCAGCTTCTGCCTGAGCCGGGGGATGACCCCGCACCCCGGATTCACCACGAAAAAGATCCCTCCCCCAGGCACCACAGCCATCCAGGACAGTCTGGTTTACAACTCAAAAGTTTATTCCAATACACCCAAGAAGATGCAAGCACTTCTGTGACAAATATACAGAAAAAAAGGAGATCCACACAGAACGGTCATTTAGCTTAAATGAAGGGAAATCTCTCTAAAGGTTGGATAACGTTCTCCCCAGGGGAATCTTCACCTTTCTCCAGTTAAGTTAATCACACGTTTTAATAAAATAAAGGGTGACGAGTTATGTCAGTTAGTTTGTGCATTTCCTTTAAAAATAAACTCCAAATTCTATAATCCATGCCAGTTAAACACGCTAAAACTAAAATGTACATATGAATAAGCTCACAGGAGATGGAGGTATGAGTTACCTTTCCCATTTGACCAGTCCAGAAGAAAAGAGGGGCTCCACAGAGCAGGCAGGCCGGCCGGCCAACCGAGCAGAGGTGGGGGAGGGGGATCTCGGTCTCGGTGGGCCTGCTCAGTGCAGAGCGTGCCGCGGCACAGTCTGGGCCACGCGGGGCGCCGAGGCAGATGCAGATCCCAACTTGTTACACAGACACGGTCCTACTCGTCACTTTGTAAAACAGATGCCAGTGATCTTGTAGGCATTTTCTGCAGGTTTTTCCCAAAGCTGTTTACAGGAAGTAGTCTGGGGTGCGCCGCGTTACATGGGGCTCTCCACGACGGGGAGCAGGGTCAAACTGTAGGCTGCATAAAGAGAAACCAAAAAATGAGTCAGGGAGATGTGCCCTCCTAAGGTCCTTCCAGCCATCACCCCGACTACCAGAAACCCCATCTCAAGAAGACAATGGCCAGGCGAGGCACCCTGCCCCTGGCTCTTTATAAACAGATGGAGCCGGTGAGATGAAAGAAAAGAGATAACTCGGCAGCAGCCGGCCAGGCCAGCGGGTCTTGACAGGAAACACGAAGTCCCCAGGTCAGGCTTCCATGGGTGGCCTAGGGAGGAGTGCTGATAGATGCTTTGCCCACTTTACAATCCCTGGATCCCCCCAAGAGGCACCCTTCACTCATCAGACCCCTTCTGGCACTGTCCCGTCCAGGCACGCCGGCAGCCTCTCTTTGCTCTGAATATTAGAGTGCAGGCACGGTGACCTTTCATCCATGGGCGATGTCATCGGGGTCTACTTAGAGGGTTACGAGGGCGTCTCCAGGCTCAATTCACCCTGTGATGACTGATGAAGGGGCTCCAACCGTCAGAGGGTACCTTTCAGAGTCTTTCCGGCTCTTTATTTTAACTTTGCTGGACACCTCTAACAGCGAGGAAGGCTGCCTAAATCAGTTCCCCAGTAACCTGTCCCCACGGCTCCCCGTCCCCCTCTGGGGCCCCTCTTTGGCCCACTCTGCATGTGTGGACAGCAAGCTTCTCCTGCCGTGTCTCCTCTCCTGCATATCCCCCCATGGATCCCAAAGCTTAGGAGCGCAAGGCCCTTCCCTGGGCAGAGAAGAACAGGACCAAAGCCTCTGTGACCCAGGAGGCCTCGTCTCACTTCAGAGAACCTAGGACTGCATTAGCATTTTTGGCTGGTGTCACCGCGTCAACTCCTCATAAGCTCGCAAGGCACTAAAAGCACGTTTTTTAAACCAAAGTATGGTTTAGTAAAGGAGCTGAGCCTTCCCCACCCTTTATCTGAACTCTCTCTACAGCAGCTGGTCAGAAATTTCACCAAGCACAGGTTAGACTGGCCTGCCCTGACTGGAGGAGGCCGGCAGCTCTCTGCAATCACGGCCGCTCTTGCTAGACGCACCCCTGCCCTCTATTTAGGGATGGTACCTGGGATGCGCCAGGGAGCAGCCGAGGCACCCCGGCCGGCAGCACGCAGCGACCCATCTTTTCCCTCTGCTGAGAATCAGGCTAACGCCTCCCTCCTCTGGTCTTTGGCCATTCCTGCTATTCTCTCCTATCTTTCAAAGCAATCGCATCAGCCAAAAAATGTTCGATTGCATCAATTCAATATATTTTATTAAATATTTATTAAAGTTTACTAAACTGAATTAAAATTTATTTCCCCTTCCTGCCTTTCCTTTCACAGGAGATAAAATGTGGAAACATTAACTCCTGCCCTAAGGTCTGGCTCTCTATTTTGTGTCTAAACCACGTGATACTTACAAGGAATATTTCAGGGTGTCATCCAGTTCCATGATGGCAGCCTGGTTCCCACAACGGTAGCAGTAATTGGGTGCACTGAAAATGGTCACCACGTTCCGATCGTGACACCAGTTGTACCCCTGAAACAGTGAAAAACAGCCCGCGTTACCATCCTGTTTTATTTTTAAGGCTGAACACGAGTAACACAAAGGGGAAAAGGGAAGAGGAGCGGAGCGGTGAGAGAGGCTGACCCCTCCGGATACAAGCGAAGGCCGGGTCCTGACAGGCCAGACCAGAGTCCATAAGGAGTGCCGGATGAGGCAGCTGCCATTTCACAGTGTGAAATGAAGATCCACCCATTACTTCAGGAGGATGACAAACCAGATTAACTGGCATAAGCCCTTAATAAGAGGTCTACGTTTAATGCCTGAAGTTGATGGTGTCAGAACCTATCTGACTTATCCACGACAAATGAGAACAGTCAAGAAAGGCTCGCTGTGCTGGTAGAAATGACCCCGACTTAGCTGACTCCTTGTGGGGACCAAGATCAGAACCGACCCAGAGGTACAGCGAGAAAACAGACGGAGCTCAACGCTCAACTATTTCATCCCCTAATTAATAATGAAAAGTGGGAAATGGGTGACAGGAGCGGCCTCATGTGACTGAGGCGGGCAGCCCGGCGCCGTCCGGCACAACACCCGCTTCTCACTCACCGGGGCTGATCCTCGGACAAGACAAGATGCTGAGAAGGGCGTAGGGTCTTACTGGCTGCTGTTTCTTTCTTACTTACAGCGGCTGTAGAATCTGTTACAAACACGCTGGAATCAAGCCTTCCAAGCAACACACCCTTCAAAGGAATCCTCCTCACCAGGGCAGCCACCAGAGCGGACTGCCCAGGCACCAGAGGGTGGCCACAAGTGAGTGTCTGTGTGCACAGCTGCGTACCTCCATCACAAGCTGGTGTGCCCGGGAAACCAGCGTGAGGCCGTTGGCGTGGTTAAATGTTTCCGAAATGTCTTGTCCAAACGTGTAGCCAGCCCCGCGTGGAGAAATGCCCCATCCGCCACGATCGTCGGGATCGGACCATAGCAGGTCACACATCGGGCCCTGCCGAGGAAAAACAACTGTGCTGTGATGTGTGAGGGGGCTGCTCTGTTCCTGATGTGGCTGAAAGGGTAGTGTGCCACGTGGTGCACAGGTGGCAGGAGGGGTTTGGGGAGGGGCACGGCGCTGAGAGGGGTAGGAACAGAACGTCCCTCAATCTGAACACTTCCCCAGAGCACCGTTTGGTCTGTTCTGTTGACTCCCTGAGTGTCCCGAGTCCCTCTGCAGTTATCCAGGGGGATTCTGGGGGTCTGGATGGGAGAGGCTGGGGAGCACTCAGCCCCTTCTTTTGAGCTGTAAAGCTCAGACACAACTCTTTTCTCCCAAAACAAAACTTTGTTCTATTTCTAACCTCTTCTCGTGTTAACTTTTCTGTTCCTTTTTTAACATGTCTGTCAATTTCCAAGGACTCCCCCCCCCACCCCAAGCCACCCCCTGGTGACCAATGCGGGCAGCCAGGAGCCACTAACTGTGAGCCCTCCACGAGCAGTCAGTACTCCATGATGGTGGAAGCAGGAGGGGCCGCCTCCCTTCGGGGCTTCACAGCCCATGTCCCCTTCTTGAGGGTCTCTGAAATGGAGAGCTGTTACTACCCTTCCTGGCAGTCTGTGTGACCGCGTGATCACCCTCAAGGGAACCAGGAGCTTTCTGACTCTGTGTGCCAGCTTTCTGACTGCTCTTCCAGCCAAATCCCTCACACACACAGAAAATGAATCCTCAACACAGATGACGTCATCTGCTCAGACCTTGGCTCTCTGCCTCTGCTCTGGGCTAAAGCCCGAGATGCCGCTGGGGATCCCACGGCACAGCAGAGCCCCTCAGAGGCCGGCCCGGTGCCCTTGGAGCTAACGGGATACAGGCTGTGGGGCAGGGGAAGGGAACTCCCCTCCTGCATGGCATTGTACCCGACATGGGTGAAGGCCACCCCCCAAAACGCTCCTGGTACCTCGTGTGGAACTTCCTGCAGACGATCCAGGGCTCGGATATGATCCAGAGTGTCGATGGATGGAGAAAGGCCACCGTGGAGGCAAAAGATCTTAAAAAGGGGGAGGGGGTCGCACAGTTTTTTTAGCTCATTTAGCCAAAATCTGATGATTAAACAATGCATACCATAACATGATTTTTCACCTTTTAAAAATTTTAAATCAATTCAAAATTGTATGATTCCCCAATATCTGATAAGAAAACAAATTCACTTAAACTATTCCACGGATTATTTTTTCTAGTATAATTAATCTTACGGATTTGCAGGTAAACCTGCACTGCTGACTTCTAAACTCTTATTTACATACATCGATCACCAGGCAGCCACGTTGTGAAGTGGACAGAAGAACACAGAGCCTGGAATCAGGATGGACAGTCCCTAGCTGTGTGACCCTGGCATTCCCGTTACCTCTCCTGCCTCAGTCACCTCATCTGCAATGTAGGGGTCACAGCTCCTGCTTCACAGGGTTCTTGGTCTCTGTGAAGCACCCACTGCACAACTCTGGCTTTCTCCAAGCTGCCCAGAACGCTCCCAATAACCCAAAGATGGGACTGGCCAGCAGTGTCCTCCTGCCTCCCTCTCTGTGTCTACAGGGGGCAGCCCCGCTACCCCACCAGGCCTTTCTGCCGGATGACAAGCTCCTCCCCCAGTCATCTCAGGGCTCTGGCTCCCAGAGAAGTGGACGACCCGGCAGGGGACAGACTGAGCACACATGGGACAGCGTGATGAGTGCTGCTTTTTGCTGATTCAAGGGACAGACGCCTGAAGGCAACTGGCACTGCGACGCCCTGCCCACGGCAGGTGTACATGAAGCACCAGCGCAATGGTGGTGGCCTATTCTCAGCTGACCCTTACGAGCTGACCCTGAGCCAGTCAAATCACAAACTTCAGTTTCCTGACCTCCCTCACTCTCAGGACCGGCCCAAGAGCCAAGGCCAATGACACACGCAGTGCACCTCGCTAGCGTCCAGCTGTTAAATATGCTAGGAGAAAGGGGGCTGAGAGTGGTACACAGAGGGCTGACCAGGACAGACCTGGGTGCAAATCCTGCCAATGACCCTGAGCTGATCACCCCAGACAGGTGGCCAAGCCACCTTGGCCAAGAGCTCCCTGGACCATGGGAGTCCTAGATTCAGTCCCACATCCCCTCTGAGTGGCAGCGATTATTAGGAAGGTGAAGAATATCTGCCTTTTACTGCTTCCTGAGTCAGCTAGGCAGTGCAGTGGATAGAGTGCCAGGCCTGGAGTCAGGAGGACCCGAGTTCAAATACAGTCTTAGACACTTCCTAGCTGAGTGACCCTGGATAAGTCACTTAACTGCTCTGAGCCCAAGTTTTTCATATGTGAAGTGGGGATAACAGTATGTGCTAATCTCAGGGTTGTCATAAAGCTCTTAGTGAGTGCGTGGACCACAGCAGGTCCCACGGGAATGCTCAGAGCACTCCCCCTCACTGTCACAGGGGCCCACTCTACAGAACAACAGACGGACACCCACCTGTCCATCCACAAGGGCCGTGAGCGGGAGATAGTCAAAGAGGTCAGTGAAGTATTTCCACACGTTGGCGTTGCCGTACTTGCGCAGGCACTCATCGTAGAAGCCGTACACCTGCGTGATCTGCCGGCTCTCGTGGTTGCCCCTCAGTATCGTGATCCGCTCCGGATAGCGCACCTAGAAAAGGGAGCCGTCAGCGGCCAACAGACCGACTTCAAATTCTGTCCGCGGCTGTTTTTCTCTTCAGTAAACTATTTTAGGAGGAACAAGAAAAGCTCTCATTTCCCACAGATACTCATTTTTAAATCCTGTCGCCTCTAGCTTCCCAATCCGGGATTCCGCCAGCAGCGCTGCTAGGCCTGGCTCAGGTCCCTGCCATGTCAGGCCACTGGCCTCCTCCGCCTTGCTAAAACATCACTTTCCTCCTTTTGCCTCCAAACCCTAAGGATCAGGGTGCCAGTTTCTGATCTTTACATTCAAAGTTCCACCTTGTCTTAACTTCTCTTTCCTGCCCCTCCAACAAGAAGTGAGCACACAGTTGGCTCTCGAATACTTGTTGAAAAGTTATAACCAAAGGATTGACTGGTATCAATGGAAAACCTATTGATGGTCATTGTGACCTTTATCTGCTTTTTATGAGAAATACTCCTGCCAGGGAAACACTACCATCTAGGGAACCGTGGATGAATGAACACAAATACAGAAGAATAGGTCAGGTCTACAACCCATTTAAGAACCAAACCAAACCCAAGCAGCACCAGCTGGCCCTGGTGAGAGCAAACCTGTAGGGGAGTGGCAGGCACAGCGCCCACCCCCTCTGCTTGAAGAGATGACCAGAGGGGCTCTCCTGGCTACCACCAGCTCTGAATCCTGGCCTATGGATCTGCCCCCTTCTCAGTGCGGGTGCTAAATCTCCTTAAGCAAGCTTTACAAACCGCTGCCATTTCCCAATCATCTCCCGCCACCCCTATAAAGAAGATGAGTGAAACAAAAACGACAACGTGGCGGCCCCTGATGGCCGGGCTGACAGCACCTCCTCTTTTCTGCCTACTTCCCTGAGGCTGACACCAGCCAGCTCGGCCTCCCCGGCCATGGGCTCTCATTTCTCCATCAGGGAAGCCTCGTCTCTAGCTGCTCTCTGTCTACCTGCTGGCATTCCTGAGCCCAACACAGCTCCCCTGCAGTGCTCCTGACTTCTGTGGCCCCTCAGCTTACAAACAGCACATTCACTACCACCCTAAGGACACGACGTCCCCAATGTTGCCGTCCCCCCACAGCCGCACTTCCACAAAGCATAGCCCCCCACTGGCCGCCTCTTCTCCACTGCCCGTCACTCCAAACCACAAGCTTCTACTGGTCCTCAGCCTCTGATGAAACGGCTCTGGATTCTCAAGGTCCCCCGGCTCCTTCTGGCCAAAACCAACGCCTTTCTTCCTGGCCCCCTTCCCTCTTAGGTGCAGACCCGGCCCTCTCTGTTCCCATGCTGCCTGCTGTAGATGAACTTTCAGGCTCAGGTACAGAGAGTCCCAGGGGGGAGCAGTGCTGCCTGTGGCGGGTCCTCGGTTCACCTCCTCTCACCGACGGGGGGCCAAGGGACCCTGTGCCACCTCCTCCCTTCTTATTCCCAATCTCTCCCTTCTCCTGGCTCCTTGCCCACTCCCCACAAACACACCCTTGTCGCTCTGGTCCTGACGCTTCCACCTCCACCAACTCCTGTCCTCTCTCTTCTGCCCTTTGTCATTAAACTCCTCAAAAAGCCTTTCTCTCTCCAAAGTTGCCAAATCCAGTGACCTTTTCTCCGCCCTCATTCTGCATGGCCTCTCTGCAGTGTGAAATCTCTGGCCTTCTGTGAAATAACCCTCCTGGGGGTGGCTTAGTGGGCAGTGAACAGAGCACTGGCTCTGGCGTCAGAAGGACCCGAGTTCAAATCTGATCTCGGACACTTAACACTTACTAGCCGTGTGACCTTGGGCAAGTCATTTAACCCCAATTGCCCTGCCTTTTACCCTAAAAAAAAAAAAAAAAAAGCTTGTATTCATTCTTTCTGTCTCACAGGGAGCTAAATGATGGTTCCACTGTAGTTAGTTAATTGCTTAATAAATATTTGTTGAATTGAGTGTATTCAGGTAATGAGATAAGACCCACAAACACACAAGCTGATGCCCCCAATAAATGATTGGAAACCGCACTAGGATTGCGGCTCCAGCCGCCATTGTCCCTGCATATAACGCGGCACTGCTTGTGTGCTCCCTGCTCTACCCTATGATCAAAACGGGCGACTCTTCTGCAGGGGTCACCGCTCATTTCTGCTGGAGATAGTGAGAAAGAGACTGTTTCTGCATCTTGTTTAGGGCCCACCGACACCGGGCCTGGCTCCATCCCAAAGGCCAGAGTAGGTCTGAGGAGTCGATGGAGAAGGGCAAGTGGTCCAGAGGACGCCAGTCGGAGCAAAGGCCCGGGGCGGGGAGGAGCGCACAGCAACAAGGACCAGGGTGAAAGGAGAAGTCCGGGACAATCTAGAGAGAGTCCTGAAGGATGGGACAAAGGCCCCAAGCTTCAAGCCTGAAAAGATCTCAGAGATAACTGAGCTCATGCAAGGAGGACGAGAGTGAGACCCAGAGAGGGCTGCTGTCATGCCCAGGGACTAACTGGAGGGACAGAACTTGAACCTGGGCTCCCTGGCTCCTAACGCCAGGATGAGCTGGTTTGCATTCCTCTCCGGAGCTGTCAATCACTGAAGGCTTCTGAGCTGGACAGGAACATGACAGCCTGCGTGCAGCTGGAGGGAGAGAGGCAGCAGAGATGGGAGGTCATCGAGGGGCAGGAAGATTCAGCAGGGCGCCTGCAGCAGCTGAAGGGCTGTCAGGAGAACCTGGGCATCGATGGGCACAATGGGAATGCAAAGGGACCGATGGGGGACCCAGCTTCCAAAAAGGCAGAGAAGAACTTGGTGAAAGACTGAAGGCAGGGGACGAAGAAAAGGAGGAGGTCACAGCACCAGTGAGGAGCCGGGTCTGCCCGACTGCACAGGCCATGAAATGAAGCACCATCCTGGACATGACAATGAACTCTTGCACCCTTTTCCTTGACTTAGCATTCCATTAAAATAAGAGGAAAAAATGCAATGCTTTTTCATTAGTTAAAAAAAAAAGAATTAGAAATACTGTACCTTCAGTGACACAAGAAGAGTCACAGTCTCCACCGAGTAATACCCTCTGTCCACATAGTCGCCCATAAAAAGATAGTTTGTGTCTGGTGACTTTCCCCCAATTCTAAAGAGCTCCATCAGGTCGTGGAATTGGCCGTGGACATCGCCGCAGACGGTGACAGGACAGCGAACCTCTTGTACGTTAGATTCTTTTGTGAGGATTTCCTTAGCCTGTCAGAAAAATGCAAAGCGTCACCTGAGAGAAAATCCTACAGAGTAAGAAGGGCAAGCTTCTGTAAGGAGCCCAGCCCCTGTCCATCAAGTGCCAGCCTGGGGATTCTCTGCAGGCCTGACCAGGGTGCAGGAGTGGGGGGGTGGGGGTAGGAGAGGGGCACAGGTAACACCACATGTGGATGGACAGCAAAGACGCTGCTTCTCTTTGCATCCCTGGGACTCAGCGCTGTACTTGGCATAGTAAGCACTTAAGAAATGTTGGCTCACCCCCCCCCCCTCCCAGTGAAAGACCCTTCATTTGAATTCTATTTCTTCAAAGCAGCCACCTCCCACCTCTCTATTCCAAGGACCACTCCATTTCAGGAGTCTTGACTTGCCTTTCATCTTTATTCAATGAATTTTTGTAGCTTTTCACAAATTCAAAGTTAGTGATACCCCCAGGCCAGCAGAACCCAGGAGGAGGACAAAAGACCAAGACCAACAAAGGGGAAAAGGAAATGGGGGGAGCCAGCAGAAGGCAGGCTTCGTCCAACTGCCACTTTTAAAGAAGTAAGGATCTGAGGCGGGAGAGGGAGGCTAATTCGCCCAAAGTAAGCGGCAGAATAGGGATTGGAACCAAGTCCCCAGATCTGAAGTCACCCTCGGTCTCACTTGGGAAAGTGGCTGGAAGGAGCAGCCTAGAAGGAAACCCCAGCTCAAAAGCACCAAACCACGTTTAAAAAAAAAGGAAACGAAAACCTGGCAACAAACACACAGTCCAGCGAAAAGCGGCCACATTGGTCATAGGCCGAAACGTCTGCTGCAGACTCTGCGGTGCTGAGCCTCCATGACGTGTGAGCTACTTAGAAAGCGAGTGAGAGTCAATGAGGTCTTCTTACTGAAGACACACATGTGGCGACTTCATTTTAAAAATACAGTTTTACCTAACGCTTATTTGTCTGTGCAATGGATAGCGAGGTGGCGCCACAGCGCACAGACTTCTGGGCCAGGAACCCGGGAGCCACAAACCACTGAGCTCTGCTGGCCTCAGTCTCCTCATCTGTCAAATGTCAAACCATGCCAGTATCTTTGCCATGAAAACCCCAAATGGGGTCACGATGAGTCAGACATGACTGAAAAGACTGAAGACACATTTATCAATCAGAATTCTGATGAGACCTCTATCCAAAACTGTTCAAATAATTCTGTGTAAAGGTACCTATACTCAACTACCAAGAAAAATTCATTCCTTGCCTTCTTTAATGGAAAGATCATGGGCTGTATTTGGAATGAGAGGACCTGGGTTTGAATCCCAGCTCTGTCCCCGCTGCCTAAAAAGTCCTGAACAAGTCACTGAATAGAGGTGCTTCCCTGCCCTAGTGGAAAAATGAGGAGCTTCGATTAGATCAGGGTTTTTTTTTGTCATGGACTGCTCTGGCAATGTTACGACGCCCACGGTCCTCTTCTCAGAATGTTTGAGAGAAGAAAATAAAATACACAGGATTACAAAAGAAAGAAATTCAACTGGAATTCAGTTATTAAGATCTTAAAAAAAATGCTCAGGTCCCCAGGTTAAGAACCATGGCCAGGGCTAGATGACTGCTAAGCATCTTAGAGATCCAAGGTTGTCTTTTATAAAACACACAAGTTCATAAAAATACCTACTTGTCGGCAACTTTTTACTCACTTTGAGATACGGTTTCAAAAGCAAAACTGTCAAATAAGAAACTCTATATATTTGCATTTCTATTTCAGTCCAAGTCAACCCAGGTCATTTAAAAGCCAAAAATAAAACCATATGCCCTGGAGAAATTAAAATGTATTTCTCTATTTCCCTGAAGTCAGGAAATCTGCCAGTGTAACTACCACATGATCTCGGTAACATTCAGGAAAGTTACACAGGGGAATACTGCCAGGGAAGGAAAACATTCCTCCTTTTTCTTTTAAAATGTAATCTAAAGATGCTGAAGGAAGTTTACCCAAAGAACAAAATGTAAATAAGATCCACCCTGACGGAGATCAGGATTCAGATTTAACGCAAGGCCCAATCTGGGTTCTGGAGAAACAAAGACATAGGCCAACTCTGCCAGCTTCCACCCCTGGCACCAGGCCTTTCTTGGTTCCCCTGGTTATCTGTGCTCTCGCTCAGAAATGATTTCATATTTACACAGAGTGATCTGTGTACGTGTCAAACTTCCTTCTCCTGATAGCACGGAAGCTTCTCTAGGACACTGGTCTCTCCCACCACGTTCTCTCAAGGCCCTGTGCCTTGCTCTCAACAGGCACTTCATAAATGCTTGCTAAAGGAGCAGAAACAAGACAGATGCCCCTGCTCTTGGTAGCAGGGGAGGTGGGAGCTCCAAGTACAGAAGGTGGCAGGCCCTTCATTGATTTTCTTGTCCTAAGGGAGGGCTCTATAGAGGAGGCGAGTTTTTGGGCAGACACAGCAGCACCAGAACAAACAGCATCAGAAATACTTTTTCCATGGAGTCTCAGCCGGCAGTCTCCAGATAATCCCTCTATGGGTTTGGCAGCTACAGCCGGCTCTTGGCCGGCCTGCCTGCCTCCTGAACCTCGCAGCCGATAACTCGAGCACCGCTGACCTTCCGTGATGCTTACTTCTGAAGAAGAAATGAAATCACGTCGATTGAGTGTTCTGCAAACCCTGCTTAGGCAAGGAGACTGGATGAAGAGCAAGCTGAGCCTGGAATCAGGAAGACCCGTGTTTGGGTGCTACCACATACTGGCTCTGCATCCCTAGAATGGAATCAGGGCCCAATGCCAGCTTGTCAAGAAGCTACCAGTGGAGTATCCCAGACCCCTGGCCTTGGCAGGGATCAAGATTGCAAGCTGAGGCAACCTGAAAGTCATCATGAAGCCACGGAGAAGATGGAAAATGGGCTGAATCTGGTCAGATGAAATTTGGCAGGGCTGACTATGCAGCCTTATTAGACGTGGATCGTACAATATGGGGTAGGTGGACACCGTAACACAATCTTTTCTTTGGGAAAAGATCTGGGGGGCTTGGTGAGCTGCCTGCTCACTTCAAGTCCAAAAAAGAACCCAAGGTTTGGTGGCCTTTGCCAAGGTCACACTTCCCAAAGCAGGAGGGTCAATTGTCTGGCCTGGAGAAGTGCAGGGAACCAGACGGGGCTGTGTTCGAGCATCAGAAAGGCCGGAGAGAAGGACAGCCCTGTCCTAGAATGGAAGAGGCTGCCTCCTTCCTGGGTCTCCAAGCTAGACTATCCGGGTCAGGTACGTTTCAGCTGTGATTCCTTTTCCAAGAGATTACTTCCAACTCTTAACACTCTTTGATGGTTAAGCACATTTGTCTCAAGGCCCCAGGCACCACCCAAAGCCTAAAAACCGCAAAGCAGAGGTTTTCTTTCTTGGAGGTGCCCACAGCAGTGAAATCCTAAGTCTGTGCCAAAGCAAAAATCCAATTAAGTCTCCGATTTTGTTGATGGGAAAACTGAGGCCCAAAAAGATTGGGCAACTCAGCCCAAAGTCACCAGAGGATGTGACCGCTGGATTAGACTCCAAACACCAGCTCGCCTCACCTCTCACCAAGGCACCAGCACATAGGCAGTCCAAAGGGCACCTAAGGAATCTGTCAACTGAAAACCATTCTTCTCTCAGTCCAAATCTGGCAGGCAGCACTGCCCTTTCTGCAGGTGCAGTCAAGGGCCAGTTCCTTATGGCATTATTACTTAAGCGAAGTCAAGCTCTAGATGTCTCATTCAAATTAATATCCAGTGCCCACAGATGGCACGGTGACAGATTGTGCACGTGCTACGGCTGTTCTCATAAAAGCCCAATATCAGACCTTTGGAAGGCTCTCACTTCTCCATCGCCCCTCCTTTCTCTGGGCCACTTTCACGAACAGGCCTGGCAAGGCTGTGTGCGTCACCCAGGGAAGCCGGCTGGGGCAAGGTGAGGCAGAACGCTCTGTCTGGATCCTGCCTTGGCACTCAGTAGTTGTGAGACACCCAGGAGTCAATCTGCTTCTGAATCTCAGCTTCCTTATCTAGAAAATGAGAGGACTCAGGGCGGGTAGGTAGTGCAGTGAATAGAACACCAGTGCTGGAGTCAGGAGGACCTGAGTTCAAATCCGGCCTCAGAAACCTAACACTTACTAGCCATGTGACCTTGGGCAAGTCACTTAACCCCAACTGCCCTGCCTTCCCCCCTCCAAAAAGAAAAAAAAAAGGGAGAAAGAGAACTGACTCCTTCCAGGGGCAAATCCCACTCATCTGTTGCTGGACCTTTGATCTGCACTTGCTGAGGAGGCTCTAGATTATGTACCTTAGAGTTTGAGTTGGAAGGGGCCCGTGAAATGAAGTCTCAGAGGAAGAAACGGCAGGCCCTGGAAGCCACAGGGTTAGAGGGGGAAGAGGGGAGACGCTAAGGACAGGGAAACCAGGAGGAGACTTCTGTAAGTAATATGCAAGACAAAGGTGGCAGCCATGGGAATGGCTGGGACTAACCCACCCTCCTTTGCCCTCATGGTCTTGGCTTACTCTACCCTGAATACAATCTGAAGCCTAGCTAAGGGCTTCTCTTTAGGGGAACCCTGACCTTACAGAAGAGATTTAGAGTGAGCCAAGGCTTTTGGGGAGGCTGCCTTATCCCAAGAATTATGGCACTGATGACTTAAAGCAGATGAGACTCAGCCCAGAAGTGAAACGGCCTCCTAAGCGGGGAAAGGAAGTCAGATCCTGGCACTGAGAATCCAGCGCATTTTTCCTGGAAGCTGCCCATCATCACCTCCAACTGGAAGGCTGTCTCGGAGACCTTGGAAGTGAATTTTTAAGAGCTGAAATGAAGAAAGAACAGACTCAAAGCTTAAGGCTGGAGGATCAAGTCAAGAAGGAGGCTCCTGGGAGCCAGCCTGAAGGGCTGCTGACCTCAGGGAGGGCTGCACCAGGAACACATCTACACCTCTGCCCAGCATAGGGCAACAGCCTCAAGTCCAGACCTCCCTTCGCGGACAAAAGGAAAGTCGTGAGGAAAGTCGCTCGGCTCCCAAACAGGCGGCCAGTCACATCTTCTTCAACCCGTAAACTGGCTGATGCCGTGACCTTCTCCCTCCTCTGTCATTCAGCCTGAGTGAGTATAAGCAACAGGTCTTGCCAAAAATCATGACTGAGAAAACTAGTGGGAAAGGGAATATGGTGGTAGGGCAAAGGAAAAGGGGGGTCAGGTGACCTGGGGTCCGCTGTTGTGGCTGTGGGAAGATGACACAATCACAGAAAGCTGGATCTCAGAGGGGCAGTGGGAAGTATGAACACGAGATCCTGTGGCTCCCTTTGCAACTTTCAAAGTCCCATGATTTTACAACATAAGAACAGGAAACTTTTAACTTCTACATGAGTCTTTTTTTTTTTTTTTGCCTTTTACATGGAGGAGGCAGTCCAGTTGGGGTTAAGTGACTTGCCCAATGTCACACGTCTAGTAAGTGTTAAGTGTCTGAAGTCGGATTTGAACTCAGGTCCTCCTAACTTCAGGGCCATTGCTCTATTCACCGTGCCACTTAGCCACCCCACAGGAGTAACTCTTTTTTCTTTTTAAATTTAAATTAATTAATTTATTTTCTTGTTTACGTCATCATTTCCACGAGATTTTGATTTACAAATTTTCTCCCTGTCTTTCCCTTACCCACCCCCCCAAAACAGTGATTCCACTGTATAGCCCCTCCCCCAATCTGCTCTCTCCTGTGTCCTCCCTGATGCCCCTCTGACTTTCTGGTAGGGCAGGGTGGGTCTCCCTACCCCAGTGCCTGTATATCTTAATTCCTAGTTGCATGTAGCTAATAATTTTATATGTATGTATATATGTATATTTTGACATTTGATTGTACAACTTTAAATTCCAGATTCTTTCAGTTCCTCCCTTGTCACCCACCCCCACTGGAAGGACAAACGATTCTGTACAGGCTGTATTATGTGTAGTTACACAGAACATCTCCACAGTGGACATATTGTGAGAGGGTGATTATATGTCCCTCCTTCCTATCCTGCTCCCCTTGTTCTGTTCTCTACCCTGTCCCTGTCCCTTTACTGAAGTATGTGCTTCCAGCAGCCCTCCCTCCCAGACCCTGCCCTCCCCTCTGTCATCCCCCCTACTCTCCACAGGAGTAATTGTTAAAGAAATACCAAACACTTTCCTCCCAAACTGAAATGCTTCCAAGACAGACTCACTTCAGTCAGCCTAAAAATAAAGATATTACTAAAACTGAGGACCAGCTGATATGCCCAACTTGACTCTGACTGCAGCAAAAAGCCAGTAATTATTGGTAGTGTAGAAAAAGAACATCAACCCAAGGCAACATAGTGGCATCCAAGAAATACTCTTTTCAGTAAATTTTAATGCATTTTATTTCACTTAATGAACCACTGACACCACAGTATTTTGACACAGTTAAGTGCTTAATAAATGCTTGTGGATGGGTCAAGACTAAAAAAGCAGCCAGTAGATCTTGGTTTTTGGCACGGGCCTTCTTTGTTGCTCTCTGACTATGTAATGATAATAAGATGAATCCCAGCACTAGGAACACTTGCCAAATTCCACTAGAAACAAGTGGCAGATACCCTGAGGCCTCCTCATCATCCCCACTCCCACACGGCTCACCTCCAGGCCCTCCTCCTCCCTCCCCTCTTCCATCTGTTATCCACTGACACAAAAGCAGTCTAAGCAAAGCAAAGGTCCCTGGCACTCCCTTGCTCCACATTCCTGGCTCACCAATGCCTCTAGAACACACCACGAGCTCCTTAGCCAGGCATTCCAGGGCCCCTGTAATCTGGTGTCTTTTCACCTACGGGTCAATCCTGGTTTCGTCCTCCTCCCCTTCCAGCCCAATGGGGCCACACGCTGTTCCCCGCCCCCTCCGGCTTTATCAAGTCCCAGCTTCCTGAGCCCCGCTCCCTCTCCAAATCCTCCCAGTACTATACATAAACATGGACATACTGGAGCAACCTCCTGGAGAGTGGGAACCGGCCTTCAGTTTTTGTTTTTTTTAACTTCGTATTCCCAGCACCTACCACACAGTAGACACTTGACTCAATTGGCTTCTTATCTCCCCTATCTTGGCAACAGAAGCACCAATGTCTGCACCACCACCTGCTCTAGGGTATGCTTCCCACAAAAAAGATCCAGAACGACCTCCACCAAAACCAGTGAGACCTGACCCGGCCATCTTCCCAAGTCCTTGCCAAGAGCAGCTGTTTCTGCTCACCTTTGGCCACCAGCTCCAAGGCATGAGGAAATAGAAAAGGAAAAGACAGAAGGAAAGGTAAGTAACTGACCAGTCAGTCAAACAAGGACCTACTGGGCACTTACTTACTCTGGGCCCTGCCCTCAAGGAGATCCCATTCGAAGACAGAGAAGTAGGTACATATGAGTCTGAGTGGGGAAGGCACTAGAAAGGTGGGAGGGCATGAGCTGACTCTGGAGGGAAGCCAGGGAGGCCAGGGGTGGGGGTGAGAAGGAAGAACTTCCCAGGCCAGGGCCGGACATTGTGTGTGAAGGACAGACTGCACGCCGGTCATCCAAGCCGGACATGAGCCCATGGAGGGAAGCACCAGGAAAGACAAGGGCTTTAAAGGCCACACCGAGGACTTTCATTTGGTCCTGGTGGTAAGTGGGAACCACAGGAGTTAAGTGAGCAGGAGAGTGACATAGTGAGGCCAGTGCTTTGGAAAGTCACCTTGGGAGCTGCCTGGAGGACGGGCTGCAGTTTGGAGGGGATGCCTAGGAGGAGGCAGAAATGACAGGATCCGATGACAGAGCAGACTGGGGGGGGGGTGCGGCGGGGGTGAGTCATCGGCTGATTAACCGTTTACATGTTTCACAAGTGGCATTGGAAAAATTCAGTTCTCTTTCAGAGTAATACCACATTCCTTCAAGTGTGAATCAGAATAATCCCACTTCCACCCAGCCACCCTCATCTACAGCCCCCAAGATGAGGCTCACCATTAGTGTGATTTCAATAGGGTTTGCTGAGAACAAACGCGGGGCCCTGCTCTGCCACTGGGCTGCCATCAGACGCTAGGACTCGGGGCAGAGGCGACCCGGCCCGCAGAGGGCACAGCTCAGACCAAAGGATGGGAGAGCTCTGAGACACCAGCTCCCAGCCTCTGGGGCTCGGTCACTCACCAGGTGGGTCGCACTATCCTGTATGTGCCTGCTGTCCACCTCATTTCTACAGAACTGAAAAGTCTAGGCCGGACACCCAGACCAGCAGTTACCTAACAATCATCTGGCCACTGGCTCTCTATGCTTATGACAGCTGAAAGCCTGGGATGATGCCGTGCCAATCAGCTTGACGTGGATTTCTGGCAAAATCAGGGATTGTGTTTTTAAGTGTATGGTTTCTGAGGCAGAGGGAGAGGCAGAGAGGGGGAAGTCCAACTCAGAAAGAGCATTCCTGCCAAGCATTGAGCACAGCTCTCTCCTGCTCCCCTGAAGGACAAGAAGACATGGCCCAGGGGAGGACAGTTAAGTGTGTAAGGACCAGAACCCCCCACAGGAGCCATTAGAGGGTCAATGCCCTAGGGCCTGTCCTTGGTCCAGGGCTATTTAATATTTATGTTTGTACTGTGTATGTGTGTGTGTATGTGTTTTAAAAGTTTGGACTTAAAACACCAAATAAAATAGGCAGTTTGAAAGTAAAACAAAAAGAGAACTGTCCTTGACACTGACTCTGTGCCAAATGGAACTTGATTTTCTTTTATTCGCAGACCTTGGCTATTACAGCTCTTCCCTTAGCAGCGGCCTTTGGCTACCTCCTGTGCATTTTAAAATGCATTACTGCCGTCCTTTCCTTCTTTTTGGGGAGCTACCCTATCCCAAACCCCTCCCCTAATTTAAAAAAGACAAGACATCTGCATAGAGAGCAAAGCCCAGACTGGTCCTGGCTGGAAGGACTCCAAGCCCTTGGCCCCACTTGTTCGCACTGATCAGATCCAATCCTACTGAAATCAGAATAACAAAAAGGGCCTGACTCAGGGGTTCTAGCCCAGGTGGGCCCGGTGGGGGGCAGGGGGCACGGCCACCCTGGCACAACAGTCCCGGACTCCCGATGACCGGCGGCCCAATGCCCAAGGAAGGCCAAGGGCTCATTTTGGACTTGTTTCTCTAACAAGAGCTCTGTTTTTATTCCATGGGGGTGTGGAGGGGCGCGGCGGATTTTTGTTGTTTAAAAATATGGACTTTTTTAAAAGGAAAAAACCCCAAACTACCCAGAAATCTTCAGTCACAGGGCAAAGTACAATGAGTTAGGACGCACTTGTCCCTTCTGAGAGAACCCCCAAAAGACCCCTCCCAGAAACTTTACAGCCAAAAAAAAAAAGACTAAAAAGCCAAGAAAGGAGGCAAAGCCAACGGTCCAGGACCCAAGAGCCAGCACAACGGCAGAGCGATGCCCGCGAGCGCGTGCCCGGAACCCAGTGCCAGCCTTCCTGGGGAAAGGGCCGGCTCTGCGGAGAGCGGCCCCAGGGGTCTCCACCCCGTTCTGGGGGCCTTCCAGGAGAAGCTGCAAAAAACAGCCCGACACGCCTGGGGAGTGCAGGTCCTGGGAGGCACAGGAACCCTGCTCTCATCTGACCCGGCCCCCGGTGTGGAGCAGGCCAGCAGGCTGAGGGGCGCCGGCCCTGGGAGAGGACCCGCACCTCGGGCACCCCGATCCTTCTGACCCCTGGCCGCCAGTCCCACAGAGAAGCAAAGGCCGCGGGGCGCACCAGGGGGCATCGTGCTCACTCTGGCCGCACATGCCTGGAAGGGGGGGCCCGAGGGTCGCCATACTCCCATGCCCGGCTTCACGGGGAGGCCGCGCTCCCCCTCACACCCCCACAGCGGGCCCCGATCGCGCGCTCTCTCCCCACGTCCATCCCCACGCGGGGCAGCCTGCGCCATCGGTCCGAGGCCCCAGCACGGGCCGGAGCAGAGCCTGTCCAGCCCCGGGACGCAGCAGGGGCCTCAGCGGGGAGGGGGGGGGGGACAGAGTGGGGATCCGCACCCGCCATCTCGGCGCCCAGACCCGGCCGTTCCCCGGCTTCCGGGGACCCCTCCCCCTCCGGGGCGCAGCCCCTCCCCCTCGGCTCGCCCAGACCGGCCCCACCGCGGGGAGCGGGTGGGGTGCGGAGCTGTGCGCGGGGGGCGGGGCGTGCCCAGGGGGCGGGGAGGGAGGACCCCCGGCTCCCACCGCCCCCGCAGGGCCCGGGAGGGGGAGGGGTGCCGCGGCGCCCCCGCCCCGGCCGCCCATCCCCTCCCCCCCCCCCGGCCCCGCCCGGGCCGCACCTTCTCGCAGAGCGTGCGCACTTGGTTCTCGTTCAGCTGCTTGCACTCGTTCAGCTGCTCCACCCACTGGTCCAGCTCTTTGGTGAACACCTTGTCCTCCATGATGGCGGCGGCGGCGGCGGCGGCGGCGGCGGCGGCTGCGGCGGCGGCCGAGGGGGCTCGCGCTGGACCCGCCGGGCCCGGGCCCTGGCCCCGCCCCCGCCCCGCCCCGGCGCCGGTCCCGCCCGCCGTCGAGCCCCGCCACGCCAGCCCCGCCCCCGCCCCGCCCTCGGGGGGGCGCGAGACGGGACGGCGAGGGCGCGCAGAAGTGCCCGGCCGAGAACGCGGCGACGAGGCCGCGCGCGGAGACGCGGGGGCGCGCCCCCCGGTCACCAACCCCTCCTGCGCGCGCGGCGCCCCGCCCCCTCCGCGGCGCGCACTGCCGCTCCCAGAGGCCTACGGGCGGGGCTGAGGGCGGCGGCGGCGGCGCGGCCGAGCTGGAGGGAGGGGGGGCGCTGCCGCGCCGCCGGCCTGCCCGCCGGCCCGCCTCCCTACAGCCTGCGCGGGCCGACTCCGCCCTCGGCCGCAGCCCTCCTCAAGCTCCTAGCCCGTCGGGGCCCGTCGCCGCGGGGCATTTCCGCCGGAAGGAGCGGGGGCCGGTGCGCGAGCTGAGGCCGGGGAAGGGGGGGAGAGGAGGAAGGGCACGAGCCGGTGCCGCAGCGCCACAGCACCACCAAGTGGCCGGAAGGAAGAGGGGGCAGGAGGAGTAGGAGGAGGCGGTGGCGGCGTGAAGCCCCGCCCCTCCCTGGGCTCTGATCCCTTGCGTTGCCGGGTGACGTGCGCCTCAGCGCTGCCCCCGCGCGTCACCTCGTGACCCACCCCTTGAATCACAGCTTTGCCCTCTTGCGCCCCTGAATGACTTCTGTCGGGCGCCGCAGCGACCCCACCCGGCCGGGAGGAGGTGTGGCCCTTCACGAGCCCCGCCCGTTGGGTGGGCTAGTCTGCGAAGTTAGGTGGAAGGACCTGGTTCCGGAACCAGTCCAGGCCCGAGGCCCTGTGCCCTTTGCTCTCCTCGTTTCCCCCACCCCCAGCACAGGTCACAGCAGAGGGCCAGAGAGTGAGAAGGCCGCCCGTGGCTCCGTCGGGGCTCGTGCCGGGGCGCTCAGGACGGGCTCCAGGCGAGCACGTATCTGCAAGCTGTTGCTCCGGGCGCGCCAGGCCCCGGGAGGGGGGCCGGGTGGAGGGGCTGCTCAGACTCTACCCCCCCCCCCCGCCGGCCCCTGCGGGACCCGCGAGCCCGCCCTGAAGGCCTTGCTGCAGCCCTGACCCCCGCGGGACAGGCGCCTGCTCCTTAGAGTGGAAACCCCTCCACCTCCAGGGCAGGCGCTCCCTTTCCTCCTGCCCGCAGGGCCTGCCCAGCTTCTCCGCTTTGGGTGTACAAGTTCTGACCACCTCGAGGGTTGTCTACACTCGCGGCAAAAGAAAACGCGCAGTTGCAGGAGAGGAAAAGGAAGAGGAATGACTGAGGTTTCCCCAGGCCGGCTCTGAGCCCCCAACTCTACCGGCAGGCCCCCGCCCCCGCCCCCGCCCCCGCCTGGACTGTGCCCGGTGGCCCTCCTAGCTTTCGGGCTCTGTCCAAGGTACCAGCCGCTGGCCTGTGTGCAGATCTCCAGCCAACGCTCTGAGTTGACCAGATGGTCAATTGGTCAGCATCCGATGCAAGACAGGACTCCCTCTTCTAGCCGGGTGACTCCATTTCATCAACTGCCTCTGCTCTGAATTCAGCATTAGAGCTGTGAGATGAAAAGAGCTCAGAGTCTGAATGGAAGGTCTGAAAAGATCTTTATTCTTTCTGATGAGAAAGGACCCTGTCCCCACTGCCCACATGGCAGCAGGCAGAAAGCGACAGGCAGGAGCCAGGCCACCATTTTTATAGTTAACCCAACCCCCCAACTGGCCTTCACTTTCATTGGCCAGGGAGGCCTACCCATGACCCAAACCCGGGAATCTTTCTGAGACAAAGGACCTGGATCTTCTGCTGAGCTGGCTCTGGGGGTCTCCACCACCAGGCCCCAGAGTGCTTGAAGGTCGGGTGACCTTAACCTAGACCTAGTGAATACTGAAGCCATTCTAGATTTGATTTTTCAGAATGGGGAAACCACGATAAATTATCCCTCACAGAGCTGGATTTAAGGTTTGATGGAATCAGAGCTGGTGGGCTCTAGCATGGGCTGACCGCAGTAGTACCATGGAGCTGAGAATTAGGAGCCACATCGGGAGACCACGGCCATCTTAGTCGTGGCACACAACTTTTTGGACCTTCTCCACTGCCTTTTTGTTCTATTTTGTTTCTTTTAGAAAGAGACTGGAAAGTTGGAATTTATACGTGTCAAATTCCTCACCTAGTCTGATGCTTCACAGTTCTGCTGTGTGTGTAGGTCTCAGGTGTAGAGAAACTCATCTGGGTTCTTTGATCAGTAGAAGGAGGTTCTCTCCATGTGAGACCTGGAGTTAACAAAATTCTCTCTCCCTCTCTACTGCTAAAAGCAGGTACTCCGCCTCATACCTTTAGAACCATAGATTCTGATATTTAAACAAAACAAAGCAACACAAAACTATTCTGAGAATTTGTGCCCTCACTGCTGAGTTACTAGTTATTCAGAGGAGCGTCTTGACCTATTTTCTGCTGGACAGTTCAAAACATGATAATAAAAAACAAAAAATTCCATAAATAATGTGGATTCCAGATAAGTCAGCATTGTATTTAGCACTCAAAAGACACCTTTCAAGTGGGGGGATGTGCTTACACATGCACATACGTTGTTAGTGATTTTTAAAACCCCAAATTTGTTAATAAAAGCTAGTAGTTAACTTTATACATCACACTGAGATCCACAAATCACATTATGTAGATTATCTCATCTGATCCTTACAACAGCCCTGGAGGGGCTACAAATGAGGAAACAGAGGCAGAAGAAGTAGGGGATTTTTTTTTCCAGACTAGTAAGTGTCCGAAGTTAGACCTGAACTGAGCTTTTCCTGACTCCAAGATCCACACTGTTACTACCCTGCCCAAAGTTTTACCAAACTGAGAGGGGTACTTGACACAAAAAAGGCTAAAGATTTCCTGGTTGACTGTTTTGCTTAGATAAATGCTGTAAGTAACTTGAATTCCTTTGTCTGAAAATCGTGCAGCCTTTCCTTCTTGACTGACCATCCATTATTCCCCCATACAAACTGTGCTCAAGCCAAATTGTGTTGCTTGCTGCTTCCCCTACACACCAACCAATGTCTTCCCTCCATATCTTTGCAGAAGACATGTTCTCCTATGCATGCCAAGAGTTCTGACATTTCCCACGTAGAATTGAGTCTACTTCAAATCTCATCTCAGGGGCTGCCTCTCATAGGAGTCCTTCTGTGAGGGATAATTTATAGTGAAGTTTCCCCATTCTGAAAAATCAAATCTAGAATGGCTTCAGTATTCACTAGGCCTAGGTTTAGGTCACCTGACCTTCAAGCAATGTGGGGCTTAGAGCAATGGAGACCCTCCCCCAGAGCAAACTCAGCAGAAGATGGGCCAAATAACGTTAAACCTGCTTTCATCGGGCACCCACATTTCTGGGTCCTTTGTCTCAGAGATAGGTTGTGGATCAGCCCCCCCTACAGATAAGAGTGAAGGCCAGTTGGGGGGTGGGAGGTTGGTTTTCTGCATTAGAAGATTATATAACCATGGGCTGGCTTCTACCTGTTGCTCTCTCCCTGCAGACACCATGTGAGTGACAGGGGCCGAGTCCTTTCTCATGAGAAAGAATAAAGACCTTTTCTGACCTTAGATTCAGACTCTGAACTCTTTCATCTCACACACTTCCTTGTACTTTTGGGGAGAGGTGTTAGAGCTCTCACCACAAAGTTACTTTTTAATTATTTATGTGTGTATATATGTGCGTATCTGTATCTAGCTAATCTGTGTCGCATTGGAGCCTTCCCCTACACAATCTAAGTTCCTTTAGGGCAGAGCCTGTTGCATTTTTGATCTTTACATCTCTATAGTCTGGGACAATGCATGACACACAGTTGTTGTTCAATCTTGTCAGACTTTTCCTAACATCTGGTGCCGTGTGGCAAGGGGTATAGTAGGAAGGGAGGCTGATGAGCCTTGAATGGCAAGCTAAAGTTTGTATTTTATTTCAGATAATTGGGCACTGAACACTTTGGGCCAGAGGAGGAAGGAAAGAAGT
The DNA here is from genome assembly GCA_028646575.1 of Pseudocheirus occidentalis. Classification (NCBI taxonomy): domain Eukaryota; kingdom Metazoa; phylum Chordata; class Mammalia; order Diprotodontia; family Pseudocheiridae; genus Pseudocheirus; species Pseudocheirus occidentalis. Next base: position 2,960,693 of record CM053601.1, read on the forward strand.
AGGGCTTTTGGTGGTGGTGGTAGGAACAGGCTAACTCCATGTATTTTTAGTTTGTTAAATATTTCCCAAATACATGTTAAAATTTTTAACATTCATTTTAAAAAATTTTGAGTTTCAGAATCTCTCCTTCCCTCCCACCCCTTCTCCAGCTCTTGAGAAAGCAAACAACATGACACTGACCATATACATGTTGAGATCATACAAAACAAAGCATTTCTTAAATGCCTATTATGTGCCAGGCTGTGCTAAAAGATTGACAAAGATGCCTCATTTGGTCCCAATAACAATTCTGGGAGGCAGGTGCTGAAGCAGGAAGGTTAAAGTGGCTCACCCCATCACACAGCCATGTTAGAGGTTCCCAAATGAACTGTTGTGCTAGGCTGTCTGACCATCTCCACGGCATAGCAAGCCACATACAAACCCTACTACCAGCACACCAGTGATTGGCCTCCCTGAGCCTGAATTCACCATTGGACCTTGGACTTCTGCTGGGTCCCCTGGCTTACCTCCTGTTGTCCAGAACAGGGATGGCCCTCTCTCCCCTAAGGATCTTTTACTTTCCAGCTTCCATCTGCCTGCTTTCTTTCCTCATTAGATCAAAAGCCCCCTTCAAAAGCCCCCTGTGGGCAGAGGCCTAAGGAATTTGGATGGGTGGGGGCTGAGCCCACGTACTAGGAAGAAATGGAGTGACCCGTTGGAGAAGGGGCAAGCTTTTTGGGGAGGATGAGTTAGTTTTGGAGGTGGGAGATTGCCTTTGAAACATGGGGTAAAGGGAGCCTGGAGACAGTTCTGGGAGTCATCCCCAGTGAGGGGAGAAATCCTTGGGGGGAGAGGGCGGATCTCCAAGAGTGAAAACAGGAAAAGAATGGAGGGGGAAGGAAAGGGAGGGAGAATCTTCCAGAGTCTAAGCAGGAAAGACAGATACCATGATGGGAAGTGATAGTGCCTCTGTAACTGGGGGTAGAGATGATGGGAGAGGGCAGGGGTGTGCTGCTGAGGGGCAGGACCCAGACTCAGGAAGACCTCAGCTCAGATCTTGCCTCACACTCTTACTGGCTATGTAACCAAGGGTGTGCTGGTAAATATTTAACAACTAGCTCTCCAGAAAAAAACGTATACACAACAGTTTTATCTGCATAACCTTTTCTCCATCCCTTTCTTAAGTCTAGACAATTAATAAAAAACAATAAGGAAGTCTTGATTTATGGATTTCTGAGTTGTACATGCTCCTAGAGCCAACAGGACAATCAGTGAGAGACTACTGAGTTCTAGTACCAGCCTGCCCCCGGCAAAACCTTGGCCAGGCAGTGAACCATTCTGGGTCTCTATTTCCTTATGTGTAAAAGGAAGGAATCAGTTCAATGGACTCTGACGTCCCCTCTACAGCTCTAAATCTAGGTTCCTGCCCTGTATTTTCACTTGGCTTGGCTCCCATAATCACGTCCTTCCTGGGAGAGGAAGGGGGGCACTGAGGGGACAAGTGCCCAGGTGAAGAAGGGGCAGTGGGTCTGAGGCTGGTGAGGGCAGCACAGGGGAGCTGAAGGGCACAGAGGAGGAGGGAAAGCACGAAGGCCAACAGGCAGGCAAGGAGGCCCTGATGCCTTCCAAGGGCTCCAGAAAGCACACACAGAACCACAGAGATCACAAGGTTTCTCCAGTTTATTTTTTTTCTCCCTGGATTTTAAAGTGTTTCCCAGTGGGCATTTTCTCTTGTTTACACTTTCCGGCAAAACTTAATTTTGTTTTCTTTTCACTCTGTAGAACGAGAAACATGCACTTAACTTGGGCTCTACTCCTAAGGGACAGCAGTGCTCTCACTGACACACCGTGTATCGGGACAAGGACTATGACAAAAATAAGACAAACGGGATGAGGGGATGAAAACATGGAACTCTCAGCAGAACCTCTGATGGACAGGGAAGCTTGAAGGGAAGGGGCCGAAGAAAGCGATGGGCCGGCATCCAAACACACACACACACACACACACACACACACACACGACTCTGGGTCAGCCCCTTCAAACCATCTTCTTGGGGGCAGTTTGTTCTAGAAACATAAAAAAGCAATACCATCTTTTTATTCTGAAGGGGAAAAAAAAGCCAAAATCTAGAAGAGACTTTGGATTCTCAATCACACTGACCTGTGACTTCCAGGTCTTTATCACCCAATCAAACAGAGGCAAGAACATATGTGACTGAGATGGTTAAGATCACCATGGACCACTTAGAGAAGTCAAAAGGCCTGGGGCCATTCTCTAGGCTGAAGAGGTGTTACAAATCACAGGCCTGGCAAATCTCAGTAAAACAGCCATTGGGAAATGAAGCTGGTTTTGTAAAGCACTAGAGAAAAAAGATTTTCTATTGCCTCTTAAGAGATAGACTTATAAAACCATTTTGTCCTTGTTTCCCTGACCTTCTCATAGTCTGGGTTTGGCTAAGTGGCTACTTAATGATTAATTATCCTGACCAAGGAGCCTAACCCTGTTTTAATGTTTAATTACCACTGGGTACTTATTCCCATCAGTGGTATTTGCCGGAATGCAGGGTTTCCCTTCAGATGTGAATCTGCTGGGAAAAGAAGCTGGGGAGGAGGGACCAGGGCTTCTGAACAGCTTCATCTTCCTCACCAGGTCTCAGAACTACTCTTATCCTATGGCACAAAAGATGCCAAAAAATGATGGGAGGAGGCATTTGGAAGCTCTGAAAACATGGGGTCAGGATCAGGCAAAGGGAAAAAAAGGACAGGCTCCTGCTATATGAAAGCACACGGTCTGTTTCAGGCAAAATTAAAAAAAAAAAAGGACAGGTTCATGCTCTACTTAACGAATGCTGTTAAGTTAGGCGATGACCCTATGGATTCCATCATGAGGAAATGGGGGCAGACTGGGCCCAGAGGCAGGAGAGGCTCTCAGAGGGCCCAGTGGCCACTGCGCCTCCATGGCCACATGGACTATGTTCCAAGGAGAGGGCAGAGTGTCTTGAGGTCTTTAGAACCATAAAAAGATGGCTCTGGAGCCTAACACGGCATCCCACGTTATGGGATGTAACATGGTCCCACAAAGGGGTACTGTTACCCTCACTGTAATTCTTTCCTTTCCTTTTTTCTCTAATGCTTGTTATAAATGTTGTCCAAAGGCCCATAATCAATGACTGAGAAACAGCATATTGAGTCATTTTGCCCTGGAAAAGCCAGGGCTCATCTTCAGCATAATGAGAACGCTTAGAAATGCGTCACACCTACAAAGTAACAAAAATAAATCTCTGTTCCAGGAAATACTGAAAGCACACAAATCAGGGTCTCTCTAATAACATTTAAATGTGTCACAAGTACAAAGGCCCAAGATGATCTCATCATCAAAGAAAATGCTTAAGGTCGGGTGTGATGGATGCAAAAATATCTATTTGGTGATCCTATCATTTAAGAAACTTAAAAAGCTTTGACAGAAAAGAAAAGTGAAGATTCAGGGCGTGCCCACTGGACCCTTTTTGGCCTTTGTTCTGAAAACAGAAAAGAACCCCCTTTGATTCTGAAGGGGAATAAAGCAAGGATGTGGAGGAGACTGTATCATATGCATAGATGGGTACTGGTTCCTCTCTCACCAGACAGAATGCTTTTATGTGACTAAGAACCATTTACAAAGGTGAAGGCCTGGCTCCCCCATCTCTTACCTAGAGGGGCTCAGAAATGCAAGACCTGATCAAGCACAGAAGAAAAGGTACATGGAACCGAACTAAGCTTTGTAAAGAATGTGGATTTTCCTACTGCTTAATGGGTGAAATTATTGGACTTAACGGCTTCTGAATTTAAAACCAAACTGACATAAGCTGAAAAACACATTGAGTCATTCAATCAAAGACAAAACAAAACAAATTGGCAAACACCCCACCCCACCACTCCCAGCCCCCAAACCCTCTATGGAGTCTCCTTTGTGCCTGTAGACAGACTCCGGAGTATTTCAATGTTCATTCTGGAAAGATCCTTGTTGCCAGGGAGCTACAGGGGTAAAGAAAGAGAAACACGAAAACAAAATGTGAGATGTGAGAGGCCCAGAGCAGAAGGCATCTGCCGTCCCCACTCCCTCCCCCTTCTCCACAGACCAGACAGAGATGGTCATTTCCCTCTCACTGTATGGACCCGGAGACAAAGTGACCCCTTCTCTGATGGGGCCATGGACACAGTCCTTTTCAATGACTTTCCCCCTACAGACACGATCTATTATCATTGCCACTATGAATGAGAGAGTAGCTCAAGTCCAGAGGTTGAATGTACAGGGAAGTTAGAAAATCTTCCCGGGGTAGAGGAGCTGGTCTGACAAACAAGGTCTGGAGATGAAGCTTGCCGCTTGCCTTGTGGAGAATGGGACACCACTAGGCAGTTACTAGGAAAGCTCCTTTTGTGCGCTGGGCACCGTGCCATACAATCTCAGAGAGTTCTTCCCACCAGCCTGGGAGAGCGGTGCTGTGATGCACACCCCCATTTTACAGCTGGGGAAGTAGGGAGGTTGCGGATCACCAGGGTGGGCTCATCAGATGTGGTGAATTTGTTCTGCACAAATATACTTTGTTACTGGTTGGGAAGGAAGCATTGTTGGTGTGGTATTTGAGGCTCGACTGAAGGAAGCCAAGAAGCAATCACAAGCCACTGGTCTGGCTGCGTGAAGGACGGAGGTGATGAAGGCCTGCACAGGGGGGTCCCCTCTGGGAGTGGAAAGACGTGGTGCAGGACGTGCCGGAGCTAGGGCGAGTGTGCCTTCTTCCGTCTCTGTTCACTCATGTCCGCTGAGAAGCAGCAGGATGTCTTGGATGGAGTTCTGGACTTGGTACCGGAAGACTGAGGTTATAATCCTGCCTCTGACACGTGTAAGGCGTGTGATCTGGGGGAAGTCACTTAACCTCCTCTGCTGCCGCCTCATCTGTAAAGCAGGTCGCTTGAGGTTCTGAGCAGTGCTGCACTGAGTCTGGATTCGGGAGATGCCGACACTTTTATTACATTGGATCGTCCTATCCATGTAGGAGGAATATCCCTCCAGCTCACAGAGTGGAAAGGAATCTCAACTGGGCCATCTAGCCCAGTCAATATGTGGAAAAGAACCTCGCCATACTGTGGAGACCATGACAAGGGGTCAGCCGGCCTCTGCCTCAAGACCTCCTGACACCAGCCATCTCATGTAGGATGAGTTTTCTTCCTCTGGGCTCCTTTCAGAACAGATGCAATGTCTTGTCTCTCTCTTGGCCCTTGGAGGGCAGTTTTTGAATCCTCCACGGGTCTTCTTTTCTCCAGAGCAGCTCCTTCGACAAGAGGATCACTTGGCGCAGACTCAAGTCCCTTCATCCTCTCAGGGTTTTCTCTGTCTTCTGTACCAAAGCACTTCCCAAAGTGAGCCGCCTGAACCTGGCCCCTGCTCTCCCAATGAGATGTGACCAGGGCCCAGGGTGGGTAAGTTTGTGCTGGCTGCCACCTCACAAGACAGCGAGACCATGCCACACCCACGGATCTGGCTGCAGACTTTTTTCAGACAAGTAGCTGTTTAATCAGGTCTCCCCATCTCACAAGGTTGGCCTCTGGACAGAGCTGAAGGTCTTACCTCTATTGCTCCTGAATGCTGTCTCACTGGATGCAGGCCGATGCCCTGTGCTTAGCACAGTTCCCGGCAGCACACAGTAGGGCTTAGTAAGTGCCAACGGACTGTTCTAGATCAGCAGCCGTGTTTCATACTGCTGGGTCTCGGGACCCCTTTACACTCACAAAAGGAACTTCTGCAGGTCACAGCTATCGACAGCCAGGATCCTAGAAATGGATATGCCTTGGTACGAGATGACAGGAGCCCCGGACAGACCTTGGGTGCCCCGAGCACACATGCAGAACCGCTGCTTCCGATTGTGAACCCTGACTCTGGATGTGCAGTGTCTGCTATGCCCCCCATGGGGCTTGAGCACAGATCTGATGAAATTCTGGCTGCCACACCTTTGATTCAGGCCACAGAGGCAGCTGGCCAGAGGGCAGTGGGGTCCTGAGATTCTGTTACTGTCAGTTAATGTCCAGTTACTCAAGTTCTGCCAGAATAAAGGCAGGGGGTCGCCTCTAACCATGTTTCCACCCCTGGGAGCATGGCCCTGCACCAATGTCACCTTAAGGCCACAGCAGGAAGGGATCCTACAGCTTCTCTTATCCCAGCCCCCTCCTTGTCCAGATGAGAAAACTAGGACCAGGCAGGGCCTCAAGTTAGCTGGCTGTCCTTGCCAGCTTGGGCCACCCTAAGACCTGAGAATGCAGCTAGCCAGGAGTTATAAAGGGCCTCCTCTGGGCTGGGCACTTTGCTAAGCAACAGGAGAACAAAGAGCCCTGCCCCTGCCCAGAGAAAACCAAGGCTTCTCCAGGTGAGTCTGACCAGCGGTGATCTAGCCCAAACCCTGGGGCACACACCCTGGCACTATGGTCACCCAGGCTACGGAGGACTCCCCCAGGATGTGCTCACCTGCCCAGCTTAGCCCAAGTGCCCCCTCAAGGGAGCTAAAAACTCACAGAGGTCCCCACTGGGAGGGCCTTTGGAGACCACCTTGGGGTTTCCTTCCTCGTCTTTCCTTTGAAAATTCTCCGGCTTGTTAGCCTCACTTGGGAATGAACCCTTTGCCCCGGGTGCGCCAGAGGAGGGCACAGGGCAGCCAGACTGACACTTCTCTGAGGCCTGCTGAGTCACCTTGCTGACTGGTGCTTAGCAGCCCACCCATGGGTTCCTACCCACTCACAGCTTAGGAGCTGTGCCCTGGGCATGTACACACATTCTGGTGCCCAAGGGTGGGACAGTCCTGAATTTCATCTGGCTGGCATTGGCCATTGTTCTGGACCATTAAAACCCCTCTAGACTGGTTATATCATTCAATGTGTGGAGTTGATTAACTGCCTTTATCTGTCTCCAAGTCCACTGATAAAGGGGTTAAATGCTGCAGAGCCAGTGGCTTATTCCCAGGGTACTTTGCTCCACAGTGAGGTCTACCCAGGACCAGCTCTTTGGGCGTGGTTATTCACTCGATTCTTGGTCTTCCTAACTCTGTGGTTATCCAGCGCACTCCCCACTGTGTCTACAAAGATACTATAAAATTCCTACACGGGACACTAGGCACCACCTAGAGACGTCAGCCAACAGTACATTAGTATAGTAACACTCTCAAACAAGGAATGCTGTGACTGAGGATGGCCTCTTCCTAACACTTGCAAACTTTCTTGGTAAAATGACCAATCACAGCAAAATGCCAGGAAGTGACATAAGGCCCTGCCAAGTGGAGAATCTGCCTTCAGCCTTGGGGCAACTGCTCCATCCTCCAGATTCCTCAGGGATCATGGAAGACAGGACGGCTCCATGGGGAGCCCTCTAGTTCTCCTAAGGCCTGGTGTGGTCTGGCCTTAAAGGAATCCAGGGCAGCCAGGAACTCGCTGACCATCTCTTCACGTGGTTGGGGCTACAATGGCCTTGACTTTCCAGTAGCCTGAGAACCACTGATAGTGAGGACTAAAGCCAGACAGCAGCTAAAACTACCTGGTCTGCGGAAAAGAGCGCTGAACTGGGGAGTGGGGAAGCCTGGGTTTAGGTCCCATCTTGGACATATGCTTGCCGGGTGACCAGGGCTGACAGCCTCTCTGAGCCCAGCGAGTTCCTCTGAAAAAGCCAAGTTGGCCATGACAGCCATGTTAATGATACAACACCGATGATGGTGGTGCTGCTGCTGTCACAAAGCACGCAGTAGTCTCCAGTGCCCGGGGAGGACCACGAGCGGTTATCCATGGGAACAGTGCAGGGACAGGCCTCCCCTGGGCCGGGCGACCCTCTTGTGGCCACGAGGCCTTCTCCTCTTCTTCTTCACTGGATTTGACCCCAGTGGCACGGTCAGAGTGTCCCAGCCTCTGACCACTTTCAGCTTGACCATATGGACAGCTGCCATGGAGGGTATGTGCCCTCCTGGTATTCACCATCACGGGCTTCTGCCGGCTGCGATCACTGGTTCCCAAGATTCTCAATGTGTCCACTTTACCCACTAGCTCTTACTGGCTCCAATCAGGTCTGGGATTACCAGCATACCTTCTTTATATTAATATTAATATTATATTATATAATATATAACATAATATATAAAATATATAATTATGTAATATAATAATCTTTATATTAATATTAATTATATCAGCAAGGGATATAAACAACTGAGGAGGGAGAGAGAGAGAAGGGCAGGGGGGAAAGACAGAGAGAGAGAGAAAGAGACAGACAGAGAGAGACACAGAGAGAGAGGGAGAGACAAAGAGAAGGAGAGGGGAGAGACAAAGAGAGAGAGGAGAAAGAGGGAAAAAGAGATGGAGAGGGAGCGAGGGAGAGAGACAGAGAGAGATGGAGGGGAGAAAAAGAGAGAGAGAGAGAGAGAGAGAGAGAGAGAGAGAGAGAGAGAGAGAGAGACAGAGACAGAGAGAGAGAGAGAGGAAGAGAAATAAAGACCCAGCAAAGACAAGACAAGCTGACAGGGGCAGAGGGAGCAAAGACAGAAGCAGACCAAGAGGAGGGAGAGACAGAAACAGAGGGGGAAGAGGCTGCCATGGGACATCTGGATGGTCGAAGCCTCTGGGTACTCACCACATAAGCAGCTTGTTCCTGGAAACACGGCTGGACTTGGAGGGCAGGGGGCCCATGGTGAGGCCTGGCCGACTGCACAGAGGGCGGTGGGGCACGGGAGGGGGCCCTGGGAGACACAGAAGCTGAGCCCCTGCCCAGATGGCAGAGGCTGTCTGAGGCTGCTCCTCGGGGTGTCCTCGGGGCCTGAGCAGTCGAGCAGATTGGCGGGCCCGTGATAGACGGGGCCCACAGCCATGGCCATGGGCAGGGGCTGGCCCTCGTGGGATGCTATCTCTGGGTAGGTCTGGGTGATGGAGTTGCCGTCGCTGCTATGATAGTGGTAGATGCATGAAGAGTAAGGGTACAAGGCATTAGACACGTGGCCCCAAGCCTGGGGCTCCTGGGGGGTTCTCAAGGGCTGGCCGTTCCAGCAACCCCCAGAGGCTGGCACGAAGACCCTCGGCATGTCTTTAAGCTGCTGCTGCTGCTGGGAGAAGGGGCTCCCCCCCTGGGACCCTGGGGCCAACTGGTTTGGAGGCTCAGCCCTTGGACCTGGCTGGTGGGGAGCTGTGGTGCTGAAGCAGGTGGGCCGTAGGACCACAGCCATGACGTCTTGTGGGATCACACTCAGGGGCTGGATGCTGCCAGTACTATCCAGGAGCATCTCGCCATCTGCCCGGACAAAGTTTAAGTCCTCTGCTGCGGCAGCAGAGTGGAGATTGGCTTCACTGTGGAAGCTGGCACTTGCTGAAAAGGGTGTGGCCTGGAGGGCAGTGGTCTGGGGAGGGAGGCCTGGAGCCCCAGGCAGGGTCCCCTCAGACCAGCTTCTCTTCCTCAGGCCTCTTCCTGTCATGCCTGCTGGGGTCCCCTGCTGCCCAGCTGTGCTTTTGGCAGTTGGGGGGCTGTCCTTGAGGAGGCCCTGCTGGAGGGGCAGGCAGCCAGGCCCTGGAGACCCCTGCCCAGGTACATCCAGGGACGGCTTCCTGGTCTGGCTCAGAGGGCTCCCCCCATCTGCTGTCTTCTCCCTGGGATGAGGAGAGGGAGGCCTTGAGACAGAGGTTTCCCTGGGGGGGGGTCATCCTGCACACACAGCCCCCCATATTACATGCTCACACATGCACACCCCCACATGCATACACTCATGCATGCACATGCTCACTGACATATACCAGACACACACACACTCACACAAGTGTACAGCCCTATCTACACACTCTGCGTACAGATGATGCCCAGCCCGTACTGCACACGTACTCGCTGTATGCTATCCATACACCACACATGTGCATTCTCTGCACACAGCACACACATACACCACACACTCATGCTATGCACACACATGCATGTGCTTGCACACGTGCACACACTCACACAGAGCCCAGCAGATCAGGAGGACAGAGGCCCTGTACAACCCCAGAAGTCCAGAGGAGGGGTGGGTTTGCAGAAACACATGGGCCTGGGCACAGAGGGCATAGCCTGCCCCCCACCTGGAAAGCCTGTGTCAGCAGGTGTGGCACATGCTCCCCAGGCTCTGCCGGGTGTTGCCTGCTACAGGCTGCAGGGCACTGGTGGGGGCTTGGGCTTGGGCTGGGATCTGCTCCACAGCAGCTACTGCCCCAGGTTCCCAGGGTCCAGAGAGCACAGATGGAGACACATGGGATGGGTAGGAACTGAGGAAGGGATTCGGGGCCCCACAAGGCACAGGACGTGGCCTGTGTCCCCTCCCTCTGACTGGTGGATCACACTGCCCTGGAGGGGGGGCTGGCCTTCCCCAACCCTCCTCAGGCAGCCTGGCCCACCCACCCCTGCTGCCCTGCGGGAACAGGGGGTTCTCTGAACAGAGGGTCTCTGTCCCCATTTTCCAAGGTAAGTGCATGTGTCCATGCTGGCCTTAACAAAGACAGTGTGTAGAACAAGAATCCCCATCCTCTGCCCCAGGAGGATCCCCTCTGCATCACAGACCATGATGGGCTTTAGAGAGCACACCTTCAAGATCCCTTATCTTACAAGAGGAAACCGGGGCAAAGGGTGTGCTGTGACCTGCCTGGATGCGCGCACATGCGCGCGTACACACACACACACACACACACACACACACACACACACACACACACGAGAGGCAGGAGTCGAACCCGGGTCACATCCAAGGCTCCTCCCCCAACACTGGGCTCCACTCTGAGCAGGAGTCAGGCAGACACAGCAACCAGAACCCAGGGAGGTATGGGGAGGGAGACAGCACCACACAGCTGTCCCTGGAAGGAGCTGGGGGGCCACAGCTTCAAGGAAGGAGACGCCCTGACCACACTAATATCCGCAGGGCTGGGATTCACTGTCCTTGACACAGAGGGCAGGGTGAGGCCAAGGGCCAAGCCACAGATTCTGGCTCCATTTAAAAATGACAATGGGCCATCTGGGCAGCAAGTGAGCTCCCTGTCCCGGAGGTATGCAAGCAGAAGCTGAGTGACCAGGGGCTGCCCAAGCTGGAGGAGGGATTCTTGCAGGTGTGGTGGAGGGAGGCTGATTAGCAGATCCCTTAGTACTGAGAGTTGGGAAAGTCTGGGGCCCATCTTTAGCTATGTGGGCTTTCTGGCTCATACCTTCCGTCCCGGAGGGACCCCTTCGGCTCCCTGGTTTTCTTGACGTCTGTTGGGAGCAGGTCGCCCATCTGTGAGGAGACCAGGAGACCCCAAGTGAGCCGGTTACAATCTCATTTCCCCATGGGAACACGGCTACCACCCAACACGGGGACATCCCGCCAGCAACTCAAGCTCACCTTGCTCTCTGTTGTGGGGAAGAGTTCTCCCTCTGTGGCCCCACCGTCACCCCGCCTGACAGGTTCACAGTCTAGGGGTTACATACTTTTTTTTTTTTAACACTTTGATAACTCTGTCTGTTCTTATTCTGACACTTATGGACACTGAATGTTTGCACAGACCAAGAACCACAAGGAAGATGCACAGGGCCCTACCACCTTCGCTTTCAAAGCTGTCCCACTGCTCTGAGACCTGAGACCCAGGGGCTCCATCCACTCCCCCCCCAGGGGCAGGCAGGTCACGTGACCTCTTACAACAGCCACCTCTCAGAGACCTTGCTGCCCCCACTGACCCTGACCCGGTCTGCCTGGGCCTCTGTTCCAACGTCCTCAGTGCTTGCCCACTGCACCCTGGAGTTCTAGACTCTCCCCTCTTCAGCCTCATCTTGTCCTGGCGCCTCCCCTCTCTGTACCCTGCGCTCTGGATTCAACCCCACCCTCACACCAGAGCTAGGCAGGTGCATCACTGAGTGCCTGCCAGATAGGTAGGACAGGTACAAAACACTACCTTTTTTCTTTCTTTCTTTTTAAAATTTTATTTTCAGTTCCAAATTTTCTCCTTCCCTTCACCCCCCCCCAACCACCGAGAAAGGGAAAGTTAAATATTCAATATATACGAAGCCATACAAACCTATTTTCACATTAGCTACATTCACATCGTCTTTTTTCCCCTCTGCGTGCATGTGCAGACACACACAGTATCTGGTGCAGAAATACTTTCACCGAGGTGGGAAACAGGAAGGATTTGGGGGAATAAGAATGATCCATAAAGAGATTAGTGATAAGCAAAACAAATTCCTGTTTCATGGGGTGGATCCTGAAGCAGTGGATCCTGAAGCAGGACTTAAAGGGGGAAACGCTTATAAAGACGTGTGACCCGAGTCTGGGTGAAAGGAAAAAGGGAAACAAACGGCAGCAAGCAGAGGTCACTAGTACTGAGCCCACAGCAACCTTGCCAGCCTCTTCTTGTTTGTAAAGAGGAGGGTGGGAAGCAAAGAGAAGAAAAACCATAACAGAATCGGAGAGAGACACAAAAGCAATTGTTTTAACTGTGAGTATAAATGGGACGAATTCACTCAAGTAATGGAAGAGGGAAGCAGAAGAAATGAGAAAGAGCCAGTTACAAGAAGTCTTTATTAAATGCCTACTGTGTGCCAAGCACATAGTAGGAAGGAAGGAAACACAGGAGAAGGGCAAAAGGCAGACCCTGACCACCAAGGAGCTCAGGTATCACCAGACTCTAACAATACGTATTCTGGACCAGAGAGCAACAAGTCACACAGAGTTAAAGTAAGAGAAGGGGGAGGTTATTTTTCAGTAGAAATAATGAAAAAAAAGCAAGATAGAGGTTATGAACTCAGAAACGGCAAAAAGTTGTTCAAAGAGATAAACAGGGAAACAACTTCATCATTAGAGGCAACGAACTAGTATGAATATTCAACATGTGTTCTCCAAAAAGTGCAACATTAAAATACTTAAAGAAAAAAAGGTTAGGAGGAGAAACAGAGTAAGACCACCGTATTTCAGGACCTGAGCATAGCCCCTTTTAGATCTAGACAAATGAGATAAATACACGCACAGCGCTTTGCAAACTTTGAAGTGCCACATAAATACTTTGCTATTATTGCTTCAGCCGTGCCTGACTCTTTGAGACCCCATTTGGGGTTTTCTCCTCAAAGGCACTGGTCTGCTTTGCCATTTTTCTCTCCAGCTCATTTCACAGATGAAACAACTGAGGCAAACAGGGTTAAGTGACTTGCCCAGGGTCACACTGCTAATAAATGTCTGAGGCCACATTTCAACTCAGGAAGAGTCTTCCTGACTCCAGGCCCAGTGCTCTGTGAACTGTGGCGCCACCCAGTGACCATATAAATACTAGCTATTATTATTATTAATGCAAATCTAAAAAAGTAACAAGAAATAAATTAAGGACTTGAATAGAAATTTTAAAAAGTTAGATATGGTTAATCTTTGGTGATTACTCAATAGAATTGATTACTGAACCGAAAGAAATATGTTCAGCCATGTGTAGAACCTTTAAAAAAATCAACACCATATTTGGGCGTATAAGACTCATGAAAATACAATAAGCTCCAAAGTCCAGCACTCATTCCTCCGCCTGACTCTCACAACCAGAACCCCCTACAAAGTCCAGACTGCTCAAACAGGTGTGTCTCCATTAGTGCAAATAATCAGCCCCTCAGAGCAGTTACATGTGTTTGAATTCATACTATTCAAAGCCATAATGATGTGACAGATGGGAATTGGTTCCAGCCCCGTGGAAATGGGTAAAGGCACCACGACATCAGGAGAGCCACTATTCACATTCAGTGGGACCCAGTTAGACATTCTCCTTCTTCCGTCCTAGCACTGTACAGGAAAACTGGCACATGGCCAGTCCTCCCACCAGATGCTCCATCTCCCACATCCTTGCCTTGACACGGGTACCTGTTGCCCAGGCTGGCGAGGCATCCTCTCCCTGGTTTCCTCTGAGACTCAGCTCAGGAGGCTTACGGTCTAATATCAGGGGAGAGCTGAGCACAGAGAGAACTGAGAGACAAGTGAGGAAGTACCAAGGAGAGACCCAGAAAAAGTGTGGAGGGGTAGAGGCAGGAACTTTGGGGGAACAAAGAGAGGCCTGAGACCTGGAAACATCCTTACCTTTGGCTTTTTGCAGCTTGGCAGATCAAGACACTCTTGGCTGCTTTCACAAGAGAAGGGTCTTTTTTTAGAGACCACTGGAACTTTGCGGGGTATACTCAGAGATGGTGATTCCCTGCGAGAGGGCCTCCGTTTCCGGGACTTCCTCTTAGGAATGACCCTGGTCTCCCTCTTGCCCTGCTGGCAAGCCTTCTCTGCATTGGAGAACATCTGGAAGGTGAGAAGGGAGTCATCACAGCTTCCCGTTTTGACATAGGAGACCTTCAGGTGTTCTATGGTTCTCATAACCTTCATGACATGGGCCATTTTCCCCAGGTCTTTCTGGGAGGCCAAAGTTAGGTTTTTCAACAACACGGCAAATTGGTTATAATTGTATTCGAGTTCAGAAAGGGTCGTGCCATAATTTACTGACGTGGTGTAAGGCATGAGGTCCACATAGGTGGCAATAGGTGGGGTGGCCTGTTCGAGGAGTGCCCTTATTTCAGAGAGTTCTGCAAGTTCTCTGGACAGCAGCTGGAGGGCATAAGAGGAGTTGGCCCCTTCAGGGTACTGGCAGATGACGGTGGCATCCCCCTTCAGTTCCAGGATGGCGGCCTCTACCGCCTCCCACAGGCAGGTGGCTGCATTCTCTTTGAGAAATGAAAAGGAAGCTCTTTTTTCTTGGTTTTCTATCAGTTCCGGAAGGAGAGACAGATCGAACCACAGCATACCCCGAAACCTTGGCTGGTCCAGTTTCTTGGCCATTACGTTTTTCAGGAAGTGAATGGTCTCAGCAAGCATGACCACCTCTATGTACATCTCGACAGCTTCAGGCTTCAGGAGGACAACCCGGTGGCTGGGCTTGTTGGCCATGTCCAGCACGTTGTCCTCTGTGATTAAGACACTGTCCGCGGCAGCCTCCTGCAAAATCTGGAAGCATTTCTTTAAGGTTTCCAGGTGGCCTCTGCACCTCACTGTAAGCTCTTCTAATTGTTTCAGGTCAGCAGATTCTGCTTGGTCTAATATTTCTCCAACACAGCAAATATCTGGGGGAGAGAAGAGAGTGTCACTAAACCAGAAGCTTCCCCTGCCAAGCCCCTCTCCCTTTAAGCAATCACCGCGCTTACTGGGAGCATTTCCAACAGATTCTTCAAGCCAACCCTTGGAAGCATGTTCCGCTTTGCCGTCGGCCTCTAGAGTCTCATAGATTTGCTGAAGCTTCTTGAACGCACACTGGTTAAATACAAGTAGTTCTTCCTTCATCTTCTCAGGGGAGTCGTTTTTGACAATTGACAGGCCCCCCTCTTTCCAAACAAGACTTTTAGCTGCGTCAAAGAAGATGTGTTCCAGGCCATAGAGAGATACCTTCACACTAACTGTTTCAGAATTTTTTATAAAGTGCATCTTGGAGGAGATCATTTCCATGATGATCCAGAGGTGGTCTTGTTTCCCAGCACAAGACTGAATTTTAGGGAAATGGTCCTGGTTACTGATCAGTTCCAAAGTACTTTTTCTTAATGTTTCTAAATCTTCTAAATTATCTCCAAAATTAACCCCGCAAGTGAATGGTGCTGAAAGAGTAAAATCAAAGTAGTCTGAGCAGTGTTTCATGATGTCTTCACACTCCTCAATCTGCCGTTTGTATTTCAAGACTGCATAGTAGGATTTGTTCTCTTTCCTGGCTTCTTCTAACAGCTTGATTAATTGGCTGTGGTAGTGCTGTAACTCACTGAAGGCGTTGTATTTGAGCCTGTCTTGGAAAGCTGGGTAAAGACAGGACTGCTGCTGGTACCCTCGATTCCCCTGGAGCAGCTCGCCATAAAGGGAAGCATCATACCAGAGCAAGCTACGGAACGTGGGCTCGTGGCCCAAGAGACCTTTCTTGTTCTCAATGAACTGGATGGTTTCCATCATCATTTGCAGTTCCACTAGAGAATTCACGGCTCGCGGGCGGAGGTGCTGCCGACAGTTACTCCACCTGTTCCCTTCTACCAGCAAATTCCGGGAAATCAGCACATGTTTAAAGGAACATTTCTGTTTTCTTTCAAAAGCTTCAATGAATAAAGGAAGGACATTTTGACATGTTTTGATTTGTTCCTGTAAATTCTTCAGCGTGGATGCCTTGTCTGCTTTTTGCAGAATTCTTGAGAGCTCCACAATGAGCATTGGAGGGTCCTCTGAAGATTGGTCCTCCTCTGATTTTCTGGTGGGAAGGAGTTGCTGAGCAGGGATCCCCAGGTGTACATACACATCACATGTCTGGGGGACGCCCTTCCTCCTCGGGGCAGGAACACCCATTATTATGGCTGGAGGTGCACTGGGGGAGAGAGCTGGCTCATGTTCTGCCTCCATTCTCCCCTCTTCCTCCCTGGTTCTGGCCGGCAAATTGGGAGTCACTCTACTCCAAGAGACAGTTGCCACGGAAGAACTGTCCAAGGCCTGGCCCTGTTTATTTTGCCCTTCCATCTGAATAAATGTCTCAAAAGGTCCTGGTAAAACACCTGATTCTTCCACTGGCTTTTCTAGCTGTTGTTCCCTCTTTGCTGGTTTTGTCCATCTTTTTCTATCTTTTTCCTTTACTGCAGATTTTTGTGATGAGGAACTCCTGGTGTTCTCCAAAGAAATGTTCAAAGGGAGAATATCAACAGCATTTTTCTTCCAAATTTTATTTTTCTCAAGTGGTGCAGGCCCCACGAGGGCACTTTCAGAACTGTTTCCCTCCTTCCTGTCCCCTCTCTGAGTGGAGTTTTTGCAAGGCCCCCGTTTTGTATCTAAGGCATTGTCTCTATCATTTGGGAGTGATGGCTGCTCTTGCTGTAGAGATAAAGATTGGGTTGCAAGACCACCACTAGTTGGCATCCCCTTGGACAGCTTCTCAGAGTGAGGTGTCCACTGTTTAGTTGTGTTATTTTTAACAGAGATAGAGGAAAAATTCTGAAGTCCACTCTCTTCTTCTTGGCATGTCCAGGGGGCTGTACTACCTGAGTTCCCAAACAAGTGTTCTGAACCAGAGCTTGGTTTTGAGCTTACTGAAACTGCCAGCAACTTTTCTGCAGGAAGGTGTCCTTCCAACTTGGGGGCATCTCCAGGCAAGTTCAGATGATCCATTTCAGAGTCATCAACATTGAAAAAGTGTTCTGTGCTTGCTTTTAAGTCAGAAATGAATAGTTCAGAACTCCCTTTGGAGTGAGTCTTACCATCACCTTCTATATCTGGTTTATTGGGATGAAGGGGAAGGATCTTTTCCCCAAGGCCATTGGAAAACTTCCCATTTCTTTCCATTCTAGATGGAGCAGAATGGGGTGGTGAGGAAGCCTCCCTGGAGGTGAGATCACCTGAGGGTTTCTTACTTCTTTCTTCAGTGTGAATGCTAGACAAGAAAATAAAGTCCAAACTCTTTTCCCTGTCAGAGTGATGAGAAGGGAAAGCTTTTGACTGTTCATCAGGGTCCTTGCGGTCAGTCTTTCTTCTTGGATCTTTCCAACTGCCCCTGCTCAATGCTGATCCCCGAGATGAAGAGTGACGTGGTCTGTCAGGATTGGTGCTTCTCAGTGTGCTCGCATGACTCACAGAGGTCTCCCTGGACAGACTTTCTATGGAGAGTGACCTCCGGGCTCCCTGGTCTCTGTTGTTGCTGCCACAGCCCTGGTGGTGTGAGGCAGGGGTCCGAGACCGAACCACTTCCAGTCCTGATGTTCTCTTCTCTTCCCGTCTGTCATCTTTTCTCTTCTGCCAATAATGCCTTGAGTAATACCTTCTTTCTGTCAGAAAATTATAACCTTCCAAGTCACAACATTCCCATAAACTGTTGCGTATGACCTCATAGGACCTTGGCAAGGGGCTATTTCTCTTTTTCTCTCCCACTTTAGTGATGAGCTGCAAGGATCGGTGAACTCTCCTGTGAGCTTTCTTTAAATGAAGAACAGCCCGGTCAAGTTTTCTGGACAGACGTTTGCTCTTGCATAAGGATGCTTCACTGTACAGGGCATTCAGAACACTTCTGATGTGCCTTTCTGACTGCGAAAAGGTCTTGATCCGTCCCTCAGATAAAGAGGAGAACTGCTCGGATGACTGGTGATGAATGGTCTTTCTGGTCAGGTCACACGGTTCTGGATACCTGAAGTTTCTACTTGGAACGATTTTGTCCTTTAAAGAGGCTGGGACCTTCCCTTTGCTACTTTTAGGCTCCCCATTCTTTGCCCTTGGAGTTCTGTTTTGGGCATCTCTTGGCTTTGCTGGCAGGCAGGTACTTTGATCCTTTGTGGTTTGGGAAGTAGCAGCAGGTTGAGGGGGCAATGCCTGGGGGTTTTCAGCTTCCTTGGGAACTGATGAATCGGGGGGTGGGGAGAGGACCAAATCCCCCGTAAGTTCTGATGCCTCTGACTGCACTGTCAGACCGAGTTCCTCTTCACCAGGGCGGTCTATGTTCTCACAGGTAAACTGGGAAGGACTGGCCACAGGCTCCAATTCTTGCCATGCATCAGTCATTTCTACTTCTGCAATCTCTGGTGTGGCACACATCAGTACCTCGTCCTGCACTGCTACTGGCTCCTGAGAAAGGGTAATTCCTGACTGAATAATATTTGTAATCTGAATCTGCAAATCAGGAACCACCACTGGACAGAATAGCTCGCTGTGGTTTTTCTGGGTACAATAACAAATACTACTGCTTTCCCTAAGGAAATGCTGGCTTCCATTCTCCTGTGGTGAACAGCTTTCAGAACCTTCTGAGGGTTTCAAGCTCCTGCTTCCAAATAAATTTTCCCAGTCTATACGAGATTCCAGAAGCTGGTACACAGAGTTCATTTCATCAACAGACATACTGCCATGGACGGCTATGTCTTGTTGCAGCAAAGACTCTTCACACTGTTCAAATTTTATTTCAGTCTCGTTGACAAAGGCCAGGTCCTGAGGAAATAGCAGCTCCAGGTCCTCACTAATTGTGGGTAGCTCACAGCCTTCACTAGGTTTGCTGTTTCCTACATCATCTCTGTGTTCCTCAAATACAGTTCTCCCACATACTCCAGAACTGGGGCTCTGGACAGCTTGGGCTAGACCCAAGAATTCACCTTGGTGGTCTTCATGCCCAGTACTGGACCCTGGCATCCAAGCAGCAGGGAAGGACCCGCTGGCCCTGGAGTCTTTGTGTATGTGGGATGCACAGGAGCCTGTGGCCTCAGACAGTGTGGCTACCTGTGGCATCAGCTTCCTTTTACTACTGAGAAGGGTCCCTTCTTGATTCCCTGGGGTAACCCTGTTCTCATTTTCAACCAAGGCAGTTTCTATAGACACACAGCTTTTTTTCCAGGCTAAGTCAAATGTGGAAGAAAACTTTTCAGAATACATTACTGCTGACCTGCCCAAATTCTTAATCTCTTTCTCATCACTGACAATAGTGGTGCAGTTTGTGTTCATATAAACAACTTGCTTCTCACCCACATAAACGTTTTCCATTCTATTTTTTTCCACAAAAGGACTTTGTCTTTCCTCTCTTTCAGGATGTGGGCCATCACTTTCTTTACTCCTAAATTCTTGTTCTCGAAAATAAATGTTCAGATCAGGAAAAGAGGCATCATCATCCCCAAACACTGGGGCACAGAATACAGGACAGTCTTGACTCCTGTCTACCTCTTCAACAAGACAGGCATTCGGTCTGCCGTTTTTATGTGGGCCAGCAGGAGACACAGGCTCTTTTTCATTTCCCCCATGAACATTCTCATCTCTGATCACCTTGAAATGAGGCACTTTAGTATCAAGTGACAAACTAATCAAATCGTTAGGCTTTTCTTTGGTCTGACCAATGTTGTTGTCCACGTCCTGGGGAGCATCGACCTTTGTACCAATAGGTATCTGATGTAGACTTCCTGTTTTCAATTCTGTTACTTCATGAGACTTAGACAAATATTTATCAATGTATATTCTTTCACATCTCAACCACTCTTCAAGGCAATTTTTTGAAGACTTCTGTACAACTGCGGGAGGGTAACTGTTTTCTGATTTACGAGGTATATGTTCGCTGTTTGATTTCTCTTCTTGTTCTGGAGGTGCTATGGAAGGTTGCATCTGAACAGCTGGCCCCTGGCTCTGAGGCTTTTTACAAGCTTCATTGTCTTGGTGGGATAAAATCAAAGTCTTGTGCTTCCCATGGGGAGGATAAAAATCTCTTAAGCTTCGCCTTTCTCTGTGAGTAGAGTCATAACTATCATTTTGCTTGGAGTACTTATTTTTTCCTTCTTTGGAATGTTTTTTTGTGTCAGTATTCAGGTTTTTCATATTTTGTGTATCCTGAATGAATTTATCTCTGGTTTCTTGCTGAACCTGGGGAGGTTCTGGAGGAGAAGGTGGTCGAAGTCTTTCACGTGCACTTTTGAAGTCAGCAGGCTGTAATTTCCAGGTTTTAGGGTTACTTAGCTTCTCTGGACTGGTATCCATTGGCTTGCCCTTTCTAGGAAAGTGATTCCTCTCTGAGACATACTTTCCCCTGGCTTGTTTCTTAATTGGCAGAAGGATACTATTTATCTGGCTTGAGCTATGCATTTTTTTATCACTACACTTCTGGTTCTTGCATTCTGGAAGAGGGACCTGGAGATCATGATGAGGTTGGCCTTCCTTTGCATCATCTGTGGTTGCCTTGTGGGTAGCTCCGTAGTCACAGTTCTGACAGAACACGCCCGCAGGGCAAGAAGAGCCCTGATGGAGCGCTGGGGGCTCAGGAGGGGCTGTTCCAGAGGGGAGGTCAGCATCTGCAGGTAGGGATGGTGAAGGCTTTGCTTCTGAATCAGGGATTTCTTCCCTGCTCTCTAAGGGCAGGGTCTCTCCAGAGAATGCCTCAAGGTTTGCTTGGTCACGGGATCCTCCTCTTTTCAGCAGCCGAGGGTCCTTGATAAGCTTGGAGGTTGTCACAGTACTGGCACCAGTGCTATTAGGAAGAGCCATTGCAGCAGTAAGGAATTTTTCAAGGTAATTAAAGTTTGTCAACAGGTCCCCATTCACATTTTGGGGGGCATCCCCACTGGGTAGGAGGGGCAGGCTAGCCTTGGTTGTCTGCACCTGAGACGGGTTGTGGCCTTCTGCTAAATTAAGCTCGGTCTGGCCATCAATGGGGCCTACAGTGAAGAAGTTATTGTTCTGTGCACTTCCACGGGGAGAGGATCCATTGGTGGCCAAGGCATTCATCTCTGCAGCACAGCAGCAGCTGTCCTGGGCCGAGGGGTCTGTGGACTTTGGGAAATGCTCATAGATGACTGTGGCATCCTTTCCCTTCCCGATTCTTTTGGCAATGGTACAGTTATTCAGGGAGCCCCTTTGATCTGCTGAGAAGTAAAAAGGAAAAAAAGAACAGATGGGTGAGAATAATTTCCCTGTAACGCATGGGCACGAAGTCAGGTGGAAATCTAATTACAAAGTCTGGAAAGGATTCTAGAGATCATCTGCTCCAGGGGCTCACTCTCAGAGATAAGGTGATAACTGCATCTACCTGGCCACGTCTCATTCAGCCCTTCCTATACTAACGTCTCAGCTCTGGGCATTTTCCCCAGCTCTCTCCCGCTGCCCAGGGCCCGCCCACAATTCAGATCTAGTTCCTTCTAGCAACCTTCAAGACTCATCTCAAACACATCCTTCTGCTGTAAGGGACCCTGTGCCCACCTGCCAGAGACTCCCCTCTGAGAATCCCTACCATCAACTCTTTATCCTCTCTCTGTGCATGTGTGTGTACACACATACATACACACACACACACATGAAACATGTAGTCACTGCCTCTTCCTCTGCCTGCAGTCTCTCTTTGGAAGGGAACCCTCTGAGAACAAGACACTGTGTTTTTGCTTTTCTTTGTGCCCCAGCATTTACACGGCACCTGGTGTGAAGTGAGTGCTTGATGAAGGAGTACTGAATGAATGGCCAATGTTAAATCTTGGGTGGTGATGGATATTGTGGAGAAACTTTAATTGGTTTTCTAGCATCGCAAAGCGAGGGGGAGCAATGGTTATATCTGTACAAAAGCATGTCTGATATAGTATTATGAATATAAAAATTTGGATTGGGGGGCTTTGGATGAAAATTCAGGAAGAACGGTCTCTTGGGCAGGATGAACCAGAGGAGAGCTGCTAAGACCGGCAATGCCTGAGACAGCGGCTAAGGAGTAATTCTCAAAGCCAAGATGCTCTGGGTTCAAGTCCCACCTTTCACGTCTCCTGGCCTGGGTGACTCAGGGCAAGGGGCCTGACCTGCTGCTGCTCTGGGCAGCTTTTCAGGATGTTAAGTCACGGCTCTGCACTAGCAGATGGAGGGAGTTTACCCAGCAGAAGCTCTCTACGCCCATATACCCACTTGCGGAGTTGCCAGGGGTTTTGCTTGCTTTTAAATGAGAAAAAAGGAGGCGGGCATCTATCTCACCTACCTGTGAGCTTGGCACTATCATTAAAGAGACAGTGAGTGAGCACTTGAGAAGTAAACTAGAAATTCCAAAGAGCTAAGGCCAGCCTCAAGGCATCAAGGTGGCTCAGAAGACCCAAGTTCAAATCTGACTTCCAACACCCACCAGCTGTGTGACTTAGAGCAAGTCCCTCAACTTCTGTTAGCCTCAAGTCACTGCAGAAAGAAATGGCAGACCAGCCCAGCATCTTTGCTGGGAAAAAGCCTCCACGGGGACGTGGAGAGCAGGTCGTGGCTGAACGACAGCCTCTCGGCCTCCTCCAGAATAGGTCACGCCAGGCTGATTCCACTGTCCCCGATAACGCAGAAAGCCGAAAGCCCTATTCTACAAAAGCTTCTTAGGGGACGGAGATGCTGCAGAGATGGGCTGCCAAAGGGGTCACGTGCAGAGGGGTTCAGCTCTAACGGGATGGCTAGATGCAGAGGTGTAAGCGGTTCAATGTCAGTGGGGAAGGGGGTCTCCAGGATCTGTGCCTGGCCATGCACTATAGAACATCTGGACCAATGACCTCTGAAGAGGCACAGTCATCAAATCCGCAGTCGACACAAAGCACCGAGGGACGGCTAGCCACTAGAGAACAGACTCAGCAGGCAGGAAGGTCCTGACAGGCTAGAACAGTGGGCAGGAACTTTGAAGCTGAAATTCACTAGTGACAGATGCAAAGCCTAACATTTAGGTACACCCCCCCCAAATGGAGAGAGGCATAATTAGGTAACATCTGTTCACAAAAGGATCTGGGGTTCTTAGGGGACCATCCTGAGGGTCCCTGAGTCCAGACCATAGGAGGTGCAAGCTGTAGGACGACTTGTTCATGCTCTGGGAGGACATGGGAGCTGATGGGCTGTTGTGTGGATGAGGGACTCGCTTTGCGCCTCCACCCACGAGAGGTGCTCAAAAGGGGAGCGGGATGCCTGAAAAGGGGAGGAGACGGCTCCTCCCTCCTTGGGCATCTTCTAGCAGAGATTGGGGGACCCCTTTTGTCCATCAGCCCTACTAGGATTCCTGCCGGGGGTTGGATGAGGCCTGAGGAGGCCTCCCCCTAGTCTCAAATTCTGTGCCTTTGGGGGTGCAGGTACCGCTCAGAAAGACCAAAAGTAGTAAATGCACAGAAAGAAGAGGCACCCTGTTCCCAGCCCAAGGTCTAAACAAGCTCCTAAGGAATCAGATCAGGCAATCCACAAACATCTGTGAAGGTGCCTCCTTTCTGCAGCAGGCAGGGGCTGCAGATACAATGACAAAAATGAAATGGGCCCAGCCCTCAAGGGAGGACTCTGTGTGTGCAAAGAGGAAATGAAAAACACAGAATTACAAACTAATTATTTGGGGAGAAAAGGCATTCTGGCTGGGGAATTAGAGAAGCCCTTGTGTAGGAAGCAGGAGCTGGGGATTCCAAAAGGAAAAGGTGAAGAGGGAGAGCACACCAGGCGGGGGGGACAGCTAAAGCAAAAGCACAGTGGTGGGAGCATCCATAATGGAATTGCTCTCTTTTAATTCTATCAGGCTGGGTATTCAAAGGTGCTGCTCTTCCCTCTGCCACACAGTAAACAAAGACCACTGTGTCCTGGAGGTGACCACTATGGCCCCATTCCCAGAGGCGACCCAAAGGTCCTCCGCAAAGAGGGGATGTGGAGACAAGTGCCAAGACCATGAGGTCGCCATCTTTAAGTGGCAGCTACCTCCTCACATTAATGTCTTTATGGATCAGCCTATCCCAGGGGTGGGGAACCTGCAGACTCAAGGCCACAAGTGGTCTCAGGGGCAGTGTCTTGACCAAGCCCAGGTTTTACTCAAGAAATTCTTTTATGAAGGGGATTTGTTCTGTGAAGTTTAGATTCTGTCAAAGGGCCACACTAGAGGCCCTAGGGGGCCACTTGTGGCCTCGACCCCTGACTCTGCCAACTTCTCAGACAGGACTAGCGGCAGCTCCAACTTGGGAATGGGCTCAGGCCTCCAGGTGAGGCTGGACCCATGGCCTTGTTGACTGACAAGACTTCCAAAAGTGACAGAGAAAACACCAACGATGCCACCTGAACCTCCAAGGGCATTGTGGGAGTATCCCTCCGGCCCAGACCTGCGGGTTGCACATGCTGACCAGCACACCTGTGAGACCCCACAGCTTTACATGCTTTGCTTATTTTCAAACAGAATTTCTCATTTTCCGAACAGCCAACAGAGAGGGGAAAGGTGGAACGTGGGGGCTTACCAGGCCACTTGGAAAATCCCGCGGAGAGAAACCGCATGGATGTGATTGTGGGCCCACTCTCTGCTCTCTGCCCGAGGAATCTGACTGTCACAGTAGCGTAGGGAAGGCACTGCCGCGGCTTGTCTACGGGCTTTGAAAGAGTGTTGTATTCATAGAGATAAACCTGCGAGAGACGGAACAGAAAAAAAATGAAGGCTGACATCCCCGGCCAAAGACACGCGAAGCTGCACAAACCCTCCTCCTGCCCACCGAGATCACAGGAATGGCAGGACGTCCCCAGCTGCTCTAAGACCCACAAAGCGCCCATGGAGACCCTGAGAGGGAGTGTTGTCATTAGGGGAAACTGAGGGAAAGAGGAGCCCAGAGTCACACAGCCAGCCAGTGTCTGGGGTGAGGTTTAGACTGAGATCTTGCGGATCCCGAGCCCACCACTCTGTCCTCCACTGTCCCCTCCACCTCTGCCCGTGCAGACACTCAAGACACACCTGCCCTGACGCCTCCCCAGACCCTCCTCCAACCTAGTTTTAAAGAACTCTGCTCACACAACCCCTTCCCCATACACCGGGGCCCTTATTGGGCTTGCTGTCTTTGTCAAGCCCCCAGGTATGGGGAAGAAACAGGGCCGTCTTGTTTCTGTCTCCCTGGTGGCAGCAGCGGCGGAGGATGACGAAGGAAGACACTGGAGAAAGCTCCTTTCAATGTCTCCCTCAGCCTGCCTCCTGGTTACCTAGGAAACGAGCGGCCAGTGGCTCCCTGTGCAAGAGGAGAGGCAGGCTCCTTGGCTGGTCCCTGATGCAGGTGGTGCCTGGGTCACCTGCGGGAGATGCCCTGGGGCTGATGTCTGGCCTGCTCTCTGAGGCTACAGACTGACCACACAGGGGTGTTGGCCCCAACGACAATATCTGCAGATGACCGTCTTTATATTCATGGATTCTGGAAAAGCTGGGGTGGCGGGGAGACTAGAGAAGGAAGGAAGGAAAAAGGAAGGAGGGAAGGAGGGAAGAAGGGAAGGAGGGAGAGAGGGAAGCTGTGAGGAAAGAAAGGAGGGAAGGAAGGATGGGAAGAAGGCTCTGCAGCAGTCCCCTCTCCCCACAGACGGTGCCCCTCCAGCTTGGGCTGATCCCTCTCAGATCTCATCGTCTTCCACCCCTGACCTTCCCTCCTCCAAAGCACTGTTTCCACTGAAGGCAGCCCTGCCCGAGGACGCAGTCTTGGAAACGTGTGGTCACCCTAGACTCTGGCCTCTCTCAGTGGCCGTATCTCGCTCATTCCACACCTCTCCCTCTCTGTGAGTCCCCCCGCCCCTAGGCACACCCAGTACACCCAGATGCATAGGGAGCATTCACTCCAGCGTTCTGCACACAGACAGTGCCCCCTTCCCACTCGCTCGGACCACAAGTTAGTACACACACGGTAGATCTTTAACATTTCAGAATCCACCCGTACATCAGTGTGGATGAGGCTTTCAGGAGCTCCTGAGCTGGGGAAGCCCCTGAACCTGCTGTTTTTATTATGCAGGAAAGGCATTTTGGTCTAACTGGCCGTACTGCCCATGCTCTGTATCGAGCCCAGGCCTTGGCAGGCCTACAGCTTCAGCAGCCCCCATTAGGACTGTCCCAGAGGTGGTGGAGGGCCCCCTCCTCTCCTGCTGGCTCAGTTCCCCTCTCTGTGAGGACTGCCGTGTTTGCTGATCACCACCAGAGCAGCTGGGAGTCCCATGATGGAGCAGGCTGCCCCCTCCTGACAGAGCGGCAAAGGGCTGCAGAACCAGGTATTGTCCCACCTGTCCGATGTGGGGAGCTGCCTTGCTTGACTTGCCTGCTTCAAGGGCTGTCTTTCTTTTTAACTTCTCAGGGGGAAGGTAGTTCTTGGGATCCGGGAAGGGCAAAGGGCCATTTGCTAGAAGGAGGAAGGGAGTCACAAAAGTATTTCTTTTTTTCATGCACAGAAGAGAAGAAGGGCAGAAGGAAGCCCAGACAAGTGGGATGGTTCTGCAAGCCACAGGAGGAGGGCGGGCTAGCCTGGACTGAGCACAGGCACGCAGCTTCATGGACACATAATTCTCTGCTTCTGTGTGACTCACACTGAAACAGTCATTTTACTGGGCACTGGCCCAACTGGAATAAAACTTTCTGTTTGGAAAATCCCTTTCATTTCATATTAATTGACATTTAACATTTTTGTAAACGATCCTCCATTTCTTTTTAATTTTAGGTTTTGCTGGCTGACTAAAAGGAACAAGATTATTTTGAAGGCTGATGGGGCAAAGTAGGTGCCTCGGGGGGTGTTCTGGGCTGGGAGTCAGGAGGACCTGAGTTCAAATCCAGCCTCAGACACTTCCTGGACAACTCACTTAACCCTGCTGGCTTCAGTTGCCTTATCTGCAAAGTGAGCTGGAGATGGACATGGCAAACCCCTCCAGTATCTCTGCCAAGAAAACCTCTGATGGGATCATGAAGAGTCAGACAGGATGGAAAATTTGCAGGACGGCCGGCTAAGAAGAACCTGCAAGGTTTTCAAGGTGTGCCAAACCCTCATCACAACAGCTCCAAGGCTGGGAGTTGTGATTATCCCCAATGAGGACCCTGAGGTGAGAGGCCGAGGCGGCCAGGCTGGGTAGCTCATCCATGCGTGCAACTGAGGCAGCAGGACGGGTACCTGGGCCTCTTCTGACTCCCATGTCTGGTGCCAGAGAGCCAGTCCTCACAATGCTGCTGATGCCTGCTCCGGGCGGACGCCGCCTGCCTGATTCCCCATCTGGTCCCGTGATTTCCACCCTGTTCTTGGGCACCAGATGAGCTAAATGCTTCTCAGCATCGTCAGCAGTCTCCAAAGACACAGCTGGGAGGTTTTCTTCTCACTCATCACCACAGGTTTCTGATTTTCCACTTAATCTAGGAAATTCTTTGAAGTTTATGTCCTTTGGGGCCCATTGGTTGATTTGCAGTAAGATTTTTTCCTGCATATTTGCAGAGAAAGAATTCTTCCTCTAGAATGGGGGCTGTGGGTACACCCCAGAAGCTTAGGGGCCGCCTTGCCTCATACCTCGTTTTCACCCTACTTTCTCTAATTCCCTATATTCAGGGCACCCTTGTGTGGTGGGTGCCTTCTGCTGCTGCTCCCTGGATCTGTACCGCGAACTTTACAGGACATGTTTGATTGCTTCAGTCACTGAACACGGCTATGTAATTTCCTGGGGTCTAAGTGTGTAAAGACCCCTCCTGAGGCTGGAGTTTCCTACACAATTTTCACAATGGCCTCCTAAGAGGTGTCTTTTTCCAATCCCCCCCCTTTCCCAGTTTCTATCCACTGCTGCTGTTCCCGCCCAAAACACAAACGTAACCCTTCTTCCACAGCACAGCTCTCCAAATATGAGGAAACAGAAACAAGAAAACTCTTCTCTTGCCTGGTTCAACACTCCAGGGTCCTTCAAATGACTTTCACACGGCACAATCCAGAGACCTTCTACCACTCCTATTTCTCTTTGGATGCTCTCACTCCAATCAATGCCCTTCCTGAAAAGTGGTGCCAGCATACTCACACACAGAGTTCTCATTCACTAATCCATCCCTCCATCCGTCCGTCCGTCCATCCATCCATCCATCTACCCATCCATCTGCCCATTCATCCAACTATCTGCAAAGACAAGACAGTGGCAAGCAACAGAATCCATTTGGAGACTGAGCATGGCAGATTCCTAGCCGAGGAAAGAGCCCACATAGGTCTGCAGGGGGAGCATGGAGCACATAGGGACCAGATCGGAGAGCAGACTACAGTAGAGTGAGAGCAATCCTCAGCCAGCAGACTCACCCACCCCAAGGGCCATTTGCAGCTGTCTCACCTCAGGACAAAGGTTCTGTTGAAGCTGGGTAAGAGAAAGCACAGAGTCCATAGCAGTGACAGCAGATAGTCCTGGGGCTATCAGCCCACAGCCTGGATGTTTAAAAATCACCTATATGAACTTCTAGGAGCCAGGATGGCAGAGTAAATCCTAGCTGCTCTGATTCCTCATCCCTGACACAGAGAATCCATAGATAAATGTCCCACCCAGAGTAAAATCCTGAAATAATGGGAACAGCCTCAGGCTTGGGAGACATCAAAGACGGGTGTAACAGAAGCAGTACAGAGTCTGAAGTGAAGGGCAGGAGGCATTCCAACAAGCCCCCCCCCCTCAGCTGGCCAGCAGGAGCTTTCAAAAGCCCAGGGTGGTAGAGCCAGCAAGCACTAACAACACAAGCCTAGGTGGGCCTTAGCACCACCAGGGGAATCTGCAAACACCAGCTCTGCTGACCGCTGGCTGCTGAGTCTGCCTGAGCTGTAGCCAAGAGACACAGAGGTGGAAACCTGAAGTGGCCAGACCATTCCTCCCCAAAGGTTACTCTGTGAGCCTCAGGGTAACTCAGGGGAAACGCTGAGAGTCCTGGCCTTGACCTCGGTCTAGACACCCAGACACTACAGCACACAAAGTCAACAACCAGGCCCTTAGCTCCCAGCCTGAGAAGCAAGATTAGGAAATAAGCAAACACAACGAGAAAGAAGGAAGCAGAGAATGGAAAAGCAAGAAAAACGACCCAAACGAGTGATCTTATTAGAGCAACCAAGAACCACCAAATACAGAGGACAACACAGACGCTATACTCACATCGGAGACCGGAGAAGGAAATACAAACTGATCCCAAGCCCAAAAAGCATTCTTGGAGGAGCTCAAGGAAGAATTTAAAAGCCAAATTAGAGAGCCAGAAGACATATTTAAATCTAAATTTAATTTAAAATTACATCTTAAATTTAAGTGACCGAACTAGAAAAATAATCTCACTGAAGAAAATAAATCCTTAAAAAGTAAAATCTGTGAACCGGAACAGGAATTCAACATCTAGAGAAAATATTTGTCAAAAAAAAAAAGAAAACTGAATATATGGAAAAAGAGCTTCAAACACTAAGTGGGGAAAATAATTGACTAAAAATCAGAATCAGTCAAATGGAAGCTAAGGACTCTACGATGCATCAAGAGTCAGTCAAATGAAACATGAAGGTTGAAAAATAAGAAGAAATTCTGAAAAATATCACTGGAAAAACAACTGACCTGGAGAACGGATCCAGGAGAGACAACCTAAGAATTATTGGTCTACTGGAAAGCCAAGATGAAAAAAGCAGCCTGGCCAGCATCCTCCAAGAGATTGTCAAAGAAAATTGTCCCGAAGTCCTAGAATCAGAGGGTGAAACAGTTATCGAAAGAATTCACTGGACTCCTGAAAAAGATCCCTAATCGAAAACTCCAAGAAATATAGTAGCCAAAATTCCAAAATTCCAAGGTCAAGGAGAAAATCCTGCAAGCAGCCAAAAAATGTCATGGAGCTACAATCAGGATGACACAGGACCTAGCAGCTTCTACATTAAAAGACTGGAAGGACAGGAGGCTGGTATTTCATAAGGCAAAAGAGCTAGGACTGCGACCCAGCATCAACTCCCCCGCAAGACTATGAGCATATTCTTCCAGGCAAGGAGACAGTCATTTAACGAACTAAGCGACTTCCAGACTTTCCTGATGAAAGAGCCAGAGCTCAACGGAAAATGTGATCTCCAATGATAAGACTCAAGAAAGACATAAAAAGGTAGACAAGGAAAACAGACACACACACACACACATAACTTGGGGTTCAATAAGAGCAAACTGTTTACATCCCTATATGAGAAGCTGACACCTGTGAATACTGAAATTTATACAACGATCATGACATTTAAAAGGGATGTGCATAGAGAGGGGTGTGGGTATAAATGAACTAATCTGATGATAAAAACACTTATTAAGGCGTACAAAGGGCTTTTAATGGGAGAAAAGGAAAGGATGAGGCAGAGAAAGGGAAGCTTTGCCACACAAAGAGGGGAAGGAAGGACAGAGACAAGCATCATATGAACTTCATTCTCATTGGTTCTGGTCCAAAGAGGGATGATCAACACCATCAGTTAAGTGTAGGATTTTAACATGAACAGACACAAAAACTCATTGTAATAGAGGGAAAGGAGGGAGGGAGAGGAGGACTGTATGACATTTACTCTCATTGGTTTGGGTTCAAGGAGGGAATAACATATTCCAGTAAGTATAAAAATCCATAGCATCCTACAGGAAGCAGGAGGGGCAAGGGAGGATAAGAAGTGGAGGTGGTTAGAAGGGAGGGAGAATAATAGTAAGGGGAAAGGGTAGGTAAAGGGGGGGGTCACAGGGAGGGAATACTAAAGGAGGGGAAGATAAAAGGAAGAAACAAAAACATAAAAGGGGAGAGAACAGAATGGAGGGAAAGACACAGACAGTAATCACAACTGTGAACGTGAACGGGATGGACTCTCCCATAAAATGCAGGTGGATCGCAGAACGGATTAAAAACCACAATCCTACAATATGTTATCTTCAAGAAACACATCTGAAACAAGGGGATACTCACAGGGGAAGGTAAAAGGCTGGAGAAGAATATATATATTGTGCTTTAGCTAAAAAAAAAACAACAAACCAAAGGTAGCAATCCTTATGTAAGATAATGCTAAAGCAAAAATAGTTCTAATTAAAAGGGATAAGGAAGGAAACTACATCCTGCTAAAAGGCACCATCGAGAATGAAGCAATATCATTACTTAACATCTATGCACCAAGTGGTATAGCATCCAAGCTCCTAGAGGAAAAGTCAAGGGAATTAGAGGAGGAAATAGACAGCAAAATGATACTAGTAGGGGACCTCAATCTCCCCCTCTCTGAACTTGACAAATCTAACCTCAAAATAAACAAGAAAGAAGTTAAGGAGGTGAACAGAATTTTAGACATGATAGATCTCTGGTAAAAACTGAATGGGGATAAAGAGAGATATACTCTCTCCTCAGCGGTACAAGGCACATACACAAAAACTGACCATGTACTAGGGCATAAAAACTTCACAATTCAATGTAGAAAGGCAGAAATATTAAATGTATCATCCTCAGATCATGACGTGATAAAAATCATACGCAAGAAAGGGCCACCGAGAGACAGACTTAAAACGAATTGGAAACAAAATAATTTAATCCGAAAGAATGAGTGGGCTATCTTACTTCAGTAATTTTAGCAGTTCTATGGAAACTTAACTCTTTGCTGTCGCTCACATCCTGCTATCTGGAAAATATGCACAAAATTTTTTGACCCTCCCTTTGTACCAGAGAAGAAGTCTGAATTATTACGGTATTA
Organism: Pseudocheirus occidentalis; assembly: GCA_028646575.1. Lineage (NCBI taxonomy): Eukaryota > Metazoa > Chordata > Mammalia > Diprotodontia > Pseudocheiridae > Pseudocheirus > Pseudocheirus occidentalis. The sequence continues at coordinate 2,992,590 of CM053601.1, forward strand.
AAAGATCAGATTGAATGATACTATTTTCACTTTTTTAGTTTTTTCTTCATGGTTTTTATCTTTTGTTCTGATTTTTCTTTCATAATATGACTAATGTAGAAATATATGCAAAATGATTGTACATGCATAGTCTTGCTTGCTGTCTTGGGGAGGGAGAAAATTCAGAATTCAAAATTTTACAGAAATGGATGTTGAAAACTATCTTATATGCAACTGGAAAACATACTATTAAGAAAAAAAGAATGAGTGGGTCAGAGAAGAAATTATAGAAACGATCTGTAACTTCATTCAGGAGAACAACAATGATGAGACATCACACCGACACGTGTGGGATGCAGCAAAGCCGGTACTTAGGGGAAGTTTCATATCCCTGAATGCATACGTTAAAAAAACAGAGAAAACGGCAGTCAACGAGTTGGGCATGCAATTGAAAAAAGCTAGAAAAAGAACTCATTGAAAATCCCCAATTAAATACTAAATTAGAAATAATGAAAACCAAAGCAGAGATGAATAAAAATGAAATTAAAACTACTGAATTAATAAAACTAAGAGCTGGTTTTATGAAAAAAAACCCAATAAAATTGATAAACTTTTAGAAAATATGATAAAAAAAGAAAGAAAACCAAATTTTGAGTATCAACAATGAAAAGGATGAATGTACCTCCAACGAAGAAGAAATTAAAACCATAATTAGAAATTATTTTGCCCAATTGTATGCACATAAATTTGACAATCTTAGTGAAATGGATGAATATTTACAAAAATATAAGTTGCACAGATTAACTGAAGAGGATATAAATTACTTAAATAACCCCATCTCAGAAAAAGAAATCAAACAAGCCATCAATGAACGTTCTAGGAAAAAATCTCCAGGGCCAGATGGATTTACTAGCGAATTCTATCAAACATTTAAATAACAATTGAGTCCAATACCCTACAAACCATTTGGGAAAATTTGTGAAGGAGTCCTACCAAATTCTTTTTATGACACAAATATGGTATTGATACCTAAATCAGGAAGAGAAAAAATGGAGAAAGAAAATTATAGACTAATTTCTCTCATGAATTTATATGCAAAATTTAAAATAAAATATCAGCAAAAAGACTACAGCAACTTATCAGAAGAATAATAGTTTGATTAGGTACGATTTATTCCAAGAATGCAAGGATGGTTCAATATTAGGAAAACCATCAGTATCATCGATCATATCAACAAAACTAGTAGAAACCATATGATTGTCTCAATAGATGCAGAAAAAGCCTTAGACAAAATACAGCATCCATTCCTATTAAAGACACTAGAAAGTATAGGAATAAATGGAGTTCTCCTTAGAATAATACATAACATCTACTTAAAGCCATCAGCAAGTATTATGTGTAATGGGGATAAACTAGAAGCATTTCCAGTAAGATCAGGGGTGAAACAAGGATGTCCACTCTCACCCCTCTTATTCAATCTGGTACTAGAAACGTTAGCAGTA
>CM053601.1:2994570-3066389 GCA_028646575.1 Pseudocheirus occidentalis
GTTGGTGGAGCTGTGAACTGATACAACCATTCTGGAGGACAATCTGGAACTATGCCCAAAGGGCTATAAATAATATCATACCCTTTGACCCAGTAATACCACTTTTGGGGTTGTATCCCAAAGAGATCACAGAAGTGGGAAAGGGTCCCATATGTACCAAAGTATTTATTGCAGCTCTCTTTGTGGTGGCAAAAAACTGGAAATTTAAGGGATCCCCATCAATTGGGGAATGGCTGAGCAAGTTATGGTATATGAATGTGATGGAATATTATTGTGCTATAAGAAATGGGAAGGAGATGGACTTTATAATTACCTGGAGAGGCTTATACGAATTGATACTAAGTGAGAAGAGCAGAACCAGGAAATATTTATACACAGTCACAGATACATCATACGTGTGATGACCGATTTTGAAAAACTGGACGCTTCTCAGCATCGCAGTTAAAAGACAACTGTACAAGTCTCAGGATGGAAGGAGATGTCTACATTCAGAGAAAGATCCAGAAAGATCAGAGTTTAAACAGAGACTGAAGCAATGCATGCTATCATTCTTTTCGATGTTTGGCTTTTGTTTCTCTTTTCCCATTGTTCACTCCATCGGCTATAACACCTATACAACCAGACGATTGTACAATGTGAAGGAGTTTGCAGATCCTATACATGACTGTATGCCACCATGGGGAGGTCGGGTGGGGCATGGGGAGGAAGGGGAGAAAAATCTATAACTGAAGTGACTATGGAACAGAATCTTGTAACCTAAAAGTGAACAAACAAGTTAATAAAAAAAAAAATTCAAAAAAAATTAAATTAAATTAAAATAAAATGAAATACATCTAACTAAGTTTTCTATAGCAACTGAATTCTCAATAGCCCTCTCTACTCAAAGACCTGGTCTGGGTCTGGTCTTGAGGTTTCCTTAACGTGGGACTGAGCACTCCTTAGGTCAGATCTGGTCTTCCAGTCACCACTGCCATCTCCCTGTCAATTGGAGCATACCAACTGCTCTTCTGAAACGAGATTAATTGGAAATAGGTTGATAAACAGTTGTAAATAAAGGGTTGACTCTAACTACGAAACAGTGGCCTGATGTGAAACAATCACCTTCTGAAGGGAAGGTTCCCAAATTTGATTCTCTGATTCTGCTTATGTGAAAGATAGACTACAGGTTTTTAAATTCTTAAAGTAAAATAAAATCTGAAAAAGAGGTGCTCCTTACATTGAATAAGAGGAAGGAGAAGCAGTGTGCCAAGCGTACTGGAGCCAGAAATCCCAGATTCCAGCACCCCTCTACTCCCAAGTGACAAGACAGAGCCACCCAGCCTAGGCATCATCGAGGCCTCAGCCAAGAAAGCCCTGAGCTCAGGCCCCAGAGGGCTGCAGCCCTTCTGAAGCAGAGACACACTGGTCCGGAGCTAGCTGTGACTCTCACCTGATATCTTCTGCCAGGAAGGAACAGTCACTCGCTTCATAGCTGTAAATGATGGAGCCATGGAATTCCAGCAGGGGAAGGCCATCTTCTAGAACGCTCCTCTGAAGAGAAAATGCACAGGAAGCAAATCAGAAAAGGTGATCCAACAACGAGCTTGCCTTTTCTCCACTGACTTAGAACTCTAGTGAGTTCTAATTATACAAAAACAACTCAACCTACATGTCCTGCGCACCTCCCAGGGTGCTGGGCTACAAAGGCAGAAAGCAAAAAAGGATATTTGTACCAGGCAGAGAAGGGGAGAGGGGGAAGGAACAAGAGGAAAAGAGAAAAGGAGAGGGGGAGGAGGAAGGGGAAGAAAAGGGGAGGCCCCCTGCACAAGGCAGCAGCACCAGCCCTGCCTTCTGAGCCAGCCGGGCCTTCCAGGAGGCTGAGGTCATTACAGAGGACGGGCTTGAGAAGGCACAAGTCTGGAGGGGTCTCCCTCCATTACCTTCCTTCTCTGTGTCTAGCTCTGGAGCTGCTGACCCTGCACCCAGCCACAGGGCTTTAGAAATTCAAGGGCTCAGCTGCCCCTCCCCACCCCAGAGCCCCAGAAGCCATCCCCTCCTCCCCACTTCTCCCTGTCTACTGGCTTTCTCTGATGGGCCTATGCCCATGGTCACATCTACATCAGCCTTTAAACTACTCCCTTGGGCTCACTCACCTCACACCCTCCCCAGCCCTATTTCCCAGTAGAAGAGGGCTGCCTCTATGTGCCTACCTCAGTCCCCTGCACTCTAGATTCTAGACTCATCATTGAACTCAAACCACTCTGAGGTTCTCTGGGCTCTGTTGGGAGCTCCCCGTCTTCCAGGCAGACCCTCGCTGCCTCACCGGGCTGGCCTCAGGCCTCTGTTCCCCTCATCCTGGGCCTCAGCCTCCTGGCTCTCCTCCCAACTGGCCCCATCCAAGCTCCTCTACTCCTCTCCCTACACACACAACTCTCAGAGAGCTCTCTCATCAATTGTCACCCTCTCTACAGTAACATCCAACTTCATTCATACATCAAGGTCTTGCTTCTCATCCTTAATGAATCACCTGCCTCTCATACCAACAAAATACAACTCATTATGATCATACACCCTTCCCAGGGGCTCCCCTCCAAACTTTCTCCTTGTTCCTGCTGAGAACCCCACCAACCCCCAGTCACTCCCAGTGCCTCACCGTCACCCTTAAAACTTTCTATCTCCCAATCCCTTGCCCTCCACAGTCTCTCTATCCTCTCCACTGAACCACCCAAGCAAGCTCCTCCTGGGATTATCCAGTCTCCCTTCTCCCCTATCCACCCCTCACATACTGCCCACACAATCTGCAAAGCACACGTCTTCCCCCGTCCTCGCCCTGCTCAAAGTCCTACAGGAGACTAATTAATCCATACTGGCTCCTGACGGATTCTAGCTGTCTACAGGACAGAGGCTGAGCACGTAAGGCTCTCCACAAGAGGGTTATGTATCTCTGCAGCCTTTTTTAGATTGTTCCTCGATATATGCTGAATTCCAGCCAAATGCACCATTAGCCATTCCCCAAACCTGACACTCTATCTCCCATCTCCAAGCATTTGTACAAGGGGTTCCCCAGGCCCAAAATAAGTTTCTTCATTTCTATAGATCAGAAACGCTGGCTTCCTTCAACATGCAACTCGTGCCCCTTTCTCTGACCCTCTACTCATCAATAATGCTGTATATCTCAGGAGAACGTAAGCTCTTGTGCAAATTGTCCCAACAATTTTAGAAAGTAATTGGGATGTATGCTAAGAGAATGACAGGCCCTCTGACCGAGGGAGCCCGATGCAAGGCACTGACCCAAGGAGCTCAGAGAAAGAAAAAAGATCTTATACAAACCCAATTAGCAGAGCAGCCTTTTTGTAGCAGCAAAGAACTAGAAACAAAGTAACTGCCCATCCATTTGGGAACAGAGAAATGGAACAGAATTCAGTGTAAGCAGAAATGAGCATGATGGATTCAGAGAAGTGAAGGAAGATTTATATGAACTGGTGCAAAAAAAACAAACAAACATAAGCAAAGACTGTAATAATGTAAATAAAAGCAATGGGAAAAAACCCTCCACTAAACCCTGTGTTATTATCATGACCCTCCCTGGCCCAGGCAGGGCAGGGCAGGAGAGAGACCCTCCCTCCCCTCCTTGTCAGAGCAAGGACCTCCAGGCACGGAAGGCACCCATCTACCCTGTCAGGCTCCCCTGCTAGGCCCCCCCCCCAGGCGCCCTGCAAGCTCCCCCGCCAGGCTCCCCCGCTGGGCCCCCCCACCGGGCTCCCCCACCAGACCAGTGAGCTCTGCAGGTTTCTTCCTCCATTTCATGTTTTGTTACAAGGGACAGCTCAGGGTGGGGGGAGGGAGAGGAGAGGAAAGATAATGCTGAGACAGGAAAATGATATGTAAGGAAAAGATGACAACAAAAATAAAAAACAAAATAGAGCTTTTTAATCTAAGGCCCGTGAAGGCCAGGAGCGTCCCACTGTCCTTACGCTCCCCAGGACTGGCATCCATGTGATCAGTCTGACTTGAGCCATGGTCACTCTTACTAGGAGGGTTATTTGAAAGGATAATTATCTAGAATATTGAGAGCAGAGGAGGGAGAATTCTTCATAAACTACTACTCAACAATTTTTACTTCTTAGTCATCGCACAAACAACCCTACAATTACAAGAATTACAAGTGAAAGACGGCTAATGAGAGACAGACGCTTTGATAGACGATCAAACGCAAGTTTCTCATGGGCCCAGTTCACACAGGAGCATCAGGTGGTCTAGGTTATCAGCACCAAGGCTGAGAACCAACCACAGACTGGTGAACTGAGGAAGAAGCTGCCTAGGCTAAATACAGCACATTCATAAGAGAAAATACTAAAAGAAAAAAAGTCTCATGACAAGCTCACATAATAGTCATTGGCCACAAGTCACAAACCTTGCTTTTATCTGTATCACACCCCTCATGCTGCGCAGACATCCACTCAGGAAGCTGGCGTGCTTGAAGAGTCCTTGTCGCTGTATTTTCATTCATCCTGAGAAATCTCTGGTTCTTAAAATGAGAAAAAAACAAACATTCAGCCAAAATGGGCAAGGCCCTCCAAAGAAAGCCACAGGAAGCTCAGCAGCAGGAAGCGGGCCCTCTTGGCCTGCAAGGAGCAGACGCCCAAGCAGGACCTGTCAGTGAAGGGCGATTACACAGCCTGGGAAGAACCTGGGGCCAAACAAAGACCAAGAGGGGTAAATTCCACCAGAGAAGACCTGGGCTATGTGGAAGAGGAACACCCCCTAACATGTGGTGCTTGACAGTGGAAGGGACCGCCTCAGAGGGCTGCCAGACAAGGCAGGCCCTCAGAGGCCCTTCCCTGCTCAAAGAGCCAAGAGTCAGCAATTCACAGAGGGAACTCACAATGCAAGACTGGGAGACATGTGACACAGACCCCAGGTAAATGGAGACACATCCAGCCACACATTTATCTAGCTTTCTAAAGCAATGCCTGCTGCTCCACACACCATTACTATGAGGAGTCTGCAAAGCTGCAGCAACAGGAAAACATCCAACCTCAAAAATGCAGTTTAAAAATATCCACCCAGACAATGGACTTGAGGATCCCTAAGGTCACTTTGGAGTCTCAAAGTTGGTGATTTTCAGGGGCTTTGCCTTCAAAGAATGTAACATTCAACTCATCAACAAGAATGTTGAGCTGGGTAAAGGAATTCTCTGATGAAGGCACACACATAACTTTCACATTCTCTAAAAGTTAAATATCCCCCAAACACGCATAACTTTGCTCCATTAACCTGTTCTTAAAAAAGCTTAGCATCATGTTATCATCCTTCTACAAAGCCATGAGGAGACCAGACGCTGGGCACTGTGCTCAGGTTAATCACCCAACATGATCGCTGTAGACTTTGGCCTATAGCCCAAAGAGATCAAAAAATGAGAGAAAAGATCCATATGGACAAAAGCAGCCATTCTGTTTGTGGTAGCAAAGAACTAGAGACGCAGAGAACGTCCACTAACTGGGGAAGGGCTGAACAAGGTAAGGCATCTCAATGTGACGGTTTACCATCGTGCTGTAAGAATTGGCGAAGGGGAGAGTTTCAGAGAAACCTAGGGAAACGTGTCTGAACTGATGCAAAGTGAAGAGAGCAGAACCAAGGGAGCATCAGACACAGCAACAGCAAGACTGTAACAGCGGATCGGTACAGAGAGCTACCTCAGTCCCAAAAGACCCATGACAGACTGTAACAGCTGATCCATACAGCGAGCTACCTCAGACCCAAAGGACCCACGACGGCGTGTACTTTCCAACCGCACAAGGGCAGATAAAGATTTTTGCTCATGTGGCCAAAAAGGGAATTTGTTTTAACTGGACCATACGTGTTTGTACCAGGGGTTTTGTGTTTCTTGTATTCTCAGTTGGGAAGGGGGGGAGGGAGGAAGGGGAGAAGGAAAGAAGATAAATTTGGAAATCAAACAAATTTTAATAAAAAAAAACCTTGTAAATGTTTCTTTAACAACAACAAAAAAAGCACCATGGCGGGGGAGGGGGGGGAACCCATTCCATTCCCATGGTGCTCACTTCTACTTTTGGAAAGCAGAACCAGTACAATTCCACTATATAAATGCCAGTTATTATTAAGAATAATAAGAATGAAGAAGGCCTGCTACAGCAAAGTCCAGAACTAAATACCCAAACATCCAGCCTGGAGGCAGTAATGCCAACAACTGTGAGCTGGGACTCCAAGGATAAACACGGGTTCTTCACAAGAACTCCCAGAAATGAAGCAAGAGATTTAAAATGAAATGAAGGGGTCAACAGCCTAGAAGGGAAAGTGGATGTTTGTGTGAAAATTCAATCATTTTCCACAGCAAGAATGATTGGTTTTATCTCCTATGAGCTCTTCTCCCCCTGGCCTAGGCATGAACTCTTCTCTCCTCAGGCCTGATCAGTCTCTTTTTTCTTGTTTCTCTAATCTGTGATGTGACCTTCTGTTTATCCAAGTCACTTATGCTTTGGGAGGACACCTTATACCTGAGCACAAGGTGGGAACTGTTGCTCTAAATCCAATTTCTTTGACACTGTGGTCTAATTTTCCCAGCAGATTGTATTAAACAGTAAGTCTTTATGCAAACACCAGACTACTATGTTTTCATTTCTGGATGTTTTATACCTATTCAGTTCCACTGGTCAATCATTTTTTAACCAGTACCAAACTGCTTTGTAGTATGATTTCAGATCAGTCACTGCTAGGACCCTTGGCTTCTCCAATTTTTTTCATTATTTCCCTTGAGTTTCCTGACCTCCTCCACATGAATTTTACTACTTTTTCTAGTTCTTTATAGTAGCCATTTGTTAATTGGATTGGCTAGGCACTGAATAAATAAATGTAGGTAGGATAGTCATCTTTATTATATTGACTCAACCCAACCATGAACAATTAATATTTTTCCAAATGTTTAAGTCTACGTCTACAAACGGTGGTTTGTCATTCTACTTAATTTACTTTGTGTATCTTGGTAGGTTTGGTCCCAAGTATTTTATACATTCCATAGTTATTTCAAATGGGATTTATCTTTCTACCTCTTCCTGAGGGTTAATGGATTCAGGTTGTGGAACTGGGCAATTTTTGGACACAGCCAATAATGGAACTTGTTTTGCTTGACTGCACATTTTGTTTACAGGGGTTTACAAGGAATATAATTTTCTTTTCCCTTTTCTCTGGGGTTGGGGGTAGGGTGGGAAACAGATAAAATAACTCTCTATTCATTAAAAAATATATGTATTTTTAAAAAGGGTATGTGGTAAACTTTGCCCAAAATTTGACTTCCTGAAAACTAGAATAGACCAAACAAAAATCAAATGACTCTAGAAGACTTCAAGAAATGGCAAAAACAAAATGAAGAGGTTGACTAACTAGAAGAAAATACAAGTACTTGATATTTTTTTTAAAATGACCTGAAAAATAGAAAGAATCCTCAGAATCCTAAAAAAAAAATCCTCAGAATCTCTGAAAAATTATTTTTAAAAGAAGTCATATGCAAAAGCTGCCCAAATTAGAACCAGAGAACAAAACACAGAAAAAAGAATCGGCCAATCATCTCTTGAAAGGAGATTCAAAAGTAAAAGTCCCAGGAATGTCATTGCCAAAGTCTAGACTAGAGCTTTCCTAGAGTGGAAACACTGCAAGCATCCCAAAAGGGCTTCGCCTGCCAAAGAATGACATTCAAGTTCACACGGTGCCTGGAAACCTCCACTGAAAATGAGGACACAGTGGAATAATTTTATGTTACGACGTCCTTTTTGTGTCCTTATATGCATATAAAAATGTTCAATTTTTTTCATGTTTAAGAACTGAAAAATAAGTCTTGTTTTTAAAAAAGCAAAAATAGATCATGTGACATTCCTTAATACAGCCACCGAGATCACAGTGTCCAACAATTATGATAGCCAAGTAAGGCATGAGGCCAGGAAAAAACAGACACTGAACCAAGATGTCTGCCACCATGGGGAATGTCCAGATGGCACTCCGAAGGCTTCCTTAGAGCCAGTGCTGTGCTCCCAAGGACTTCCTCAAACTTATTCATGGTGGCCCAAAAGGAGACAAGCCTGACAATCACAAAGGAAAAATGAAGTGCAAAGAAATGCATTTGTCACAATATCCTAGCATGCAGTTAGATCACCAATCTCCTGACTTACCAGGGAACCAAGCCCAGAAAGGAAAAGGGAAAACCGAGAACTGGCTGGATGGAACCTGTGGCAACCAGCTTAAAGAGTCCATAATATCGGGGCTTCACCAACTGTCAGAAACTGACCAAAAAAACATCCTCCCAGAATCGTTTTAGGAGGGAAATGTGATTCTAATAACTAAACTGGAAGGGGTGGGAGGGTGGGGGAGGAAGCAATGAAGCAATTGAAATTAATGCCAACATTTGAAATTAAATTTCAGTAAAAAAAAAAAAACTTGGACAGTCTATCCAAAAAATTACAGCCAATCTAAAATCCCTTAAAGCACAAAATTATAACAATAGATTCAGAAAATGCCTGTAAGAAAGCACTCATTTATACCTAAAATCACACCGAAAAGACTAATTTTAATACAATAAAATATCTATCTGCAAAACCAAAAGCTACCACTATTTATGTAAAATTTAAAGCTACCTCTATTCATAAATGGGAAGCGCTAGAAACTTGCTAAGCCTGGGAATAAAGGCTATCCTCTCCCCCCACCAAACTGTGAGTTCTGGAAATGCTCCTGAGGACAATGACAAGAAACAGAGATCAAATGAATCCTATCTAGCAGTGACCTAACCATGTCCTTAATAAAAACCCAAACCCAAAAGTCACCCTAAAAGACAGCAGTCTGTGAGAGGATAAAGAGCACCAGGAGCAAGCAGCCGCTCCTAACCAAGGGTCTCACTGCCCAGCAGTCCATTTCCATATGACTCTAGGGATCAAAGCTCCTCCACAACTGTCCCATCTTGTTCACATACCTTATCTGTACTCTTCCATCCGTGCCTTCAATACAAGTAACATAAAACAGGCCGTGCCACGGTATCCTGCTGCACAACCCTGTCCGCCCAATAGCCTAGCCTCCCTCACCCACCCATTCTAACAAGGAAACTCCCTAACGGTTCTTCCTGCATCGCATCAGCCTTCAGTCCCAGTAACAGGACCTTGATCAACCAGCTTTTGCCCCGTCCCCTACCAGGTATTAAAGGGGGTTTGTTCAGTGAAGTTCAGATTCAGTCGAAGGTCCCATTTGAGGACCTAGAGAGTCACATGTCACCTCGAGGATGCAGATTCCCCACTCCTGCACCCTGTTCCTCACTCTTTGAAAACTATATAAACTGTGTATATTATTTATTCAGGGAATCTTTTCCTTTTCAGATGAGACTCCCCGACAGGGCGAACCCAATAAATCCTAAGTAGTCCTAAAACAAACCTCCAAGCATCAGCAAAGAAACTGTTAACAAAAAAAAGGTACCCAAAAATCTATAAAATTCATCTGCAGTTCTATATAACAAATTCCAATTAAGTAGAAAAGGAAATTCCACTTAAAATAACTACTAAATACATAAAATGGTAGTCAACCTATACACTCAAGACATAAACATAATTACAAAACACTTTTTAAAGAAATTAAGAATGACTGAGTAATTTGTAACATATTTTTTGTCAGATGCAATGTATCGGTTTTATTATTTTTTCTTTTTCTTCTTTTATCTTTGGCAAGGGAAGGCTTGATGGGCGAGAGGACACTATAAAAATCTGACATAAAAACAAGCCACATTCTTTGGTCAGAATCATGGTAGAAGCAACATCGACTAAGGTCCCAAGGAGAAGATACTGACCCCCAAGACTCAGATGGTTCAGAAGACTAAGGCTCCAAGCCCTTAGCAGCATCCTGGCTCCATCTGTACAACAGGCCTGAGCACAAGGAGTAGGGAGCGGAGCTCTCAGACACCACTACTCATCCACTGAGGTGCATCAGTATGGGAGACAAGGAGGCCGGGAGCAGCCTCCCGCTGAATTAATGCTGCACCATGGCTGAGTATTCTCTCCAGGCAGCCAGGTGATGCACTAGATTATGACCTGAGATTTAGAGCTGGAAGGCTCCACTTCCAATCTAGCCTGACACCTGCTACCTGTATGACCCTGGGCAAGCCACAACCTGCCTCCCTCAAATACCTCCTCCATCAGTTATAATAGTATATACCACCCAGGATCTTTGTGAGGATAGAATCAGAGATTTGTAAAGCTCTCAGCAAACTTTAAAATGCTGCACAAATGAGCTACTATTATTAAACCTCCTTTTGTCAAATGTTTACAGTGTGGTGGGAGCACTGTGTGCCATTCAGGCTAGGCAAATAATTCCTTAAAAGATACTCTAACTGTTCTCAAGACTTATCTGGCTCAGGGCACTTTGTGCCTTTAACACAGTTTGCTAAGGACCAAAGAACAAAATGCCAGCGTAGTAAAAATCAGCTTCACCCTCAGGTTTCTGACTGGCAGACCAAGCTAGAGCGGGGAGAGCTGGACCCGAGTGAATGGATGCTGTGCCCTTGCTGATGACCCTTTCAACACCACAGCTAAGGATAATTCCTTTGGAAATTGCTCCATGAGGCCTTCAGGTGCCAGAATGGCGGAATAAGGCAGGAACTCCCTGGATCCCTCCAAATAACTTGAAAATCACTCATAACTGATTTAGGAGCTGGGAAGCAGCTTAGCAGCTTTGCAGGAAAGCAGCCAGCTTCACAGTAGCAAGCAGCTGCTGGGCCCCACTTCCCTACACGCCAGCAGCCTCAGAGATAAGTCATCAGTCTGTGAAGCACAGCTAGGCCCCACCATGGTAGCCCAACCTTCAAACTGAGGGCACAAGCTGGGCCACACCTTTGTCACATCTACACAACTGGAAAAATATTAAGCACTCATGAGTAAACCAAAGGAATATGATAAAAATGACAATTTTACCAAAATTAATTGATTTATTCAGTGCCATACCAATCAAATTACCAAAAATTATTTTCTAGAGCTTGAATAATAACAAAATTCATCTGAGAGAACAAAAGGTCAAGACTATCAGGAGAATCAATGGAAAAAAATGTCAAGGTAGTCCAGCAGTACCAGATCTCAAACTGCATTATAAAGTAGTAACCAGCCAAACAATCTGATACTGGCTAAGAAATAGAGGGGTGGATCAGTGGAATGGATTAGGGGCACAACACATTACAGTAAATAATCATGGTAACTTAGTAGATATTAATCCAAAGATTCAAGCTTTTAGGACAAAAGCTCATCATTCACAAAAACTGCTTGGAAAACAGTATTGTTGAGGTCAGAATTGGGAGAGGGGGTTCCAGTGTGAAAGAATTCACTTAGACCTTCTCCACAGCCATTGGAGAGTTCTGGGTGGACCCCAAGAATGTTGTGGTGCTCCCTGAAATGATGAGGAATAGACACGTGGGTCTTAGCTTTCTGAAAGAATTCATTCAGACAGTCTCCAAGTTAGAGAAAGGCATTCCTTGGGGTGATATGCCCAAGCAGGCCTGCTCCCCACAAGGCAGGTAGAAGGCAGAGCACAGCCACAGTCCCCAGTCCCCTAAGGAGGCAAAGGCAGTTAGCCAGGTCAAAGGTATGGTTTAAATACAATTTTACAGAATAGAAGGAAGGGGAACAGAGCACGGGAGAAGTAAGCAGGGATCCGAAATGCCTGGGTATCAGGCAGGCCAGAAGCATCTTTATCATGCAGAGAAGCACAGAGAAGACAGGAGGAGTGAAAGTCCACGGTGAGGGGCTTCAATGCAATCTTCTTCAATCATTCTGGCTGGTCACATCCTGCATCCTGCCGTGCTCCATCTGCCTCAAGCACTCCTTGCTGGCTCATCAGTGTGGCAGAAACTAGGTAAAGACCAACATCTCATACAGCATACCAAGATAAGGTCAAGACAGGGTCATGATTCAGACATAAAGGGTGACTCCATAAGCACATTAGGAGAGCAAGGAATAGTGTACCTCTCAGATCTATAGAAAAAGGAAGAGTTAGGGCCAAACAAGATACAGACAGCATTATGAAATTGGAAATGCATCATTTTGATTACATAAAATTAAAAAGCTGGGGCGGCCAGGTAGCACAAGGAATAGAGCACCAGTCCTAGAGTCAGGAGGCCCTGAGTTCATATGTGGCCTCAGACACGTAACACTATCCATGCGACCTTGGGCAAGTCGCTTAACCCAAAATGCCCTCCAAAAAGCAAAATAAATTAAGTTAAATTAAATGTAAAAGGTTTTGTACAAACAAAACCAATGCAAACAAAATTTAAAAGGAAAGCAGAAAACTGGGGGGAGGAGGGGAGGGAAATCTCTGACAAAGGCCTCATTTCCCAAATAGAGAATTAAGTCAAGTTTATAAGAACACAAGTCACTGCCCAATGGATTAATGGCTGAAAGATATGAAAAAGCAGCTTTCAGACAAAGAATTCAAAGTACTTACAGTCATATGAAAAAGTGCTCTAAATCACTACTGATCAGAGAAATGTAAACTAAAACAACTCTGAGGTACCACCCACCAGATGGGAGTCACACGACAGAGAAGGGAAATGACAAATGTTGGGGAGGATGTGGGACAACTGGGACCCTAATGCACTGCTGGTGAAGTTGTAAACTGGTCCCACCGTTTCTGGAGAACAAAAGGCTATAAAACTGTGCACACCCTCTGATCTAGAAAGATCGTGGCTAGGTCTGTATCCCAAATAGATCAAAGAAAAACAGGAAAAGAACTTATCTGCACAAAAATATTCATAGCAGCTCTTTTCATGGTAGCAAAGAATTAGAAATTAAGGGAATGTCCATCAACTGGGAAATGACTGAACAAATTGTGGTATGTGATCGTGATGGGGTTTTATTGTGTTATAACAAGACAAACAGAACGATTTCAGAAAAGCCTGGAAAGACTTATGTGAACGGATGCAAAGTGAAATGTGCAGAACCAGGGGATTATTGTATCCAGTAACAGCAACATTGTATGAAGAACTGTGAATGACCTATCCTACACGATTCCAAAGAACTCATAATGAAATGTGGTATCTGCCTCCAGACACTGGAGAACTGATCTTGTCTGAACACCGATTGAAGCATGCTATTCTTCACTTTCTTTCTTGTTTTTTTGGTTTGGTTTTGGGTTGGGTTTTTTTTTTTTTGGTTCAAGTCTTGTACAAAATAACTAAGATGGAAATGTTTTAGAAAGGTATTGGATCACTTACCATCTGGGGGGGTGCAGGGGACGTAAGGAGGGAGAAATAGAATGTCAAATAGAAAACTTCTTTTTAAAAAAAATGCTAGGTTTAAACCTGTAACTGGAGAAAAAATAAACTATTGGTATTTAAAAAAAAAAAGAAGAAGAAATTGCTACGTGATGTAAGATTTTTTCACTCTGTTCTAATACCAAGCCTACAGCAACAGAGTTAACCAAAATCAACCTACAAAACAATCTGGTCCATGAGCAACCCAATTCTTTAAAAATGCAATCCTGACCTCTTCCCGATGGCCAGATTCACATCTCCAGCTGCCTATAACGCACTGATACCTTGAACCAATGATCCTGCAGACATCCTGAATGCAACATGTCCCAAACTGAGCTCACTATCCCATCTCTATCTGGCACTCAAAGGCCTCCTCTGTGTTCACCTTTCCAATATTCTCATTTCTTACTCCTCCTTCCTCATCCACAAACTGTGTGGCAATCCAGAGACACAATTTCTCCTTGCTGGCTGACAAGCAAGAGGACAGATTCCAGGGATGCCCATTGGCCCTCCTCATCTCCCTATCTCCAGGCTTCCCTGACTTCTAAAGGAAATCTCAGCAGAAATCTATGGTCTTTCCTGATCTCCTTTAACATTAGGACCTTCGCGCTGTAGATTTCCCCCCATTTATCCTCTGCAGGCCCGGTGTCTCTCCTAGAGGGGGATGGGGGATGGTGACCTTTCTTTGTACCCCCAAGGGTGCTCCTCCTCTGGGGCCCTACCTTCTATGTGGGCTCTCTGTCCAAATGCACATAAATTCTGATGGCTTTATACTTCACAAGGTACCTTAGGTTTGGGGGTTAGATATTTTTCTTCCCTACTTATTTATTCTACCATTCCTCCCTCCCCCCCCAAAAAAAAAACTGGAAAAATTAACTCTTTTGTCTAATGCAGTTTCCATTTATGGCTCCTTGAACTAAAGCTCCCAAATACCAGGTGGATTCAAACAGAGTTACATGACCGGTTTTAACGCCAAATCACTGGCTCTTACTGACTGGCCCATGATGTCCCAGACTTGGATGGGTCAGGGTTTCCTTTCCAGACAGGGACCCTGAATGTCTTGCCCTCCCAGATCAATACTTAATACTGAACGGATGTGGCCATCTCCAGCGGCCCACCTGGCTCTGGAGGAGGCTGAGGCCTGTGACTGCACAGCTCGATGCCTCCTTGAAATCCAACTCCCTCGAAATCGACACCCCCAGCACAGAGCCTGGGACACACCACCGCTGGGACAACGGCTTAAAGCCCTGGAGACGTAAAGGCTACATAGTATCAAAGGAAGCCACAGAGCCAGGACAACGAAGAAATACAAAGTAGCTGCCAGGGCAGCCGCCCAGGAAGGAGCCCACCCTACCCCAGCCCTCCCCTTTTAGACCCTGGTCACCGAGTGGGGGGCTCTGGGCGCTCTGCCCACCACGCCCAAATGTGGCCTCAGACACCTCCTGGCTGAGTAACCCTGGGCAACTGCTATCCCTGCTGGCCTCAGTTTCCCCGTCTGTCAAACGGGTGGGCGAGAACAAACAGCTCCACGTCTCCGACAACACAACTTCCGACAGGGGACTGCGCCGAGCGAACCCCACAACCCTAGTGCTGGCTTTGGGGCCCAGGGACGGAGCGCGCCTCCTGGGTCAGGGGTCGGGTCCCTCCCACGGCTCGGAAGCCCCCCAAACTCGTGGCCTTGGATCCTCCCGGACGCTTCCTGAGCCTCGGGCTCCAGCCCCAGACTCGGCCCGCCCGGGGCTCCCACTCCCCCGGGAGAACGCGACCTGTCCACGGGACCGTGGGTGAGGGATCGAGAACGGCCTCAAGGGACAGAGCGCTTCCCGTCCCGGCCCCCCCCGAGGGCACGTGGGTAGCCCCGCGAGGCAGGAAAGCACAGCGACCACTCCACGCACCTCACCCGGCCTTTCCCACACACTTCAACCCTGGCAAGCCTCGGGAGCGCGGGCTCCCCGGGGCGGGGTGGGTCAGAGGCCCGCGCCGGAGGAGAGAGGAGGGGCCCGACGAGGCTCCTCCCCCAGCACCCGGCTCCCAGCCCGGCCCAGCCCTCGGGCACCCGCGTCGCGCGCTGACGACGTCACCCACACGCACACCCCCCCTCAGCGTGCGCGCTGACAGGTCACGGAGCGCCCCGCCCTCACCGGCCTCTGACAGCTGCCCGATCCCGTTATTCGTCCTCCTCCAGCAGGCCCTAGCACAGAACTATCCACGTCAGCCCGGGGTTCCCCCCCTTGCACCGCCCCCTGACCTCCTCCCTGACCTTATACGCACTCGCCCGCGCTATCCTCCCCCTCGCCGCTTCCCCCCGACGCAGCGGCCGACTGACGTCACGAGCCTGCCCGAGCCTCACTGGCTCCGTCGCGACGTCACGTGACACGTGTGCGCGCATAAGGTAGAACGCCCCACGCCACGTGCATGCCCCTGCCCCCCAAACGTCACCCGTCCTCCGCCTACGCCCTGGCCTGTGCTCTCGCGGAACCTCTCGCTGCCCGCCCCCGCACGCAGGCGTGCGCGTTCCGGCACCAGGCTTCGTGCGCGCCCCCGCCCGCCCGCTCTCCCTCCCTCCGGGGCTGAGGCGGTTCCGGGGCCCGCCCGACATCCCTCTATTCCAGACGGAGGAGGCAGAACGGCTGCCAGAGATGCTCGCGCCCGGAGGAGGAGCGGCGGCGGCCAAGGGCATCCGCACAGAGGCGGGCATGGCGGCAACGCGGACGTGAGTGACCCGCGCGGAGGGGGGAGGGGAAGCGGAGAGGGGCCGAGGAGGGGCGGGGCCTGATCTGTGGGTGTGTTTGTATGGGGGCGGGGCTCTGGTAGGAGAACCAATGAGGGTGAGGGAGGGGCTGTGTTAGGGCGTGGTCAGTGACGGGAGGGGAGGCCTGAGAAAGGGAAGACCAGACCAGTCTGGGTGGGTGTGGCCGATGGGGGAAGGGCCAGTCAGGGAAAGGGGTGGGAACAGCTCCTGTGGTTTGAGCCAATAAGAATAAGGGGCGGATCTGTCGTGGGGAGATGACCAATAGGGGAAAGGGTGGGGCCGTGATGTAAGTGGGCGGGGCATGTGGGGGCAGGGCCAGAGATGAGCCTGGTGGATTTGGCCTGGATGGCTGCAGCCAATGAGAGGAGGGGGTGGGGTTTTGATGGGAGGGGCGGGCCTATGAGGTAAAGGGTGCCTGTGGGTGGGGTCCTTCCTCAGGTGGTTCCTTAGAGCCTGTGGGGGCCCTTGTTACTCCCGCTTTGCAGATGGGGAAACTGAGGCGGGGGCACCATAGGGTGATTCTTCCAGGGTCCCTCAGTCACTGCACACAGAGACTGAATTCCTGACCTCGCCCCTCAGGGTCGGCCAGTGCGGGGAGGAGGCCCCTATGGGAGGTGGGCTCCGAGGGGCCGGGGAGATGCAGGCAGGAGGCCCCCACCCCGAGTCATTGTGGGGCTGGGGAGGCCGCAGGCGCAGGGAAGAGGAACTGCCACCAGTGCGGGCTCCCACCCCGGCCGCTGTGGCCCTGGGCGCAGGGTGGGTGCAGGGTCAAGGGCAGGCGCGGGGTCTGTGGTGTGCGCAGACCCCGGGGTTACCGCAGGGGCCGGAAGGCCTGGGGAGCGCTCCTCACCCTGGGCCTCCGCGCCCTCCCTTCTGTCTCTTGCAGCTGAAGATGGAAAGAGCCGGCAGAGGAGCTGGAGCCGGAGGCAGGAATGCAGGAGGGGGATCGGGGGTCAGCAGGAGCGGCCTCTACGCGCAGGCGCAGACATCCCCTTGCCCGCCCTACCTCCCGGCCGCCGGCGCTGCAGGCTGCCCGGCCGGGGCCGCCGTGGAAATCCAGGAGCTGGCCTCCAAGCGTGTGGACATCCAGAAGAAGAGGTTCTACCTGGATGTCAAGCAGAGCCCCCGAGGCCGCTTCCTCAAGATCGCCGAGGTCTGGATCGGGAGGGGCCGGCAGGACAACGTCCGTAAGAGCAAGTTGACCCTCTCATTGTCGGTGGCCGCTGAGCTGAAGGAGTGCCTGGGGGACTTCATCGAGCACTACGCGCACCTGGGCCTGAAAGCCCGCCGGCTGGAGCACAGCCACGACCGAGACCCCGAGGCCCGCCGGAGGCCACAGTCCTCCGGCCCATCCCCCCCGGCCTCCATGGCCTCGGAGGAGCCCCAGCACAGCGTGCTCAAGACGGACTACATCGAGAGAGACAATCGCAAGTACTACCTGGACCTGAAGGAGAACCAGCGGGGCCGCTTCCTGCGGATTCGGCAGACCCTGAGCCGGGGCCCCGGAGGCATGGGCTACTTTGGACACACTTTGGGCCAGGAGCAAACCATTGTCCTTCCGGCCCAGGGCATGATTGAGTTCAGGGATGCCTTGGTGCAGCTTATCGAAGACTATGGGGAAGGAGACCTGGAGGAAGCACAGAGGGGAGGGGAAGAGGGGCCCCTCGAGCTCCCGGAGGGCACGTCCTTCAGGGTGGACAACAAGAGGTTCTACTTTGACGTGGGCTCCAACCGCTATGGCGTCTTCCTGAAGGTAAGTGAGGTGAGGCCCCCTTACCGTAACACCGTTACTGTTCCCTACAAAGCGTGGACACGGTTTGGGGAGAATTTTATCAAGTATGAAGAGGAGATGAGGAGAATTTGCAGCAGCCATAAAGAACAGAGAATGGATGTCAGAAGGGACAGTGGCGAAGAACAAGAAGGTCTAGACTAGAAGACCGGTGAACTGTCTGTCCTCCGTCTGCCACGGTTGGAGACGCGTTCCCTCCTTGCCCATCCCATCTCCTGTCCCTCCACTTTCAGGAATCTGGTTGTCCTAGTTACACTATGTATAACCCTGTAGAAGCCTCCTGGGGAGGTCATGGGGGAATTCCAGCCTTCTCAAAGCTGCGTCCTTGGCAGCTGGGAGCCCTCCAGACTCTTGACCCAGGCAGGTCACTGCAGTGGTGACATTTGGACCTTTAGAGTAGTGGCAAGGCTGACGGTTGCACTATTACCCAGTCCCAAGAAGATACCCAAGCCTGCTGTGGAAGGCTGGGCTTTCTGCCTGACAGGTTTGCCAAAATAATTTAGTAAAAAGCTGCTAGGGTAAGTTGTAGGGAGTTTGTCCCCAGAACAAAACCGGACTCTCCGTAGTCTGCATTGATGCTTATGGGCAAACATAGAAGTCTTGAAATGTTTCATTGTCTATTGAGTCTGAAATGTTCCTACTACATGAGGATAGAAATCTTGGGAACCACCCGACTCTTTGGGAAGCTTGTTGGCATACCATAATGGGATGAGTTTGAATGCCAGAGTGTTCTGTGATTGCGGCATTCCAGGCTCACCTTGCCCTTGACACACACCACCGCAAAGCCGCAGGGGAGAGAGAAAGTGTGAGCCCAAGCTACTGGAGACTGAGGTTCTAGAAGAGTGGATGCCCTTCTTTGGGGACGTAGAAGATGAGAGGGGTATTTTTAATGGTTTTCCAAAAACTATTTTTATAGTTGGGGGTAGGGAGCGAGTCCACTTTGTGGTTTTGTGGTGGGGATGTAGGCATGGAGCATTTTTTGCTGACCTCTTGAGGGGATTATGGTTTTTCTTCTCACATGTCAGCTAGTTGATGGTTTCAGGGTGGCCGGTGGAAGTATCATTTTTAGGCTTCTCTTTGGAAAGAATAGTTAAGGCTTGGGCCAACCACTTAGCAGATAGAAGCAGAGATCCATCCATGATTACAGACTTCAATCGCACCTTTGTGATTCAGCTGATGAGGCTGGCTTCAGCACTTCCAATAGAAACATGTCATGTACAGGCTAGCTACGTCCAGAAAAAGGATTTCCCCAGACTGCGTGCCACGGTGGGAGAAGGCTATTTAAAGCTTAGTTGTAGGCACATTTCAAAGCAAAAATAAGGTGCTTTTTGTAACCCTCTAAGAGATTTTCTTTACTGAAGATCTCCCCTTTTACCTATTTTTAATATTTCAAGAAAGTCCCAGCACTTCTTTATCACATAATTGTTTTTTCCAGCAAGTAGGCATGTAGTTCACATGTGCTTTTAAGTTTTCTTTTAAGTGAAGGAAATTTCATCTCTCCAGCTGCATTTTCTTGTGAATGAAATGATTGCCCCTCATCTTGGCTTTACTCTGCTCCCACATCGTCTGTTTAAAAGCCAAACACTGATTTCAGCCCCCAGAATCAGCTCTCCCTGATCTCTGTAGGAGCTGGTTGCTGGGATTGAAAACAGGACATGGCCTTTAGCATACATGGTTTTAAAAACTCTAAAATATTTTAACAAAAAAAGTTTTGCACTAAAATTGCCCCAGAATGCACTTCAGTAAGCGTGATCAGAAAATACTACCACCTGAGGAAAGCGGGCAAATCAAAAGGGCGATGGCTCTTTCCGTGACTCAGCCGCGCTTTAGAGCTCTGGGACAAATATGTTCTGTTGCGAAGGGACCTTTGCGAGCTCAGTGTGTGTCACTGGACCTGCAGGATCTCTTTGAAGCTGCTGACAATGAGAAGGTAACAGTAGCACCTTGAGCTCCTGATGCACATGGCGGCGGTCAAGGCGCCACAAGGAGCGAGGCTGTTTCCAAGAAGCCGCAAATGTGAGTAGAAAGAGTCCATGGCGTGGCTTAAAGTCCAGTGGCGTACACTGAGGCCTTGGGCTGCTGGGACGACCACCTCGTCAGATTCCAGCCTGCGCCAGCTGGAGGCCCAGGCTGACCCTTTTCTCTTTTGTTGTTCCGGTCTGATGCATGTGTCGTCGGTCGATAGTCAGTGCTCCCTCTCTTGGTTTTCATGAGTCTGAGGCAGAGGAAGTATCTGTGTACCAACGCAGACGCCCATATTCAGTGCTCGTGCTGGCATCATTTTGCACCAGGTTTTTCTTTAGGATAATCCCATAATGGATTAGTTCCAGCATGGATGCGTCCTGTGCGAGGAAAGAAGTCCGAGAGCTTTCAGTCAGACTGATGAGCATCAGCTGTCGTGATTTAGTCATAGCCGACCTGTTGAACAGTCTGTAAACTGAATGACCTGTGTGACTATTTAATCTGTGTATTTCTTTTTCCTCTTATTTATATTTCTTTGGAAAATGAAGGGAAGAGGTGTTTTTATGAGAAAGATGCCCAGGAAGTCACTAGCCATAGGCTGATCAAATCCAGCTCAGAATTCCAATGCCTAGGTACCTCACTATCGCCAGGTATCTCCTAAAATGAGCTATTCCATTGGCATGTGCAATACACATTTTATTTGTTATCGTTTATCATTTTGACATGGAGTTCTACAAAATGAGGGGAAGCCCTGCCTTGCAGACACCCCATTCTGAAGGTGCCTGGCTTTCAGAGGGCACAAAAGCGCATTTCTGTTTGGAACCTGCTGCATTTACTCTTTCAAAACCAAAACCACTTGTCCTCTGCACAGTCTGAAAGTACTTGATGTTTGCACATTGGCATCCGCGTAGAACAAGTCCACATGGAAGAGCTTGAGCTTAAAGGGTTAGATTCTCCCCACTTGTGGCCTAGTGGCGGCAGCAGCAGCAACATTGCCATATGGGGGGGCCTCCCCTTCAGCTGTGTTTGCAAATCGTTTTCACTGTTTAAACCCTGGTAATGTCCACGTCCCTTAAACTTGAGTAAAACACAAGCGTATTTGCACTAAAGAACATGGCCAAAAACGAAATCCAAGCTAGGACAGGGTGGACGTGAGTAGGTGGAACCTCTGAAATAATTGGTTCTTTGGGAGGATTTCACATTCGAGCCCCACTTCTATTTTAGACCTGTGCGGTCTGGGCAGAGACGTCTGCCCTCTCACTGATTTAGCGATTTCATCACGATGATGCACTTTACCTTTTGTATATAATGTGTACATGGCTGCTGCCCAATGGACGACGGATGGAGTCGGTATCTGTAATCTGTGTCGAGTTCTTTTGCATGTAGATGTTTTCTTAGCACTATTGTAATCACTTGAGCCCAGTGAATTGGTGTCCTAGAGAAGGGCAGGAAGAAAAAGGAAATCGCAAACCAATCTCAAAACTCTTGATAATGGATTTTAAAGTAGACGCGATGGCTGTATTCATCAAGGGTCCGAACCAATAAAAACAGATTCTTGCTGGTTTAGCATTATACGTAGCCTTGCTCCTTCAGGATTCCCTCAAAGTCGTGTTGGTGGTCATTCCAAGTCAGGCTGTCCTTCTTTCACCTTCTGGCCAAAAGGCAAAGTCTCTGACAGTGTCCTTGTTGATTGTAACTGGAGGGGACTGGTCTACTGTTCTGCATTAGACTCTTAAGGTTTGTTAGTGAAGTCAGAAAATAGAGACCCGACTTACTGGAGAACCGAGCGGTCATGTCAAGGAAGTGCAGAGGCATAGATGAGATGGCCCAGAGTCATTGCAGTCCATTTCCAGATTGGCCCACGTTGGACCTTGCTTCAAATCCCAGTGCCAGGGAATAGCCTGAGGCCCTTCCCATTCTGATTTTTGTGTGGGATGATGTTACTTAGGAGCTAAGTAGGCTTCCAAGAGAGACAGCGACTCTTCCTGGCTTTTGATCAAAGGGGCACCACATGCCTCCGTTTGTGATATGTGAGTGTATATAAGTACATATTTAGGAATAGGCATACTCTTTTAAACTATATTTCTATGTGTTTATATTGTCTTTTTGCAAATTTTTCAGTGAAACAATCAATTTAGCTGAGCTGCACAATTTAAAGATGAGGGAAGAAAACCTCAGAGATACTTAGTTTTCAAAAACAGCTTTCTATCACTAAAGGTCGTGCATATATTATTTGCCATCTCTTTAAAAGTCTTTGGTAGTTCATTTGTAATTTGGGGGGTGGGGATAGGACTCCTTTTGGAATTTGGAAAAGGAACTTGATGGTTTTCTAGAAACAGTTTTTAGTGAGTTTTTTTAAACTTAATCTCTACATATCTTTCGTAGGAAATACAGTTTTAAAACCCTTTTCCTAGCTTTATAAATGAGAGTTTGCTGTAGCTCTCCATACTGGTCCAAGTCTGTCTTTAAAATATGCCAAAAAAACTGTGAGTATTTGGCAGGATAAAATCATTTCAAGATCCAAAATCAACCAGTGTTTCCAACTGGGCATCGTCTCTATAATTCAACAAAACTCAGAAAATTCTGCTACCTTTTTGTCACTGCCAGAACAAAATGATTGCACCCTTTTTCCAAGTGTATTTATTCTTTACTTGAATATGCAAGGGAAAAAACATGGCCTGAAGGGGCACAGAATGCCACCCAGTGTCTGGAGGCCCAGTGTCTGGAGCGTAGGCAGAAGTCAAGGAGAGGACGGCTCTGCTCAGGAGGGAGGGCGGACCAGCAAGCTGACGGGGTGATGAGCCCTCCCCTCAGCTCTGCCTAGCATATGGGGGATAAGCTCGAATCCATAGCCCATCCCCGGCCTTTGCCCTCCCACCCGACTCCTGCCGTGACCCAGACTGCAGGACATGGAATTCTTCTTTCCCCATTGACCCGTCCGACTTGTTTCACTCATATTCGTTCTAGATACGCTGTCTTCAGCAACATTGCCAGGGTTTTTTAATCGGTAGTATAGTTGAAATGTAGCTAAGAGGCCAACCCTCTTCACACTGCACTTTTGCACATGAGTGACATTGGCTCTACAGATTTCCTAAGAAGTTTTCAAAAGAAACACATATGTCAAAGGACCTTTGTAAATAAATGCCTGGCTCCTGCGGCTGCTCCATTGAGAGTCTTGTTGGGTCCCGTGGGATTACCCGTTCACCGCGTCCATCAGCAAGTGGCTGACTTGTAGAGCGCTTGGCCCAGACCTGCTTCAGGCCTCTATGTTCTGAAATTGGCCTTTTTGTCACTGAAACCACGTGGTCATCGTTGTCTTTTGTCTTTGGCAGAAGGTCCCCCCACGTTGAGCAGCAGACGTCAGCTTATGTCGATGTACTTTCTGTACAAACAAATCGAGATTTGTCGACGTGATGCCCTTTCCTTGTCCAGGCATGGCCAACTTTCCGTGGCCCCACTTGGGGTTTTCTTGGAAAAGATACCATAGTGATTGGCCATTTTCTTCCCCAGCTGATTTTTCACAGATAAAAAAACCGAGGCAGACAGGGTGAAGTGACTTACCCAGGGTCGCACAGCTAGTAAGCATCTGAGGCTGGATTTCAGCTTTTGAAGATGAGTCTTCCTGACTCCAGCCTCTAGAGCAGCCAGTCTCAACCTGTGGGTTAGGTTCAGTTTGTGACGATGAACATACATCCTGCATATCAGATCCATAACAGCAGCAAAATTACAGTGATGAAGCAGCAACAAAAATAACTTTATGGTTGGGGGTCACCACAGCATGAGGAGCTGTATGAAAGGGTCGTGGCATTGGGAAGGTTGAGAACTGCTGCTCTAGACACCGCTGTCTTTTTAATGATTTCTTTACTGACTCATTTGCGTAGCACTTTGAGGAATACAAAGCACTTTGCTCATAAAAACCGTATGTCATGTGTTGTGCTGGAAGTATCACTGTCTCCATTTCACTGATGAGGAAGCAGGCTCTAAGGAGGTCCCCCAGGAACTGAGAATCAGACAGAACCCTTCCTAACTCCAGACTTAGCCTGTGCCTGCTAGACCATGCTCGTTTCCAGCATTTAGCAGACACAGAGTTAATAGTCTCTGCTTGGGCCTAGCAGGTGAATAGCTCAGCAGATCATTCAGAACACTTGCATGTTGGCAGAGGGCCTCAGATTTGTTCTTCCATGGAGCCCCTCACAGACGCTAGGTGCCACAAGGCATTGCTCTGAGTTGGAAGGCAGGGATGTGGCTGAGGTCATCTCACTGTCAGCAGCGTGGCTTCAGCTTCTGGAAAGCCCAGCTGCTTGTGACTGCAGATAGAGAGGGTAGAACAGAGGCTTGAGGAAGGCCTGGAGCTTGTAAGAGATCTTGGCCACGGTGCCTGTGGGAGAGGACAGCTCCTGATTCACAGAGAATGAGACGGCATCCTGATTTCACAAAAATCAACCCAGTTCTTTGTAATTTGCAGGGAGAAAATAAGTGGCATTTTTTTAGATGTTAAAATAGCACGCTTCTGTAGTGAGGAGCAAGATTTCCTCTTTTGTGAAATGCGCGCCTGTCAGGAGGCAAGCTGCTTTAAGAAAGGCAGCCACAGGATAGTCATTAGGAGGCTGGGTTTGAGAGTTAGGCCGTGAATCAGATCCTAGCTCTCCCAGCTTATTATCCTTGCAACCTTACCCGAGTCACAGAGCCTCAGAAAATGGCTCTTGTTTTCCTGTGAAACTTGAGGGTTGGGCGAGGTGGTATGAAGGCGTCTCCTGGCTTTCGAAGCTGTTCTGAGGGCCCCGTGACCTCTCTGAGGTCATCGTTCTTGTTGGAAGCATAGGCAGTAGGACAGTCCCAAGAGACTTAAGTCTTGTGTTTGGGGATAAGGTAGAGGACTCAAGATCCAAAAGGATCCCAACAGAAAAGACCGTTGGACTGGATCTAGTAAAATATGATTTGTCAGGGATGAGCATCACGTGTTGTGCTCGGGAGCACGGATCAGCTCCATGTGGGAGGCTGGGGGCGTTCTGAAAGGCTCTGGGGGTCTAGAGGACCTGCTGCAGTGGGATGTAGTGAGGAGGGGTAGAGCTTCTAGGCAGAGGGGAGTGACAGGCCCTTGTATCATGTGCCCTGGTCAGGCCTCACTTGAACCATTCACTTCTGAGCACTGCAGTTTAAGAAAACCATTGGAAAGCTGAGCAGTGTCCAGAGGAGGGTAACTGTGATAATAAGCAAGGGCCTGAGTCCACATCACATAAAAATGAGCTGAAGACACTGAATGTGTTTAGAAGATGCAGGGAGGGTGTAAGCACCTGGTTCAAGTGAGCGGTCATGTGTGTGTGTGTGTGTCTGTGTCGGTGTGGACAGAGCAGTGAGGGGAAGTTGAGGCTGAATATCAGGACAGACCAGACCTGACCTGAGAGCTGTCCCAAAGGGGAAGAGCTTGTCTTGGGAGGTAGTGAGCTCCTCATCCTTGGAGATCTGCAAGCCGAGGCTGGACAGCCACTCGTTGCTACATTACAGTGGCCATTCCTTTTGTGTACAGGTGGCCACTAATGTCCTTCTCACTCTCTGATTCTGTATATGTGCTTCTCCATTGTTGAAGGAGATGTTTTAAAGAAGAAAAATTCACTTTCGGGGGAAAAAATACTGCTTCAGTCTAGGCCGTCAACTTTGTGGGAGTGCTTTCTTTCTCCATGTGGAGGGGTCTCTAATTGTGACGTCTCTGGGAGACATTTATCTTCTCTTCCTTCCTGTGGTAGCTGTTCCTCAGACCAGCGTCAGTGGTGTTTCTGCTCAGTAGCCAAGGCTTAAATCTGCCAGGCTGCAGGGCTTTCAGAGGCAAGGACAGGCTGTTCAGGGGTCCACTCAGTCAGCCCTTTAGTTCTTACTTGAATGCTAATCAAGCTTTGTTCCAGTTTTTTCATCTTTCTCAGGAAAGATAGATGTGGAGATCATGCTACAAAATGAGTTTGTGGTATTTGGGACCAAAACTTACCAAAGGGGTAGGACTGGAAGGAAGGGACCTCTGTTGGTGTTTTATTGGCATAATAACCTAAATTGGAACATTTTGAGCTTGGTGCTTCTTGGTTGTGGCTTCCAGAAGTGATGGAGATGCTGGGCAGCATTAAGCAGGGCTTCCAGGTTTAGGGAGGTGACCCTCTGACTGCCTTTTGACCTGGTCACACCACACCTGAGGGCTGTAATCTGCACAGAGTATTCATCTGGAGACGGTCCAGAGGAGGGTAGGCAAGCAGACTGGCGGAGTGCTTTTGTGTTTTATTGTATTTCTCCCCATTCTCTTCCTGTATCGCCCAGTTCCTTGGGGATCAGTCCCCTCCCTTCTCAGTTTCATTGTCCATCTGACTCCCTCCCCTTGCCCTTATTTTTAGAGGCCAGGCTGACCATCTTGAGCAGACAAAGCAGGCTTGGTTTGTAACATTTGCAGAAATTTCCCTTGGGTTGTGGGATCTCTTCTTCATTCAACTCAGTCTGGGGGAGCAGCAACCACACCAAAGACATTATGCCTCTCAGCGAAAGAAAACCCTACTCCTACAGAGGACCATCCACATCAGAGCAAGCCCGTGAGAGCCGTGGACGTCTCAGCCACATTTCCAGAGTACTTTCTTCCTTTTCCCCATAAATCTGTTCTCCTCCATTTGATCCTTCACTCACAGTGCTGAATGTTCCCTTCCGTCCTTTCTTTTTGAAACTGTGCCACATGAATGGTTTTAAAGCTAGCAGGCAAGACTTCCCTTCCAGGCTTTTAGGAATTGCTTCAGATTTGTAATGCTCAATCAAAATCTTTTAAACGTGGTACCCGCATTTCTACTCTGCTCTTGTGAGCTCCTCTAGCCACCCACCCCTTTCTTGGGGAAGGATTCTTCCCCTCCCCACCCATAGGCCATCCAGACCTATAAGATGGTCTGTCTCTTCTCCTGCATTTTTTTTTTTACCATGCAACCTTTTATATTCAGGTGTAAGTTTTAGCATTTTAGTTACTTTTCTGTTCAGAGAGTAGGAAGAGTTAGAATGAATGAGGCGTATATGAGACCATAGCGCTTTGCCAACTGTAGAGGAAGCCATGTGACCATAATCACTCCCACAGAGGAGTCATGGAGACCTCAAAACATGAGTCCTCATGTCATGCATTGACTCGACATCTTGAGAAAGGACCAGTCAGGGTTTCAAATGCTAAGTCTGTCTCTCTCCTAAGAACCCGACATAAGAGGGTAAAAAACGTACTTTGTGTTCTACAAAGGCATTGTGTGCATTCCATTGAGATTTTGCCATCTCATGAAAATCTGTATTTCTTTTCTTGACATTTTTATTTCAGAAACATGGTGTCAGCGTGTTCTTTGGATCTAGCTATTAGAAATTATACTCTAACATTTTGGGGCTCCTCGCCTGTCCTCTCCAAGTGTGCGTATGTTTTGCTGGTGAGTCAGAGCTGACCAAATGAATAAATCCATCCATCCATGAAATGTGACATTGGAGTGTATTTAGGATCTCTCTCAGGCCCAGGATGACCGCTCGGTACTTATGTCACCCTCCCTATTCCAGGGCATCTTTGGGTTGCTCAGGGAGCGGCTATTCCCCCCCCCTGAAGAATCTGCCCATCACTGTGGAGATTTGTTACTGAGGCCCTGGAAACACCTAGCATTTTCGCAGCCTGTCTTGAGTGCCGGCATTCATGGGTGACTTGGGCTGTTTCTTTGCAAAGAGGAGCTCATAATTCATTAGGACTTGCTGTTTTTGCTATGGAGTTGAATTCACTGAGTTGTCTGCAGAAACACATGCATCTGTTTTATGGCAGGTATTTGTTTGTTTAAAGGTTAGACTTTGTTATGGTAAAATGAAAGACCAGCTGACTAATTTATCGATCTGTTGGCATCAAGAAAGAAAGAAGCAAGATGGAAACCTTTTGCCTTCCAAAGATTCCGAGGAGATAGGACTCAGATGTCTTGTAGGGAATAAAGCAGGGCCTTCCAGAGCCGTTGGAGTGTACTGTTTGATGCCCCTTGTTAGAGACTTCTGGCCAGGTGGAGCCTTAGGAGGGCGTCTCAACGTCCCTTCTGACTCTGTGCTTCTGTGATTCTTTTAAAAGAGCTTGTCTCCTTGGCAGGAAGCACGGCCCACTGGAGCTGGCCCTTGAGTCCACCTAAGAGGATGTGGGTTCCCTCCTGCAGCTTCCTCACTGCCTGTGTGACCTTGGCTAAGTCATTTAGCCCTTGTGAGGCTGCATTTCCTTAGTGATACATTTAGGAGGCCGGCTTCAATGGGCCTTCAGGCCTCTTCCAGTTCTCAGTGGGTGATTTTTTTTTCTGCTTTCCCCTTCTTTTTTTCCCCAGAGGTAGTAACATACCTACAAAGCAGAAATGTCTAATGTCAGCACGACTATTCAGATGGAAGCCTTGGAAGTCTTGTGTTTGCGAGGACCTAAGGGTTGGACCTTGTTGGACTAGGGAGCCAAGCTGTCCATTGAAGAGTAGAAGGAGGCCTAGGGCATCTCTGCTCGGCACCAGCTCGGCTTGTCCCTCCTCAGTACTTGGTCCTTAGCAGGCCTACTGCTCCACAGCTGGACTGGGTGTCCTTTGAGAATGCCCCAGAGGCTGGTAGAGCCTGATGCCCTCCTGCCAGAGGAGCACTGCCAGGGCATGCACCAAGGGTGAAACGGAGAGCCTACCACTACGAGCTCAGCCGACCTTCCAGTTGCCCTGTTGGAGCTCCAGACCTGGGTTTGAGGCTTCCTCTCCTTGTTTTTTTTTTCCCAATAGCCTCCTCTCACATCATACAGAACTCCCGTTAGCAGATGGTACCGTCTGCTCAGAGCCCTATAAGGCACCTAAGCATATTACACCAATTGGGCAAGTTCTTCTTAACTCCAGAGCCCTGCTCTGCCTCCCAGAGGAGCCCAGAGGGCGGGCAGGACTAGGCCTGGGCCTCCCTCACACAGAAGGCTTTGCTGCCTGAGGGCTCAAGGAGGCTTTCCTTTTGAAACCCCAGCATCCAAGAAGAGGATTGGGCCTCTCTGTTTTCTGCCCTTCCTCCTTGGCCAGTTAGGCAGACGCACTCTGCCACCTGGCTGACTCTTTAGAATACGGAGATCTGCCCCAACCCCTATCGGTTCTTAAGAAATGCTTTTCATTTCTTCACTCGTCTGTGCTGTGTACATGTTAGTACGTACACACAGAAACTTGGCTAGGTGAAGGACACCCCTGGCCCAGAGTTAACACCCAATTCTAGCTCTTTGTTCCAGCTTTGGTCCCTTGTTCTAGGCACCTTGTGCTTCACGTGCTACCTGGCACATGGATCCTCAGACACACACCAGCTGTGTCCTGGACACTGGTTGTTCCCAAGCCACCTTTCCAGAATTCCATTCTCCTGGAGTCCCAGAATCTTGGAGCAAATCTGGCAGTGTCTTCTCTTTCAGCGACCTCATGCCCACACCCAGTTGTTTTGATTGATTTTTCTCAATCCCTTTTTTCTTAGAATTCCATCATTCCCAACCCCATCAGTCATAGCTTCCCTTTCAGTGTACATTTCCTGCCACCTGGTCTGAAAGATTACTATCCATTCATGTTCTATAGATATGTTCCTCCACCTAAATGTGAATTTATGACGACAAAACTATTACATTTCCATAAATAAAATTTGTCTGCAGTGGAAGGAGGTGTGATTCTGACCCAGGGGTATGCGGGACAAAGGCTCAGGGCTGCTGGAGATCCCAGATTCCCTCAGGGCCCTATCTCTGGGCACCCCCCCTTCTCTGCCTTGTGCTTGGGTACTTAAGGGAATCTGGGATCTCATCAGTAGAGACAGTCTCTCCACCTGGGCATTGTACACACAACAACCCAAAATGGGCCCACTGAGAGGTATGACGGCTCCTTGTCTTATGACTGTTCTGTGTCTGGAGGGACTTGGCAGTTTTTCTGGGATTTAGTAGTCCTGTCTTAGCTAAACTCTTCCACAATTTTTTCTTGAACCAGATTGAACTTTAGATGGCTCTGTGGAAAGTATTCTGCTCCAGCTTTGTGTAGAAAAGGCTTAGCACATTGCAAAAGAAAAATGGGTTTTCCACCCAACAAAGGGCCCCTAATCTCAGGCAAGATCTTCAGGACTTTCCCCTCTTGTTTCATGTTAAGAAGGAGCCGTCACATTGTGAAAGCTGGATCCTGAGCACACTCACCTCACTCAACCTTGACACAAAGCGGAGCCACCGTTATTAAATATGGTCCCTCTGGCCTTGGCCTTGGAGGAAGCGCTTTTGCCCAGCTTGAAGGCTGCCTAGGGCCTCCAGCTTGATGGAGCCATAACCATCCTCCCCCTTCCAGTTTCTTGAGCATTTCAAAGTATTACTGATTTTCCTCTTTAGACATTGTGAAAGCATTGAATACAGAGCTTGGGGGCCATATTCCATGAATTCTTTTAGGAAAATGTTGAATTTCTTTAAGACAGTCTCGTTAATGAGAGGCAGCAGTGTGGTGTATCTGGCAGTCACTGACCTCAGGCAGTGTGACATTGGACAAGTGATTAGTCACTCCTCAGGGTCTGAGACAATGCTCTCCAAGTGCCCAAGGGTGGAGGCAGCTCCTCACTAGGACCCTTCAAATGTGGGAAACCACAGGGCTGCTCCAAAGGCTACACATTCTGGGAAATTCCTTCCTTTCAGAGATATTGCAAATCTTTTTTAACCTTTTTGAAGAGCTTGATAGTTTTCCTTTTGATGATTTTTCTTGATTCATTTGCTTTTCAAATTCATTTTCCTTTGGTTGCAAAAGAAAACTGTAAATTCAAAGCTCTTAGCTGGAAGAGACCTGTAGAAGTTGTCAAGCCCCTTCACTTCACATACAGGGGAACTGAGGCTCAGGGCGATGACTTGGCAGGAGGCATGTGGACTGTAAGGATGGAGGCAGGATCAAAGTCAGGGCCCCTCCCTCCCTGTCCCCAGGCCGCCCTGCCGGTCCCATTCCTGTCCCCATCCCCAGGCCGCCTAGCCATCCTTATCCCCATCCCCAGGCCGCTGGGCCGTCCGCATTAAACCATGACATCAGCAATCCTACAGAAGTTTGGGGTTTTCTTGCATCAGCAGTTACTTACCGTTCTGCAGTACTTCCCCACAGGTGCCCCAGCATTACTAAACAGGAATTTAGTAGTTACTCTGACAAAATTCTCACAAAGGAATCCTCCCTCTGCATTAACTTTGATTATAAAAATTAGAACTGTTCCTCTTAGAAGAAATTGTTCCATTGAGGTTAGTGGCCCATCCCGGAGTCTGTGGGATGCTGAGCTTCATTCAGGGTGTGGCACCTGCTCTAACAGGGGGGACCTCCCTCCCCGAAATGGAATGGCCTCTGTAGGTGCCCTGGCTCCTTGGTCCCACCACTGTCCCCAGCCCAGGGCCATGAAAACTTCTTCCATGCTCTGGGTTTTCTCTACCCTCATTACAGCAGAAATAACTCTGGATTCCCACCTGAAATGTCTCCCCAGCACCCTTACCCCTCAGGTAGAGGCAGATGCAGATATGGCCCCCTTAGGACCCCACTTTGTTTTCTGTCTCTGCAGGGGGCCTTTTGTGGCTAAAAGAGACACATGGCAGAGGGGGAATAGCTCCTGTTCATGTGATGTTTGGGAAGCGTGCCACCAACCCTGTGAGAGGTCACCACAAGGAAACCCTTTACACTCATCTTACAGGTGAGGTAGCAGGCTCAGCAGGGGCGTGTTGTTGAACACAAATGTCCCAAAGCACATGGAAACATGACAAATATCTTTCCTGTCCTCCCCAAAGAAGCTTTCCCTCCTACACGTGGGCTGTTCCTTCATCAGATCCCATCCCCTTGCTACTGTGGCCTCACGAATTGACCGCTCAGAAGAGCCCTTCTCTTGTCCAGTCACGCCTGTCAGCAGAATAGAACTTCTAACCCCCAAAACCCTTTCTTTTCTCTGGCTTCTTAAAGGATGTGGAATTAAGAGATCAATGACCAGGGGTGGGCCAGATTCAAAACCACAATCACGTTTACATAGAGCGTGCTTTATAAGTCCCAGGTAAAAGTAGTTGGCCCAGAAATAATAGTTTTCCTGCGGTGTTTTGTTCTGAAAGTATTCCTTTTTTTAAAAAATCCGGTGAGATGAGAACATATGGAAAAGTCTTCCAGCTCCGTATCTAGCTCTTCCTAACGCTTCTGAATTAGTGCTCTCTATGCTGCCGTGCAGGCATTTGATCTGTGTGTTGGGAAATGAGGCCTTTGGGGGGTGGGGAGCGCTACCCCTGGCTCCGTTAGAATTAGTTTAGAACTTTTTGATTTGAAAAAACATCCAGCAGTTAAAGATGAGAGTGGAGGGCATGGCTGGGTGGAAGTTTGAGGAAAGAAGCCTGGCGGGTTAGCTGGAGTCCACATGGAGCGCCGTGGCTGGACAGACCAAGGTGAGACCACCTTCAGAGAAGCCAGAGGGAGGGAGGTGGCAGTCTCAGTGTGCTCCAGGCCCCCCTGTGGAATTGGGTGTAGTCCTCAGCCCCAGATTTTAGGAACGATGTTGGTGTATGGGAATGTCCAGAAGCAGGTGACCAGGATGCTGAGGGACCTGGAGACCAAGCCACATGAAGGTCACTAGCAGGAAATGGGAACATTGGACACAGAAGAGGCCTGAGGGGGTCATGTTGGCTGGCTGGAGTGAGAGGAGATGAAGCCTCTTCTTGGCCCTGGGGAGGAGCGGGGGCTTCCCCACTGCCTTCCAGAGTGGCCTTGAGCCTGGGCCTGAAAACTGCACATTTACACTTCTATCCCTCTGACTCCTGGCCTGCCCGGCATGCTCTCAGTTTGCTCCTCTGGGATCATGCACAAGTTTCATAAACACGGTCACATTTTTCAGAGTCCAAAAAAATGTGCAAATGCCAGTGGTCTCTTTTGCTATAAATGCCATATTTGGTCTGCGGTCTTTACATCTTGTCTTCACTGCCAAGCACAGTGACACAGCAGCACCAGCTTCCAGCCCGTTCAGAGCCGAGCTTGCAGAGCCACTTGTCCTGTAGACACCCTTGTCTGTTGTGCCCAGGCCCTGAAAGGAGACCTTGTTTGAATGTCCTGTTCTTCAAGAACAGGCTGTATAGTGGACCTCCCTTAGTACAAGAAGGACTGGTTGCTTTTGATGAATTGTCCTCAGCTCATGATGAATTCAGTACAATAGCTTCGGATCCTTCGGAGCAGATCCCACTGTGGCGTGATGGAGAGACTGCAGCCTCATAGGCAAGGTGACCTGGGTGACACATTCCGGTGCTGTGACCCAGGACAAGTCATTTCACTTGCTTCTGTTCTAGGCAGCTCCTCTGTGTTCTGTTTTTCTCAATTACGTGTAGACAGCAATTTTTTTTTTAATTTTGAGTTCCAGATTCTTTCTCTCCTTCCCCCATCCCTCAAGAAGGGAAGTGATTTATTTGCTAGAGATGGTGCAGGTGGACTCATGTTAGCCATGTGGACAGCTCCCTTAAAACAGGGGCTCTTAACCATTGTGGGCTTGTGTCCCCTCTAGCAAGGCCTATTGAGGCACCAAGAAACATTTACTAAGTAATTCCTGTGTGCCTCTACTAAGCACTGTACTTAGGACTCTGTGAAACCTCCAAACCCCCCTCTCAAAGCAATATTTTTAAATGCAGAAAATCCATAGGCTAACAAAGAAAACCAATGATATTGAGATGCATTATTATAAAAAAATTTATTAACCCAGTTCTGAGACACCAAGTTAAATCCCTCTGCAACTAAGTGGCAGAAAAGGTAGCAGCCTGCACTGGTGGAGGGAGAGTCCTCACTGGGAGTTCCCTATGCCAAGGAGGTCATCAGTGCCGTCCACAGTTCTAAATCAATGACACATAAACCTGAATGTGGAAGTGAAAATGACATTTTATATACATTTTCATTGTTTTTCAGAGCTTTTACACCTATTTTATGTCTGTGGTATAGCAAGTGGCTTTGGAAGCCAAGGACTCGACTTCAAATCCTGGGTCCCAAACCTTTCTGGTAAGCGAAGCCAAGGGCCAACCTCAGTATCTTGAGAAAGGTAAAGAAATGTCCCTGTATAAGCTAACAAAAACCATTGCCTTCCCCACAAAGCACTAGAGCATCTGAGTGAGCAGGAGGAGTGCGTGTTAGCAGTTCCTTCTCTTCCTCTGTGGTTTGGTCCCAGAAGCCCACTGGAGCTTCTCAGACCCAGGGAATGTGGCTCCCCTGCTGCCTGCCTAGACACCATTCTAATAAGGAGCACTTAGGGTCAGTGCCGCCAGCTCTGAGCTCAGGCTGTTTGTGCCTGCACAGGAGGCTGCATCGGCGCACTCTGCCCACCCGTAGCCTCGCAGCCATGTTGGGGGTTGGTCCCTGCATGACCCATTATGGCTCTGGAGTCTCCCAGTCTCATTTCTGAGCCCTCCCTGATGGATCTTGGGCTCAGTCCCTCGACCTCCTTGGTCTTTACTGTAACTGCACATCTTGGGCTAGACCACCACCTTCTCCCGTTGTCCCTACCCAGGCCTCCAGATCCCCACCCCTTGTCCTTCCTTCCTTGTTGCCTTCACTAATCCTGGCCTCATCTAGGGGCATCAGGTTCTGCAGGCCAGACTCACTTCAAGGCCACAAACATTTTATAAAGCAGATCCTTCTTACGCTAGCGTTGTGCTAAAAATACTGGGGAGCACAGAGGTGTATGTGATTGACTGTCCTTGCTCCAGGGAAATTTACACTTGTGCTCATTCTCATTTCTTCCCATCCCTAATTCATTAGACTAGGTCAAATGAGTGCTATATAAAAAGAAAAGATAATAATAAAGATATTTTAAATAGGCTGATAATGTACATGTTAATATATGAAATAACGTGATCATTAAAATGTAATTTTAAAATTAATAGATTAGGGGGCGGCTAGGTGGCACAGTGAATAGAGCACCGGACCTAGAGTCAGGAGTACCTGAGTTCAAATCCGGCGCCAGACACTTAACACAACTTACTAGCCGTGTGACTTTGGGCAAGTTACTTAACCCCAGTTGCCCTCCAAAAAAGCAAAAAGAAAAATTTAATAGATTAGTTTTTGTTTCCTAGGAAGGACAAGAAGGAACCATAGACTATATCCGCCTCTCAGCCCATGACATCATATCCCTCCCCATTTTGCAGATTAGGAAACAGGTTGTTTGGAACTGCCCTCATTCAAGGCAGGACCATTTTTCAGATATGTTTGAGGCTTTAGGCTCTTCATGTCCACACCCACCAAGCCTGATACATGTCAGAAAGGCTTCTCCTGTCCCAGGGTAGGTGGTGCAAGGTCAGTGACGCACCGTTCTTGGGCCTCACACCCTCCAAGGACGCAGAATCGGTCTCCGTAGGTAGGATACGATGAGCTGCGTGCTAAGGAAACAGAGACAGCCACAAAACAGCTCCCGCCCTGTGGGAGAGACGGCGTGTGTGCAATGAGCATAGAGAGCAACGGTTCTCGACCTGTGATCCTTTGAGGATCAAATGGGGTCACCTAAGGAAGCGAGACACGGCTCCTCTGTCTGTCTCCTCAGGCAGGTCCGCCCACATGCAGATACACCCACATACGCATATTGAAGGGTCTTGGCATTAGGAAGGTTGAGAACCAGTGATAGAGAGAAAAAGAACAAAGGCCCCCAAAGACCCTTGCAGACTTAGGGCCTATTTAGACCTGTCTGTGATGCTGTTCTAACCACACTCCACAGCAGCTTCACTTTATGGTCACCTTTGTTCCACTGTTAAGAAAACACATCAGGGACTCGGGCAGATTTTGAGTGTCTGACAGAGTGATGGCTGCCTCTCCAAGCCTGTTCATTAGTACCAGAGGAGGCATGAAATGGGGGTGCATGCTCTCTAGCCATGTCAGTGGTGTCCTCAAGGACTTCAACACAGTAAAGATGGCAGAACCGCTTTCAGCATATCGTGACATTTTCTCATCCAAAGACCAGAAACCCAACGGAGCCTCCCAAGCGAGACATGTACTCACTCCGGAGAGTGAGCAAACGCGTATCGGGAAAGTCAAGCAGCTGACAGGTGCTCCCCAAGTGTGAACTGCTGTAGAATGGAGAGCCTGTAAAGGCACTGCCAGTGGATTATGAAAAGACCCAGGATCAGCAGAGGACAGCAGGCAGGATCACCTTGTCTGGATTGCTGCCTTCCTGCAGAGACCCCAAGGTTTCCCTGAAACAGAAGCCCAACCTTTGAACACCGGTGTTTTCCCAGCGACATTGGATAAGTCGTGGAATTCTTCCCTTTCCAAAAACTAAGATTGATGATCATTCAGAAGGCCGTGGAGAGGACGCAGGAAATCAGGGCAGATACAGGACAGAGGCAGGCAGCGTGTCTTAAGTGCGCCTTTGCAAGAGCTAAGGCTCTCTGACATCGTCTTTTCTGGACCTCTTACAGGGAAGGTGGTTTCAAGGGACTAAAGAAGTTCTCTGCTCTGCCGTAAGCAGTTGGCATTGCCATCATTGTGCAGAAGAGAGAAAGCTCTATGCCCACAGGCATCGAAGATTCTTTTCCACACTGAACCAGAAATGAGCAGCCTTTGACTTAGTTTCTCCTCTGAGTGTACACATTCATCATTAACAGTCATGTGTTAAGAAATATAATCAAGGGTAAGAGGGAGAGAAAATGAATATTTTGGTTTTTTTTTAATTAAAAGAAATGTCCCCAGTTCTCAACCTGAAGAGTGCCAGAGCTTTGGCAAGATTTTCTCTGACACCGTTGCACACTAAGGTGCTTTCTCTCCCTGCTTTTAACCAGCCTCCCAATATGCCCTTCATAGCTGTCAGCCTGCCTGGTAAAATCTGCTAAGAAAAGGACTGAATTTAATTCTGAATGTTATAGTCATCTTCATCAGAAATACAAGCACCACCAGTCCTTACAGTCACCACCGGAGAGCAGGTTATTGTCTGAGCCTCATTGTCCCAGCCTCGTTTTAGCTTTCAAAGCTAGGGCATGAATGTTCTTTGTCATGAGTGTTCTAGGGTTAGAGCCCGGTGGTCAGTCATCCGAAGCAGAAGAGGACTCCCCCTTGAGGAAATCCAACATCTCTTCTAAACAAGCACTACAGATGCCCACCTCATGCCAGCAAGGCTGCCCTTGCTCTACTTCAGAAGACTGTGCAGGAATCTTTGGATCTGCTGGGTGTGGGTGTCACCTCCAGTAGCCTTCCTGTGCCTTGCTCCCCACGGGCTTGGGGGGCACACAAGAAGCTTGTCAAGAAGCGCAGGAAACACTTGGACAGTTGCTGTTAGTCACACGTTTGCGGTAATGTGTGTTCTTTCTTCTACATAGGCTCAGGTTACTGGGCACCAACTAGGGGTTTTCTTCTCACGCTCAGTGATGTCCTCTGGAATGTCACCAGGATTCAGTGGCGAGACTCTCCTTTTCTTAACTGACACTTGTGCTTCTGTCTTGTTTCCCTAAGTTTCCAAGGTGGTTGCTCGGGCCTGCTCTGAGCCGGCCTGATCTCCTGTCCTGACTCGTGTCCTACCATTGCCCTTCACTATGTAACGCAGAGAGGGCACCTTCCCCAGAGCGCTGGGCCTGGTGTTTTTGCTTCTGCTTTCTGTGTAGTCTTCCCTCACGACATCTTGCCTTCATGGAAGGCTGCCGATAGCCTTCAGACTGGTCTGTTCGGGCCTCTCTCCTCTCCGGTCCATCCTGCACAGAGCCACTAAAGCAGTCTTTCTAATGCACGTCTCTAGTCACATCCCTCCTCCCCACACACACAAATGCATAATGCAGATTCCTCTGTCAGCTAACTTCTCCAGCTTTATTTCTCTTTTGAAAACCCTGTCATTCATCTTGAGCTGTAGCCAGCCAGACTTCAAGCTGGTCCCTGATCATCCCCTGACTCAATGCAAAGCATCCCCCATACCTGGAGGGCACTCTCCCCTTCTCCATCTGCTGATATGGGCAATCTTCTGATCCCTCTAGGACCAGCTGAGGTGCTATCTTTTCTATGAAGCCTGCTCTCCTTCCTTCCTTCCTTCCGTCCCTCCCTCCTTCCTCCCGCAATCCCTCCTCCCTCCCGCAATCCCTCCTCCCTTCCTCCCTCTCTTCCTCCCTCCCTACTTCTCTTCCTTTCCCACCCAACTTACACCCTGAAAATAAGCTCTGCCCCTTTGACCCTACCGCTTTGTCTCATCCTTTGTGGTTTTGGCCTTGCCACCCAGTCAAACTGGGTCCTGGAATGAAACAGTTGTTCATCTTTGTCTCCAAAGCGCCTATGCCTGTCAGGCATCTGTAGAGTGTTTGCAACCAAATCCAAATTCTCTTCATAGAAAGAGAGAGTCCCTCGGTATGTTATAGGGAAGGGTCCTGCTGGATACTGGGCACATCCCAGTCCTGTTCTCTCAGGCCATGTGAGAATCATTAGGCCGGTGCTTTGAAACCTACAGATCTCTGCCATAATTCCCCTCTTCCCTCCCAGAAATCCACTGCTGAGCATCATGCTCATGCACCTTCTGTTTGCAGAATGCTTACAAGTGCCCATGATATTCTGTGAGAAAGGGACCTTTCCTGATTGGCCTCTTGCCCAGTTTCTGAGATGCAGTCACATGGAGAGTTCCCATGCAGTGACATTTATCATTGCTTTTTCTCCTTAAGGCTCAGTTCACTTGTGTCCTATGATATTCACTGCCTTCACTGCCATACTGTACCCTTCCACTGAACATATAAATGCTTCATTCATAAAGACTAATAACCAGTGTTTTAAAAACATACTGACTTGACTTCCCTTTAGGAATGAATGAAGGGGCTAATGTCTGACCCTTCATTTTACAGCCTTATTTTATTTATTGCATTTAATCTGCTGAAGAAAAAGTGGGGACAGAGTGCAAACACAAGCTTAATATATAATCATAATGCTAAAAACTGACCTGCTGTAAGCTGTTGTGGAAAAGGGGGTCTAGGAACTCTTTGTCAAAATATTCACAAAGCTTGCCAAAACAGCTCTTAATGATGCTTTTTGGGCTTTACAGGGATGCAGGAGCTAAATTAGGAATTGAATAATTATGGTAGCAAAGATCTTTAAATGTTATGAAAATCTGTGTTATTTTTTGAAAGTTGTAATTATTTTCTGGAAATTATCTCATGCTAGACTTGTGAAATTGTAATTCAGTGATTATAAAAAAAACAGCGTGTAAACCACCTGCTTATAGACAGCTCTGTCATCGCACAACTAAGAAATGTAGCAGGAGCACCGTGGCACCGTGGCACCGTGGCACCGTGGCACCGTGGCGATGGAACACGGAACTGTCGTGCCTGGAATCATCCATCTCCTCTCGTCCGTCCTCACCTTGAGCTGAGC
This sequence comes from Pseudocheirus occidentalis, assembly GCA_028646575.1. Taxonomy (NCBI): domain Eukaryota; kingdom Metazoa; phylum Chordata; class Mammalia; order Diprotodontia; family Pseudocheiridae; genus Pseudocheirus; species Pseudocheirus occidentalis. The sequence goes on from CM053601.1 coordinate 3,033,648, forward strand.
TGCCCAAACGGCCGTTCAGGGATAGCCCTTGTGTGGGGGTCTGTATGTGGGTCAGGCCGGGAGTCTCTCTTCTCCACTCCCTAAGACACTGCACAGCCCTTTGCTGTTAGCATCCCGATGTCCTTCCTTCTCTATGGGTCTGTCCCTCCCATTCATTCTCTCATCCCAGTTCTTCAGTGTGTGACTTGAGAAATATTTAAAATCCATTCACTGAACATGAGGAAAGCTCCTGAAGTAAATGGTCTCTCACTGGTGTCTGACTTGAAGCGCTTACTGGGGAAGAGGACCCCCAAACATGCATTTTCTTAGCTTCTGGCTGTTGGTAACCGGTCAGACTCAGTTTATTCTAAGCTCAGGGGCCCCATCTGAAAGGAAGGTCCAGTCAACCCAAAGAAACATAGGGCCTCTGGTAGGAATTTGAGCAGTCTTGATTATGGAGAATAAGCCCTGCTTTCTACAGTGCGGGAAATGACCAGCTAGACTGTTGAAATGGGGAGATGGACGCACTCTCTTTGGGGGAGGGACTCGGCTTTATTGTCATGTCACAGGTGCTAAAAACCGGTGTCCGTATGGAGTAAGTGAGGTTGCCACTGAGATTACGCACAAACCGTTGCAATAAAGAGCATTCGTCGTGCCTGCAGCTAGACTTAATGTTGTTCTACTCGGGGCTTTCTCATTTAAGACAACACATTGATTTCAAATGATAAAACATTCCTACAGGTTGTTGGAATGAATGGAATCATGAGCCAGGTGGCCATATCAGTCAGCATTTTGTACTTTGTAGCAAGCAAGAGGTTCAGCAGATTGCATTTACAAGGGAGTGAGTGAGTGAGTGAGTGAGTGAGTGACTGTGTGTGTGTGTGTGTGTGTGTCACGAGTGCGCATTTGGAAAACCATTCCTCCTTTCCCTCATCCCTCCGGAAATGACTTGGAGAATTACAATACCCGGTGTTTTAGATGACTTTAATGTGAACCAAAAGTTCAAATCAAGTAAGCCCTTCCAAAACCGTGGTAGTTCAGCTGTTCCCCGGGGACTTCTGACCCAGCTTGCTTAGTTTCTTATCATGCCTTAAAATGCTCTTTGGGTCAAAAATAAGAATGACTGACCAGGAAGAAAAGACACTTTCCTTTGGCCTAGAACCTGTCTGGATTCAGCTGAGATATTCTTTATAGCTTTACCACAGTCTTTGAGTTTTTCTAAAACCACATAGAGAAGCGTACGGCCAGCCCAGACTTGTAGACATAAATTATACAAGATTGTGCTGTGACCTCCATGGGCAGCTAACAGGAGTACATGTGTCAGATGTAAAGAGGAGACTTGAAGGGAACACATGGACTATCAGAGAAAAATGGTGAAAAGTTAATGGCATATCATTCCGCTAACCCTTTTTAGAATCGTTTGCTAAGAAAAAACAAATCCAGTAATTGAAAAATGATGTTCTCCTGTCTTGAACTGCTGACCAAATGAAATGAATGGGCTGTCAGACAAGCCCGGCCTGATGACATTTTGGTTTCTGTCAGTGCTGTCAGTGTGAGCTTAAAGCACGAACCGTTCAGCTGTGTTTTCCACCCATCCCACATCAGCCAAGCACTCCAAGTCGTCAGCCTCTGGCCAGCAGTGAGGAGCTGCAGCAGGAACGAGGGGGCGGTGGACCTCCCGAGGTCACGCTAAGGAAACTAGGCAGGTGCCCACAAGGTGAATTTGTCTGAGCTTGGCTTCATTTGAGCAGAAGATGAAGGCATTTATTTGTGTCCCCCTGCAGTGAAACCTCCTCTTCTTTCCATAAGGAACAGTTAACTTTTAAACAAGAATTTTCTTGCCAGAAGAATGTTTCAAAAGGCACAAAATTTGGTTGTTCTCTTCTGGGAGTGTTCATTTTTAAAAAGTCATCCTATTTAGTGGCCCAGAATTGTGCTGTAGCTTTAGGACTGCCATTGTCTGTGGCGCACTGCCCTGGGTTAGTGAGCACTGTTTTCCACTCCTTCTCCCTCCTCTGGTAGAGGTGAAAGCATTGTCATAGTCACGGGCTTTAGGCTGTAGTGACCCTGAAATGGGTCCAGTGTATCACACAGGAGTCTGCCAGCAATCTATTAGGCGAGTTCATTGGGTTTGGGCTCTGTTTGGTTTGGTAGCAGCAATCTCGGGGGATGCTTTCAGTTGCTTTTGGGGGGGAGGCAGGCTATATTAAGCCAAAAGTGGTAGTATGAACGATCTTCATTATAAACCCCGTGGAATACTTTGTGACGCTGACAAAGAAACTCCTCAAACATCTGTCATGGCTCCCATTTCCTTAGGAGCTTGTGCTCATTGCTTATTGTTAGGAAGGTTTGGGTCTGAGTAGAACATGAATAATGGTGAGAACCGAACTGTGTTAACAATAGAAAAATGATAAAGCAACTGTTGTTGTTGGGTATAAAACCAGTTTGGTTTTCACACTGCTGTGTTGTTTCACTGTGTCATTAAGACCTAAGTATGCAGCTGTCCTGCAACTTAGTGCTTCTTCCCAATAAGCCCTGGTCTTTTCCAAAATGATGGTGTAAATTCAAAATTCATAGACATGCACCTGCCCAAGGAATGGTCTCTTGTTACGCAAGTGTGTTCCCCTTGGCAGTTTTCTCTGAGACTGGAGTATGTCCATGTGTGTCCAGAGAAGCAGCGTGCCGCAGTGGGGAGAAAAGCCCAGGCTTCGGAGTCTGAGGACCTAAGTTTGAATCCTAACGCTGCCACCTACTGCCTGTGATCTCAGACAAGGCACTGAACCTCTCCCGACCTGCAGCTTCCTTATCTGCGAAGTAAGAGGGAGGGTGATCTGTGTGCTCTTGGGGTTCCCTTCCAGCTCTAAATCTCTTTTCCTCTGTTAGTCCCTCCCAATTACATATTTCCCATGCTGTATCTTACAGTATGTTGAAACTGGACAGGTGTACTGAAGTCAAGCCTTCACACATCATTTCTTGATAGAAATTTTATCCGTAAAATTAGTGTAGGTTGTCAGCATCCACTGTGGCTGTAGTTCGTATGACCCTCTTTGACATCACTGATTTGTCCCCTAAGCCGAGTAAAATGACCACCGCCTTTTTGGAAGGGAAAGGGAGGTCTTGTGCCCTGGCTCTGGTCTCTTACATTCCAGTCATAATGACCATTGATGAGAAGATGGGACAAAGTCAATCATACCCCCTCCCGTCTTTGCTTATCATTTTCCCCAAGTCTGTCAGGCCTGTTGACACTGGGTTTGGCCATGGTCACTGATCACAGGCCTTGGTCGTCTGCCATGTTGAAGTAGTGTGGGACAAAGGGAATAGCTTTAGTCCACTTTTATTTTCCCATTCAATATTTCAGCTTTCAGGTGGACACTTAGAGGTGCAGAGATGGAGGGGAGATTTGAAAACACTTTCTGAAGAGAGCCATAGATATGTAATCCTGCATTTCAAAGAGAACGAGATCATCCCCTCCCAAGTGTTTCAACTTTGGGGCTTTTCTAGAGTGACCAGGTTGCCAGGTCTCAGCTGTCATGCACCACACCTTCCAGGTTCTTAGTGGTCCATGACCATGGCAGCGAATGGAGATGGCTTCAGTCGCCTTGTTCCGTTTTCATGAGGCTCTGCACCCATTTCCCTCGTCCACGTGTTTCAGTGATACCTGTGAACAGTTAGGTCCTCAAACTCAGTGGTGCTATTTACTCCTTCCGTGACCAATGGTGCTTTTGTGGATGCTAACTGTGTACTTGTGGAACAGAGCTTGACATTTAAAACCCTCTCGTTATCCGTTTGTGTGACGTAAAAATGTCAAACTTGAATAGTTTCAGCGTGTCATTGACAATCGAATACAGTGTGTGTGTGTGTGTGTGTGCGCGCGTGTGTGTGTGTGTGTGTGTGTGGGCGGGCACGTGTGTGTGATCTGCGAGGTTCAGATTGTTTTTCAGAAAGCAGCTCAGCTCCAATACAAAGCTGCGGCCTCTCCCTCAGCTAGAGGATGATCGGGTTTGTGTCCATTCTTCCTCCTGAGCACCCTCTGGGATGTACTCTTTGCAAAGCCTTTGAATCTGGTTGACCTTTGGACAGTTCACTGGAAGAACAAACACTCTTCCTTTGGGAAGAGATGGCAGGACTGGGGCACGGCAGATGGTGGCCACCTTTTGGCATGGAAGATATCTGCAGTGGCTCTAAGTTTAAAATATGGCAAAGAAAATAACCGAGAGAAACCCATGAAAGCCTTGGGTCAGTGCAGAAGAGCCCAACAGGGTCGGTGCACTTACACACACTCTCCAGGCTCGGAGCTGCCCCAGCAGAATGGTCTGTGTGCCCGTGCGTAGTGACTCACCGTTCCTCAGGGTGACCTTCAGAACAAATGGGGTCTGACGCTCAAGAGGTGCATCTGGAGAAGCCACTGTGTGCCCAGGTGCAGAGAATGGTCCCAAGGTGTTAGGGCTGATTCCTTCCATTTGTTTAAAAGAACCACAGACGACTTCAGGGAGCCAGTCTTTAAAAGGCTGTGATGGCTCTGCCTTGCATCCAGAAAAAAAAGTCAAGAGGAAAAATGGGTCTGTTTTTCTGACTCGTTCTTTTAAAAATGAAAAATCAGAATGTCTGATCTCCACCCATTACAGGCATTTTATTTCCACCATTTTGTGTGCACCATGCACGTGTGTGCACACACCCACAAACACACACACTAGAAGGTCAAAGGGCTGCTAAAGAATCGAGTCTTTCCCATAGAAGACCCTCCACTAGCAAGATGGTGAGCAGAGGTTGGCAGGAGCCTCCGGGCAGTTACCCTTCAGGCAAAGTCAGATCTGCTCCGAGAGGGTATTGGAGAACACATGAGCTGCTTTTTGGAAGAAAAAAGAAAAAAAAATACACACACACACACACAAATTTGTATCTGAGACGGAATCAGTTTCCTCTGCTGTTGACCAAATTTGCATATTCTTGTTCTTCACAATATTTGTCCTGTCTTACAATAAATTTGCTTACCTGTGTAGTCGAACCGTGGGTTATTTTTTTTTTTATAATATTTTTATAAAAGCATCTTTCAAGGAAATCATTTGGAAGACCACATCCCAGCCCTAACTATAATTAATGGAACTTCTGACCTCAGATACTGTCTTAAATATGTCTCAGCCATTCTCCTTCCTTCCCCAACCCCCTAGGCCCGTCCTGCTGGATTCAGCCACAACCATTTCTCAAGGAATGACTCAGTGTCTTGTGCCCCAGTCCAGTTTTTCCCTTGGGGAACAGAATTTCCTCCTGTATAGGTCTTATAAAAAAAAAAACAAGGAAAAGGCCCCAAGCTCCCATGAAAACACTCAAACAAAACATCAGATAATTGGGAAGCCTTGTCAAGAAAGCACCTGTTCTCTGGTCAGACCATACCCCTTTTTTCAGGCCTCACCTTCTCTCTTGGGAGGAGCAGGGGTGGGGAGAAGGAATAGAGACACTGGCACCGTTATCTAGCACTCTGGAGCTAGATAGATGGCCAGGACCATCCCAAGAGCCTGCACGAGGGTATGAATGCCATCATCCCACAGCGCCGGCTCTGGCCGGGTAGCTGCTGCAGCCATCCGCTTGTCAGACGCACCCCAAAGCCAGCACAGAGGGCTCCAGGTCGAGGAGTCGAGGTTGCTGTTTGTTAGGGCCGACCTGGGGCAAAGGCTCTGATGGCTCGTTCTGGAGGACGCAGGGAGCCCGGGGGCTTCCCCAGCTCCTTGGCCACCCTCGCCATTCCGTGGTGAAACAGCGTTAGAGACTCGGACCTTGCTGGAACTTTGTTTCTCCATGTCCCTTAGAGCTGAAGCCTGAGGTAAGTGTGAGGAGCCTCTTTTCAGGTCAGCATCTGCACTCTGCTGTCCGGAGTGCCGGGCTAGGCCATAACCCATCAGACGGAGCTTAGCGGCCACCTGGCCATCTGTCGGCTGTGGCCGGGGGTGCCATAGGCATTTGTGAAGCTGTTGTCCAGTTTCTCCTGCCTGGTCCTTCAGAGTCTCCTTTGCAGGATCTGCCCAGTGCATGGACCCCAGGACACTGCTGATTCCTTGGATGCCAAAACCGTTCTCTCTCCTCCCTCCCCCACATTCCATCTGTGGCCAGGTTTTTTCCAACTGACCTCCTAACCACTCCTCACCTTTGACTGCTTCTTTCTGCTCCCACAGCTTCCCCTTCATCAGCAGCCACAAGAGCTCTCGCAGTGGCCTCCATACACCTCATCTCCCGTCCCTCCACCACTGAGGGCACGAATGAACAGACATTTATTTCATGCTTACTCTGGGCTAAGTGCTGAGGACACACATACTAAAGGGAGGCTTTCCCTGCCCTCCAGGACCTTCTGTTCTCATGGGGGAGCAAGCCCATGTGCAGAGGGAGATATGATGGGAGAGTCCTGAGGGAAGCCCCAGGCTCTTCACCAGAACCAAGGTGTTCTGACTCAATGCCTGTTCCCAGAAAGGTGAGGGAAGCACCAGGTGGGGAGATGGCAGAGAGGCAAGCTCCCTGTAAGAAACAAACACCTTATCAAGAATCCACACGGCTGCCGGTGAGCTCAGAGGAATGGGGGGACCTACAAGCAGACGCACCCCTGGGATGCAGAAGCAGTCTTTTATTTTCCCCTGGTTCCCCCTTGGCCTATCTGAAAATGCCTAAAATCTGGCCCCTCAGGGTGGGTCTCTGGCTGTTCCCATTGCCCCCATTTCTGGGCTCCCTCAGCCTTGTTTTCTTTATGCTTTATTTGGTAAGCCTTAAATACTTTTAGAACAATCCCGGCTCGGGTGTCTGGTTACTCAGACATATGATCTTCGTCTGTGCTTAACCATAGCACGGGGAAGGAATTTTCTCAGGTGGCAAGAGTTGTTGACACAGCATCCACTGAAAATACAACCCAGGATATCTGTGTTTCCTTTACCATGAACATAACCTAGTACAGATAAGAGAAGTCCCATTATTCAAGATGGTGCCCTAGGTTAAGATAGAGCTGCACCCAGCTTTGCAGTTGTTGGCACAGGAAAAGTTTCCGAAGCCAAGGAGATCCTCTAAAGAATGGGGAGACCAGGTGGATAGGTGGATAGCCACCCCCATGGCTCCTACGTCCAGCTTGTTTCCCCAGCTAGCCGTGAGAGACCTGTGAGAGACTTTCTGACACGTGTGACTCCTTAGGTTTCCCAAATCATGTATCACATGATTTCTGTGGAAATGAAAATTGAACCGTTTTTTACATTCCCCCCATCTTCATGGTCCAGGGCCAGAGAGGAGGCAGGCCACCCAGCTGTGGCAGCTGGAGACTGAGACCACCTGGAAGCATTTTTTACTATTCACGTGTTTTGGGTTTTTGTCATTTCCTGACAAGCTTTCCCCCTCGGTAGCACTGGTGTCCCCCACACCCTCCTGATGCCATGCCCTGACTGCAGAGTGTGCAGTGTCCTTCACCCTGGAGTTGCTCCTTAGGGAGGGGAGCTGTCAGAAAGTACTGGGCTGGGGGAGGCTCACTTATCAGGGCCGCCATACTGTGGAAGGGGGGATGTGAGCATTAAGTGCCCGCTGTGTGCCAGGCCCCGTGCCTGGTAAATGCTTTCCAGATTTCTTTTTTGATCTTCATAACACCCCTGGAAAGTAGGTGCTATTCTTATCCCCACTTTACAGATGGGGAAACTGAGGCAGACAACCATGAAGCGACTCGTCCAAGGTCACACAGCTCATAAGTGTCTGCAGCTGGATTTGAATTTGAGTCTTCTTGGGTTCAAGTGCAGTGGTCTTTGGTGCCCCATGGGGGGTGAGGGAGTGACAAACAGTAAGGCTCTGATCAGAGATGGGGTTCCGTGCTTGAGATGTGAGATGAGAAGAGCCCAAGACCTGAGGCAAGAAGCATCTGCGTCCTCTGTCTTTTACCTGCTCATTCCGGCTTTCCCTCTGCCCTGTGAAAGCCCCCCAATCCCTCTGCCCTTCACTTGTTTCCCAGATCCTCGCATCTGCACTGGCTCCCCTCCACCTTGACCCTTCAGTGCACTCATTGACCATGACTGCCCTCCACTTTCAAACCTCTTGGCCCCTCAGCCTTTCACTAACTTGAGGAAGGATGGGGTAGTGAAGGTGTGAAAAAAATCCTCACACACCACTTTCAAAAAGAAAAACATCTTGCAATGGAAGAGAAGGTCTGCAATCTCCGCTTTCAAAACTTTGATTATAGTGATTTATCTCTTTGACAAGTTGACCATGAGAGAGGTAAAAATTCTCATTTATAGGCTGGGCAGTCATGCCCAGCTCTCAGCACAGGGGATGGGCCACCCCAGGGGGACCAGAGGCAGCCCAAAAGGACTTGGCATCAGACTTAGGGCCGTGTCTCATCAGTCCACTGAGAATGAACGATTCCCCCAAAATCCTTCCTCGCCAATTTGGAGGAGCACTTCCATCCAGTAACTCACCTCAGTGAATCTTCAGGGGACTCTTTGCCTCTCCCTGGTCCAAGCTGTGCAGGTTTCGGAATGCCAGCCTTCTTCTCTGGGGATCAGGCACTGCCAGGCACGCTTTCCTCTCCAGGAGCTTGTACTCCTGAGTGGGGCTTCAAGTCGGAAGAGGGCAAGTAGGAGCTAGAGCATCTTGCATGCTGGCCGTGGATTCCTGACACCTGGGCTCAAGTCCCAGTCCCACTCGCTGCCAGCCTGAGCAAGCCAATGATGAGAGGTCTGCTATGGTTCTATTAGACTGTGCCCCTGGAGTCATCTTAGAGTTGGGCCCCATGAGCTCCATCCATCCTGCTGGTCCCTGCCACTGCCCCGCCAGGATCAGAATGCTCTCACGGTAATGATTGTCCTGCCACCCTCCCTATTTCCTTGCCAAGAGAAGGACCACAGGGAGACAGCCCCTCTGTCCTGACCGTGTCCCTGGGCTCACGCCGGCATTTCCCCAGCAAAACTCATTGGAGAATGGCACAGAAGAAGCCACCCAGCCAGCTCGCCATACAGAGAGTGGTTCGTTCTCTGCTGCTTTGGGGAGATCACAGTGAGAGCTGTGTCAAGCGAACTGTTCTTGCCTCAGTATGATCTTAGGTCATGTGACAAATGTGGGTTGGGGACTAGAAGGGGAATTGTGAACGGATCTAATTCAGTGGGCTTCTTGAGTGGTTGTGAGCCGCTGGCTCCGAAGCCAAGGAGATCCTCTAAAGAACGAGAAGACCCAAAGCCCTTCACTGCTCCCTCACTGTTTCCTCATCTCTAAAATGGGTGTGCTGATGCCTGAGGCTGTTAGGAAAGCATTCACAAGCCACAAAACTGGCCAGGAACCCGAGTTTATATTACCTTCACTAAACGGGTCATCATCCCATTAAGTCAAAGGGCATTGCCACCAAGGGTCCCAATCACTGGTCCTAGGTGGAGAGTCCCTACCATGCCTGGTCAACAGTCCCAAGGCTGAAAGACCACAAACCTAGAGCTGGAGGAAACCTTGGAGACCCCTACCCAGCCATCTCACCTTCCAGCAGAGACAGGAGGGCAACTCCAAGAACATCATTGGCCCAAGGCTGCACAGGAAATGTGCCAAGCTGCTGATTCTCCTTCACCAGGGCTCATTTTTGGTCTCAAGTCTTCCTCAACTCATAGGACTTGAAGACCCCTCCCAAAGAGCTTTGGTTGGTGTGAGTCATATCTACCAGCCATCAGAGCCCCCATACCTTTCTGGTTCTCTTACACTTTCTGTCCCCCACCCCACATACACCAGCCTCATGGCTGCTCCTCCCCCCACCTGCTGAGCTACCGGGCTTCCTCCAGGTTCATGCTAACATCCTACCTTGTGGCAGAAGCCCTTCCTGGTCCCCCTTCATGCCAACAGCTTCCCTGTGAGCTCACCGCCTCCACCCCGCCCCCCCAGCCCCAACTGTCCCAGGTTAACTTTACCTCTTGGGCAGTGAGTGCCTCCAGGGCTGGAGAGACTGAGGGGTACAAGGCCTAGGTCAGCACAGGGTCTGGTACAGGGTCGGCGTTGTTGGCATTTGTTCTTTTGGAGATTAAAACATCTTCGTATTGTGAAAAATAGTTGTGAGCTCTTGTACTCTCTGAGGGGGGACCCTGGACCTCACTTCAAGACCCCTACCCTACACGATGCCTTGGGGCCTCTGGCTGCCCCATCTGTAAAATGGGAAGGCACCAGCTGCTTTCCTCAGGCTGATCTGTGGGTGAGTGTGGAAGGTGAGGAGGGTGCCCTAGGATGCCAGCCATGGCATCCCCCATCCTTCCAAAGCGAAGGAATGGTTTGTGGGCCCACCCTGTTGAGCCCCACTAAGGGAGGAGGACAAGTCGAGGAGGAAGAGATGGCAGGGCAGGAAGCCAGCAAGGGGCTTCTACCTAGACACCTCTTCTCTGGGGAAAGGGAGTGCGGGGGGGGGGGGGCCAGGAAACCCGGTGGTCCAGTATTTGTAGCTCCCCAGGCCTCAAGGCTCCCTCACTCTCATTTGTGCCTCATTTGGGGCTAGGGTGGGAGATGGTCTCAGAAATGCAGCAGCTTCCTTCTTCCCTCTCATCAAGTCAAGTCAGCCAGCATTCATTAAACACTACTGTGTGCTTGGTACTGCGCTGAGCCGGGACTCAGTCCTTGTGCCCCGGGAGCTCCCAGGGGGACATCATACAGACAGCTCCATCCAAACACGATGTAAAAACGGCCTCGGTGGGTCATCTCTCAGAAGGTGCCAACAGCCAAGGGAAGCGAGACTTCAGGCAAGCTGGAGGAGGGAAGGAAGAAGGAGAGCCTTCCAGAAAGGCAAGGAAAACAAAGACGTGGAGTCGGGAGATGATACACAGAGGCAGAAGCTCCTTGGTGGCCAGAGATTTCCATCTCCTCTGCCCCTGATGGTGACCCAGGCCCGAGGGAGGAGGCAGCATCCTGTCCTCAGCAGGGCAGTCTTTGTAGACCACGCCCCCCCCTCCAGCCAAGAGGACAGAGCAGCCAGTTGGCTGCCCCAGAGTGACCCCATGTTATTTTAATAGGGGGCTGCCCCCTCCTTCCATGTGGGTCCTGCCTGATGGTCAAAAGAGCACAGCAATCACTGACTGGTACAGACAGAGCAGCACACTCAGCATCAGAGAGACCCAGGTTCAAATCCTGCATCAGGCACTCTGTAGCTCTGTGACTCCAAGGAATCTGCATAACCCCATCTGTAAAATGGGTGAATAGCTCCCACCCTCTCACAGTACTGCTATGGGAATCAAATGAGATCATGCGGTCAAGTATTTTGCAAACCTCAGATCACCAGACCAGGGGTTCTTCACCTGGAATCCCTGATGTGTATATATGTGTCTGTGTGTATACATATATATGTAGATAGATAGATAGATAGATAGATAGATAGATAGATAGATACCCACGCACATATACATATATGTACACATAGTATGTAAAAATATTGCTGATAACTGTATTTCAGTATAATTCGTTTCCTCTGCAATCTTAGGTATTTCGTTTTATGCATTTAAAAACCTTCTGAGAAGGGGCCCTCCCCCAAAGGGTCAGTGACAGAGATGGCAGAGCCCCACTTTCTGGTGGACAGCAGCTGTTGTGATTATTAATTAGGACTACGTAGGAGCCCGAGTGAATGATCATGAACAAAGAGTGCCCACTGAAAAGGGAGATCTCATGGGTGCTGAAATTCACGGGCATATTTAGAGAAACGCGCACATGACGCTCGTGTTTTAATTTCTGCTAAGGTCATCATAAATCTATTTAAGCGCCTTCGCAGAGTGACTCTTATAGGGAAAAGTGCAGGCAAATCGCTGAGCTTGTGTCTGCCTTCCTTTCCCCAGCTCTGAAATGGGAACCGTAGTAACGCCTGCCTCGCAGGGTCTTGTGAGGATCAGATAAGATCAGGTTTTGAAGCACCGGGCACAAATGCCCGAGGAATGCCAATTCCCTTCTCTTCCCTATGTGCAACTTACCTTATTTCCAGGGGAGGATGTAGTTGGGGAAGAGTTTCTCCAGAGACGCCGGCTATAAAAATAAAAAGCCACACTGGAGCATATCCCTGCCCCTTCTGACGCTGAAACGCCAGCCACACGACTAATAGCATCTCGCAGCAACTGCTCCTGGGGGCTCTTTCACTGGAAAGGCATTAATCAAGCACCCAGCAAAACAGGTGCTGAGGCAGAGGGCGGGGAACGCAAAAAAAGGCAAAGACGGACCCTGCCCTCGCGGAACATCGCGGAAAGTGATGGGACCTTCCTGGGGGAGGACACCAAGTTTGTTCTCACAAGGTCCTGAACCGAGGGAAAGAAGAGAAAACTCGAGATAATACCGTTGTCCCTCAGCAGAGCACCTTGTCAGAGCCTAAAGGTAGGGTCCACCCTTTCTACAATCCAGAGAGAGCTGACCTGGAGTACGCGACGTATCCAGCGGTCACACAGCGCCTCCCACAAAAAAACAAGCCCGGTTTCCATGTGGTAACAGAGTGACTAAGTGTGCTCCGAGGGGTGCCCATGTAATGAAAACCAAAACAGTTCAATGAAAATAACTAGTCTGACACAGTATGAAGTGCTCAGGGATCAGTCGAATAGATCAGATACATAATACATAGCCATAAATGACCGTGGTCATCCAGTGTTTGGATAATTTTAATTACATTAAATTAAAAAGGGTTTGCATAAACAAAACCAATGCAGCCAAGATTAGAAGGGAAGCAGGAAACTAGGGAGAAATGATTTACAGCAAGTTCCTCTGATTAAGGGCTCATTTTGCAAATATATAGAGAATTAAATCAAATGGTCAAAGAGTATGAACAGGTGGCTTTCAGAAGAAGAAATCAAAGCCATCTATAGTCATACGGCAAATGCTCTAAATCACTATTGATTAGAGAAATGCAATTAAAACAGCTCTGAGGTGCGACTTCTTATCAGATTGACTAAATGGCAGATGTTGGAGATATGGAAAAATTGGAAGGCCAATGCCGCATTGGTGGAGTTGTGAGCCCACCATTCTGGAGAGCAATTTGGAACTAGGCTCAAAGGGCTACAAAACTGCATGCCCTGTGACCCAGCAATACCACTACTAGGTCTGTATCCCAAAGAAATGGAAGGTAAAGGACCGACGTGTACAGAAATGTTCGTAGCAGCTCTTTGTGGTGACAAAGAACTAGAAATTGAGGTGATCCCCATCCACTGGGGAGCGGCTGAACAACACGATGGAATACTATGGTGCTCTAAGAAACGACAAGCCGGGTGCCTTCAGAAAAACTTGGGAAGACGTAAATGAGCCGAAGCAAATGAGAAGAGAAATGAGCAGAACCAGGACAGCAACAGCAGTGCTGTGTAACAAGCAACTGCCAATCATTGGCCTCTTCTGGTCCACACAGTGAATCAAGACGGTTCTGGAGGACTTGGGATGAAGACTGCTGCCCACCCAAGAAAGAACGAATGGAATCTAAGTGCAGATGGAAGCAGAATATTTTCACATTTACTTTTCTTGCTTGTTTTTTTGTAACACGGTTAATATAATCTTAATTATATTAACATAAATGTTTTCCCTGATTTTCAAAGGTATAGTCGATATCACATTTCTTGCTTTTTCAGTGGGTGGGGCAGGGATGAGAGGGAGGGAGAGAATTCAGAACTCATCCTTTAAAAAAAAAAGAATGTTTATAAAAATAAACAAATGTAAGGAAAAATTCTCCTCAAATTTCTTTAGCTGGGCGTGGTACTGAGACCCCTCACTGTGTGTCCCAGTTTCGTCTTTGGATTGTAAGCTCCTTGAGGGCAGAGTCTGCTCAGAGCTGACTTTGTGTGCCCAGAGCGGCCACTGGACCCTCTACTTTGTACCAGAAAGAGGATCAGTCAAGAATCTTCCCCAGATAAAGTAAGTGATGAGCTCCTGCCTTGGTCCACTTCTCAGGTGAGAACACATCTCAGTTATTTGCTAGGTGTGAACAAGGCCTGGGTAAGTGAAAATATTTAAGTAATACAACAGAAAAGATGAAGAACTTCTCTTTGTCTAAAGTAAAAGCCCCTTCCAGACTCCCCTCACACACACACTCCCTCCCACCCCCAGGGAGGTGGGTCAGGTCAGGAACAAAAGGGCTTTCCCAAGGACAGAGGTTAGAGGTGGGCACTGAGACTTCACAGGAGTGCCGTTTGTCTCATTAAGATGCCCGCCTTCCCATCCTGCAAAGCAGTTGGCAGCGCATCATGTGAGGGAAAGGCCCACTTCTCTTCTTCAGAAAAAATCCCTAGGAGAAGGCCCTTTCCATCCCTGGAATCAGCAAGTAAGGAATTAAGTCATCACTATTGCAGGGCTGTGGGCTGCCCAGTGAAGAGAGCACCTGGGTCTGGAGTCAGGAAGACAGTTCAAATCCTACCTCAGACACTTCCTAGCCAGGTGACCCTGGGCAAGTCACTTCACTCTGCCTCTTCATCTATAACATGAACAGAGAAGAAAATGGCCAACCACGGCCACATCTTTGCCCTGAAAACCCCAAATGGGGTCATTTTTTATGAGATTTTGAGTTCCAAATGATTCTCCCCACCTCCCTCCCCTTTCCTTCCCCAAGACAGCAGGAACCTCATATGGGCTATCCAAGGACAGTGGTGCTAAAGGTCTGTCCAAACCCATCATATTGTCCAAGAGGAAACAGAAAAGAGAAAACTGTGAAAAGTGAAGATATTGTGCTTCCACCCGCATTCACAGCTGTTGTTCTTGTATCTCACTCACAGTGATTACTGTGACAGCAGCCTGAGTGAACTGTGGCCGGCAGGGCACACCAAAGGCAGGCGTAGCCAACCACAGCCAGCGCTGGAATTCCCAAGTTTCCCTTTAAAACTCGATCCATCCGACTCTTCATGACCGACCCCTTTTGGGGTTTTCCTGGCTTTTGGGGTTTTCCTGGCAAAGATACTGGAAGGCTTTGCCATTTTCTGTGGCTCACTTTAAAGATGAGGAAACTGAGGTGAATGAGGTTAGGTGACTTGCCCAGGGTCACACAGCTAGTAGGTGTGAGGCTGAACTCCGGTCTTCCAGACTCCGGGACGATCTCCCCCCCCCCCCCCCACCTAGCTGCCACCATCCGATCCCTAGTATTATCATAGTATTGAAGGTTTGATCCTCCTAACGACCCTCAGAGGCAGGTGTTGTTATCACCCTGACTTTGCAGGGGAGGAAGCTGAGACCAAGAGCAACGTACCAACCGAGCTGGGCTGACAAAGCTGGCGTTACACGTCTGCCTGATTCCACACCCAGGGGTGTAACCTGCTGCACCACCAGCTGCCTCCGGCTTCACCAGGACGGAGACCAGACACATCGGGCAACTGAGTCACAATTAAAACTGAATGAAATTAGAGTTACACTTGATTTGAGGTGTGGTGGGCCTGGCTTAAAACCGGATGAGGCGCAGCCTCGCCAGTCAGGAGCCCAGCGGTCCAAGTGGACCTCAGAGCCCCCAATTACAGCTTTCTTTGCGAAGATATGAGTTTTGCCGATTCCTTCTCCAGCTCATGTTACAGATGCGGAAACAGGCAAACGGGATCAGTGACTTGCCCAGGGTTGTGCTGCTAGTAAGTATCTGGAGCAGTCACACATTCCAGGAAGCTCTCGTGGAAGCCAGGCTGGTTCAAGGGGAGGGTTTTTTTGACGATGGGGGAAGCCTGGGCAGTTTTGTTATGGGAAGTAGTCTGGGAGGGCCTGAAGATGGGAGAGGAAAGCCCCCAGGGCCTGGCTGGATAAGGAGAGGGCCCAGCTTAGAGTACTCAGGCTGGAGCAAAGGAGAGGGCCTGGGGGCTTGGAGGGGAGAGAGGTCAGGGCTGCCTACGGAGGAGCCCCTGAGGTCAGCTGCTGAGGGTGAGTGTGGAGGGGCCACAGGGCAGCCTTGTGCCCCTAGGCTTGATCCTTGTAAACTGCCAGCGACCCCAGGACTGACCCTGTGAACTCTCTGCCCCCCAGGGCTCTCCAGACTCAAAGGTCCCCAATGTACACACACTGAGTGGGCAGGGTGGGGTGAGAGTAGTTCCCAGAAATCTGAGGGGGTGGCCTTCCTGAGAATCAGCTATGGGGGGCACGTGAGGGCGGGGCGGAGGGTGCTAGACTGAGGGCATCTTAAGGAAACTTTGTATCTTCCAGGTGCAACCTGGCGCGGGGCAGAAGGCTATGCGCGCAAGCCGCGGGCGCCGACGCCTGGAAGTAGCCCGTACTGTGCGCCCCGTCCTGTGCCGAGTCTACCCAGGACCGTGGCTCTGTGCCTCCGCGCCTGGCGCCCAGAGCATCTGCTCCACCAGTGCAACGTGCCGGCCGCCCTTCTCTCCTGGAAGGGGCAGGGGCACGGAAAAGCAGACGGGGTCTTTGCGGTGGGGGTCCCCGAACTGGGCGCCTGCGCCGGGAAGTCACCGCGGACTCCCGAGAAGCCTGGCCGGCGGCCCCTGAGAGCGACAGCTGGTCCCAGCAGCAGCAGCTTCCAGAGGGCGGGCCGACGGTCCCCGAGGCACACCTGCGGCCCTGCCCCCTGGGGAGGCGGTAATCTGCTACCTGCAGAGGGCCGGCCCCGGGGCCTCCCCGGCTCTTTAGAGCCTGGCCCGCTGCTCTGTCGCAGGGCTGAGCCTCCTCCCGGCCACCCGCCACGGCCCTTCCCTGCTTGCTTGCCCCGCGTCCGGGCGATGGCAGCAGGGCTGCTCCGGGGTACCGGGGGCCTGCCCAGAGATGTGGCCCGCCCCGCCCCCGGGGCAGCTTCCTAGGGAGGCGGGGGGGGGCGGGGGGAGCGGGAGGAGGAAGTCTCGGGCCCGCCTCTGGGGAGGGGAAGCCAGGCAGCCGGAGGCAGCCTCCGCGAGGCAGCGCGCGAGGGCGCATTTGCTCTGCAGAAGGCATTGAACGCCGAGGGCAGCCTTCCCCCCCGCCCCCCTCCCCGGGCGCGGTGCAGGCTCTTGCCCGCTCCCGGGCGCCCAGGCTACAGTCTGCAGTCTGCGGGCAGGGGAGTGGGAGCGGTCGCCGGGACAGGAGCCAGAGTGGAGCCAGGTAGGACAGCGCGGCCCGAGGGCGGGCACTGGGGGAGGCGGGTGGCGAGGAGAGGGGCGCGGCCCGAGGGCTGGGGCTACCCCGACGGGGCGCCCCGCGATGCAGGCGAGGAGACCGAGAGGGCGCAGCCGGCAATCGGGACTTTGCGCGTGCCCGGGGATGCCCGTGGAGGGCCCCTGGAGAGGGGCCCGTTTCCCTCTGTACGAGGCAGCTTCTCCGGGCCCTGGTGGTGGGGGCGGCCCGCGGGTACGCGGGGAGAAGGGCAAAAGCGGCCTCTCCCAGCCCCACGTGACCGGCCCGCTTTGGAGGGGCCTCAGTTTCGGGTGCGGGGCGGAAAGGGGGGGGCCTGGGGGGCCCCAGGTGGGGGTGGAGAGGGTTCCAGGTCTCCCAGACGCTCAGCTCCTGGACTGGATACATTGTATTCTTGTGGCCGTGGAGCGGGCCTTGGGGGGGGGTGACCTGGGGGCCTGAGCCTGGGCATGGGGTGGGGGGAGGACAGCCCGTGCACGTGGCTCCCTAGACAGCACCCTAGCCGGGGGCTGCAAGGAGGGGAGCTGGGAGAACCGGGCCGACAGGGGGGTGGGGTGGAGGGGTGGCCCCAAGTTTTGGGAAGGGGGGGGTGTCTATTAGAGAAGGCTGTGTGTCCTGGGTGCCCCTCCGTGGGCCCGCACAACCTGGCGGCTGGCCTGGAGAGGCCACCCTAGGGGTGGCTGGACTCGGCCTTGGGGCCCAGACGTCGCCTCTGTCTCTCTAACCTGTCCCTGCCCCTTATTACCGCTTGTCCATGGGGGAGGCAGGGCCCGGCCTTTGCGCCTCCCAGTATCCTGGGACTTTTTCTAAGTCCGGGGCTACTAGGACTCCTGGCATAGCAGTTGGGGAAAGGAAGAGCCGCGAAGCTGTGGCTTCTCTGGTGGGCTTGGGAGGAGGGGCCGCTGGGAGCCCCAGGTCTGTGACCCAGGATGGACGGGGCATCAGTTGTCCTCGCCTTGGAGGTGGGCTGCAGAGGGGATCCAGCAGCCCTCACAGGCTGGGGAAGCAGAAGGGCTTTTCCTCTCATCCACAGATGGGTAAACTGAGGCACACCTTCCCAGGACCTGCCCCTCTTGGAGCGAGCATGGCCATTAGGCCTCCCTGGGGGATCAGTTTGCCTGTTGGACATGCGCTCCCCCAATCTGGGGTTATCCCCCTTCACAATGGGGGCAGACAGTACAGGCCTTGCTCCAGATCCAGCCGTCTGTCCCGTGTTCCATCTGGCTGCCAGCCTGTGCCCCGACACACCCTCCTGGAGGACCAGCCTCTTCTCTGTATTCTCAGTGTCTGGTTTGGGCATCTCTCCTCTAAAGAGAGCTCCCAGTCTGGCGGTGTGGGGAAGCGGCAGGGCACAGGCAGTCAGAGAGGGAGCCCTGCAGAGGCTCCTTGTAGAACAGGGCAGGAGGAAGCAAGGGTGGCATTCTAGGCATGAGGGACAGCCGGTGCAAAGGCGTGGAGGTGGGAGATGAAGGAAGGCCTTCTGCCAGGCACAGTCGGGAGGGGAGGCCAGTGTCGAGGGAGGGATCCCAGAGCCTGCAGAAGGGAGGCTGGTGTCGAGAGGCCCCACATGAGGACAACAGCTCCTCTTTGAGAGCTGAGAGCATCCCGGGGAGTGACCGGAGCCCCGTCCACATCCACAGCGAGACCTCGGGGACCCGGGGTCAGACCCCAGCTCCCCCTTTGCCCCTGGATCTGTTCACTTCTGGCTTCCCCCACCACAAGGCCAGTGGGGAAGTACATTCTGCGAGGTGCCAGCTTGCGGGCCTTTGGGGAGGGGGTGCAGGAGGGAGGGAGAGCTTCCAAATCTGAACCTCACAACAGTGAACTTACTTAGTCATAAAAAACCCCAGCAAGCCTTTCTCCCCAAGTCGTATCTAAGAGGAAGAAAGAGCAGAGCAGGTTGTGAGCCCAGGCTGGGCCAGGGTCTGGGGGCTGCCCCTTCTGGACTCCAGGCTTGGGGTGCCGAGTCCCTGCGGCCACAGCTTCTCGTGCGCTCTTAGCTGTTTTGTTCATAGCGGATTCTGAGTTCCAGATTCTCCCCTCTGGAGAAGGTAGGCCCTTAGAAAAGTGGCGGTTCTAGAGGGGAGTGGGCTTGCCTTAGTTTCTGCCCTGCAGCTGTGTACCCCAATGCCCCTATGCCCCCACCCCTGATGGTGGAGCAGCAGGTCGGGACAGACCAGAGCCCGGGCATAAGTGCCCCCTCACAGATGGGCACCTTGGGCAGCGCCGTCCTCATGGGAGTTACAGGCCATTATGGGGGTGTCTGAGTTGTATGTGGGGGCCCCTCCTCCCTCACCCCATTTGCCGGCCAATAAAGCCTGGCTTCAGACCGACCCCCTTTGTTTGGCATGTTGTTCTCAGTGTCCAACCTCGTTAAGGGACAGCTTTGCCCTGCCGGCACTGGCTGGCCCCTGGAGACCCTGAAGACCACGGCTTTCCTGTGGGCAGCTCCCTGAGTACAAGACCTTCAGGGGGACCGAGTCCCTTCCCGAGAGGACCGATGGCTGGTGCGTCCATAAGACGCTCTTCCCAACATGCTCTCATTCATCCTCCCAGCAGTGGGGGGGGGTCCTCTGGGGATCACTCACTTTCTACAGATAAGTGAGGAGGGGTCTCCTCTGTCTGGAGGTCTTAACCTAGTGTCTGTGGACTTGCTTGGACAGGGTGACCCTGCTGCAGTCACAATGCTTTCCTTTGTCATGGTAGAAATTTCATGCACCAAAAGCAGCGTTCTGGGAAGGGGCCCTGGGCTCCCCGAGACTGGCTGCCAGAGGGCCCTGGAGCTAGCGGGTGTCTCACTCCATCTCCTTTCCCAGCCAGAAAACTCCTTTCAATGCGCTTTACTAAGTCTCTGTGACTTCTCAATGTGTCCCTCCTGTGGCTCAGAGAGGGAAGGGAACCTTCCCCGGGGTTAGGCAGCCAGCTTGTAAGGGAGGGACTCTCGCCTTGGGCCTCCCAGTGTGGAGAGCCCAGCTGCAGCAGCTGGGGTCCTTGGGCGGCTCCTTCCCCCCCCCACCCCCTAAGGCCTCCCTGCCTGACCTTGTAGCTCATCACACAGGAGCATGTCCTGGCATTTTGTGGCTGGCTGGCTTTCCTCAGTTTCCCAGAATGATACTTTGAATGATTTGGGGCCTAAGGGAGCTGCCCAAGGAGATGCAGGGAGGGGCCTCCTCTGACCCGAGCCCTCCTTGGTTTACTCTCCTTGGTCCAAGGGTCCGAGGCCCCGCAGTAGGGAGTACTGACCTTCGAAGCTCCCCAGGAATTCTTTTGTGCCTTCCTGCCTGTGGGGGTGGGGGCAGCCCTGTGCATATCTAGGTCATGGATTCTCTCCCAGGCCCAAGGACTGGCCAGGGCACTGGGGAGACTGCAGAGGCCCCCAAGAAGCCCTTGGCCAGCAGAGAAGGAGGGTCAGAGGTGGAAGGAGGGGTGACCCCTGGAATGAGAGCGTCTGCTGTTCGGGGAGCTCCCCCAGGAACCAGAGGGCAATTAGGGGGAGTAATGAGGGTAAAAGTTTCTGTGCAGTGAGAGTTGCGCCTCTCACCCGATTCCCTATGCCCCTGTTGGGCTTGGGGCCCCTGGTGCACCCAACGAGGGTCCTGGTGGTTGCTAATCAGCCAAGGTTCCTTCGGTTTTCCCCAGCGTTTCATGGAGCCCTAATACATTGGCTCTGCATCTTGTTCAACCTGCAGACTCCTCCGCTGGCAGGAGCAGACCAGGATGAGGACCGGGGCCTCTCATTATCCTACAAATGGGGGTGGAGTCTTGGGGCCTGGGGCCTCGTGGGCCCCTCTGAGCAGAGACTCCTCATCTTGCAGTTTTCATCTGGGGACCTCTGGGGAGGGAAGGGGTGCTGTGTCTGCTCCCTTTGGGGACAGGCCTGGGTGTGGGAAGCTCCTCACATCTGACTCTGCCCTCCGTCCTGAACCTTGGCAGCTACGCCCCAGGGCCACATAGAAAGCCCTCTCTGGTACCAGATGCTCTTCATAGCCCGGCCCTGGTCAACTGTCCGGCCTTTCTGCCTTCTGCCAACATGAGTGCCCTCCACAAGGTCTCTGCACGGACCTGCTCCCATCTCCCACCTCCACACCTTTGCACCTGTCGTCCCTAACACCCGGAATGCCCTCCCCTCACATTACTTTCCATCCGCTCTACATGTATCTTGTATAGATGTAGGTGTTTGCCTGTCCCGCCCTCCTCCCCATTACACTGTAATCCGCTGGTTGTTTTGATTTTTTGCTTTTGCATCTTCGGGGCTTTGCAGAGTGCCTGGCACACGTAGGTGCTCAATTCCGGTACCTGTGCAGTCCCTCTTATCGTCAGCCTGTCGGGCACCGAGAGGCGCCCCTCACGCCCCTCTGCCAGCCACCCTGCATGTGATGCTCCCCGGCTTCCGGGGCCCCAGGAGGGCATGCTGCCATCCTCCCGCAGCGGGGCAGCGGCAGCCGATCTCAGTTGTGTGCGGCCGCACGGCCCCCAGCTCTTCCTCAGGCAGACGGCTGCCTCCCCATCTAGGGCTTCCGAGGGCGGCTTTCATGTGTTGAGTAAGTTAATCTGGGCAGAGACATCCTGTCTAGTGAGGGTGGCACAGCCTGTCCATGCGCAGTTAACACTCTGCCGGACAGCGACTCTGTCCTGATTTCTGTGAAGCCGTTCACACTTGAGCTTGCACAGTTTTTGTGTGTGTGTCGGCGGGCCGACTTCTGGCCATTTCACACCATCTCTAGATATTTTAAATAGAATTTCTCCTTCTGTCTCTGACAGTTTCTCTGACTTTGAGCCAAAGACTTTTATGTTTCCCCCTCTTATGTTTTGTCTTTGCCGGCTCGAGTTCTAGACTCTCGTGACCTTGTTGGGGCCCGTGTCGCGTTCTCCCTAATCAAAGCCAGAAATGGTCTGATCAGTAGAGGGACAGACTTGGAGTCAGTCAGGAAACGTGCATTCATTAAGTGTCTGCTGTATACCAGGAACTGCGTGTGCCGTAAGTGCCGGGGCTTTGAAGAAGCCAAACACATCCCCTGCCCTCGCAGAGTCTGCAGGATCTGGGTCCGAGTCTTTGCTCAGACACGTCCTCATTGTGTGACCCCATAAAAGTCACCCGGCTCTTTTCCGCCTCAGTTTCCTTATCTGTGAAATGGGGACAATCAGAGCGCCTGCCTCATAAGATTGTTGTAAGGCTCAGATCACGTGAATGTGAGAGTGTGTGTGTGTGATGTAAGTGCGTCCGTAGACAAGCACGCGGAGACCTCCTGTGCCTCAGAGCATCACAGAACCTTGGCTCCATTCTCCCGGCTTCTTTCCAGAGGGTCCTGGCCCAGGGCCCCTTTTAGAAGACCTCTGTTGAGGCGGGCAAGGCCGCTGCAGCCTCCTCCTCTGTAGAACAGGGGTTGTACCGGCACCCCCTTCCCAGGACAGAGCCTCGGGTGCGCTCCTTGGTCCAGCAGGCTTTTGTCCTCTCTCTTCTTTCAAAGCCACTTGTCCCATGGGAGGGATGAGGGGAGGGATGTGGATGGGGGGAGGGATGCTGGGAGGGATGTGGATGGGAGGAGGGATTCTGGTGGAGCCAGGAGGACGTGAGAATGAACAAAATCAAGGGAAACTTGGCCTTAAAAAGATGAACTTGCCCCACTCCAGCCCCCCACAGCCTCAGAGGGGACCCCAAGCTTTTGGGGGTGGGGGGGTGGGAGAGTGCCAACCAGAGCCACCACCGTACCTTGGGCCTGGTGGCCCTGCCTTCAGCCCAGCCCAGGCCTGGCAGGCCTGGCAAGGTCACTGATCCAGGTGCCAAGATTCTCCAGAATGGCAGGGAAGGGGCTCCCCCACCTGCAGGTGTACCCCCTCATCTGCGGGGGCTTCTAAGCTCTCCCTGGGTTCTGGGCTCCTCCTGCCTTCCTAAAGTAGCAGTAACAAGGAGTCAGCAGGCAGCCATTAAAGGTCCCTCATCCTAGGCATAATAGTAAAGGGGGGAGTGCCTTCGGGGAGTCCTGGGACCAAGGGACAGACAGCACGCAAATCCCCAGATCCCTGTGAGACAGGTGTGGGCTGATGGGAGCTCATTTCAGGGCCCACCAGGAAAGGTCTGCTGAAGGGGAGGAGTGCTCTAGGCATGAGGGACAGCCTGTGCAAAGGCCCAGAGGTGGGAAATGGGGTGTGCTCAAGGAGCCGGGGCTTCCGGGCCAGGGTGGGAGGTGTAAGGACTTGGAGGGCAGCGCCTACAGAAGAGGGAGCTGCTGCGTCAGCCCATCCGGGTGTGCGCTGGCCCTTCTACATAGCTGCCTCCAGACTCCATTGAGGATGGGTCACATTGGCAGCAGAAGAAAGCAGAGTCCCACCCCCAGCACAGCCTGGCAGTGCCCATATCAGCAGGGCAGGGTTGGGAGAGGGATTGGGAAGGCTCAGCCTGCCTCCTGGGGGGTTCAAGGCCAACCTGGCTGCAGCCGGGGCTACAGCCTCAACTTTGAAGAAGGTGGGAAGACAAGATGGGGCCTGGGACCCATGGAGGAGAGAAGAGGGGGAGAAAGGGAGGCAGGTGCAGAATAGTGGGGAGCAGGAGGAGAAAAATGGGAAGCAGAGGGGGAGAATGAAGGACAGGGACAGAGAAGTGAGGAGCAGAAGTAGGGGGCAGGGACAGAGAAGTGGGGAGCAGAGGAGCAGAAGCGGGGCAGGGGCAGAGAAGTTGGGAGCAGTGGGCAGAAGCAGGGGGCAGGGGCGGAGAAGTGGGGAGCAGAGGGGCAGAAGCAAGAAGCAAGCCGCTGGTGGGGCAGCAGAGGGCAGAGCTCAGGTGCTGTTCTTGGTGGGCTTCCTGCCCATGAGTAAGTACCAGCACTGCCTGGGGGGTGATGGGCTGTGCCTTCCAGGCATTTTGAGCCCTCCAGGGCCCCCCAGCACTCTGGGGATGAACACTGGGCCTAGAACCAGAGAGCCAGCCCTGAGTTCAAATCCCACCTCAGACACTGAGCAGGTCATCTCACCTCTTCATTGGTTCCCTTAGCTGTACAAGGGCCTGCTCCCCAGGTGACCCCAGATCCCATGCCTGCCCCTCCTGCCCTTGGCCCTCGTGTGCAGCAACCTCAGGGCGCACCCTCATGACGTCACAGAGGGGCTTTGTGACGGGCATCGCCAGCTCCCCACGACTGACCCGGCTCATTGGGGGCTTTTTTGTACATGTTTATTTTGTTGGGTGTTCCTTAATTGCACGCAGACAGATTCGTTTTTAAGAATTCTGAGCTCCGAGTTCTCTCCTGCCTCAAGAAGGCGAGCCGCGTGATTTCAGTTGTACATGGGCAGTTGCACAGACCATGCTGTCCGTTAGCCACCTTGCAGAGGAAGACACGGCCAAAAATGAAGGTGCTCAGGCATGGCCTCCGATGGGCAGGTCGCAGGTCAGCACATTCCGTCGTCTGTCTGCTTGAGGGACCGTCCTCCACGTCTGTGCCGTCTCCTTGCCCACACATCGGTCGCCCTTTGCTTTTTTGGGGTGCTCTCAGCTCAGGGGCCGTGCCTGTCCTGGGGGTTCACCGTTCTCCTCGGCCCTTCCCTCTCCTTACTTTCTTGTTTCCCTAGTGGGGTGACACAACCTTTCTGGTGTCCCCAGCGCCCAGTGTAGCGCCTGCCTCCTAATAATGGTGCTTAATAAAGGCTTGTTGTCCAACGATTGAGCAGCTGGGTGGTACAGTGAATAGAGCACCGGCCCTGGAGCTGGAGTAGACTCTTGCTGGGTTCAGATCCGATCTCGGGCACTTCCTAGCGGTGGGACCCTGGGCTTCCCCCTGCTCATTTGTAACAGCCATTTCCCTGCCAAGGAAACCCCGGACAGGTTACAGAGAGGCATGTGCCCCCAAACTGCTGCACCGATTGTGTCTGGGAAGCAGGGAGCCATCCCTGGAGGGGCTGCTTTTGAGCTGAATTGTGACCTCTTTGAGACTGTGAACTTAAAAAATGACAAACACAGGCATTCACCAGATGGAGGAAGGACAGCCAAAGTCCATGGGCTGTGAAGCCACCCTCCTCCCCAGGATGTAGAGTGTGGGCTGGGGCTCCCTGCCCTGCCCCACCCCAGCCCCTCCAAACTCCGAGCCTGGCATTGTGTGGCCGTGGGGCGGGGTTCTCCAGCCGCACCTGCTGGCCCCCTTACCCTTTATTGAGTCAGGGCCTCGGCAGAGCTTGGGGGTCTCAGACAAGCAGAATCTCCTCAGCTATGCGTCTCTGGGGGTGGGGCGACGACAGAGCCCCAGCGCCAGGATGGTACACGGCACCAGGCAGAGATGACATGCGATTCCTGTTTGGGAGAGCGAAAGGGGATGTCAGATGTCAGAGGGGCTCTGCCTCCCACCCAAAGCGACCCTGTGGGGCTGAACCTCCTCTCCTAAACATTTGTGTTAAATAGGAAAATTTTAAACACTCTAACCTTAACGCTGAATGAAGTGCGTGTTTCCACAGCCGTAGCAGAGGAGGAAAGAAGGGCCACGTGGGAACCCCCGAATCTGGCATCTGTCTGGCTTGTTGAGAAGGCGGTCGCCGTGTGGCCCTCAGAGCCCTCTGGATCTGGTCGATCACTCCATCTGGCCTTCCTTTCGGTCTTGTCTATATGTTTGAAAGCACTTTGGGGACCTTCCTTTTCTGACCACCTCCTTAGTGCCCCCACCATCCCTCTCCCTCATGGACAAATCCCCGAACTCCTGTGACAAATATGCGACTGCATCTAAAGGTAGCAGCCAGGGAGTGAGCTCCGTCCTTGGTCCTACAGAATCATGGGGGTCACCGGGTTTCTCAGAGGTCTCGAGCTTTGCACAAGGTTTGTCTTTACAAAGCCGGTTCTTGTCATTGTTGCCGAGGCAGTCAGGTGCCCAGGGTCATACAGCTCGCCAGTGTCTGAGGCTGGGTTTGAACTCCGGTCCTCCCAACTTCAGGGCCGGTGCCACCTCTTCTCTGGGCTCTTCTCGCTTCCCCTGCATCGGCTTGTATGAATCTTCCCTGGTTCCTCTGAAGCTGTTGGGTTTGTCATTTCTTCCTCAACAGTATGGGGTGAGAGGTGCCGCTCTAAACCTAATTAACACAGAGCCAGCATTCTTCCAGGGCCCCTGATTTGCCAAGGCTGCTCAGTGCCTGAGCGTTTGGGGCCAGACCTCAGTGGGTTTCCGCTCTGACCCCCTCCCAGAGTGGAAGGGCTGCCGGGGAGGTCTTTGGTCAGAGTTTCAGTGGCGGGCACGCTATGCCATTGGGCACACACCAACAGGGGCTCCTTTGGGGAAGAGAGCCTTGAGCGCTGACCATGGCCAGGTTTCCTCCAGAGTGGGAGGGAGAGGGTGGTGTGGGATGAGAGGGAGGTGGGCTCAGGGAGGAACCAGACCTGTCTTCAGCAGAACAGATTCCAAGGATGCGTTGGCCGTTTAGAGTGGCTTTTGTGTGAAGGGGGTGAGGGTAGCATCCAATGTGCCTGTCAGTTGGGGGGCAGGTGGACAGGCTGCATCTGAGAGTGATGCGCTGCTTTGGGGTGATGTGGGAGGACAGAGTGGATGGCAGAGGAATGCAGTGGTCGTGTGGGCAGTGAGCAGAGCCAGGACAGTCGTACCCGGACCCCAGTGTGGTAGAGGCTGGAGGGATGGCGATCCCTACAGTGACCATCCCTGTGATGACCACTGCGGCCCCTGAGTACAAAGGATGAAACAGGCCGGCTGACCCAGTGGGGAGGAGACTGGACATGGCCCGAGAGGAAACTCGTTCAGGACGTGGGTGCCGGTTTTGTTGGGGTAGTTGGAGAGAAGCTGCTTCTCTGCTGAGCGCATGGGTGGATGATGACACAGAGTGATGGTGAGATGGTTTTCTTGGCTGTCTCTACCCACCACAGTTTCCACGGGAATAGCCGAGGACTGTCGTCGGTCACCGGGCTCCCTGGAGGGAATTTCAGTTGCTGGGTTCTGATTCCACCTTCTGTTTCCATGGGAACAGCCCCTGGACCAGCACAGGTAAGCGCCTCCAGATCCTGCTGCTTGTTAAAAGTGCCCTCCCCATGGAGGGAAGGACTTTGGACAGGGTCGAGAGAAGGGAGCCAAGGGGCGTGGAGCTCAGCACAGGCGGCCCATCAGAGAGGGATGCTGGGAGTCGGGTGTGGAAGCTGCATGGGATGCCTTTGGGGGTACTGCCAAGGGCGGTGGCTTGGGTCTGGATGATGGTGACCATGAGGACAGTGATCACCAGAGCTGTGTGCATGAGGCAACGTCTGGTCTTTTCCTGTACAGGTGGGCATGGAGATGATGTGGGCACACAGGTGCCCTGTTGTCTGCCAGCCTCCAGAGGCTGCTTCTGTGCAGCTTGGGCAGAACGAGTCACCTCGCTAAGTGTCTGGCGAGGAGTCCGGTGCTCTGGCTCCACCTGAGCAGGTGGCCGAGGTCCCTTGTTGGCTGACACCAGGCTCTTCCTGTGTTCTCCTGGGGGGTTCCTCCTGCCCATGGCACACGGCCTTTATTAGATTGGTAATTAAATGGTATCATTTTCAATCAAGGAAAATCTGCCTTCTCCCTCCCGCATCTCTCCCACCCCTGTCCATTGAGAAAAATAAAAGCAAAGCCCCCGGTACAAGGTACAAGCATCGAGTCTGGCCAAAGGGAATCTCACATGGGCCGTGTCCATGGCTGCCTGTCTGTCCATCTGTCCATCCATCCCTCCATCCCTCTCTCTCTCTCCCTCCCTCCCTCCCTCCCTCTCTCTCTCTCTCTCTCTCTCTCTCTCTCTTTCTCTCTCTCTCTCTCTCTCTCTCTCACGCACACACACAGACACACTCACATACATACAGACACACACACCCTCACATTCATACTTTCACGCACACACATTCACACTCACAGACACCATCACAAACACACATTCATACTCTTGCAGTCACACAGACACACACATATACTCTCAGACACACCCTTACACACATATGAGCACACAGACTCACAGATACACAATCACACACATGTACACATCCACACCCTTACACTCACATATACACATTCACACTCACACAGACACATCCTCACGCATTCATACTCTTACATACACACATTCACACTCTCACAGACACACCCTCACACTTATACACATACACAGATACATGCACACTCATACAGACATACACACATTCACACATATTCACACATTCACACCCTCACATACATACACTCACATACACATATTCACACCTTCACACACATACATGCTCTCACACAGACACACACCCTCACACACATTCATATTCTTGCACTCACACAGACTCACAGACACATTCACACTCACATACACATTAATTTTCACACACTCACAAACATTCATATACACATACACACATTCATACTCACATTCACACTCTTACAGACAAACATATGTTCACACACTCACATACTCACATGTACACACTCATATAGACACACATACGCATACTCACATTCACACCCTCACAGACATACATATTCTCACAGACACACCTCCACACACAAATTTGTAGTTTTGTACTCATGCAGACTCACATACATACACTCTCACAGACACATTCACACTCACAGACACACCCTCACACAGACACATACCCTCACACACGCATTCATACTCTTGCACTTACACAGATATATACAGACTCACACAAGACACTCACATACAGACACACATTCACCACCCTCACACATATTCACACACATACACACTCTTATAGACACTCACACACCCTCATACACACATACACATTCACACTTTCACACATGCCCTCACACACACATACAGATCCTCACACACATTCACACCCTCACACACGTATACATACTCTCACACACATGCCCTCACATACACACATTCATACTTACACACATGCAGACACATTCGCCCTCTCACACAGACACATGCCCTCATACACACATACACATTTACACTTTCACGCACACCCTCACACACATGCCCCTTTCTCTCAGGAGACGGGCAACATGGTCCATCATGCATCTGCTGTCAGGCCCACTGGCTGTCTCCCTGCCCCTCATCCATCTCCCCCACAAATGGGCTCCCCAAAGTGCCAGTGCAGCCATGCCCCACCTCAGTAAACCCCCTGGCTCCTGGTTGCCCCCGGGTGAAGTCAAAATCCCCGTGGTTCATGGCCCTTGCCAGGCTGCCTGTGCCCATCTTTGCCCATCTTCCTGCCCCTTGTGTTTCCCCTCCTTCCTCCGGTACACCTGCCTCTTGGCTGGTCCGCACGCAAGACCATCTCTAGCTTCCCAGCATCTTCTCTGGCTGTGTCCCCTGCCTGACGCTCTGTTCCTCCTCCTCTCCTCTTCCTTGCTTCCTTCACAGCCCCCTTCTCCAGGAAGCCTGCCCTTCTCCCCACCCCCACTTCTGGGGTCCTTCCTGAGAGCCCTTCTATCTCTACTGCCGGGTTTCAGCTGCAGTGACCCTTCAGACCCCACCCTCTGACCACTATGAGATCATAGAATGATGGGTTGGCTGACCACTCCAGAGGGGGCTTTCAAAGCTAGGTGCAGTGGTCAGTCGGGCCAGGTCTGCAGCCCAGCAGCCAATCAAAGGACAGCATTACTGACCCCCGAGTCATGTTGTGGGGGGCAGAGGAGCATCCTTCTCCTGTCTGGCACCCTCTGCCTTGGGGGGAGGATCTCAGCCATGGGTCCCCAGTGCAGAAAAGCGGCCACTCCTCTCCCGGCCCCACAGTTGGGCCTCGTTAGCCTCCTCAGAGGGAGGGGCCTCCGCTGGTTTTCCAGAGTCTGGGAAGGAGCTTGGAGACCCAGAACAAGGCCTGCCCTCCCAGCCCAATCCGGAGCCAAGCCCTCCCACCCAGCTGCCTTTTTCCAGTAAACTACCACTTAGTGCAAATGTACACTGTCTCTCTTGGCTGCCCCCTCCCCAGGTCCGTTCCTGGCTGCCCCCTCCCCAGGTCTGTTCCTGGCTGCCCCCTCCCCAGGTCCGCTCCTGGCTGCCCCCTCCCCAGGTCCGCTCCTGGCTGCTCAGCCTGTTTCCCCTCTCTCAGCCACCATTTTCATTTCCTCCCTCGGGGTCTGTGATCTCACCAGACATGGCCAGGGCATGTCAGTGGGCACACCTGACTGCCCTGACCCTAACTCGGTGCCCTTGGATCTGCTGACTGTAAGCTCCCTGAAGGGAGGAACCAGCTCTCATTTCTGTTTCTAGCCCTAAACTCTGGGCCTGGCACGTAGTAGGTGCTTAATGAATGGGGTTTTTTGGCCTTCTGGTGCATGTGTCCTGTTTCTCCAGATAACCTCTATTACTGCTTTGTTTGGGGGTCGGTATCCAGAGGGGTGCTGACTGCACTCTTCAGACCCTGCTACTGGATGGGACAGTAAGGGGTGGGTCCTTTCTGGGCTGAAGTGAATGGGTCTGACTTTCCCAGAGTCAGGGGCAGTCTTGGGTGGGAGGATCCCGCTGGTTTCTGACATTTGGTAGCCACGGGGCTAGAGGGATCCATCCCAGTGATGGGTTCAAGCTCCCTCCCTTTTAGCAGCAGTGGCACTGTTCAGGGAAGGGGCCCAAAGTCTCAGTGATCAGAACCTTCCCTGGCCCTGGTTCTGAAGTCGTGGGGGGCTGGCCAGCTGGGGCAGTGCCAGGAGAGGGTGCCCTGGCCGGGAGAGCTGCCGCTGGCCCAGCCTGACTCTTCCTAGCATCAGCCTCTCTCGTGGTCATCAGTCCCACTCTCCTGTGCTCCCAGCTGGGGGCCCCACCCTTAGCAGGTGGTAAGAGGACGCATCTCTTCCAGGCCCCATTGGGGTGAGTTCTTTGGTCCCATTTCCCCCCTCAGTCTGTGCTGGAAAGGGGGCAGGCTCCCCCTGGCCCAGAGATGGCACACGACAGCTAGGTCTAGAAGCACTTACTGTGCGCCAAGGACTGAGCAGAGTGCCCGTGATACAAAGATAGGCATGAGATGGTCTTTGCTCTCAGCATCCCACGGTCTGATGGGGGCACAATGGGCAGAGAGCCCCGTGCAAGCAGAGTGTGTTCAAGGAAATGGTAACCCATTGGCAGAGGGGAGGGGCTGTGAGGGGGGGGTGCTGGCAAGGGAGGATCTGGCCTGTAGCTGAGACCCAAAGGGGGTGCGGGAGGTTGGGAAGAGGAGTGGAGCAGGAGCATTTCTGGCAGGGGGAATAGCCTGGGGAAATGCCCAGAGTCTGGAGATGACGTGTCCAAAGGCTGGTGAGGGTCACTGAGTAAACGGGATGGGGAGAGTGTGTGTGAGTGCATGAGTATGTGGGAGTGAACACGTGTATGTATGTGAATATAGTTTTGTATTTATGTCTGCATGTGTGTCTGTGAGTGTATGTGAGCATGTGTGTGTGTCTGTGTAAGTGTGTATAAGTATAGTTCTGTGTGTGTGTCTGTGTGAGTCTGTCTGTATGTCTTTGTAGTTCTCTGTGTGTCATTCTGTATCTGTTTTTTTGTGTGAATGTATGTGTGTGAAGTTCTCTATGTGTGAGCACTGTGTATATGTGTGTATGTCTGTGTATCTGTGTGAATGTCTGTGTGTCCATATGTGTGTAGTTCTGTGTCTGTGTTTGTGTGTCTATCTGTATGAATGCCTCTGTGAGTATGTCTGTATGTGTAGTTCTCTGTGTGTGTGTGTGTGTGTGTGTGTGTGTGGTTCTGTGTATATATGTAGTTCTCTGTGTGTGTGTGTGTGGTTCTGTGTATATATGTAGTTCTCTGTGTGTGTGTGTGTGTGTGTGTGTGGTTCTGTGTATATATGTAGTTCTCTGTGTGGTTCTGTGTGTGTGTGTGTGTGGTTCTGTCTGTGTGTAGCTCTCTGTGTATGTGCAGTTCTGTGTGTAGTTCTGTGTCTGTGTTTGTGTGTCTATCTGTATGAATGCCTCTGTGTGAGAGTGTCTGTGTGTGTAGTTCTGTGTGTGTGTGTGTCTGTAGTTCTCTGTGTATGTGTAGTTCTGTGTGTGGTTCTACGTCTGTGTGGTTCTGTGTGCTTTGTCTGTGTGTGTGTGGTTCTGTCTGTGTGGTTATGTGTCTGTGTGTGAAGTTCTGTCTGTATATGTGTAGTTCTCTGTGTGTGTGGTTCTGTGTATATGCGTGTGTGTGTGGTTCTGTCTGTGTAGTTCTGTCTGTGTCTGTGTGGTTCTGTGTGTCTGTGTGGTTCTGTATCTGTGTGGTTCTGTGTGTGTAGTTCTGTGTCCCTGTGGTTCTGTGTCTGTGTGTGTGTAGTTCTATGTATATGTGTAGTTCTGTGTGTGTGTGTCTGTGATTCTGCATCTGTGTGGTTCTATGTGTGTGTGTGTAGTTCTGTGTCTTGTGGTACTGTCTGTGTGTGTAGTTCTCTGTATATGTGTAGTTCTGTGTGTGTGGTTCTGCGTCTGTGTGGTTCTGTCTGTGTGTAGTTCTGTCTGTGTGTAGTTCTGTCTGTGTGTGGTTTTGTGTGTCTGTGGTTCTGCATCTGTGTGGTTCTGTGTGTGTGTAGTTCTGTCTGTGTGTGTGGTTCTGTGTGTGTAGTTCTGTCTGTGTGTAGTTCTATGTCTGTGTGTTCTGTGTGTTAGTTCTGCATCTGTGTGGTTGTGTGTGTGCAGTTCTGTCTGTGTGTGTAGTACTCTGTATATGTGTAGTTCGATGTGTGTGTGGTTCTGCATCTGTGTGGTTCTTTGTGTGTGTAGTTCTGTCTGTGTGTAGTTCTGTGTCTGTGTGTGTGTAGTTCTCTGTATATGTGTAGTTCTGTGTCTGTGTGGTTCTGCATCTGTGTGGTTCTGTGGTTTTGTGTGTGTAGTTCTGTCTCTGTGT
>CM053601.1:3066889-3134523 GCA_028646575.1 Pseudocheirus occidentalis
GAATGAAGTTACTGATTGTTTCTATAATTTCTTGTTTAGCCCACTCATTCTTTAAGACCAAATTATTTAGTTTCCAATTCGTTCTTTGCCTACTTTTCCCTGGGCCTTTATTAAATATAATTTTTATTGTTAGATGTATTTTAATAGGAAACCAACAGGACTGAAACTTTTCAATAAATTCAATCTCAAAACTGAAGTCATAACGGGTTGTTAACTAAGAAGTCACAGTGTGAGGGTCTGAGGGGATGACAGGCAGGATTCAGGGGTCCTTTCGAGGCTTGCCTAGGGGTTGTGGCTGGTGGCACGAGTGCACAAGTGACGCAGACCTCCCTCAGTGAAAGCCTGGGAGCTTCACCCCTGGATCTCAGCTCTGGCAGCAGCAAGGGAATCTGAGAGAGACGCCCTAGTCAGATAACAGACCCTGGGTGTCTATGCACATTTGGTCAATTCAGGGAATGACTCCTTGGCCACTTCTGGACCCTATGGCTTGTCTGTGGTCCCCTACTTAGCAGTGTGTGTTAGAGGCAGGAATCAAATCCCGGCCTCCCTGATTTCACCAAGCCTCTGTCCAGTCTTCTAGTATCTACAAAGCCTGTGTTTTGTGTTGAGTTAATAAATGAGTCCTGCTGTTTTTATCCCCTTGCAAACTCATAGGATTAGTCGTAGACAGAGAGATGGAAGGGAGCTTGGAGTCATTTTCTAGGTGAGGAATCTGAGTCCCAGAGCAGTGACCAGTGATGTAGCTGGCCTGGGATCACACAGCTAGGAAGGCTCTGAGGCCAGCTTGGCACCTTGGTCTTCCTCATTCCAAGGATAGCCTGCTCTCCCCACCCATGCCACCTTGGACCCAGAGCACCGGAGGACTGTGTTGGCAGGAGAGGCCCAGTGTGTGCCGAGAGGAGATGGAGGGTTCATTCCGAGGCTAGCTCTGCCTTCGCTTGCTCGGAGGCCTTTGTGGGGTCGGGACAGTCTGTCAGTGTACGGCCGGCCAGTTTGTCAGCAGGCCTGGCCTTGCCGGGAGAGCAGGGCCTGCCCACTCTCCCGTTGGGTCCCACTTGACACAGACTCCAGCCTGAGTCTGGGCATTCTCAGACAGTGTGTGCGTCATCACTACACTCCGACCTGATGGTGCTGACTTGGAAAGCTCTGCTTCCGGAGATGCTGCAGGATTGACCCCACGGGCTCACTCTGTCTTGTGCTTTCCCTTCAGAATGAGCTCCTCTGATGGTGCTGTGGTAGGGTTTGACATCGAATGGCCTCCACCCTTCTGGAAGGGCAGGTCGGACAGGGTCGCCCTTGTTCAGTTATGTGTCTCCGAGAGCAAATGCTATTTATTTCACGTGGCGTCTATGTCAGGTTGGTACCACTCAAGTTCCAATGGCCTTTCTGCCCTTGAGTAATGTAGCATTGTGTCCTTCTGCACTCTGCCTCCACCCCGCCCTCTACCCCCCACACTTACCATCCATCTGACAAATCCCAGTGCCTTGGCCCAGGGGGCCTCTAGGGCTGGAATGTTGGCCTCTTGGCTCTGAGAGTCATTGGTGTCCTTCATGGCTCCCTTGGTGTGGGGAGGCCTCTCCTCCTGGTCCCTTGTTCAAAGACCCTGAATTCCCTTGGGCTGTTTTGGGTCTCCTCACAGATGTGTGTCTTTTGCTCCTTGAGGGTGAGGACTACTTCATTTTTGTCCTTTTATGCCTGGTGCCAGCATGGTGCCTGGATGGTAGTAGGTGCTTAGTAAATGCTGGTTACCAGAGGTCTGGACCTCACAGTAAGAGAAAGGGTCCCCCAGATCAGTTGCCCTGAGAGAATAGGGAGAGCTGGTGGATGGGCAGGCAGGATGCAGGGAGGGGTAGAGTGTACTGTCATCTCTTGGGGGGCACAGAGGGCCTGGGAACCAACCACAAAGTGCATTTCAGTTTTCCCCCAGGGATTAAAGATGTTACTGGAGAATGAAGCCATTAAAAAGGCTGGTATGGGAATGGCAGACCAGTGGAAACTCCTCCGAGACTTTGATGTCCACCTCAATGGCTTTGTGGAGCTGGCCAGTGTGGCCAATGAGAAGGTAGAGACATGCCTGGCTTTGGGGCTTCTCCTTGGTGGGAGCCAGAGAAGGGGCCAAGCCTTGGACGCCCCTTGTGGGCACCTCTCTCCAATACCCATGGCTGTGGCCACTCATTCCAAGCAGAGCCTCCTTTCTCGCTTACTTCCTTTTGTGAGATATGCACCGATGGGGTGGTTTGGGGAGGTGGGGGGAAGTGGGAGAGCTGTTCCTCTGTGTCCTGCCCACTTCTGTCCATAGTTATGTGGAAGTGTACTGCAAGCCCCAAAAAGTCTGTAGGTATGAGGTATAAAGACCCAGGCCTACAGGGCTGCCCTCTCCCTTCCTCATACTCCACCAAACAGTTTATTGGAAAAAATGAAATGCTTAGGAACGTTCCTGCCTCATTGTCATGAAAAACAGTTTTTTGTGCCTTGAGGAAATTCCAGAAACTGAGCTGGTGACTGAAGGGCCTAGGCAGCCCTGCATTTGGAGTCCTGGACCTCGGGCAGGACTCCTGGCGCCTCCTCGTCTCCGGCTCCATGGGCTGGGAGCAGGGTCTCCAGAGGGGCTCCTGGAGGGGTGGCGTGGAAGGTCCCAGGCTCAGACCCCAGGTGGGCCCAGGCCTCACCTGGACGGCGTCTGTAAGTGCTTTTGGGTGGCCCTCTTTTATGGCTCTTAGCTCAGGTGTGAAGAGACTTGGAGCTTGGATGGCTTGGTGAAGCACCTCTTCAGGAAGCGGCTTCTGAAGGAGCGGTCTGTGCGCTGCAGTCGCTGGGAGGACTTCCCACTCACTGAGGACCAGAAGAAGTACGCTGCCGCTGATGCTTACGTACGTACTGGGGGGGACGGGCTCTGGGGCCTTGGTTCAGAGTCCTCACTGGTCACAGGTTCAGCCCGGGCCAGTGGGATGGCTGCAAAAGGTAATGTTTGATGACTCTTTTTCTGTTGACTAAGCAAATAGTTCCCATTCACAGATGGCTAAACTCCAGTGATTGTTGTCTTGAAGTTGACGGAAGGCCTGGTTGGAGGGGTGGTCTGTGGCTGCTGTCACTCCATCTTTCTCCGAGAGCACATCTGTCCTCCCTCCCAGGCTGGCACATGCTTACACCTGCAGCTCAGGACGTGTTCCCCCGTCATAGCCAGCCTGTTGGCCCCAGCGGCTCAAAAGCAAAGATTTGTACTGCACCAGCCTGTCATGAACGGTGGTATTTCCTGCCTCAGGGCGAGAGAGTGGGCACACACAGTGGAAGGCACACAAGTAATCTTTCACCCACGTCCACAGAGGACTCTCTTTCCCTCCCCCAGTGTCATCATGCTTTTCCCTCCAACTGCCATAACTCTGTGGGTCAGGTTACTCTCCTGGGCTCTCTGGGCCCCTTTCTCTTGTTAGCTGGACCCTCTGACTGCCTGCTATATTTGCTTTGGAAGCAATGTGAGGGAAGACACTGTATTTATAGCCACATAAGCGGTTGGTTCACCAGGTGGCTCACCCCTCCACATGCCCTGGTCCTGGGAAGTTAGTTCTGGTCCAGGTGCTGAGCTCCGCAGGCTTTGTGCAGAGTTTCACTGAGCTTCTGCATTGGCATAACCTCTAAGAATGCTGGAGTGACATGTTAGGCCAGGAGTCTGGTGTGGTAGAGCAATGGGTAGAGAATGGGCTTTGGATCTGACAGGGCCTGGGTGCAAGGCCTCTGACCTACCTGGGGTCTCAGCTAGGTGAGCCTTGGCCAGTCTCTTCACTTATCGGGGCAGCCTGCCTTGGAGAGGGCTCTTCCTCACCAGGGAGCTCCCCAGGCCAATGTAACAGCAGCTTCGGTCCTTGTCTCTGTGTCCACAGCCAGCGAAGTATATTGGCCTGAGGCGGGGTCATAGAACCGGGGCTTTGTTTTTGTTTTTTTAAGGCTCATCTCCCTTTGTGTATTCAGTTTACTTTGTTCACCTAGTGGGCATCTGTGTCAGGAGTGGAGTCCCCTCTGGAGGCACCTGGGGAAGGTTTCATCTTGAGCAGGGAATGGCCTGCTCCTTTTCCCAGATGTGCTCTTTGGGAAATCCCAGGCCTTGGTGGTGGTCTTTGGAGAGAAGCACTTGGTGGATAGGGAGGGAAGTAGGCCTGGGCGTGAGTGCAGAGTCTGTGGGGCTGGGGGCTCAGCACGGTGCCTGTGAGCGATCTAGCCAGGTGGGATGTCACGCTGCTGATGCCGGGCAGACTCAGACAGGACAGATTGACATAAAAAGATCTGTCTGTGAAGACTTCTCTAATTTTTTCCTTTATTCTTGTAGGCTAGTCTCATAGTTTACCAAAAATTGGAAGCCCTGAGTGGCCCTGAACAGGTGTCACCAACCAAAACCGGTGAGTTCTTTTGTGAGCTCTGTGGCATGGAATGGGCAGGATCTGACACTCGACATCAACATGTCCCTGGTAAGGGGGAGGTCTGCCAGCAGTCCTTGTGGCACTGTGCTGCCTGGAGATGGCGGCTTGGGTTTGTGTGTCCACTCATCCCAGCGGTGCCAGGCACCAACAGAGAGGTGGGCAGAGAGTGTTGCTGTCACAGCCATCGGTCAGCCGGTAGTTATGAAACACGTGCCCTGTCCCAGGCCTGGGGATGCAGAGGCCTCAAATGGCACAGCTCCTGCCCCCGAGGAGCTTAGGTCCCAGTGGAGAAGGAACCAGACCTTTCACGGTTTTCTAGGCTGGCCAGGCTGCTGGATAAGGTCATAGGACCCTGGGAGTTGCCTGCTTTTCTCTTTGTTTAACTTGGGATGATGTACTTAGGCTGGTTGCATGTGGAATTTTCCCCTAAGTTCTGATGGCTAAGACATTAACCGGCCTCAGTGGTTTGGCTTCTGAGGCTGACTGCCCGACCGTGGATGTTCCTGCCACGCTAGCAGGGATGGCACCAGTGGCCGCCTTGATGTCCTTGCAGGCCCCCTTCCTCTGCTCCCCTGCTTCCATGGGCAGTATTCTCGTATTGTACCCAGAAGAGAACATTAGTAAAGCACTTAGCACCGCGCCTTGGCACATTTTTGGTGCTCAGAAATGCTTATTCCCTTCCCCTTGGTAGAAGGGGTGTGTCTGTCACTTTGTGGCCCTTTGCTAGTGGTGCGGATGCTGGTCCCACCAAGGCACTGCTTTGCCAGCTCTGTTGGGAAGGCCTGCTCGGCAGACTCGGTGTGGCTTTGGCCTGACCTTCCTGGGCCCAGGGGCTTCAGCATGCCATGCTGCCCCATAGAGCGCTTAGGTCCTTGTGGCCCAGTGACAACAATGCCTCTTGGTGGTATATAAGAAATCTGTCCTACATGAAAATAGCGGGGTGTACAGACCACTTGGATTTCTTCATCTTTGGATGGGCTGAGTCCTAGCGTCCTGGGACCAGCACTTTTGTACTCCGGCACATCAGACTTGCGACAGGAAGGAGGGAGGGGATGCCGTGGGCCCCTGCCGAGGGCGCCCCTGCCGCAGTCTGAGCTCTGTGTGCCAGGACGCTGACTGGCCCAGGGCCAGGCAGCCCCGTGGCTCAGGCTTCACAGTCTCAGAGCGCGCTGTTTACGGCTGCCACTTTACTTTGATTCACGTCTGAGGGTCATTTTTTCAGCTTTTCCTCTGTTAGTGATGTTTTCCTCTCATTCCAAAAACCACGGTGTGGAGAACAAAGCTCAGAGAAGGCGGGCTTATTTATAACCAGTTTCCAGCTTGTAAAGTCCTCGGCAGATTGGGCGAGCCGCAGACCTGAAGCCCTCGCCTGGCCGGTGTCTTTCTTTAGACTGAAATTTGAGATAAACGGAGAGGATTTGTGGTTTTGTGTTCTTTGGTCTTTGTGTTCCTGGGCTGATAGACAGGTGGCTCGGGCTCCCTGTGAATGAAGAGCTGGGAAGCATGATGCAGAAGTGAACACGTCCCTGGCCTCTAGTGCTTGCCGTCTGAGAGGCTGGGATTGCTACCCATGGAGCACTAGGGTGGCCTTGGAGGGTGGGGAATGGTACAGGGTGGCTGAACGATGACATGTGTGCAGAGGCCGTGGTTGGATCGGTCTGTGTGGCCCTGAGCATGCAGGAGCTTGGACTTGTTGCAGTGGCTGCCACGGTTGGAAGGCCTGCTCCCCAAGACTCGTAAAATCACAGTTCTTGTCCAAAAGCCACCAACCGAGACCCCAGCCATCCCCACATTGACCTGGATGCAGAAAGGGCTTCCCAGGGGTTTGTCAGAGAGACTGTTGTGACCTGGCTCTTGGGGGCTTCCTTTCTGATTGGAGGAGGCTTTGAGCTGGGTTTGTTGTGACCTCTCTGAGCCTTTAATGATTCCTTTCTCTTGGAGGAGATCATCTCCTCTTCAGCAGTCCTAGTGTTTTCTAGATTAGTTTGTAGTCTAGGTCAGCTTCAGAAGAGATAGTCAGATCATTAAAGCATGTTTGAAGAGCAGATGATGCCAGAGGCTGGGAGAGGAACCCCTGACACTGTACAGGGAGAACTCTGCAGGCAAAGGATGTGTGCATTTGGTTGGTAAAGTGCGCCGCCTTCTCCCTCGTTTCTATCTCACACGCATCGCGCTTGTCCTGTCCCTGCTGTTGGACCGGAGCGGGGAGAGGGCGTGTGACATGGATCAGTGGGAAGCGCACGTTGTGCTGACCGCACGGCACTCTGGCTGATGCACGTGACCCTGATTTTTGCAGAGGTGGCCCGGTTTCCTGAGGAGGTGAAGAAGCAGCTGCTGTCACTCTCTGAAGAGATGCTAGATGTGACCAGGCACCTTTCCCATCCTTGGAGACCCTGCGGCGAGCCACAGAGGCATGTGCTTTCTTGGTGGTCTGTCTTGTCTTCTTTGTGCTGTGTGGGTGTGCTGTGGGTTTGGAAGAATGGGACGGTCTGCAGGAGTCTGCTCACTGAGCTCTGACTGGTGGGCCGATGAGTGGTGGGTTATCTCCCAGTGCATAGTCCGAGAGGTCAGAGAAGCTTGGTCTTTTCTGTCAGAGAATCTGGGTACGATTTCTAGGGATGGGCCCCTGGTGGGGGCTAAGAAAGTGCATTGATGTTGAAGAGCCAGTGTCTTCTGGCCCAGAGTAAGTGAACTCTTGGCATCTGGTTTCATTATTTGATTGTGGTTCCTACTAGCAGCTAGGTGGCACTGGCCCTGGTTAAGAAGACCTGAGTTCCAATTCAGTCTCCTCCCCATACTAGTCGTGTGACCCTGGACAAGTCACCTCACTTCTGTAAAGAGGGCGTCACAGTAGCATCTGTTCTTGAGGATTGTTGTGAGGGTAAAATGAGATATTTGGAAAGTTCTTTGCAGACTTTTTTAAAAGAGAAAAGACATTTTTATTTCACTTTTCTCAGTTACACATAAACACAATTTTCCACATTTTGAACAGTTTTGAGTTCCATATACTTTCCTTCCCCCTCCTTCAGAAGGAAGTGACTTGATCGCGTGTAGCCAAGCAGAGCACTTTGGAGCTTGGACAAGAGGTTGGTGTGGAAGTGCCGAGTGTTGTTACTCACAAGTGTAGTCTTTGTAGAACACTCCCATCTCTGATTCCTGTGCTCCACGAGGATCTCTCTCTCCTCAGCATCTTCCCCACACCTCTGTTTCTGTTAGCATTTCCTCTCAGGCTGTGCCCCAGAAGCGCACTCACACCTGCCGGCTCCTGCCTGCCCGAGGCCCATCCATCCCTCTCCCAATATGGCCATCTCTTCTCTCCGACCTGTCGGTGGCACCCTCCTGGGCCTTGGCATGCCCCTGCGCTGGCTACTCTTCCCCCTGGTTTTCAGCTCCTTTGTCTATGGTCTCTTCCCCATTGGATTGTGAGCTTCTCGAGGGCAGAGCCTGCCTGGCATTTCTCTGCATTGTCAGAGCTCAGCCTGGTTCCTGGCCCAGAAGTTCATTGCCTGACTGAGGGCCCTGCCATTTTTCTGCTTGCCCATTTGCAGCCTTGGCTTTTCTCACCTTCTGTACCCAAGCAGCTCCCAGATCTTACCCTTGATACATCTGGGTCCTCTCCTTCTGCCCGTGAAGTCCCCGGCACTAGCGTGGACCATTAAGCATAGGTGATTCTTTGGTCGTCCCCGTCTGGAGCTTCTCCCCATTCCCATCTGTCCCCCATGGTTGCCAAAAGGCTTTTCCGTAAGCTCAGATGTGTTAGTTCCCTAATCAAGCCTTCCGCTGGCTCCCTGTTATTCTCCTTCCCAACAGTCCTTCCCCCATTTCCAAAGCCCTCATCGCCCCCCTCACATCTTTTGGGGTCTTTGTTCTGTGTCTCACTCCCTCGCCCGCCTTTGTATGGGGCGACTGTCCCTGGTCCTGCCTCCACCTGTTAGAGTCCCTGAGTGCCGAGTAGATTTGGGCTTGGGGACACCTGAAAAGAGGACTGGCAGATGCATTTCTGCTGAAGAATGACAAGAAGATCCAGGCAAAAGACTTCTCTTGGATTGTTTTTTAATGGATCTGAGTGCCGATATCCTAGCTGCAGGGACCTCCTGTGGCATGGGTGGAGCCCTCAACCCCAGAGACATGGAAGAAGGCCTCCAGCCAGAGCGGCCGTTGTCCCCGTGGCCATCACTCACAGCTGCGTACTCTCATCTCAGACGTTGCTCTCCCAGGCCTGGGGTCTGGCTGCCTGGCTCACAAGGTTTGGGGGCAGCCCATTTAGAGGGGAAGGCATCCTCCCAGGAGGCTCAGCAGTGGGCGTTTGAGAGCTGTGGTGGAGACGGTCAGCAAGAAGTGGACCTTCTGATTCAGAAACATGAGGCACCAGCCTCTTAGTGTCAGGACAGACCGCTGCTTGATTGTTAAGCATTTATTATGTGAGATGCTTGGTACTGGGGACACAGAGACAAAGAAGGAATCATTGCTGTTCTGGTTACTTGTATCCTTGGTTGGGGGGGTCTGCTTGTCTAGGTATATACAAAATAGAACAACTATACTTTGAGGGGTAAAGAAGGAAGACAGAGAGGTGTATGTGAGGGGCCAGCAGATGCTTCCTGCCCCAGGTGCTCTGAGCTGCCTTCAGAGAACAGGGATTTGGGGGCAGCCTTGCAGCTCCTCTGGACAGCCTGGCGGAGGCACAGAGTCCTGAGCTGGAATGGGCTTGGGGGACTGTGCGGCCGTGAAGGTCCCTTCACATCTCCTGTCTTCAGTCAGAGCCCTGGCCTGTCCAGTCAGCATGTAGGCCACACCAGAATCGGATGATTCTGTATTCATGAAAATGATGAGATTTGTAGGAAGAGTGAAATTCTGTGCTAGTTCTGCTGGTCTTTGAATGACCAAAGAGCCTGTATCTGATGCACATCCCAGACTTTCTCAGCCATCTGAGCTCTGTTGGCCCAGCCAGCTGCCGATCACCTGGCACTATCCCCGTGGGAAGGAGGGGCCTCTGCCCTCTCTCATGACCCTAAGTGTTGTCCTCTCTATGCTGACGTCCAGCTTTTTATTCCTACTTGGTGTCGTTGGTAACGAGACAGCCTGGCAAAGTCGGGGGTCTTCCTTTGTGGTCCTCAGGTTGGCCCCTTGCGTCTTTGTAGAGAGAAACAAGGGTTAGGGCCACTTCACAGGGCGCACTGTTAGCACTGAACCCTGATTGTGGCTGTGCAGTTAATCCTGTGATGTTTCTCTCTCCCCACCCCACCTTTAGAGTTACTGAGTTACTGAAGAGCCTTTCAGAAGACCTGGGGGCATTAAGGACTGCGCTGCTTGGGGCTCCCAGCCTGCATAGCCCCCTCAGGGATGCCCCACCAGACAGTGGCCCTGCAGCTAGGGAGGAGCCACGCCTTGGAGAAGGGCCACGGGCCGGATCAGAACCTGGTGAACGGCGTAGCTACTCTGAGTATGGAAGAGGGAATAGCATGGAGGATGCAGGGGACCTGACCACAGCTGGATCTGTAGGGGGAAGGGAGGATCGGAGAACCCAAAATGCCGGGGAGAGGGTTTGCTTGATGTCCCTGGACGTGACTGAATACGAGCTTCAAATGATGGAGCAGCGGGCACGGGAAGAAATGAACGACGCCACACACGTATCTGATCAGGTACTCATGCTCGGCACAGCCGGGGCACTCTGCATGGCCCTCCACAAAGGTCCTCCCCCATGTTCCTGGGGGGGGAAAGTAGGAGAAAGCCCTGGGCAGGCCAGCACCCAACCTAGTGGGCGGGAAGGTGTCTGCTCTAGATAGAACCTTGGTCCCAGCTGGCCAGGAGGGGATGGGCCTTTTCTCCCCGATGTCACCGAGCCCTCGCTAGGCCAGGTTTTCTCCTTGGAGTCCTCTGCTGATTGATGGCCTGCAGAGGCCCTTCGGTTTGGTTGCCCGCGTTTCCTTTTTGCTGTTTCTCTTGGCCCTGGTGTCTGTCTCCTCTGAGCAGAGGGG
This sequence comes from Pseudocheirus occidentalis, assembly GCA_028646575.1. Lineage (NCBI taxonomy): Eukaryota > Metazoa > Chordata > Mammalia > Diprotodontia > Pseudocheiridae > Pseudocheirus > Pseudocheirus occidentalis. The sequence continues at coordinate 3,077,277 of CM053601.1, forward strand.
CCATGCCACTCAGACGGGCTGAGCTTCCTCGGTCTTCATGGCCAGTTTACTCAGTGCACTTAGCACAACAGCATCACCCGGAGGTGGAGAGGTTCTCTGTCTCAGCCTCAGGAGACTCTGTCTCAGCCTCAGGAGACTCACTGCGGCTGACACTGGCTCCCCTTCAGTTCCCACTGTGATGTTCCGGCGTCTTTGTCTTCCTGAAAGCACGTGTGCTGCTCGTGGTTCTGTCCTGTCGTGCTTGCTGCCTAGACTCCCCCACCCTGCGGAGTTCCGGTTTCTGGGTCATTTTTTTTGCCTCCAGGGTCCACAAGCCCATTTTGAGAAATTCAGGCTCCATTTAGCGCTGTGGTGCAGTCTTCCATTCAGAACGCTCTCATCTTGAAGCCAGTCCAATTTCTGATTTTTTCTTCCAGAAGTATTTTTTTTTAATTCCTGGAACTTCTTCCCCTGTCCACCTCCCCCACCTCCACTCCGCCAGTATTTTTTCTGTTAATATTTTTAATGGTTTGGAGAATCTATAGAAATCTTCTTATTTATTTGTACTCCATTTTCCCTTCAAAGTTTAGTTTTTATTATAAGTGACTTGGTAACTGCAGTAATACCTGTGATTTGTCAAACTGAATTGCATTGGATTCTCTGCTGTTTTCAAATTTTTCTCTTGTGAGAATTTCAAGAATAGTTATTCAGGAGCCTTCACCTTTTGATAAAGAGTTCTGGCCACTCCACTTATCCAGATATTACTTGTTTAAGGTCAGCTTTTAAAATGATTCTCTGGTGTGTTTGTGTAATTATTTATTGTTCTTTTTAATGATCATTTTTAAGTCCTTTCTGGCCTGCTTCTGGAGACAAGCCTGTCCAGACTTGCCTCAATTGTTCCTCTGCTGTGAGTCGAGCAGGCTGTCTTTACTGGAATGTGCTAAAGCACTGTACGGAGTCGATTTAAGATGTCCAGCGATTGGGGGGAGTGGTGTGGATGGCCTCGCTACGAGAGATGATGGAGAGACGCAGTAAATACTAGCGCATCGGCCTCATTTTAGTGCATAGGCTACATGCTCTGGTCAGCAGATGTTTAGGGAGCAGTCGTGTGCTCAGCTCTGCACCAACTGCTGGAGACAGAGATACAGAAGGATGGGATCTGGGGGGCCCCTGGAGCCCCCCACTCTCCAGTTCTACAGATGAGAAATTGAGATCTGTGAGTAGCAGGACCCAGGTCCTCAGACTCCAGATCCAGCCCTCTGCGCCCTTTCACCTCAGCTCTTTGTTAACCCATGTCTGAGGCAGAGCATTCACGGGGTGCCCATGGCCGGTGGTCCCTCCTCTGTGGGAGCTTACGTTGTGCCAGGGCAGAGGCTGTCCTTGCTCTGGGATGCATGGCAGATGCCTGAGGAGAGCCTTCAGCGTCAACGAGCTTGGGTGGCAAAGAAAGACATCCTTGTTTTCAGTGACTCCCAGTGGAAACTCCACATTTCCTTCAGTGGGCTAAGACAGGGTCCCTCAGTTTCCCTGGCCTCCTTCACTGTGGCCCAAATAGGTGAAGGACACTTGGACGTGTGTGTGTGTCTGCGTGTTTGTGCACACATACATCTCTGTGCACACACAAGGTGACATGTGTGCCCGTGTCCATGAGCATGTCTGTGTGCACGTGTGTCCACATGCTCATGTGTGCATGCACTTGTGTGCATATGAGCATGTGCACGCACATGTGCTTCCACATAGGCATACATGGCCCCATGCTCATGTGTGCATGTGCACATGTGTGTCCACGCATGTCTACGTGCACATGTGCGCGCATGCTTGTGTGCATGCACGTGTATATGTGTGTGTGCATGTGTGTGTGTGTATGCATGTGCGCGCCCCCAGGGAACATCCTCTTTCACATCACAAGAAGGAAGCGGGCAAGCTTTGGCCGTTGTTGTGAGCAGGAGGCGCTTGAATTGTCCCGAAGAAGCAGAGAACACAGGATCCCACCGCACTGAATGCTTCTTGGTGAGGAAAGGCCATCTGCCTCAGCCGGAGGAGCAGCGCCTTTCTTCTCATCTGCGGGCTGGGCTCAGAGTCTGCTTCCCTTCAGAATGGCTTTGAGTTTACTTGCTGTGTGTTGTGGGTGTCTTTCGTTACGTACCCCGGGTTTCTTCAGTCGGTCAATGAATGTTGAGCCCTCCTGTGTGCCAGGCCTTGTGCTCAGCCCTGGGATGCAGAAAGAGACCAAAGACAGGCTTCTCCCCTCAGGGGGATCACAGCCTCTCACACACAGGCAGTGTATGGACAAGCATATGCCGAGTAGAGATGAGTTGAAGTTTGTGGGCCATTTGCGGTTAGAAAAATGGGTGCCAGACCTCACTGTAGCTTATGGGAAGCAGATCCTCATCTTTCCTGGCCAAGCCGTCACTAGGCAGTATGCCCTTGTCCTCTAATCACAGAGTAGTTGCAGAATTCGTGGTTCCCCAGCTTCTAATGCCAAAGCCATCCAGCTGGGCACACGCAGGTGGTCTGCTCCCTCTTAGCCGCCACAGCCGTTGTTGCTTCCTGGCATCGTGTTGGCGATGAGCGGCCCGGCCGGAGGGGGCTCAGATCGGGAAGCCGGAAGGAGTTGCTTCCCTGTCCTTCGTCTGCTGCTTGGCAGCTCCAGGATCAAGGTGGGGTGCCTGGCCCTGCATTTCCTTCTCCTTGCCCGGTAGCGTTTTAGGCTGGACCGTGCAGAGCTGTGGTCAGGCCTGCTTGGTCCAGGGAGTTTTCTCGCTTGGGTTTTCCTGCATCAGTGAAATGGCTCCTCCGGATCTGTTCCTGTCTGGTGCCCGGCACTGCGATGGCCCATAGGAGGTGCTTGAGGCGTGTTTATCGAAGAACCAAGTGGTTCCTTACCGTTGTGCTGACCTTCAGGTGTTGCTTATGTGAAGCAGCAGGACTCCATGGAAATCTCTTTTTAAGTGCAGTCAGTAGTAAATGAGTTTTGGGACTGCAATGGGGCACAATGGAGCAAGCATTGGGTCTGGAGTCAGGAGGACTTGAGTTCAAATACGGCCTCAGATACCCGCTAGCTGTGTGACCTTGGGCAAGTCACTTGACCCTGATTGCTTCTAAATGTTTAGTAAATGAGTCTTATAGGAGAAAAGAAAGAATAAATTCAGTTCATGGAATCATTTTCCCCCCCCCCCCCCAGGACCTAATTTCCGTGATGGATGCTCATGATGTTTCTTGTGTTATTGAAAGTGATGAAGATCTGGAAATGCAGATGCTCAAAGTACGTTTTCGGTTGTGATATTGTGGTGAGTGGGAAAGTGACTGGACATTGCTGCGGAGGCTGTTTGGTCACCCAGACAGGATTCTCTCCCTCTGAGAGGCTCCTGAGGGAGACCAGCCCATCAGGGTAGCTGCCGTAGGACAGGGGCTCTGATTCCTGTGTTTGCATCTAAACATCAACCTTCTTTGACGCCGTCACCTGTTATAAAAAATGAATTGGCACACAACATTTTTTGCCAAGTTTTGTCAAAAACAAAATTTGGTCCTAGAAGCCAAAATGTATTTTACCTCCCTCCTTAGGGCTTCTTATGTCATGTATTAATCCTAGCTGGAAATCGTTCCTTCTTGGTGGCTTGGAGGCCTGTGACTTGAGGGCAGCTCCCTTGGGCCCCAGGCTCCTTGGGGTCAGGGCTGGCGCATGTACCGTCTTGAGGCAGCTTCCTTTTGAGGCGGCCACAGGGCTGGTTTGCTTTTCCTTTTTCAGTCTTTGGAAGATTTGGACTGTGACAAGTTGAAGCAGAACGTGTCAGAGTTGCCAGAAGCAGAAGACAAGCCCTTGCTCACTGCCGAGGAGGGGGACGAGGAAGCCATTGAGGAAGAGGAAGATGAATGGGGTAAAGGAGAATGGGGGTGTCACTGTTGATACCTGCTCTAGATTGTGTGTGTGTGTGCGTGCGTGTATATGTGTGCATGTGTGCATGCGTGGGTGTGTCGTGCATGTGTGCGCACGCATACGTGTGTGTGTGTGCGTGCGTGTGTGTGTGGGTATGCGCGTGCACAGTTAGAAGACAGGCCTTCTTCCTGTAGTCTTCTCTCGTGGTTTGGGAGGTGGATGGAAGGCTCTCCTGATGTAAAATTCGCTCAGCCTATATTAAGGAGAACTTCTGTTTTTAAAAAAAGCAGGTGGGTGTGGGGGAGACCAGAGAAACCCCTTCTGTAGTGCTCGTGGGGTTGGACCCTGCCCCCCGCAGCGGCCCTGTGAGCCAGGCTTTTAGGGATGGCTGTATTCCAGCCTGGAGTTGGAGCCTCAGTCTCTGTTGCATACTTTTCTCCAAGGCTACACCGACTACAGGCATTAAAAGAGTGTGGCAATTACCTAGCTGTTTTCATGCTCTCAGTCGAAGGAGAGGTTTCATGCCCATTCCTCAGCCATATTGTGTGTGGTGTAAAGAGGGGAGACAGTTTTAGCTTTGCAGGACTTTGTGATTTCAGACGCTGCTGGGATGGAATGGGGCACCAGCTCGTTTCACACTAGGTGTGTGGGAAGCAGGAGGGTTGCTCTGCCATCCCGGGACCTGGCTTTGACTCCCAGCTCTGCCCTCTTCCTGTGTGTGACCTGGGGCCAGTTACTGCCCCTCTCTGGGACCCTGGTCCCCCATCTGTAAAGAAGTCACACTGGCTGTTTCTCCAGTCTGTAAAACTTTCACATCTTGGGATTCTCATTGAAAAACCTTGCCTGATTCAGTTCGGTGGGCCTGTTGTGCACATGAGCTTAAGGGGCGGGGGAATGAAATCCATGAGGTTCATCCAGTTCTCTTCTCCTGTATGGGCTGTATGAGACCTGTGAGGCTAGGCCAGTGCCCTGTGCTGGGTACCCATGCTGTCTTGGACAGCTCATAAAGGAGAGTGGGGCTTCTTGCTGGGGGTGTGTGGGGGTGCTGAAGGAAACAAAGCTTGGAGCAGCAGCTCCCAAGAGTGCTGGGTGCCTCTTTTCAGACCTTGCTGGGAACCAGGCCTCTGGAAGTGCCTGTTGATTCCTTAGTCATTTGAGTCATTTGGCAAAGTGTGTGTCTGCTCTGTGCCGAGCAGTGGGAGGTCAGCAGGTACCCAGCAAGTCCCAAGGTGTTGCCCTGACCTCAGGGAGCTTCTTGTCAAGTTAGGTGACAAACCCCCCAGGGAAAGGCTAAAGCAGCCTGTGGGTGTGAGGCCCCCTTCTGCTTCTGACCTGGGCATCCCTCAGAACTTTCTGGGCCTGGCTTCTTCCTCTGTTGAAATGAAGGATTCATTCCAGTTCATTCATCAGGGCCTAGGCTTCATCACCTAGTGGGGGGCCCAAGAGGAGGCCAAAGACAGTAAGCGTCAAGCCCAAGTAGGAACCTGTGTCAGACACTGGGCTACAGAGGGACAACAAGGAAACCTTGAGACTTTGGCCAGATCAAGCATCGGGAGGTGGTTGGTGGTCTCCACCGGGGCTGGGGAGGCCTGCAGGAGGTTTGTGGTGGGGGTGGGGCAGTGGGAAAGAGACCTGGAGAGTGGACAGGCCTTGGGATGCTGTGACTTTGACTTGAACATTGGGGAGTGGCTGAAGAGTTTGGGCCAGAGCCATGTGTTCCAAATGGCATCTGCTGAGGTCATCCAGCTGCCACTTAGGAAAGGGTATGAGGTCCAGAGGAGGGGGATTTGAAGTAGGGACACTGGATTCTTCTTTCCTTTTTAAAAGAAGGATGACAGTTACATTTCCTGTTACCTTAAAATATTCTTCTGTTTGAACTTAAATTCAAACATTTTGTTTTAAGACCCTTCATTACCGACACCGACGGCTGAGCAAGTCATCTGCCTGAAGACCTACTTTGGACATTCCAGCTTTAAACCGTGAGTATCTTGTTACTCAACTCAGTGATTTTTTCTTAGTGAGGAAAAATGTATAGAGAAATGCATAAACTTAATCTTGATCATAAAGCCATAATGTGGCCCATTTCCTAGATGGCCTCCCTATTGGCGATACTTTTTTGTGTCGTTGGATTTTGGAAATGTAGGTTATTGCTGGTAAGAAGGTAGAGCATTCACGGATACCAATTTAAAGAGAGAAATGATTTCGGTTCCCTTTTATGTTCAACAAATGTCTATGAGTGTCTGCTACAGAGGTAGCTTGGAGTAGTGGGTACATCATTGGGCTTAAAGTCAGGAAGACTCCAGTTCAAATTCACTTCAGACGTTAGGCATCTGATAAACCTGGCCAAGTGACTTTACCTCCATGGGCCTTAAGTTTCCTCTTATGTAAATTGAGGGCATTGGATTTGATTGGCCCAGCTCTGAATCTAATATTCTGTCATCCTAAGCCAGTAACCCCCCCCCCCCATGAACATGTACACACACACACACACACACACACACACACACACACACACTCACCCCTGCCTGTGTGTGTGCTTGTAGATGTAGGAGAGAGGGCCTACACACTAACCATAGCTATGCTGTGGGAGAAGACCGTGTAAGGCTGGTCTTTGGGGTCTGGGGGCTTCATGGGGCGGGTCCCGCCGATGCCTTTGGGCCTAGGGGGCAGCAGCTCTGCTGCGTTCTTTCTCTGACCCAGTCTTTCCTGCCGGGCTGCTGGCCTGTCACCTTAGAGCATGCTCCCAGGGTTCTTGTCAGAAACCCTCCTTTCTTGTCCTTGGCTCTGTGCCTTGACTCCAGCATGCACCAGAGTTTAGCCTGTGGTTGGGTGTCCAGTGCCCTACTGGGTTACGTCTTCCCTTTTGGGCCCTGAGCCCGAGGAGGTGGCCTCTTAGTGCATTCACTGGGGAGCAGATGGAGGTGTTCCTGCTCCACTCTCTCCCTATCCCCACATGTCCATTCTAATCTGTGCCTCGGGTCCCTCAGGCCTTCTTCTCTGGGCTCTCCCTATTCTCTCTTGGATGGCTGTGTGTCTTGAATCAAGCTTTTGCTCTGTGCCAGTCCAATAAAAATATGCTTTAACAAGAAAGTCTCCTGGTGATGAATCTCGCTTGGGTGTGATTGCCTAGCCGAGCAGGTCATCATTAGACAAGATTGTGGAGGACAGTTGGGGTTAAGTGACTTGGCCAAGGTCACACGGCTAGTACGTGTTAAGTGTCTGGGGCCAGATTTAAACTCAAGTCCTCCTGACTCCAGGGCTGGTGTGCCACCTAGCCACCCCTGCCCTCAGGCTTCTTATCACCTAATTAACATCTGCTTTCTTTCCTTATTTCTTCCTCCCTTTCAAGGATGCAGTGGAAAGTTATTCATTCAGTTCTAGAAGAAAGAAGAGATAATCTTGTAGTTATGGCTACTGGTATGTGATGCTAAACAGTGTATCTGTATGTAGTTTATATTTTTAATTGAAACCATGGTGTGTTAAGAGGTCCTCCGTTACTGAGCCTTCAGACTTGGAGTCTGCTCTGGGGGCTGGGGATGGAAGGCCCAGGTGCCTGTGAAGAGGCCCCCTTTCCCCCCGCGCAGGGAGCGCTAGACCCGGGGTTGGGGATGCGTGGAAAAAGGTTGCACATCGGCTGTTCTCATCCCCTCTGACTTGTCATGGCCTTTTCGTCGGAAGGCTACGGCAAGAGTCTGTGCTTCCAGTTTCCTCCCGTGTTTGTTGGTGGAATGGGCATCATCGTGTCTCCCCTGATCTCTCTGATGGAAGACCAGGTACTTCAGCTCAAGTAAGTTGGAGGTGGGTGGTCAGTGGCCTTGTCTCCCTCCCCTCCCAGTGAAGCATCTGAGCAGAGTGAGTTGTTCTTGAAGTCTGGGCTCTGATGGCAGCACGTGTGACTGTGCTGGTGTGGACCGGCCCCTGTGCTTCCCCAGGCCCTGAGTCTTAGGGCATCTCTGAGGAATACCCGCTCTCTGCCGTCATCCTGGGCGTGTGTTACGTGGGTTTTTAGAGCTGTCCGTGCTCGCTTTTCTTCTTTCTCACTGGCCTTTCCCTTCGTACTTTAGTTAGAGAGTGAGTGTTCACTGTGGGCAGTTTGTTAAGGAGGATCATGTCGTCCTGGGTCCATGGCTCCGCATTCTTTCTGTCAAAGCCCGTCTGAGGAGCATGTTTGTTTGTGTTCCTGTGTCTTCAGGGGACACAGCAGGGAGGAGAGGCAGTGGGAGGACCACGAGCTGTGTAGGGTTCCACCAGCTTGCTTCTTGCCTTCTCCTGGGGCAGCTTGGGCATAGGATTGTAGTAGTTAGGAAGCACCGCTGCCCAGTCCTGGGCTCCAGGCCCCAGCAGGTGCTGCAGGTGCAGAATCAGAAGCAAAGCAGCCCCTGCCTTCACACACCAGCTAGTCTGCTCTCTCATACTGAGTACGTTTCAGCAAAGCTCATTTTTAGGTGAACCGTGACATTTAAAAATGTTTCATCTCAGGAATGCCTTCTTTTAGGGGCAGCCGGCTAGGTGGTGTGCTGGATAGAGTGCCGGCCCTAGAGTCAGGAGGACCCGAGTTCAAATCCAGCCTCAGGCACTTAACACTTACTAGTCGTGTGACCTTGGGCAAGTCACTTAACCCCAGTTGCCCTGCCTTCCCTGCTCCAAAAAGCAACAAAACAAAACAATTCTTCTTTTTAGAATGGTTATAATCACTCTTAACTGAGCACCCTCCTTCCCACCTTTTTGGTCTGTCTGTAGCTTGGAACTTTTTTGGGAAGGGGCAGGCTCAAGTGTAAGATGGATAAAAGACCCCAAACCCAAACTAGTCAGCCCCTTGTGAGCTGACTCCTGACCCCATCACTTCCCCGGAACTGCTGTCTCCGAGGCTGCATGCTGACCCCCAGCCGCTGCGCCTCAGGCCCATCCTCCACTGCGCTGCTGGGGCTCTGGACACTCCTTTCCCTTCCTTGGGCCACAACAGGCTTTAGGCAGGCCCTGGACCTCTTTGTGCTCTCACCGAGGCTTCTGCAGGGCCTCGGCCTGTTTGCTGTTTGCCATGGCTTACCTGGTAAACTCACCTGTGTCCACATCATCCCTGTGTGGAACTCCAGCCCCAGTTCTTTTGCTGAGCCCCCATCCTGTGTGTCTCCACATAGGTGTCCTCTCACCCCCAACTGCTGCAGGTTCAAAGTGGAATGAATCTTGTTACTCCCCTTCTCAGGACGGCCATCTTCTCAGTCGTCCAGACTTGGGACTGTGTGGTCACCCTTGATCCTGGCTTCTTCCTTACCCCACGTCCAGAGGGCCTCTTCCCTTGGCTCCATCCTTTCTACTCACAGCTGAAGTTCTCCCTCAGTCTGTTGTAAGAGCTTAGTAAATCGGTGCTTTTGTCTGAGTGATCCATCTCTGGAGCCCGTTTTTTGCACAGCTGCCAAAAACATCTTCCTGAGACATAGATCTGACTGTGTCACGTCCCTGACTGCCCCCGATTCCCTCTCATAAAATAGCGATTCCTTCCTTTGGTCTGCAGGGTCTCAGATGCCCCTACTCTCAGTGCCTCAGTCGGTCCATGGCTTTCAGCCAGATAGGACTTCTGGCCTTTTCCTGCATCTCACCACGTTCTGCCTCCTGTGTCCAGGCACCAGACCAGGCTGTCTCTCTCCTTGGAATGTCTCCTTCCTCTGTGCAGTCCCTGAGAATCCTTTTATGTCTTCCAGCCAGCTCAGGGGCTCTTCTGCTGTGATCTGTTCCCTGACCCTTCCCATTGGCCCTCATTCTCAATATTCTGTACCTCTGGAAAATGTCTTCTGCTTTCTTAGCGCTGTGCCTGTCGTGTGCCCGTCAGGAGAGCACAGATGGTCTCCCGCTGTCACCTCCCTCAGTGACTGGTCCAGGAACAGCCCACGGGCACTGTCTGATTGGGGTCCCTCCAAAGGAAGGAGACCCGAGAACATCCTGGAGCAGCCACTTGAATTTTCTCCTTTCAGAATGTCCAACATTAAAGCTTGTTTCCTCGGATCATCTCAGTCAGAAAACGTCATCGATTCTGTTAAAGCGTAAGTAGCCTGTTTTCTGTTACTACATTTTCTTGTTTGAACAACCAGAGTAATGTAGAGGGCTTCCTGTGTTCCTGTACTGTGGGGGCAAAGCCTCTATAATCTTTGAAGTGTCCCATCTGTGGGAGATGGGGACACTGATGGCAGTGCTCTGGCCTCCTGCTATCCCTTTTTGTCCCCCTTCTTTATGTATCCTCTGCTCTCAGGCACAGGCTGAGCCCCTCTGGAGCTAGAGCTGGTACGGTGAACTCTGAGGCCTTCTTGGCTTGAGGTCTGGCAGCCTGTGGGGCCCCAGGGCACTGCTCTGCCTTAGAGAGGTGCCAGCCTGGCATTGTGGGGATGAAGGGCTGCTCAGGGATGGGCTGTGGTGTATTCTGTCCCATTTTCCTCATTCGTATGTTGGTATATTTCTGAATTCTTAAAGGTTTTAATATTTACAGTATTACCTCTCAAGGTATCAGGCCAAGCTCCTGCTATCACACGCACAGAATCCTGCCTGAGAAGGGACATCTCCAGACTCCTTGTCCAGCATGGGGTTCACTAACTGTGCTGCCAGCAGTCAGGGTGATGCTGGTCCCAAGTTATAGAGCCTTCCTGTCACCTGAGTGAATGATTGGAGAAGCCCTCAGCAGGGGAGGGGGAAGCTTGTAGTGTTCTTCCTCAAGATTGGCTTTCACTAACTTAAAAAACAGCCAGAATGGGATGGGGGGCCTGAAGGGTAAAATAAACCGAAGACTGGAAAGAATAGTTACTGCAAAGAACAGAATGGCGGCTGAGCTCCTACTGTGTGTGCAGCTCTGGGCTAAGGGCATGGTGGGGAGTGGAGGGACAGGTGGGAGCCGGTGGCCCCCTAATTGTGCACAGCCCCCTACATGTTGTGGCCATGGGCAGGAGCCTGCAGAATCCCTCTGCTCTGCCTCCCCCCTGCCCAGGCACTAGTGCTGTGTCAGTCTCTGCTTTGCCTCCTTGCCAGTGCCATGTCCCAGGCCCCAAGGAGACTGTTCAGGTACCCTCCGCCTCTTGCATGTGGATCTCTTTCTCACTCTCTGTGCACTTGTGCCTTGATGCTATGGATGAGTCTAACAAGTCTTTGCAGAATATCTGCTATGGCCAGAGCCGTCTGAGGCTGTGGGCTTGGTTTTCTTTGTATTTTGCTGGCTGTCTTCCTTCTTCTTGCTCTGTGTCATGGAGGCTTGCCCTGCCCACTCTACCGTTGTTTGTCCATTTGTAGCCACAGGCTGACATCACAGGTCCAGCCAAGGCTCTGCCCAGGCTGGCCTGGCCTTGCCCTCCTGGCTCCTCTGACTCAAGGTGTCTGTACCCATGCAGCAGTTCCCGTGTGCCCAGGAAGTTGCACCCCTTGGCAGTGCTCTCTCCAGCCTGTCATTGGCTGGGGTTGTCGCTGGGCCTTCCTCCAGCACTGGCAGCGGTGGGGCCACGGTTGGGCCAGTCTCAGGAGGCTTTGGTCCATCTGCAGATCTGTGCCCAGGAGGAGCTTGCCAGGCTGGCAGAGAGTTACCATGATGCCTTGGGCAGGACTCTAACTACTCTGGCCTCCTCTTGCTCCTGAGGATTGTGGTGTGATGGCTTGCTGAAGGTGCTTGTGCACTGACTGCCCGTCAAAGGAGGTCTTGGCCCCCTGTTTGCTCTTGTGCTGCTCCTAGCGTGGGGGACATGGTTCCTTTGGGCCTCTGCCCATGCTTTTCCTTCCTTGTTTCTTCCTGCTTTCACTTCCTCCATTCTTACGTCATGCTGCCCTGGGAGTTCCCTGCATCCCTCCCACCGCTTCCCACCTTCTCGGGATGGAGACCCCTTTGATGCTGCAGGCACGTGTTTCCGGCCGGCAGCAGAACTCAGCTGGAGCACAGACCCTTTGTGTAATGAGGCCTGGCTCTGACTCAGCCCAGGGCTGGCCCTCCTTCTAGAGCTGGCCCTCCTTGGGGCTGGGTTGTACTGGGGGCAGGGCCAGGGCTGCTTCTCAGTCACCTCCTTTCAGGGGCCAGCTCTGGAGCCCAGAAGTCAAAGACTCTGATTCCTTCGCTTGCTTCCTCTTCATGGAACATGCCCAGCTCTCTCCTGGTTCCTTTCTGGCTCCTTGGTTCTTGGTCCCCTGGGGGTGACACGTCTTACCTGCCCAGTGCTAGCCGTCCACATCACTGCTCTAGACTTGGGGGGAAGGGGACCACATCTTGGTTTGGTTTTTTTAAATTTAATTTTGTTTTTGGTTCCAAATTCTCTCCCTCCCCTTCCATCCCTTGCCCATTGAAAAGGGAGGAGGAAGACTGGTCATGGATCTTTGTGGCCCATGGGGCATCTCCTAAGGGCACAGCTCTCTTCTTCTGAGCACAGTCAGTTAAACCTCGGCAGACTCTGCTCGGCTTCAGCTCTGCAGGCTGACCTAGATCTCCAAGTGACTGGCAGCCTTAAGCCCTCCAGCCTCCCTGGATTTTTCTCTGGGCCCCAGGTGGGATTTGCACTCCTCTTCTCTGTCACCCCTCAGATGAGGAGCTGTGGTGACGACCCGAGGGCGTCTGGCTTCTCTGATGACCAGCAGACGGCTTCAGGAGGGAGGGAAGCAGTTAGCATTGGTGCCTTGATAAGTCCACCGTGGTGGTGATGGTGGCTGGGGGGGGTGGGGTGAAGGCCTCGAAGCTCGGCCAGCCTGCTGGCTGCTCACTCTGCCTTCCTCTCTTCTGTCACAGGGGAGAGTACAGGGCCGTGTACGTCACCCCGGAATTCTGTTTGGCCAACTTGAACCTGCTGACGCAGCTCAGCGCTGACCCAGGTAGGTGGCGGAGGTGGCCGCCTTTGCTGGGGCGTGTTTGTGGTTCATGAGCGCCTTGTGCGTGTGACTCAGCACCTCTGGGGGCCGCAGAGACCGGGCTTGTTGAGTGGGGAGTCCGGATGGTGGTCACGGTCAGGTAAGAGTTCTCAGTCGAACCTTAGGAGGAAAACCAAATGCTGGAAGAGCCGCCTCATTTCTGAAAAGTGGATTTCTTTGCGTGGATAGAGTTGTTGGGAAGCTAATGTCTCAGAAGGCTCTTTTCGGTCCTGTAGCTTTTTCTCTCCCCCCCCCCCCCTTTTTGGGGTATTTTGGGTCAAGTTTCCGACAAACCTTCTTGGTCCAGGCCCCCTCTTGTTAGTTTCCACATTAGAGCATGCTAACAAAAGGCAGGCGGCCGAACGCCATATTCTCCAGACTGTCTAAAAGTTCTGTCTTGACTTTTCTCTGCATCATGAGGGGGCAGGGTCCTTAGTGCTGGCTGGTGCAGTCCACTCATTTCACGGAGGAGAAAACTGAGGTTCAAGTGCCTGTATGGTTAGCCCAGAGTCACAGCAGAGGCACAGTGCGGTTCTGTGTTTCCAGGTGCAGCTCCCCCACTTTGTCATCCTGCCGTCACTGGCCAAGGGAATTCTAGACGCTGAGAGGTTTGCCCAGCAGGGTGTGTGGTTCTATGGGGCCGGCAGGCTTAGGGGGCCCCTTCCTCTGCTGTGCCTGCAGGAGGCCCGTTCTTATTCCCACATCATAGAAGATGTTGATGGATATTGGCTACCCTGCTTCTTCCAGGGGCCTGGCACCCTTGCCACCCTTCTCCCCCATCTGCTGCCCCTGAGTAGGTGAGGGCTCTCTGGCTCTAACTTACCTCCTCACTTGAGTGGTTTAGGGCCACACCAGATCTGCGATTTCATCTTCTGCATCTTTGTTAAGTGATCGCTTTACGCATGTGGCTAATAAGAGACCCTGGTGTTGGTGCACTGACAAAGTTTGTAAAATGCTTTCACTAATTGTAGCCTAGGAAAGTTGTTTTGGAAGTACTCATGCTGTAAAAATGAATGCATGCAGAGTGTTCTGTGGGTATTGTTCCAACGTTTCATTAGTTTATAATTTTCATAGTATGTTAAATTATTGAAGTTCTGCCAAGTGTTTGTAGCAGCGATAGCAAAGGAAAAAAGTACAGAAATATGTTAAGGTTGAGCCTACTGAAAATCTGCCTTCAGATTTGAGTGGATGAACATTTAGGATACCTAAAGGTCCCATGAAGCCTTCTGTATGTGCTCATGGTGGCCTGAGTGTTGGTGCCCCTGAGAGGGGGCATGTCCTCATGGGTAGAGGAATTTAGCAGCTCCGGCTGGAAAGGGCCTGGGCAGGAGGGCTTCTCCAGCGGTGTCTGGCTAGGTGACCACTTGTTGAGAGGGTTCTCATCTGGGTCCTGGGAGCCTCTGAGGTCGAGGGTTTGCCTTTCAGAGGGCAGTGTTGAGGTGCCAGAGGCACAGTGAGGTTGTGATGTTACCACCCAAGAGACGTGAAAGACCTGGGGTGTTAGAGACGGCATCTGTCAGACAGGAACTACTGGTGAAGACCCTGTGTGCCAGGCACTGTGCTCAACACCCAGACTACAGAAAGAGGCAAAAGACAGGCTCTGCCCTCGAGGAGCTTGCAGCATAGCAAGGGAGGCTGTGTGGCCCTGGGAAAGGCCTCTGCCTGGAGCCGCTGCCCTGCTCAGGAGAACCATAGCTTCCTTGCTGACAGTCAGTAGAGCGGTCTAGCTGTCCTTGGGTGTTCAGCTCTGGGGGTGTGGTGGGGAAAGAGTGCACGGTTGCCATGTTTGGCTGTGGACCTACTTTACTCATTGAAATGTAAAGTAACAATTATTCCCACTTCAGTGAGAAAATGATTTTGTAGGCTTCTCCATCCATATCGGAAAGAGGACCCCGGGGCCATTTATTCTGATCCCTGCCTTTGGAGATGAAGACACTGAGGCCTACAGAGGCTAGGTCAGAGGTGGGGATTGAGCGCGAGTCCCAGACCCCAGACCCAGCGCTCTCCTCATCAGAGGCACCATGAGGCCTCTGTTGCGAACCATCTGACATCTCTCTTGGGTGGAGTGCAGCAGAGTCTTCTCCGTGCCTGCTCAGCAGGCACCTTCCAGCAGGGTGACTGTCCCCAGGCTCATGTTACCCATTGTTTGGTGCCCCTGAGGTTGGATCCCATTGGGCGGTGTTGGGGTGCACGGGGAAGGATGCCTGCCAGCAGCATCGCTATCAGGCTGGAGTCTAGCAGGAGGCTGGCAGATTCCAGGAACACGAAAGGAGGAAAGGGACGCCCTGGGGAGGGAAGGGGCTGTCTGGCTCAGTTTACTTTGGTGTCTCCTTTTATTTTCCTCTCCTGCAATAGTGACTCAGCCTCATCTGAGGGGGCTTAGGCTTGAACCGACCCTTTATTCTGAGTGTAACACTGGCCGCTTAGACGCTGATTCTGCTTCTTGTCTGAATGGCTGAGTGAGTGTTGAGGGCTGGACTGCTGTGTGTCAAGGTTCCCTGATCGGGGAGTTTCTCCTTCTCCCCAGGGATCACCTTGATTGCTGTGGACGAGGCACACTGTGTGTCAGAGTGGGGGCATGACTTCAGAAATTCGTTCCGACGCTTGGGTTCCTTGAAGACCATCCTGCCAATGGTAAGCTTCTCGGCCTCCTGGGTAGGGATGGAAGAAAGGGCCCTGCCTACCAAAGAACAGGTCTGGAAGGGCGGGCCTGGAATTGCTGTCTTTGGTCACTGGGGAGTTTGGTTATGAGCCAGGTGCTGGCTGAACAAGAGGCATACTGTGGATTTTAACCCAGTCACTAGGTGGAAGCCAGTCGTTGGCCCACCATCAGCTGCCACTTACAAGAGAAGCAAATTATGGGGGGGACACTGGACTCAGTTCTCATGAAAGGCTAGTGGGAAATAGGTCTTGAGTTGTGCTCTGGGCAGAGCAGTATGAACAATCTCTTGAGGGTCAGCTCGAACGATCTCTCTGTTGCATGTGATGTGATAGGCCCCTCGCCTCCAGTGTCTCAGGGCACCTGCTCTCCTCTGGCTTGTCATGGCACCATCCTCTCCCTTTTGCTCCTGACTATCGGCTCATCATTCAGAGCACACCTGTGGGTGGACTCCAAGGTTGTGCCCTGGCTCCCACCTCCTCTTCTCTTCCACTTTCTTGGCTCCACATTCCTAGCCCTGGCCTTCCTCCTGAGCCTGTTGGTGGGTGGACAGATGGCATCTATGCTTCCTTTCAGGTGCCAGTGCTGGCGCTGACGGCGACAGCGAGCTCCTCCATCCGAGAGGACATTGTGCGCTGCCTCAACCTGCGGAACCCTCAGGTCACCTGCACCAGCTTTGACCGGCCCAACCTCTTCCTGGATGTTAGCCGGAAGACAGGCAATATCCTTCAGGATCTGGACAGGTTTCTTGTGAAGAAGACAGGGTGAGTAGCTATCGGCTTGTTGGGTTATGCAGCCATGCTGTGAGACAAGCTATTAGTCCCTGCCCAGCCCCTTTGCAGAGCTGTCCCTGGTAAGGGGGGGTGGCACATGGAACCACTTGTCGGTGGTTCCTCTGGGGTGCTGCGGAGCGGCGTGCCTGCTCTTGCCCTGACAAGAGGGGTCACTCCCAGCTCTTCTTCATGGCCCTTCCCGGCCAGGATGCCCACTTAGGCTTTGGCTTCGATTCTGTTGGTTGGCAGTGATGGCCTCTCTTTTTTCTGGTTCTGCTGACTTCCTCTTGCATTGATTCCCATAAGAGTTTTCACTTTTCCATGTACTCTTGGCATTTTTATTTCTCAAAATGCAGTAATATTCCATTACATTTGGCTACTGTAGCTTGTTTAGCCATTCTTCAGTCAAGGGTTGTCTGCCATGTTTCCAGTCCTTTCCTACAACAAAATGGGTTGCCGCAAAGGTGTTGTGGCTATGGGGGCTTGCTTTTTAATCATTGATCCCTGTGGAGTTCATGTCAGTCTAGCGACATTTGACTCACTTTTGTAGCATCGATCCAAATCACTTTGCAGAATAGCTGGATGCTTGCAGTTACACCAGCAACGTATCAGCATGCCTGTCTCCACAGACTCTTCTCATCCCATGTGTCAGCTTGCTTTCTGTTCAGTTGTTCATTCTCACGTAGTCACCCGATTTCTGGTTCTTTCTGTGTTAGGATCACAGCTGAGTGGGATTATTAAGTCATGGCCATAATGGCACAGTAAAATGCTAAGGCCAGTGTTTTCTTGGTGCCCTTGTCCAAGCGAGGGTGGCCTTCTCTGCTCTGGGCTCTTCCATGCCACATTGGCCGTGGTGGAGGCACACGATGCCAGTTCCTCCCTTGGCTACTCCATGTTTTAAGTTCTGTATTCCCAGGGTCTTTCTTAACACCCATACCTTAAACCCGAATCTCTCTGGCTCTCGTTGATTGGCCACCATTAGGTCCCAGGCCAAGCCCCACTTGGTCGTTACTTGGGCCCTGACTGACTCGGAGTGAATGTAGATAGCAGCTGTTTCTGTTTTTGGCTGGGAACCCTGAAGGTCTTCCCCTCCCAGATTGATTTTTTTTTTTTGATGAGGTAAAAGAGATGATTCTCTGCCTCATTTCTTACCCAGCTCTAAACAGTGAATGGGTGTTGCCTCAGTCAAACTGAGACCCGTTACAGACCTTAGCTTCAAAAGACCAAGGTCTCCCCCTGCATCTTGGGCCATGTCCGGTTGATTACTTGTATATCTTGCCGCTGGAAGATTCACTTGCAAATCACGGCGCCGCCTCCCTGATGTTGAAGGACAAAGGACAACCACAAATTACCAACTTGCCCTGGTGGCTGCTATCCTCTGAGTTGCCTGGTTTTTGATGGATGCTCTGTGGGCCTTGTTGCTCTTCTGACTTCTGAGGAAGCACCGGGGAAAGGGTCACTCCCTGATCAAGCTGGACTTGAGTTAGCCTTGGGCTGGGGGCTCTTCTCCACCAAGGAAAAGGGTCTGAGCTCGCCATGGAGCAATGCTCGGAGGCCAGTAAGCCTCTGACTAATTCATTCAACAAAAATTTCTTAGTGGAGCCTAGAGGGCTGGAGGGGCCATGGAGGAGAGTCTGCACTTCATTCTAGAGGGCATGAGCGACCCTGGTCGTGTGGCAGTGATAGGCCGTAGGTCTGAGGCTTGGGCCCTCACGTCCAGCTCCTCTCCCTTGTAGTCCTCGGGTTCCTCTGGTTGCCTGTCCCTTAGACCTTCCCCACTTGTCAGCCTTAGTGGCAGCAAGTGGGAAAACCCAGAGCAGAGGCTTCTGTGACTTGGAGTTAGCTTTGGTTTACAACTGAGCAAAAATGGAGGCTGTTGTGTCATTTCCTTGTCTAAAGTGAAAGTTGTTTTGGGTGTGAATGGAAGTTCTTTGGTCTCCGCTGCCGAAGAGTGACTTTGCTGCATTCATCTGCTGTGGCTTTTTCAGTTTTAGTCCAGATGTCCTGGTGTGTGTGTGTGTGTGTGTGTGTGTGTGTGTCCGGGTGTGTCCGTGTGTCCATCTGTGTGTCCCCCATTTGTGTATTTCTTTCTCTTTATTTCAGATCGTCCCGAGAATTTGAAGGCCCTACTATCATCTATTGCCCTACTAGAAAGATCTCTGAACAAGTGACTGCAGAGCTCCGGAAGCTGAACGTGGCCTGTGGGACATACCATGCGGGCATGGGGATTAAGTCAAGGCGAGAGATCCACCACCAGTTCATGCATGATGAAATCCAGGTGCGAGGGCCAGATCCTACTCTTCTGGAAGCATGTAGCACGCTCGTGGGTTGTGGGTCACTCCTCCATCATCTCCAATTAGAGTTTGAATGAGGCTTCTTACTAATTCTGATGTGGTTTAGCTAGGGAGTAGTCCCTGGTGAGAAGCCTGGTTTGACCCATTCTTGGCCTGACCCATGGTCTCCAGTCAGTCTGCTCATCGCTGTTGCCTTTATGTCTGGAACGTTTAGGAGAAGGAATGAGAGGCAGGCACCCTCTTGCAACATCGTGCCCTTGTCTCGGGAGGCTTGCCCACTGTGTTTGCCACTCCATCTGCTTGGAGTTTAGCCTGCCACGCTGGCTCCTATCGAGCAGGCCTCTGTGTGTCCCAGGTCACCATTCTGAGAAGGATCTCTTGGACCAAGGTTTTAGAATGTGCCGGTCTGACTGTCAGGCTTTCCTTCCTAGATTCTTTGCTCCTTTAATTTAAGAAAAAAGAACTATAAAAAGCGTTGGGATGCAGACAGCCCCTGGCCCTGGTGGGCAGAGGCAGCCTCGGTGCTCTGTGGCTGCCTGTGGTCTGTGTTGGTGTTGGGCTCTTGTCTCTGCAGCTGCAGGCCGGGGGGCTTTCGCTGTGCTGCTTCCATCTTCCTTATCCTTCTGGCTGGAGGAGTCTCTCTCCTTGTGCAGCGCCTTTCAGCCCTTGCCTTCTCTTATTTGGCCTTTTCCTCTTACTCTTGACTTAGATTTTTAGAAAAAATCTCGGTTCCATTCTTGTGTTTCATCTCGTCTTCCAGGTTCAGGTTCAGGTTCTGGCCTTGAGCCTCTTGCTTGGGACTTAGTGGAATACAAGTTTCTTGGTCTTAAATTCTGAATTTGGAGTCTGATTTAGTCTTTGATCGATGTTAGCCCTTTCTTCATTCCTGGAATTCCTGCCTTGGTACCCCTAGTCTCATTTGGCCAGCCTCTCCTGGAACCCAGAATTTCAGGGGCCATCTTTTTATTTTCTTTCTTATAAATAGAATTTAATTTTTTCCAATTACATGTTAAGACAATTTAACATTTATTTTTTAATAAAATTTTCTCCACTCACCCCTGCCTCCTCTTTCCCTAAGATGGTAAGCAATCTGACATTATATGCATGCAGTCGTGCAAACATATTTTCATATTAGTCATGTGGTATAAGAAACAGCAAAAAGAAAAAACTACAAAGAAATAAAGAAAATGGAGATTGTCTTCTTGGCTCTGCCTTCAGACTCTATCAGTTCTTCCTCTGGATGTGGATGGTGTGGTCTGCCATGAATCCGTGGGCATTGTCTTAGATCCTTGTGTGGCTGAGAGCAACCAGGTCTATCAGAGTCAGTCATCAAACAGCGGGGCTGTTATTGTGTCCGGGGCTCTCCTGCTTCTGCATCGGTTCAAGACTGACGTCTCGCCAGGCTTTTCTGGAGTCTGCCTGCTCCTCATTTCTTATAGCGCAGTAGTATTCCAGGACATTCATATATCACGACTTGTTCAGCCGTTCCCTGACTGATGGGCATCCCCTCAAGTTCCAGTTCTGTGCTAGTGGCCATCTTCTTGCCAGCTGCCTGGTAGAAGCTGTCAGCCCAACACCGCCGTGCCTCCTGGAGAGGGTGTGGCCTCCTAGCCAGGGGTGGTCGGGGTGGTCAGCCCGTGTGGTCATGCTCAGCCCACAGAGCAGCTCCTGGCCGTGCTGTCCAGCTCTTGCTCACCTGTCCTCAGCAGAAGAGGTTTGGAGGGGCTGCAGGGTTTGGAGGGACTGCAGGGGAGTCCTCAGCCCTCTTGTCCGCACGAGAGTGACCATCTCATGTTCTCTCTGAGCTTTCTCCAGGAATGTCTTTCAAACCTGACCAGTTTCACTTAGAGGTCCTTCCTCCAACAGAGATCTGCTGGATGGCAGATCTCTCCATGCCTGGGTAGCACACGTAAGTGCCAGAAGCGAGTCTCTGGGCCTGGCTGATGGCTCGCGTGATGTGCAGCGGTGCTGGCCAAGGATCTTCGTCTTCTTCTTCCTCCGTTTCTGTAGCTGCACGGTGCCTGCCCCCTTTTCTTTCTTCTTCACCCTGATTGCAGTGAAGGCCACTCTGAGTAGGAGTTGGTGCCTCTTGGCACATTTTGCTCCTCACAGCTCTAGGGTAGGTGACTCTCACATGCTGGCTCCTGAAGGATCTTAGGTAGAATGTCCAGTGTCTCTGGCCCTCCGTTTCCTCCTTAGTTACGGCAGGACATTTGGACTGTCTGCTGTCTCAGGTGCCTCTTGGCACTCAGATATCGTGGCATGGGCTTGAGCCTATCCCTGAGATTCTGGTGTTTGGGCCCAAATGCTAGCTCATTTCTTCTCTGGACGGGCCTGCCTGTATGATGGGTGACTCGGGGCTTCTCTAGTTTCCTCCAGGAGTTAGGGTTGGGCTTTTTTGGAGGTGCTAGCCTCCCGGATGGTTTCTTGCTTCAAGGATTTGTCATTTCAAAAGGAGAGTTACTTTTCTTCCTCTTCCATTGCAGATTGCAGCCCATCTGAAACATAGAAGGGATTTGGGGAGCTGCTGGAATGGAAGAATTCATCCAGGGCAGCTCCCCATCTCCGTGGAGAGGAAACCCCTCTGGGCTGAGTTAGCGAGGCAGGTGCTTGGACAGCTGGTGTCCAGCCATCCCCAGATCTCTGGGTGAAACTCTTCTGGTCTCAGAAACAAGTGACAGTGGGCTCCTGGGGCTACCGGGGCAGGGGCCGACTGTGGAGTCCTGTGGGCGTCGCCTGCTCCTGTGGGGCTTGCAGAGCTCTGAGTGAAGTGCTTTTGGGCCAGGATGACTTCTGTTCTTTGTTGCCTCCTCTAGAGCTCCCCTCTCAGAGCTGTTGGCGCTATCTTTGTCCTTTGGGCTCCATCACACTGACAAAGTTGGAGAGGAGGCTGAGGTGCTCGGTCTAGTTGTCGAAAGACGACAGTGACTCATCTTTTAATGATGCAGCTCGACTCAGTTGTTTTTATCAGCCTTCGATCTGTGGCCTGACTTTATTTAAAGTCATTTCTTCTGTTCTTGATGCCATTGGCGCCTCAGCGTTACCCCTGAAATGTGACAGCCATCAGGGCCCCACATTTTGCTTATGGTTGAGCTTATCGAAGTGAGATCTACAGCAGTGCCTGAGGATGAATTATCAAAAGCCTCTGTTGGACGCCACCTGCCAGTAGCTGGGCATCCAGAGAGGAAAGGCAGGTGGCCTCTGCTGTCAGGGAGCCTGCCTTCTGATGGGGGGAAGGCCCAGGGTCCTTGGAGAGGGGCGGCCAGCTGGGTGTGTTTGATGTGAATTGCATTCCTTGCTGAAGATGGTGTCCCAAGCCCTCAGCCCTTAGATGTTAACATAAAATGCATTTGGTTTAAGAAAAAGAAAAACTAGAAATCACCCAGAGCCATTTGTGTCCCCTCTGATGGCCCTGTCAGCATTCATCCAGCGCCCGCTTGGTGCGACAGCAAGTCCGTATGTGTGCGCCTCAGCCCAGAGAAGTCACTTGGGGCTTCTGGCGCTTTTCTAGATCCTCTCCCTGTCCCCGGGTGCATACTTTGGGCCTGCTTTGTTCATTCGTCTTTTCCTTCGGACAATTTTTTTCCTTCTCCTTCTCCTCCTAACTCATTTCATGTCCTAATAGGGCTGTCCTAGGAACAGCTCAGGCCATACCGCCTTATCATGAGCTTCATTCTGGCCCCTGATCGGCACAGATTCATCCCTGCAGCGATGTTTGATTTAGGCCAGTGAGTAGGTAGTGTGCCCACGGCGGTGCTCGCCTGTGTTTGCTGGGGTCTGCTGCCTGCCCGCCCAACACAGGCTGAGGGCCGGGGAGAGTGGCCTTGGAGTCGTTGGTGGGACGGAAACTGCGCAGACGCCGAGGCAGGGAGTTTACATGGGTAATTTTAGGTCTGATATGAGCCCTCACAGCTCCGCCCATGAATATGTTAACCCAGAAACCTTACCACGTGGCGTCAGCAGCATTAAACTAAGTGCTGTCGTGCTCTTGTTTCTCAGTGTGTCATAGCAACAATCGCCTTTGGCATGGGTATTAACAAAGCCGACATCCGCAAAGTCATCCACTATGGTGCTCCCAAGGAAATGGAGTCTTACTACCAGGAGATGGGCAGGGCTGGCCGCGACGGGCTGCCCAGTGCCTGCCACGTGCTCTGGGCTCCTGCGGACATGAGCTTCAACAGGTAAAGGGTAGAGCGCACACGTGCGCGTGTGTATATGTGTGAGTGTGTGTGCACATGCCCATGTGCCTGTATGTGTGATGGATTTCATATTGTAGGCTTTTCCTGAAGGAACATGGATAGACCCTGGGGTGGCCAGGTGGCCCGTGAATGGGTCTGGAGGACTTGAGTTCAGATTTATTAGTTACTAGCCATGTGATCTTGGACAAGTCACTTGATCCCTATTGGCTCCCTTGCCCCCCAAAACAAACAAAAGGAAGCCCATTCCAGATTACAGCACGACGGATGATGGAAATCAAATGGAGACTCTGCTTCCTGCCAGCTTGACACGGGGATTGCCGCTTGGCGGGTGCTTTGTCCTTTGTCCTGCGAGTGCGGTCCTGGAAATGAGCGATGCCGCTTCCTTCTTGTGTCTTCACTCTTTGCTTCTACCCACAGGCTCCTCGTCGGGGACATCCAGAATGCCGACTTCCGACAACACAAACTAAAGATGATGAGGAGATTAGAGAAGTATCTTCAGTCTAGCAAATGCCGGCGGAAGTAAGTGGCGGGGGCGGGTGCTGGGCGCTGCCCTGAATCGGCGGGCCTGCCATTCGGGATGTCCCGTCAGTCAGTCAGGGCTGATCTCACCTCCTTTTAATCAGGAATTCGTGTCTGTTTTGGTTCATTCAATGAATTTTCTGTTTCCTCTTGGGCAGAATCATCTTGTCTCATTTTGAGGATAGACAGCTCCGAAAGGCCTCCTTGGGCATCATGGGAACAGAGCAGTGCTGTGACAACTGTCAGGCCAGGTGAGCGCCTCTTGGCTACTTTGGAAAGCCCCGGCCCAGTCTCGCTATTGACCAGCTGGTCGGTAAGCCAGATTTCTTTAGCAAAGTGTTCGTTTTCATTTCCTTACAAATGAAAGCTCAGAATAAGCAAATATACATTTGAGATCACAGACGCAGGGACGCAACATGCTTTGCAGGCCCTAAACTGGTGTGTGCATGAATGCCTGTTATTTGAAAACCCTGATTTTCTTTCCTGAGCTCTTTCACTGTGGAAGAAACACTGGAGATTCCCAAACAGCAGCTGTGACGAGAATGTTTTCCATATGTCGCAGATCAGGAGCAGGGGGCTGAGCTTAAAGCAGCCTGCTTTAAAAACAGCCTGTTGCAAAGCCAGCCTGTCACTGGCAGAGCCATCCTGCATGGCCATGATTCCCTCTGCCCTTCTGTCCTTAGAGAGTCAGCTGGCAGACTCGTCGGCCCTGCGGTGCAATTTTGAATCTCCCTTTGACTTCTACAGGAAACCTTAAGTATCTTTATGTTGTGACTCTGGCTGTTCTGTGTGCCATTTGAACAGGATACAGGAAGGGACCTGAGAGCACGTGGAAGCCGATCCTTATATTTAGCAGATGAAAAAGCTGACCTAAAGAGGGACTCTGACATCCCCAGTGTCCCTGGAAAAGTGGATGGTGGGGCTCGGTCTCTGGCCCAGGTCCTCCCTTTGCAAGTCTCTGCCTTGTGGGGTGATAGGCGATGCCGGAGGGGAGTTGGAGGCAGATCGGAAGGTGTCCCACCCACCCACCCACAGAAATGGAAATTGTTGGAAGAGGATGTTTTCTTTATAATTTTAACATTTTTTGGTTTTTCACCTTCATTTCCAAACGTACCCTCTTGCTCCCTAGAGAGTTCCCTCTCATACCAGAGGGAGAGGGGAGGTAGCAGTTGGACCCTGCTTTGCTCTGTGCCCACCCATCAGCTCCCATCCCTGCCAGGCAGCACATGTTTTTCCTGGCAGCTTATTTCTGCATAGGTTTAAATGCTGTGGGTGGATCCAGTGAGCTGCCAGTGAGGGTTTTTTCAGAGTTGTCTCTGATGATGGACCCGAGGCAGCTACAGCTGCCATACAAGCCTGGTGCAGCTTGGGCGCTTTTCCCTACACGAGATGATTTGAACCCTTGGCCCAGCCCTGAGAGACTGTGTGGTGCCGGCCAGAGGCTGCGCAGGAATTCACCTCCTGGTAAAGGGGGCTCCAGCAGCACAGGAGGTCAGGGGTACATTAGGAGTGACTGTGTCTCCCAGGAAGCCATGAGGGGATGTTGGAGGCAAGACTGTCCCCGGTTTAGATTCCGGCTTGCACTCTTGTGAGCTTGTGTGTGACCCTGGACACGCCACTCGCGCGACCTCTCTTACCCTCAATTTCCTCCTCTGTAAATGGAAAGGCTCTCAGCCCCCATTTTCCTGGATTTTATGAGGATCGAATGACATGATGTCCTCTGACTGCTTGACCTGCCTCAAAATGTCCCTCAGCTCTGGCTGTTAACAACTGACACTCGCCCTTTGATTGGGGGTCAGTCACCCACCATCCCATGGCATTTGTTTTCATACAAAAATGGGCTGGTGTTCATCTGCCAGCCTCCTGTCCTCTTCCTCCCTTGCCCATGCCACATGCCACCGTGTTTCCCCACTGTTGTTGACTCTACTAGAGTTTTGTGTTGCTCCTTGGTGCGGTGCTGGGGTGTGTGTGTGTGTGTGACCTCAGCGAGCATGTCTGTGTCTTCAGACTGAAGGACCCTCACTCCAGCGTCGACTCCGAGGAGCACTTGCAGGACCTGGGACCGCAGGCTTACAAGCTGTTGTCTGCAGTGCACGACTTGGGAGAGAAGTTTGGAGTCGGAGTGCCCGTTTTACTTCTCCGAGGCTCGGTGAGTGCACCTGCCTCTCTTGGGACACTGAGCCTCTGCCCGTTCTGGACCAGCAAGGCCTCATCTTTCTGTCCAGGTCCTCACTGGTGCCTGGCACAAACGGTATGTGTGTTGTGCTCCTGTGGCTCTGGCCCCACATGGAGGGGCTGCTGTGCACCAGGTATGGACTCCTGTCCCATTCCGTCTGCACTGTGGAGCAGCTCCTTCCTGACCACAACTTGGAGAGCTCATTTGTCTCCTCTGAAGGGGCTAGCCTGTGTGCCCTTCATCTGTGGCCCTCCCTGATGAGATGGTCTTAGTGCAGGCAAGCAGCCGGCTGGTGCGGGCGGTACGGCTAGGCCTGGAGTCAGGAAGACCCCGGGTCAAACCTAGCCTCACATACTTACTGGCTGTGTGACCTTGGGTAAGTCCCTTCACTGTTCTGGGCCTCAGTTTCATCAGCTATGAAATGGGGAGCATAATGGTTCTCCCTCCCAGGTTTTTGTTAGAATCAGGTGAGATCATAACTGTGAAGCTCTTAGCCTGGTGCCCAGCCCACCACAGAAGCTTAATACATACACAGAAAGTGGGAAAGAAAACCCTGAAGAGACGGTGCAAGGCAACATAGAGAGAAAATACCTGGTTTTTAAAAGGTATATTCAAAAGCATTTGCTTTGGATGTACTGTCTTCTTCTTAACTATTTGGACAAGAATTTCTATTACTTTGTAGCTGCCTTGCCTTCCAGTCTTGCTCTGCTTGGAACCTGCAGTAGGGAGCTTAATGGCCCAGGCCAGTTCCAAACAGGTGGTGTCTGGGGCACTATGTGGGGCCTGGCTGAGTGGGAGTGCCACAGATTTGTAGCTTTCCAGTTCTCATCGTACCTGATTTATGGGAAACTCATTTTCCCCCTAAAAGAACGTTAAGATGGTGAGAAGGAGCCTTTGAATGTCTTTGAAAAACCCTGTTAAATGGCCCATGTGGCCCTGTTACCCATAAAGCCCACATGACCCAGTTGGAGGTATGACATGTTAAATTATCGTGGCTTTAATTTGGTATAATCCGGTCACATCCTTGATTAATGTAAGTGGGCTCCTAGACAAAGCTGAAGGGGCTCCCAGGAGAGGTCAGATTTCACCTGTTATTTGGAAATGGAGTCAGACAAGTCCCTTTGGGAGTCTTCAGTTTAAAAAGTTGCCCTTCGTGAAATTTTATACCATCCTTGCTAGACAAAGATTTAGAACTTTTTAAAAAAAAAAGCCCACTTAATAACTAAGGCAAGTGTCATGCCAGCAACCCACTGCCTGCTGCAAAACCGAGGCAGGCTTGGTTTCTGTAGAAAGGATTGTCATAATAACTGGGATTTGTTTTTTTAATTGTAACTTTTAACTCTTTGGGAATTCACTAAATTGTCTTCCTAATTAGAATAAATCTGAGCATGTATGTGCATTATTTTGATAGACAAGACCCCATCTGTCTTTATGGCTTACTAATGGGGTAACACAGGTTCATTGTCGAGCCTTGATGTTTATCTCTAGCCTAGCAATGATGCCAACATCCACTGTGATTCCACTGGGGTGCATTCCACCTCCTGAACTTGCACAAAGATGTTTTGTGTTGGCCTTTTCCCCTAGAATTTAAATAACTGCCAACTGTGTGAATTCCTTTTCTTTCTCACATTCTTTCAGGATATTGTGTTTATTTCTTGCTTGTCTAGGAACTCTCTATTAGTACAATTAAACTGAATCAAATCTGGCCCCCAACAGTTGGAGGAAACTTTTTCTGTAGCAATTCTTAACCTATGTCTCTTGGGCCTTTGGCCATTGTCTTGTGAAATTTCTCCAGATCGTGGTTTTAAATGCATAAATCAGACAACGTAGGCTTATAAAGGAAACCGGTAATAACACATATTAAAATGCTGTTTAACAAACTGTGTTGGTGAGCCCTGTTCTGGTGGGTTGCTGCAGGCCTCTGTCCTTGGTCCTCCTTGTTTCAGCCTTTTTCTCAGGGATGTGGATGAATGCTCACTTAGCCTTTGGATGAAACTGGTGGGTGACCCAAATGGTGGAAGAATCCCCAGAATGCTGGGTGGGAGAATCAGGGGGTGGGGACCGCTTCAGAGGTGCAGAGAACAAGCTGACCTCAAGACGACAATCCTGATTGTCATCTAGTGTGGTTTCTGCCTTCGGGAGACTTTCCTTCTGTGGAATTGTGGGCCTTTTCACGATCCACAAATCATTAGCCTGGTGGGTGCCTTTGTTCCCGACCTCTTTCATTCAGCTGGAGATAGTAGAGTTGTAGCTTCTCGTGGAATGTTACTCAGGAAAGCCAATGGTGGAGCTGGGGCTGGGGGGTTAGTTGATTACTCGTGGCTGACTCTCCGTGATCCCATTTGGGGTTTTCTGGGCAAAGATAATTGTAGTGGTTTGCCATTTCCTTCTCCAGCGTATTTTGCAGAGGAGGAGACTGAGGTTAACAGGATTAAGTGACTTGCCCAGGGTCACACAGCTGGTGAGTATCTGGATTTGAATTTAGGTCCTCCTCCTGACTCTATCCCCTGTGCCACCTAGCTTGCTTCTGGTGGGGGTCCTTGATCAGGCCTCAGTGGTTCTCATGCCTATATGAGAGGGTAGCCATGTGAGTCAGGAGGCAGTGGAAGAGCGTTAGGTACGTCAGTAGTCTCACTTGACGGGTTTAGGAACGTGGAAATGGTCACATCACTAGTTAGTGTCTGGCCTGGGACAGCACAGATCTCCTAATTGGAGCCCAGTGCTCTTTCCCCTGTTGGGTGCTCATGATGCTGGTGACCCCTAGGTTTGTAGACCCTATGCCATGGCAGAAAGCATAAGAAATAAAGGTGAGGTGGGGCCTTCAGAGAAGCACAGCCTCCTCTTGGATGCGTGGGGAGAGACCTGCTCAGTGCATCAAGGCGGTGCCACTAGCAGAGGGCTAGTGTAGCGACTGCTCGAGGAGAATGCAGGGGTCTCCTGCCCATGGGATTGAGCTGGGGCAAGCATTAAGGAATAGACATGATGGGCAACTGTGCAAGTCTAGGAATCCACAGAGCCTTCCTTCAGACGGTCATCAGCCACAGTCTTCTGACCAGGCTGGGAGCTGTACCTTGGAAGAGGATCTCTGTACGGAAGGGCCTTGTCCTCAAGGGATGTGGCCAGTTAGTAAGCCCATTCACCCAGCACGAGCTGGGGGGCATCAGCAAAAGCTTGTGGGTAGGCATTGAAGCTGAAACCTGAAGCAGGCATGGTGTGGCATGGGAACAGGGCCCTCCTCTGTGTAAAAGGTGTGGAAATGGGATGGACTGTCATGGTTGGGAAAAGCAGTGAGGTGGGGTGGCTGAAGTGTCCAGCCTATGAAGAGGAGTAGTGTGAATAGGGAAGGGGAGGTTGGCGTTGGAGCATGTGGGCTTCTGAATGCTGGGTGGAGGAGAGGAGCAGGAGAACTGCCTAGTTAGGTCTGTGTCTTAGGACAGCTTCTTTGCCTGCTGGAAGAGGATGAATTAGAGAAAGGGGAGCCATGGTGTAACAGAACGAGAGCTGGCAGTAACTTATCACTAGTCCGGGCAAGGGACAGTGGGCCGAAGGAGGGCAGGGGCCGCGGGAGGACGTGGGCAGGGTGAGCTGCAGGCAGCTCCCCACGGGGGAGTCTTGGCTTCCTGCAGTCATGGCTGGCAGTCTGGCCCTGATGACTAGACTTCCTGCAGGGCCGCCTTCCTGTGAGATGTGCCTCTTTCAGCCCTTGGGGTCCAAGGGCTATTCTCCTTGGCATGGAGGACAGAAGACAGAGAGGCATTTGGTCATTGTGCTTTCTATCTACCTTCCTTGGCCATTACCCAACCTTCTCCTGGGATAACTTAGAGCCCTGTTTGTTTGTTCTTTTTACAGTTAATGCTCCAAGCAGGCTTCTGTGCAGGCCTCACAGGTCCTAGACCTTGGTCAGTTTGACTGTTTAACCCCTGAAGGCACGAAAAGCAGAAAGGTTGTGGGAATGAACTTCATCCCTCTTGACCTTGGCCAAATAGTGGGTTTGGATCATCTTTCCTGGAGGCACAGTGTGGTGGTGTGAGGGTGTGCTCCTGGTGATGGAGTTTGCCATTTGCCCAAGTCACAGGCATTTAGGAGCACAAGCCCCTCCCGGCAAGGTGCCCACCCCACAGATTTTAGCCTGCTTTTGTTGTCTCCTTGATGAGATGAGCACTTTGTCTCCCAGAAGTAAGGAAACATTTGTGGATAATAGCCTTTTCTCCTAATTTCAGAATTCTCAGCGTCTGCCTGATAAATTCCGCCAGCATGTTCTCTTTGGTGGTGGCAAAGACCATTTGGAGAGCTGGTGGAAGGCTTTGGCTCGACAGCTTATTTCAGAGGGTTTTTTGGAAGAAAAGTCAGGATCCAAGAAGTTTGCCAAAATGTGTGTCCTTACAAAGATGGTAAGTGTCGGAGTCGGCCTTTCTGTTAATAGTTCTATTATGTTCACATGCAGAATATATTCGATGGACCTCTTCTGTTAGAGTGTGAGCTCCTTGAGGCTGGAGCCTTTTTACCTTTGATATTACTAGCATGTAGTACAGGGTCTTGTGTATAATAGGCATATAATAAATGCTTATTGTCTGTTTATAGAGAAGACACATAATAAATGCTTATTATTTGACTGGTTTTTTTTTTCTTAATAGGGTAGAACCTGGCTGGATAAAGCCATTGATGAATCAGCCCGAACACTCCTCCTTCAAACCAATGAAGACCTGAGTCTGAGGAAATTAGTAAAACAACTAAGGTTCATTTTTTAAAATTCCATTGGTTTTCTGGTTAATAAGTCATTTTTTTCCCAGCAGGGCACCCAAGAAATGTCTGTCTTAGCTTGTGTAGGTTGTAGCTAATGTACTAAATGTAGACTGAAGCAGGATGTGGGGGAGGAGAGGCAGCTGGATGAAGGAGATGCTGGAGAACATGACGAACGGCTGAGAGGGCTAGGTCCGTTTGGCACCACCTTTCAGCGTTTTGACCAGTTGTAAAAGTTTTTTTGTTTCTTCTTGAACTCTTCAGAGATCTGGCTGAATAGGCTTTAGGAAAACAGGCACAATCGTAGCCTTGAGTGGAGAGTGTAAGCTGTCATCCATGGAGCTGACACAGAGGTTTGGGGCTCTACAGAGTTTGTGAAGAGCTCTAGGCTGTGTCTGAAGGCAGAGAATGACCTGCCTGGTTTTGTTGTGAAGAGTCTTACAACAAGCTTTGCATCCGTAGAACAGGACGCCTCTGATAGAGGGAGGGTCAGTGGGGAGGTCTTTCTGTGTATCCATTGAGAAGATTAGCTGTGGAACAAAATGTGTAACTTGTTTTCACTGGAGAAAAGTGACATGAAGTAGCCAAGCTTGAAATCTGGAGGGAGAACTCTGCAAATGTGGGTTTCTGTGGCCTCACATCTTCTCCAAGGAACCAGAGGGGATGGGGATGGGGATGGGGATGGGGATGGTGGAGATCTGTGGCGGGGGCACCAGGGGCATGGCTTCTCCTTCCCTTGGTGTCTTGGGTGGCCCAGTATCTCCCGAGGGGATTATGATGGTTAATGAACACAAGAGGAGGAAGCCTGTTGTCATGGAAGGAGTGAGCCTGGAGGCTTGGAGAAATAGGACCTGAATTCAAATGCGGACTCTGCTGCTTGCTCCCTGTCCCCCTCCAGCTCTGGTCTTTGCTTCCATAGGTGTCATCTGGGCATTCGGGATGAGGTAATGTCTCAAGTCCCTGCCAGATCTAAATTCTGTTACCAGATTTCAGGGCTGAATAAAAGTTTAGAAGTATCTTAGTTAATGACAACAGATATTGCTTTAAAGTTTCCACTTAGATGCTAAAAAGCTGTAGGCAAGTGATAGCAGGTTTGTAATTAAAGTTAGACAAATTAAATTTTTAGATTTTCCCAAGACAAGCTCTAGACTTGTTTTGCCTCTCAGCATTCAGTGTTCTTATTGTAATTTTTAGAGCTTAATTCAGTTGTAGTAATACTTAAAAATTCATAAATATACTCCTTATTTAATTATAGGCTTAATTTAATTACAGCCTTGACCTTTACTAACTTGAATGTAGGACCAGGGAAGTCTTAGATCTGTTGAGTTTCCTGCTTGATTTATTCTTTACCAGAACTTCTTTTTTTCTGTCCTATTTGAAATTCTTTGCAGAGACTTTGATGAGATAAGTTTATGTTCCTGGCTTGAGTCTTGTTACCAGGGCCAGAAGCATCAGCTAGGAGAGGGTAGGCCAATGGGAGCTGTCCTGAGCCAAGTGCTGATCCTCCTGCTTGCTCATTCCTGCGTGGGAAGTTGAGACAAGAGGGAGAGCTTGTCTTGGGAAATGGTCTGAAGTTTCCAGTGGTTGGAGTCTTGGTGCTGTGGGCACCGTTCTTTATGACTAACTGGTGTGCGGGTGTGTTTCTGAACACGTTGTTTCTTGGTGTTTTGGGTTTTTTTTGGTGAGGCAGTCAGGGCTAAGTGACTTGCCCAGGCTCGTACAGCTAGTAAGTATTGAGTGTCTGAGGCAGGATTTGAACTCAGGGCCTCCTGACTCCTGGACCAATGCTCTATCTGCTATGCTCTGAATCCCTGAATGCATTTTTTAAAAAGTTTAAAAAATTGTTATTTTCTTCAGACTTCATAATTTAAATACTCTATGTATTTAAACCAGGAAAAGTTGCAGAAGATGTATTCTTATAAAACCACTAATATTTCTTCTAATATGGTATATGGTCTTTAACAGATTTTACTATTCAGGGTTTGTGTTGTAGAATGGTTCCCCCCCCCCCTTTTTTTTTTTTTTTAAGAAAAAATGAGGGTTTTCCTATGGCAGGTGCAAGAGAGAACTGTAAGCACCCAATTCAAGGTCAGGGTACTTAGGAAATAGGAGAATGCCTTGTGCTGGGCCTTTGTGGTGTTGATGGAAACTGGTCTTGGTAGAGTTCCTAAGATTGGGCACCATGTGGCAAGCCAGAAAGTAGTATACACTTCACTCAGGAGGCCTTTGATGAAGCGTCTGCCTTGTTTAGGGTCGATGGAAGTCACTGTCCCCTTTAGTCTGGGGACTGGATGAATGGAAGGATGCAAATTCAGTGGCCAGGAGGCTCCTCTATTCAGGCCATCTCCTTTCTGTGCCCTGATGGGACCAGGACCTTCAGGGTAACTGAGTTTCCATCAGCCATCCCAGTCTAGTGCCCTGGGAGACAGAGGGCTGGCTGCAGAGCCGGGACTACCAGAGATAGCTTCATCCCTGGGAGGAAAAGACTCCAAGCCTTGCTCCCTGGGGCCCTCAGCTTACATTTTGGCCTTACTTTGAAGCAGCTGTGAAACTTAAGAACTCAGGGACTACAAATTGGAATTATCTGGCTGTATGGACTGGGGAGAACCCTGTGAGGTTGGGACTGGCCCCTCCTCTCTGGCAGCATTAGCTTTGGCCTCTGGGCTAGGCTCTTCCTTCAGCGGCATGTGAGACAGGAGGTGACAAGAGGTGATGGGTACTTGGAGCCTGGTGTCAGGATCAAAAGAAGAGCCTCAGGCCAAGACTCTCCTTTGGTGCACCCACACCGGTGGGGGATGAGGCCTCCTGAGGAGTTGGCCTTTCCATCAGAGAAGGAAGGTCTGTCTGGCTGTGCACGGTCCTAGGCTGACAATGCTGGGCCAGGTGGATCTGGGCCTGGGGTGATGGCAGAGGTATTTGGAGAAGGGGGAAGAGCAAGAGCAGACAGGGGCACCATGTTCTCCTGGATTTCCAGCTCTTGAAGGCTTCTCGACAGATTCTGGCTGCCCAGGCGTAGAGACAAGAGAATCTTTTCAGTTGTCAAATAGTGACTAATACTGGCCCTTGGAAGCTGTTCACTCAGGAGTCTGTGTCCTAAACTCTTCTCATGTAAAATGAGACTTTTAACTTAGGTGGTCTTAGATACTTTGCAGCTCAGACACCTGTGATTCTATTTTGTGCACTTTGGTGAATATAGGAGAGGTTTCCTCTTGAATAATCCATCTTATTTTTAAACAGTTTAAGCAGCTACCGACCTTGTTGTAAGTCTCTTAACTGTGTAGTCTGGCTGCCAGGCTCATTCCATTGATTTTATTTTATTTTTGCTTTTTTTTTTTTTGGAGGGCAGTTGGGGTTAAGTGACTTGCCCAGGGTCACACGACTAGTTTTTTTGTGTTAAGTGTCTGAGGCCGGATTTGAACTCAGGTACTCCTGACTCCAGGGCCGGTGCTCTATTCACTGCGCCACCTAGCCGCCCCTTAGGCTTTAATTTTATTTTATTTTATTTTATTTTTTGCTTTTTTTTTTTTGACTCATTCCATTGAAGAAGCATTTCTCTCCAGAGTTACCAAGAATCTCTTACTGGCCAAATCCGAAGATTTTTACTTTAGTAAACTTTCTCAGATGAAGGTCTCTTTTATCAAAAATAAAGAGAATGGAGCCAAATTTATATATTCTCCAGTTGATAAATGGTCAAAGGTACCAACAGGCATTTTTCAGAGAAAGCCATCCAAGCTATTAGTAGTCATATGAAAACATGGTCTAAATCACTAATCATTAGAGAAATACAGAAGAAGACAGGGGACTAGATGGTGCTGTAGTGCACAGAGTGCCAGGTCTGAAGTCAGGAAGACAACTTCGTGAGTTCAGATCTGACCTCAGACACTTATTTGTGTGACCTTGGGCGAGTCACTGCTGCTTGCCTTACCTCCTCATCTGTAAAGTGAGCTGAAGAAAGAAATGACAAGCCTTTCCAGCATATTTGCCAAGAAAACCCCAAATGGGGTTATGGAGGGTCAGGCACAGCTGAAACACAACCGCTTGCTCAGTTCTCATTCTCCTCGGTCTGTCTGCAGCCTTCGATGCTCGGTCCTTCTGTCCTCTGTGACAGTCTCTTCTCGCTAGCTTTTAGGGCATCCCCCTCCTGGTTTTCTTCCTGCCTCCCTGGACTGCTCCTTAGCTGGGTCCTCTTCCAGCCACACCCTCTAACCATAGGTGTCCCTCCAGGGTCTGTCCTGGCTCCTCCTTCCTAGGACGTCCATGGCTCATATGGCCTTGGTTCTTTCTGCAGGTGATTCTTATAAATCTGTTCATCCAGTTATGGCTCCAGTCTCACTTCTCCACCTGGATGTCCAGTGGGCAGCTTAAACCCAAGATGTCTAAAACTGGATTTATTATCTCTCTGTAAAGCACTCCTAGCTTATAATTCATCTGTTCCTGTACAGAGAACACCCTCTTCCCAGTCCTTTGGGCTCCTTCCCTCTCTCTTACTCCCCATATCTGAGCTGTGGCCAAGGCCTGCCGAGTTCATCTCTGCAGCGTTTCTCAAATGTGCTGCCTTCTCTCCTCTGACGTTGCCCCCCCCCCACCCCCTGGTGCAGACCCTCAACACCTCCTGCTTGGATTACTGTACTAGCTGCTGGGGGTCTGCCTGCCTCAGGCCTCTCCCCCCTTCAGTCTGTCTTCCACTCAGGTCTTCTAATCTTTCTAAAGCAAAGGTCTGACTGCGTCACAGTCTTTCGCCACCCCGCCCCTTCGGCAAGCTCATTCAGCCCCATAGACCCCTAGGATTAAAGACCCCACCCAGCCTTTCTACCCCTGCTATGCTCCAAGATGGCAGTAGCACTGACCTTGCCCATCTCCATCTCCTGGCCTCTGACCTCTTCTTGGGTTGTCCCCTTGCTCCCTGGCTTCCTTCAAAGATCCCACCTTCTCCAGGGGCCTTTCCTGGTCCCCTAATTCTGACGCCTTTCCTCTGCGGAGGGTCAGCTCTTTGTCCTGTCTGTGGCTTGTTTGACTCTGGCTGTTCCTGTTCTGTCTCCTCATCAGAGCGTGAGCTTCTCGAGGGCAGGGGCTGCCTTCTGTCTTTCTTCATGTCCCCAGTATTAGTCCAGGGCCTCGCACACAGTAGGTGCTTAGGAAGTGCTTGTAGACTGGATATCAAGGATCGACAGTCCCCCAGATCACTCCTTGCTTGGCTACAACTTTCAGTTGCTTAGCAGCAAATTCTGTGTCATCTGTTTCTTCTCTCCCTCTCTTGTGAGCCCATCACTCATGGCATGGCCTGACTAACGGCCCCGTGGCATATGCAGCTTGGCCCAGAGGGCGTCCTTCCCCTCGCTCCATCCTTACATACAGGGGTGTCGTCCTCATGGCTCTGAGACTCGCTTCCTTGGGCCTCGGGAGCCCTGCTCACTCTCACTCTCTCCCAGCCTGAATGTGGCTGAGGCCCAAGAGCTGAGAGGCTTTCCTTGGTCTTATGTCCTTCATAGAGTGGTGCAGTTGGGCCAGCAGAGGACTGGGTCTCAGCTCCTGGCTTTCCCCTGTTTCTTCCCTGTGTGGTCCTGGACAGACATCTGACTTCCTGCTGTCTCCATTTCCTCCTCTGTAGGCTAGACTAGAGGACCCTGAGTGACCTTCACGCTGTGAGCAGCGTCTCATGTGATGGTGACCCTGTCATCCGTATAGCGAATCATCTCTGATGACAGATTCACTTGGGGAGAAATGACCAAACCTTTTTAAATGAATCCTGCTTCGCTCCAGCCCTACTTCAGTCAAAGCTAGTCTCCTTTCCTGTTTTTGATCATGAGGCCCCTGATGTCCCTTGGTTGAATGCCCAATCCTATTAGGATTGACCTAGGGTTATTCAGTTTAATAGGACACTCTCCTGGACACTGTAAAACAGAACACAGGGAAAGGAAACTGTCTGAGCCCTTCCTGAGCCTCTGGCCTAGTCAGGGCAACTGTGTGTGTGTGTGTGTCGGGGGGGTGCGAGTGTTAGGCGTGGATATGAGGCTGAGCAAGAGTGGGGCAAGAGAGAGCAGCATTGGGAACCGTTTTGGAAAAGCAGCCCAGGACCGTATTCTGGGGGCCTTCAGGGAGTGTGTGGTTCATCTATGAGGAAGCAAGAAGCAACTGATGTTTTTAGGAGGGTGGGATGCCACGGCTGCCAAACCTCTACCTTGAAAAAATTATTTTGATGTCAGACCAACTGGCATTTATGAACCCCCTGCAATGTGCCAGGCGGGTGTGGCGCTCAGTACTGGGGATACAAGAAAAGCAGACGATAGTCCCTGCCCTTAAGAAATTTACAGTCTAATGGGGGAGATGGTCTGGAAACAACTGCGTAGAAACAAGATACAGATGAATTAAACTGGGGGTAGTCTCAGAGGGATGAGGACTAGAGAAGGGTTCTTGCAGAAGATAGGATTTTAACTGGCCCCTGAGGGAGCCCACAGAGGGGGAGGAGGAGGCAGAGCATTCTAGGCCAGAGAGATGCCAGGAGGTGGGAGAGGGAGTGGTCCTTTTAAGGAGCAACATGGAGGCCAGTGGCCCTACACCCCAGAGTATGTGGAAAGGAGAAAGGTAGAAGACTGGAGAGGGGGGAAGGCCTTCAAGGCCCAAGAGAGGTAACAGGGAGCCAGGAGCTAGAGTTCATTGAGTGAAGGCTGACCCAGTCAGGCCTGTGCTTTGGGAAGAATGCTGAGGACTGATAGACTTATGTGGAGAGAGGCCTGAGGCAGGGAGGCTGGCCAGCGGGCTCTTGGGGCAAACAGTGCAGGTGTGTAGCGGTGAGGCCTTGTACTGGGGTCCCCTCCCCTGGGGGCAGAGGAGGTAGAATCCTAGGAAACAGCCCAGGGTCTTGGGGGGAGCCTTGGCTGCTCTTTTCTTCATTCTGATTCCCTCCAGCCCTGGAAGGCTTAGGTGAAGTGTGAGTAGGAGGATAAATTGTGAGGAGGGATGAGAGCCAGGGCCACCTCTCGTCCTGCTACAGGCCCCAGGTAAGAGAATGGGAGCCTGAAGGTGGGGTCTGGCAGCTGATTGAGGGAAAGAGGAATTGAAGCTCCAGCAGAACTCCCTTCTTTCCTCCCCGCCTTAAGGATACTTGGTACCTGGAGGATGCCGGTGCTGTTGGGCTCAGTTGGGAGAAGGATGAGCTCATTGTGGACTACAGGGTTTGAGGTGGGGCTGGTGCGTCCTGTCTGAGGGCTCCAGTCCAGCCTGCATCTAAGGCTGTGAGGTGGACGATGGGCAAAGCAGAGGTGGAGAGCCAGAGAGTCATTAAGAGGGGACAATTTACTCCTCTGGTGTGGAGAGGTTGGACAAGGGGCCTGGAGAGCAGCTCTTGGGCCTCAGCCATATTCTGAGTGGGAGTGAGCAGGGTTCCCCAGGCCCAAGGAAATGAGTCTCAGAGCCATGAGGACAATGTCCCTGTGTGTAAGGATGGAGCAAGGGGAAGGACGCCCTCTGGGCCAAGCTGCGAGTGCCATGGGGCCATTGGTCAGGCTGTGCGGAGCAGGTTGTGGGGACGTGGAAGGATGATAGCATTCCTCTGGAGGGACAGAGCGGGGTGGGGAGAAGGGGTAGGAAGGGGAACCAGCAGGAGGGGTGCTCCCACCAAACAGAATCACCGTTTCAGGGCCTTTTCCGCTGCCTCTGTAGGGTTCTCTGTGTAGAACAAGATGGTGCCACATTTTTTTTGTTTCCCTCTTCAGTCCAGAATTCCTTAAATGACTCCTTCCTCAAGTTCAAGGCCAGAAGTCTCATAGACTTAAAGTTCATGGCCTTTGCATTTTGGCTTTGCTGTATCTGGAATTAGAGTCATGGCTCCTAGATTGTGTCCACACTAACATAAGTCACTTCTCTATAGAGGCCACCTCCCAGGGCTTGTTGGAAGCTTGAGTGAATGGACTTGAGCACTTAGGAAATTACCTGATAAAAGTCAGACAGATGATAGCTCAGGTGTGAACCTCCTTTAAACCCCCTGCCCAGCCTCTCCTGAGGGCAGGACCTTGTGGCTCTGTTTCTCTGTCATTCCCTCAGCTTTTGCTCAGACAGCATTTTCTTTCCTCCACCGTTAATGTAGAAGCCGACTTTTTGGTGACAGGTGGTTTTGCGTGGCGGGCACATGCCTGCCTGCCAGATTCCATGCCTCACAGAGAGGCATGATGGCCAAGCAAGGAGCCTTGGGGAATGGAATGACTGGCAGACTGGCTGCCCAAGAGATGCCCGTCCAGAGAGGGTCTGGAGGCCTTGCCTCACTCACCTCTCTTTTCCTTTGAATCCTGTAGTGTTTGGCCAGTGTCGCCAGCAAAGCCTCTTCTTCTTCCTCCTGGGTCTCTTGAGGCCCCAGCATCTGTGTCGTCCAAAGAGCAGGAGTTTCAGGTAAGTCAGGGCCAGGAAGGAAACACTTGTGTCCCACCTGGCCTGGCCCCTCTGAACCTGCTGGATAGTCTGTGAAAAAGGGTCTGTGACGTTTGCTGTCCTTGTCTCAAGGGTCATAAGAGACGGCTTGGAGCAAACTGAGGCCCGAGAGGTTGGAGCCTGGCCCACGGTCAGTTTGGAAAGTATCAGTTGGCGTTCACTAAAGCGCATCCACGCTCACGCACACACGGACGTTTGTGTTTCTGCAGCCCAGCCGTGTCAGTGGGTGATGGGCTTGGGCTCCTGGGCTAAGGGCCAACTGACCCCTTTTCGAGGGGATAGGGGGATTCTTGCTCTGTGTGGGCTGGACCCCATGTACCCTTTGAGAGTCTGGGATTGCAGGGCTGTGGCTTAATCCATCTGTATGTTGGAGCTGTGTGCATGTGCTGCTCAGGCCCCAAGGCTGTGGGTGGAATGGGGATTTTTGGAATGTACTTTTT
This sequence comes from Pseudocheirus occidentalis, assembly GCA_028646575.1. Classification (NCBI taxonomy): domain Eukaryota; kingdom Metazoa; phylum Chordata; class Mammalia; order Diprotodontia; family Pseudocheiridae; genus Pseudocheirus; species Pseudocheirus occidentalis. The sequence goes on from CM053601.1 coordinate 3,116,213, forward strand.
TGAGACTCAGAGCTTGTGATTTTTTTTTTTTTTGCCCAGACTGTTCTGTACTGCAGATTGATGGAAGCGAGGCAGAAGCAGGCCAGCGAGAAGGACATCCCTCCAGCTTTACTGGCCACCAACAAGGTGCTGGTGGATATGGCCAAGATGCGGTGAGTGTGAGCTTCAGCACGATAGGGGCAGACACAGTGCACAGTGTGCTTCTACCCTTGCCTGATCCCACCTGATTGTGAGGGGAATTCCCATGGCTGGGTCTCCAGCCTGCCCTCTGGTCCTCTGGGTACCCCGTGGTTGTGAGCTCGAAGAACAAGATTCATTCACTGAGATCCTGAGATCCTGCCACCTGCAGCTCACTCTTCTGATCACCATTTCCCGCTCACAAGGCTGGAAACCCCAGCGGAGCCTTGATTGTCTCTTCTTGCCCCTGTGCCCAAACCTTGACCTTTGCCTTGCCCCCAGCTCGCTCTGCCATTTCCCCATGTTTTAAGCATGCCTACCAGCAAGGCCACACTGACATCCACCTCCCCCCCTTCCCGCTATATTCTCTGGGCTGTCTTCCACCCCCAAACCCACAGCACAGGTTCTACAGTCAGGGCATCAGTGAGTGTGCGTGGGCGGGGTACTGGGGTGAGTCCTTGCTCCTCCGGGCCTGATTTGCCCCTTTCTTAAATGAGGTGTTTCAAGGAAGAGCTGCTTGGGACCCTTCCCGCTCCAAGTGTGTCCCCTGGTGATGTGGGCACATCAGACAGCTTCCTTTGCTGCTTGGTTTGGGGACCGCTTGGGGTGGGCGCTGGGTCTGGGCTCATCTGCCCTTCTTGTTGTTGCTCCCTCCCCGCCTCCACAGCTCACGCCCTTCTGTCCTGAGTGAGCCCCAGTCCAAGGCTCTCCTCGCTGTCGTGTCACACAGCCCTTGGTGACGCTGCTCTTCAGTAGAGATTCCTGGTAGAGACACTTCTCAGACTGTGGAGCTGCCCTGCTGGGCTGTTAATTTGTTGGACATATTCCCCGTGAAGCTGCCTTGCGTTCTCTGTGGAGCCTGCTCAGTAATAACAGCTGGCATTCGTGCAGCACTTTAAGCTTCTCAGAGTGCCGGTCCAGTGCCGCTCTTCTGATCCCTACAGCTCCCCTGGGAGGTGCGGGCCCATGTCATCCCCATCTCACAGAGGGGCACGCTGAGGCAGACAGGTACGCTCCCTGTAGTGTAGGAACACTGCAGAATCCATCCCGTAGCTTGCCGGGGAGTCAGGTCTGCCCGCCTCTGGTCCCAGCACTGCCTCCTGGCCCCCACACAGCCCAGAGGTATTGTTAGTGTGACAGCAGAACCCAGGTTTAACCCGTGGCCATCGGGGAAACGCTTTCTTCTTCACGGAACCGTCTTCGGTCAGCTCCAGTTTCGAGGCAGGGCTGCCTTTTTCATGTTCATTTCTTCTTTTTCAACAGGCCAAGTACCGTGGAAAGTCTGAAGAACATTGAGGGTGTGTCCGTGGCCAAGTGTGCGATGCTCACCCCTCTCCTGGAGGTCATCCGAGCCTTCAGCCAGACAAATGATCTCCCGGTAAGACAGGCAGAGCAGCCCCCTAGTCCCTGGCCCCTGGCCTCGCCCCTCTCTGCCGCCTAACAAGCGTGCTTAGGGTTAGACGGTCTGGACAGAAGGGACTTTTGGCACCTGGTGGTGGCCCTGTGGGGGGCTCTCCTCGCTGGATGTGTTTCCTCTGTAAATCCAGGCCATGGACTGCTCACTGTGTCCCCTGCCCACCTCATCTCTGAGGCCTCTCTTCGATACACCCCCTTGTCTCCTTTGACACTGCCCCTGCCCCAATGCAGATTGCTATCAGTGGCTGCTGGGGGGCTGCCTGCCTCAAGCCTGTCCCCCTCCTTTCAGCCTCCAGGCCTGATGGTGTCACCCTCCCTCCTCAGTTAGCTCCAGTGGCTCCCAGGGTCAGACACAAAGCAGTCTCTTTGGTGTCCAGAGCCCTTTCTGACCCTCTTTCCAAAGGCATCCTGTCCTCTCTGGGTGGCTGACTTCCCGCCCCTGACTCTGGCCACTTCCCTGGCTGTCCCCCAGGATGGGGACGCTCTCCCTCCTTGGCTCCACCTGCTGAGCGCCCTGCCCCTCTGTTCAGTATTAGCTGTAAGCTCTTGGAGGCCAGGACCTGGCACATAGCATGTGATTGAGTGCTTATTTTCCAACCGTTCCTCAAGAATCACCCTGGTCGTCCTCCCTCTGCTCCAGGCTCCTTCACCTGCATCCACAAACTTGCTTTTTAAGTATTTTGGTGACTGTATTTCAAGATGATTGCTTTGCTTTGGAGTCTTGCCACCTTTTGGGCAGGGCCTTCACTGGCCTGCTGTTCCCGGGATCCGGGATATCAGCTGGTGAAAAGCGCCGCCCCCATGAGTGTCTGTGGTCACCTTTGACACCTCTGTGTGTGTCTCTGGCCCTGGTCTTTGATCCCTACCGGAGCCTGTGAGGCATCCTCTCAGACCTCCCCTATGAGCCTCCCTCTGCCTGTCTGAGGCTCTCTGTCCTTTCCATCTCCCCAGCTCCTTTCCCTCACTCTCTCCATCCTACCAGCTGCCCGGACTTGGGGGTTCTTCTTCCCTGGCATCTTCCCTGCTTCAGGACCATGTCACCTTTCTTTTGGACTTCCTGCCTCCAGATTTCTTTTCAGACTAACCTCTGCATGGTCACCAAATGCATTTTCCTACATCAGCTTCTGAGGCTCTCTGTTGCTTCTGGGATCAAATATAGACTCCCGATTGAACGTGTCCTCCTATCTTTCCTGAGCTCTCACTCACTATCCTTCCCCAGCACTCCTTCACATGCACTGTTGTCCAGGCCGCTGTGGCCTGTCTCCCCCTGTCTCTCCCCCTGTCTCTGTGCCTCGCCCCCTCCGAGAATCCAGGGACCTTCCAAGCTTGGCTCTGGGGGAGGTCTGTTGCCAGCTGGGAGCACCCTCCTTCCCGGTGCCCTCATCATCACTGGGGGCAGGGACTGGTTCACTTTTGTCTCTGTCTGTCCAGTGCTTAATACAGTGCTTGACACGTTCTGGACACCTAATAACTGCCGATTGATTGAGTTACATTTTCATGTTTTTTTTTCTTTAAAGAAAAGCATGCTCCCTCTCCCACCGCCCCCACTTGCTAGTTTTTTTTAATTTCATTTCAGAAGCTTGTGATTATGAGCAGTGCCAAGAGAGGCACCCAGTTAGTCCTAGGTGCTTCTGGGAGACTTTTTTCCCTAACCCTGGAGCGGCTCATGGGCACCTGATTTAAGCTCCACTTTTCTGTATAGGTTGGGGATCATTAGTTTATGTCTTAGCACTGACCTTTCCTCATCATTAATATCTCCAAGAGCCTAAGTAACAATGTCAATGCTGTTTCTTTTTGAAAATAGGAGACATTTTAAAAATCATCGTGAAATTTCATTGTCCAAATTTCCTTTACAGGAGTAGGAAAAAGGAGGGACAGAGTGAAATGTAGAGAAACCTCCTGACTGTGCTTGTGCCTCTGCCTCTAGTCAGAATTCTGTAGCTGAGGATGTGAGCATGAGCCCTCTCTCAAAAGGGAATTAGGGGCAAACAGTTGGACTGAATTTCATGAATGTAAATGGGAAGAATCTTTTCAAGTGCTCTGCAATTCTGTCCTTTGAGGGGCCTCCAAGAGCTTCCTTGTGAGGCAGAAATAGCTCTTCATTGTGTGTGCCACTCATTGAAATGCAGGTGCTCAAACATGCTGAAGGCTGAACAAGTTTACTGAGTGTGAGGGAGAAGGAGGCCCTTCTGACTAGTACCGGGAAGAGCCTGAGGAGATTGTCAGAACGGCATTATTCTCCTACTCTTCCTTAAAGAGAAGAGCTAACTACAGTGTTTGACTCACAGATATAGTAAGCCTTTTTTTCCAAGATTGAATTTCCTCTCCAAGGCTTGTCAGATTAACCCTTGCTAGTCATTTCTGGCTGATAAGGCCTGCATGCCCAAGGACCCAAGATAGTCCTCTCTTGTCAGAACCTTGGAGAGCTCCTTTGAGGTGATTTGGGTCAAGGCCTGGTCAGGTGCTGCCCAGGGGCCTGGACTCTGGATCTAACCCCAGAATGCTGTCAGCCGTGAGGACCCTAGTAAAGAGTGTAGTTCTAGGCTCTCCTGAAAAATGAGGTGGTTCTCACTTTTGGGCAGGGTCAGAGTCTCAAATAGCCTGGCTGTGCCTTGGATGCGCCAGGTAGGGCCATGCAAAGCATCTAAACCACAGCTTAGATTCCCAGACTAGCTTCATGGTCTTTTTCCACAGAACCAGGTCAGGTTGGGGTCAGGTCTGCTCCAGGTCCATTCTGGAGGCCTGTTCCCTCTTCACATGGTGGTCATGACCCAGATGCCCAGCCTGCCCCAGCCCCACGTGCCTGTAAGCAAGCAGATGTCCTTTCTTGCTTCCTTCTGCCTTCTCGAATCCCCTTGCCCTCAGAAGTCATCTGGTCTCTGGGCAGATGGATCTTGGGGAGCTCTTGGGTTGCCTCTGACAATACTCACGCACCGCCCTCTCTTCTCTGTAGACAGATGTGTTTTCTAGCCCTCCACCTGGAGCGGGGGAGAACAACTCAACCAAGCGACAGGAGCATGGGCCGCTTCCCAAATCAGTCTCCATCACTTACTCTTTGTTCCAGGAGAAGAACATGTCTCTGGTGAGTGCTGCCTTCAGGTCCATAGGGATCGGGGCCCTGTCTCACGCCCGTTTGTGTCATGATAACGTCAAAGCCTGCGGGCTGTCGTCTGGGCGGCTGCTCTCTTGGCCACGCTCATCTCATCTTGGGTCCTCGACCTTGGCCAAGGGTTCAGCCTCCCTTGGACGCCCTGTGTCGGTATCCTAGGCCTTGTCTGCTACTGGCATGGTGGGTCTGGTGTGGTCAGGGCAGGAAGGCTGCTCAGAAGACTGTTGTCAAAACCTTGTTCTAAGCAGAGATTTAGGGAAACTCTTAGGTAGAGAATTAGGTTCAGTTTAAAAATCCCTCACCTTCCCAAGACTTCCATTGCTCCTTGCTGCCTTCTCAGTTTCCCCTGAGAACATCAGGCTTTTGTGGGTGCATGTCCCCCCAAAAGAATGATGTACTTTTCTAAGTTTCTTTGGAAAGGAGGCCTGGTCTGAAATGGGGTCATCCCCTTGGAGTGATTTTCTCACTGACCCTGCCCTGACAGTCTGACTTCTTTCTGGGCTCCTCCAGACTTTCCGTGCTGGTCAGGGCCAGCATAGACAGGGCTGAACAGGCTCTCAAACTTGTCACGGTTCAGTCCATCATCCTTTGTGCTGATTCATTTACCAAGCACTTCAGGGTTATAAAATACTTTATGTGGGATGTGCTCTTATTTCCCTCATTTCACAGATGGGAAACCGAGGGAGACAAAGGGTATGTGACTTGTCCAAGGTCACACAGCTAGTAAGTATCTGAGGCTGGGATTGAACTTGGGCCTTCCTGACTCCAGGCCCAGCCCTTTGGCCAGCGTGCCCCTGGAGCCAATCAGAAGGGCTCACTCACATTTCCTAAAAATGGGAGCCAGAACTGACCATTGAAAAGTCAGACAGGTGTAGACCTGGCCAGTTGTGTGGCCCATGGGGAGACTGTATTCGTGCCAGGGCGGCTTGAAGGGTCCTGGAGCATTTTGCTCATGTTGCCCTGTGTGGTCACTGGGCACATGGGTCCTGGGGCCGTCCAGAGGCTGCCCAGAGGCCGCCTAGGCCTCTTCTGTGAGCTCAGGGGGTGTGGCCATCCCCGCAGGTGCCCTTTGTTACTATTTTTGATGTATTCAGTTGTCATTAGCTTCCCTTCCCAAGAGGCTGAAATAGGGGGACTTGTCACTTAACTAACCACAAAATTAAAAATGTCCAAGGACTGATCATGGAGGAGCAGGGGTGCAATTAGTGTGAGGTAACTTGATGCCCGGTATCAAATAACCCTGGTGGCATTACTCACACACATGGTGCTCTGTCTAGCAGGGAAGGGTGAAAAGTTTATGGAGGTAACTTAACACCAGCTTCGCCTCTTCTGGGAGCGCAGTGAGCCCACCACAGAACCCTCCCTGGCCTTAGGGGTGGGGGGAGCTGTAGGTCAGGAGGGGCCGGAGGGAGACTCCCAGAGAGAAGCTGTTCCCAGTGAACTTACTTCAGGAGTGTTCCGCCGGTGTCCTGAAGTGAATGCCTGGGGTGGGGAGAGGCCTACTCCTGACCGAGGACCACCAAGGAGGCCGGTGTACGAAGTGGGGGGCAGGGTGCGGGGGGCACGCGTGCTTCCTGAGGGCTCCTCACTGTCGCTGCCTCTTCTCTTTGCCTAAGCCATGGCGATTTCTGTTCTTGTCTCCCAGGGGAGCATCGCTGAGAACAGGACAATGCCTCTCCCCGTGGTTGGCAGTCACCTTTCCCAGGCGGTGAAGGCAGGCTACCCCCTGGACCTTGAACGTGCAGGCCTAACTCCGCAGGTCCGGAAGATAATCACCGACGTGATCCAGAAACCTCCCATTAACTCAGGTGAGCCACCCACCTTGACCTGCCTGCTGCCTTTGAGGCCAGAGGGAGCTGGCTGGGCTAGCCTTGGCCTCTGTGGGCAGCGGCACGAGCCTTCAGCGCTTGAGGAAAGGTGGCTCCCTTGCTTCCCTTCTCCGCGCCCCTTCTCTGTAGGGGACCCCCAGGTCACTAGCAGAGGTGCAGACCAGAGGGCAGGAAGCCAGCATTGCCTCCCACCCCTTGTGGTCACTGTTAGCCAGCCTGGTGCAGGGCTGTGCTCTGTTTGAGCCCATCCCAGTAGGAAAAAAGCCAGGACACGAGCCCTACTCCCACTGACCCTCGTCTGGGCGCTTTCTCTCATGGCTTCTGTCCTGACTCGCGATGGGCACGCTCTCAATCAGATGTGGTGTGGTGGGAAACAAGCCCCAGAGGAAGAGATCTGGGCCCTGGGCCACCCGTGGAAGGCACGGCCTGCTCTGATAACAGCTGCACTGGTGAGGTCATGGCCCTGAGCTGCTCCAGCACCCCGGACTCATTTGGTTCTGTGGGTGCTTGTTTAGGGAGCTACAGGCCCCTGGTGGAGGGCAGGCTCACACTGGGAGGCTGCAAGCAGGATTACCTGGGATACCGTGTGTGCTTCTAGCACCGGGGCCTGCCCTCACCGTCTGGGGGAGCCCCCTGTTTGCCCATGCCCTTATATGGCTGCACACAGCCTGGCCATATCCTGGGTGCATTTCCTCCTCTGGAGGTCTCAGTCCTATCAGCGTCCTAAGTGTTGATGTTGGCTCTGCCCCCACCCCCTGTCATGCTGTGCCTGCTGGGCCGATACCAGCGTGGTCCTTTGGAGTGGGCCGTGACTGTCACTGGTGTGATGTGCATCCCAGCCGACACTCTTTGGACCATGTTTTCTCCCAGGCTTTCCTCAGCGGCCTCCTCAGTGTCCAGAGGAGATCAAGGCTGCTTCTCTGTTTCCTTCACCCCCTCTCTGAGGATATCGATCCTCAGTGGCGACTGTCATTGCAGGGCATGGGAAAGCCGCCCCTGGGAGCAGTAACCCCCCTGTTTAGGAAGCCTTTGCTCTGAGGTGTCGGCACACTGTCTGCTGTGGGACCTGGCATGGGCAGGAGGTTTGAGGGGCTTCGGGGGCCTGCCTGCACACCTGCAGGCTGGGAGCCCGGAAGGGGATAGGAACGGCCCCATTAACTAGAAGGACATATCACCAATGTGTGGAGGGAGGAGCGCAGAGCAGAGTGCCCTATGAAGTCCTGGGCGTGGGAGCACCAGAGGCCTCACGGAGGGGGAGCAGCGCTGGGGAGAGGCATGGCCTTGGCTCCCATTGGCGCGCATTCCTCTCAGCTCCCTATTTTCAGGGCCTGGGGCCTTGCAGGGCATCTGATGCTCCACCGAAGCTTGTGGGTTGAGTTCAGGCCTAGGAAGCATTGCGAGGGAGGGTGAGAGCGCAGGCACGCTCAGGGAGCCCCGTCGTGGGGAGAGAGTGTCAGGGATGAGGGAGAGGCAGTAGGGAGCCATGGAGGCCCTAAGAGCAGCTCATGGGTTCTTTGAGCACCATGGCTTGGCAGTGGTCTTGTCCTGAGTGCCTCATTAGCCTGACTGTAATGGCGGCCACCTGCCACGGAAGAGATGTTACGGGGAACAGTGTGTGTTCGCGTGTCTGGCGTTGGTTTGCTCGGGGTGGGACATGCAGGCTGCCTGATAGGCCCTGTTACAGTTTTGGGTCCTTCCTCAGTGTCTCTGTTCAATCTCTCTGAGACTGGGGGTTCCTGGGCATGGTCTGGAGTAGCCGTGAGCTCTGCTGGGCTGCCGAGCGGCCTTGGGAGGTCCCCGGCCCCCCTTGTTATTCTCAGCTCCCCAGCATTTTTAGTGATAGGCCTCTTGCTTTCATTTCTACCCCCCCCCCCCCGCCCCCGTCCTCTCCAATTTGTTTGTATCAGCATAGCACTGTTTTAGAATGACTCTGTGAGCCGGAGCATTAAAGGCACTGAAAAAATCCATTTCCAAATCATTCTCTTTTTTTAACCGGATTGTTTTAGAGTGATTGTTGGCGTTCTTTAACACCAGTGATGTCCTAAGCACCAGCGGCTCCCAGAATGCTGCAGCATATAGCAGACGGAGTGAAGTGAGTCAGGGCAGCCTTCAGGGCTTGGTAGCCAGCAGCTGCCCCCTCACAGAGGGGCAGAGTCATTGCTGCTGTTCCTCCCAGGAAGTCCCTCCCCTAGTTGCCCCCTTCTCATCTCAGACCAGCTCTTCCCCGTCTTCCCCGGGCCCTGCTTGTGGACTGGGGGCCGTCCTCTGCCTGCCCACATGCATCATGTGTCCCTGAGTCGGGGAGCCTAGAGTTGGCCTCAGTCTTTGTTTCCTCTTCTCTAAAATGGGATAATAGCAGCCCCTGCATCGTAGGGTGATTTGGGGAACAGATAAGACCGTGGGTGTAGATTGCTCTGAAACCTTGGCCTTGGAGGTGTGCTAGCTGTTGTAATGGTGCTTCTGTGGGTCTCAGCCACTGGCCTTGCCAGGAGGAAGTGAGTTCTGTTTTAGAGAAGTGGGGCTGTTTCCCACGCATAGTCCAGCTTGCTGCCTTGGGCCCAGCCCCTGAGAGGCCTTACTGACAGCCAGCACACATGCTTCCCTCACTCGGTGTTAGGGTCTGGTGTTTGGGTCTTGGGCTTGTGGCAGGTAATTCGCAAATGGGAGCATTTAGCAGACGCTCCTTTGGGTGATTGCTGCTCAACCCTGGCACCCTCTCTTGACAGTGGCAGCTCCCTTGGCCTAAGTTTTAGCCTCCGTGATCACCTCGTTATCTCCTTTGGGTGCACGTGAGGGGCTCCTTGGGTGGGGAGAGCCTCGTGGGCAGTGTACCCCCTGCCAAGTCAACAAACAGTAATTCAGTATTTAGACTGAGCCCCCTTGGGTCTCCTTTGTGCATGGTCTAGATTAATTTTCTGGGTCGCCATCTGTTTGCATCTCAGTGGGCATCTTCCTGCTAGCCTGCTGACAGAGACACCAGCTTGGTGTGGCCTACAAGAGAGTAGAGAGAACCTTTGTTTCTCCTTCACCCAAGCTGACCTTTGTGCCAGGGTCGGGTCCCTCCACAGAGGCTCTGTTCCAAGGATTGTCTGTGTTGTTTAAACAGGCCTCGAGGCTAGGTCTGAGAATCTGGCCATGGCGTCCCATTGCTCTTCTAAGGCTTCAGGCAGCCTTTTGGGATCGGGGGGCCCAAGGAGCCATGCCTGGGGCCTGAAGCTCCTCTAGCAATGCTTTTACCCAGAGTTTTTGACAAAGGTTCTGATGCTGTGCTTGACGGGCCATGACCCTAAAGGGCAGCATCCTCTGGAGGGAGGCAAATGTTCCTCATCAGGCCCAAATGGTGTGCTGAGGTCCTGGGCAGGGTATGGTCCACGAGAGGTGTGGCCAGACTGCATCGGGGTGTCTAGGAGGCTGGCTGGTGGCTTGGGAGAGCCTAGGATGTGTAGGCAGGAGAACATGGTAACTGTTTTCAGGCAATGTGCAAAGACCAGAGAGAGTCAGTGCCTGCCCTCAGGGAGCTCACCCTCTGGTGTATTCATGGTGCGAGTCCGGGCACAGGGTCATTTGGCAGGGGAGGTTCCAGCAGCTAAGGGGATCAGGCAGACCTTCTTTAGGCAGAGTGAGCAGAGCTTTCAAGGGGATGAGAAGCAGCATTCCTAGGCAGCATGGACCTAGGCCTTAAGGCCGGCCAAGCGCTTTGCAGATACCTCTGTCTTCACAGCGGTGTTGGCAGGTAGGTGTGTTATTAACCATCGGACATGTGAAGGATGGAGGCAAACTGAGGTTAAGTGATCTGCCCAGGGTCACCCAGCTCAGGTATCTGAGGCCCAGAAGCACAGGGGAGGGGAGGGCCATTTCAGACAAGGTCAGTTGGAGTGAGTGTGGGGGAGTGCTGGAAAGTTGGAAATGGTTCTCGAGGTGGTCAGAACCCCCTGGAGCTCAAAACCAATGTGCGATAAAAAGCCACCACCAGCAGAGGCCTCACCTGTGAACTCCAGGGTCTCCTTTGACTCCTGCTTGCTTTGGCTTTGAAGGCCCTTCCCCAGCTGTGCTCTTCCCTTTGTCAGCCGCAGTGCTGGGTGTACAGGAAGCCCAGCCCACCTTGGACTCATTCTGCAGTCTGGCAAAAAGCCGCCTGTAGAGCTCCAATTGTTTGGCCAAAGGAGAGGGTCTCAGATGGGGACTGAAGTGCCAGCCTTTTCTGAACTTGCTTCTCAAGTCAACGAGCATTTCTGAAGTGACTGCGCTGGTCAGGCCCCCCAGTCAAGGCCTGTCCATTGACCTCAGGCCATTCCAGCTACGTGGCTTCAGAGAGTCATAGATTCAGAATTAGAAGGGAATTTGGAGGGCATCCAGTCCAGGCCCTACAGTGTGAGATTGGGCCGGGACTGCTTGTGGTATCAGGTGGCTGCTCAGAGGTCACCAGTCCAGTGTGGCATGAGTGAAAACACATGGATTAAGCACTTCACAGTGTGCCGGCCAGACCTCCACTCTGTAGAAAGGAAAATGATCCCTTGCTTCTGTTTCCATGATGGAGATACCATATGGAGGGTGGTGGTGGTCAGGGAGGGGAGTGATATTCCCAGGGACACGCCCTTGCCAGAAGTGGTGGAACTGTTGATTTGAGTATGATGCCCAGGGAAGGGAGGTGACCCGGGAAGAAGGTGGGATATTATCCACTGTTGAGGGAAACTTTACCCCTTTGGTCTGGTTGGAGGGCCATCGAGGAGATAGATTGACTCAGAAGTCTTGTTGGCACACAGTCACCCACCAAGGGGGAGAGGTCCTGGGAGGTGCTTCAAGGATCAGTGGATTCACTTTCTTGGGGACAATGGGCCTGGATGTTGGTGCTCCAGGTAGGGAGATGGAGGGCAGAGGGCAGGACGGTCTGGGTGGATGACTGGCTGACTGGTAGAAGGGGAAGATAAGGTGACTGAACTTGGAGATAGGGTTCACCATGGGCCCTGCAAATGTCGGCAAGCCTGTCACCACTCAGGCTCTTCCAAGTGTCTCCCCCACAATTCATGGGCGTGGGGCCAGGCACTCCAGAACAACAGGGGGCAGGGAGGGCTGCCCGGCACTCAAGTGACTCCTTGTGTTTGGGAAGATTAAGGCACATTTTCTGCTGCCTGTAAGTGCGGGGAGATGCCAGGCACTTGGCGGTTTCTTCCTAATGTGCTGAGACGCTGTTGTTCATTCCGCTGTCCTGTGTTTCCCCCCCCCCTGTTGCTTGTGATTCAAAGCTTGGATATTTTCTGTCATCTGTTTTCAGATATTTCCAGAATGAAGGACATCAGGACACTGGTTCCTTCAAAAGTTGAAACCTACCTCATCCAGATAGTGGTGGCGCTGGTGGAAAGGGAGAGGGCACTGGAAGCTAAGCTCCCTGACCCGTCACCAGAGGAGGCCGGCGTGGAGAGTGCTGTGCCCAGCACGTCGAAGCCCTGCTCGGGTGCCAACAAGGTAGGCAGTTGGGCCTCCTGCCCACACCTTTGGTGGTTATGGGATTCTGTCTATGGACAAAGGAGAAGTTGGGCGGGGCCATTTCTAAGGGCACATTCAGCGTGAAAGTTTGATGACGAGTGTGGGCAAGTTTGTATCCTGAGCATCTGAATTCTGATAGAAAGTGACTTATTGGCCCACTGGCCATCCTCTGCTAACACGAGGAAATTTTACAGCTGAACAGGGCATCTTGTTAAGGTCCCAGATTCAAGTATCCTGGTATGCGATTGGCATCTCTCAAGGACCTGGACTTTAAATGTGCCCAGTGCCCTCCTCTCCTGGAAAGTTGGGGCCTGCCAGCTGAATAACGGCATGGAGGCATCTCTAAAGGCTGCTCACCCTCAGCTGACCCATGCCAGCTTCTCTGTGATGGCTCCTCTGGGCATGGAAAGCCAAGTCACTGAACTTGCATTCTAAAGCCATCCTTGGGACAGCCAGCAGGATGATGAGGGGCCTTGTTTTCATTCACCTTCAAGGCTCTGGTGATGGCCAGGCAGTGGAGACCGTGTCAGAGAAGGCTTTCGGGCAGTCTTTGTGAGCTGGACTTCTAAATGGGGGGTCTGGGAGCTTTTCAAAAAATGTTTAATGATGGTTTCAGGCTAATTGGCTCCCTGAACGACTGCTGTCCAAGGGGTCTGTGGCCCCAAAAGAGCCATGACTCTGAAGCCTGTTGGGTCTAAGAGCCCAGTCAGGTTAACTCTGCCCACCAATGAGAGGCACTCCTCATATTTAACCTGAAAAAGCCCAGCAGCGGGGATGGCAGCAGAAGCTTGCTTCCTTGGTTCCAACTCTCCCCTCTCCCACTCTCTAGGTTTTCTGGGCCCACCTTCTCCATACGTGGAGGGAAAGACAAGCCTTGTCCTTAAGTGTTGTAGAGGGTGATTGAGCTGGTGCCAAGTGGGACTCCCAGGTGACCCCAGTGGGATTTACTGGCCCAGCAAACTGGAGCTCGGGCCTGATGCTGCTGCCTCCTCTTCTGGTTGTATGGGCACTGCCTGTCTTTAGGAGACACCATGTCCATCCTGGTACTTCTCTGGAAAGTGGAGAGTAACAGGGCTGGGGTGAGCTAGGGCCCCAGAAGCCCCATCACCAAGGGGGGGGAGCGGGGTCTGGGACCAAGTGAGATCATAGGGACGGCACTCAGAGTTCTCTGTCCACATTGCTGGGCCATCTCTTGGGACCCTTAGGAGAGACAGATTTTCAGCTCAAGGTGCACCTCTGTCTTAAAGCTCTGTAAGCACCCTGACTGACTCCTGGCGCCCGCACGCGCGTGTGTGTGTATGTGTGTATGTGTGTGTGTAGGTGTGTGTGTAGGTGTGCATGCAGTGTATGGCATGAGGGGATGTGTGTGTGTACCTGCTCCCACCCTGCTGCCTGCTGTGTCCAGCAGCCCTCTCCATCTCTCTGCCCCTCCCTTTCTTCTCCCCCACAGCCCGTGTTGGAGGCCTCCAAGAGGAAGTTTCCAGACTGGTTCTCTTCGGCCCCAGGGAGCCTGCCTCCAGTGGGCAGCTCCAAGAAAGTGAAGGCCGGAGCCCGGAAGGGACTCTTCACTTGAGAGGGGTGATGTTGGGAGCCGTTTGCCATCACCTTGCCTGGACATTTGTTTCTGTGATGGGGAGGGATTGTCACCAGAAACATGGAATACTTCCAGGGCATTAAGGTCAGATCCCCTTAAGAAGAGGTGTTTGGGGGATTTCCCAAGACCTTTCTTTACACTGTGGCCTCCAGCCCTCTGAGTTATCGAGGCCAGGCCCCTCCTGGCTGGAAAGCCTGCCCCACTGGTCTATCACCCTGCGCGCGCGCGGGCGGGTGTGTGCACCGCTTCTGGCAGTGGGGTCAGGGACAACGCGGCATTTTCTTTTGCAGCTACTGTTGGAGCTTCAGCGACCAAGAGTTTTTCACTTTTAAAGAAAAGAACTTTTGCTGCGGGCCCCATTGGGCCTGCCATGGCGATTTCCTTATTTTTTGAGGCCGCCGTCCCCTTGCCTGCAGTCTTAGCTTTTCTGTGTGTGGCACACACAGGTGAGTCCGGTGCTGCTTGTTGCAGCTGTTCAGTCTCGTTCCATAGTGGGGCGCTTTGTGCTTAGGCCCTTTGCTAGTCTGTTCATAAAATAAATCCCTGCTTGTTTCAAAATGTTGCCCTGTTTTATACTGAGCCAGCCCTGGCCTGGGGCTGCCCAGGCACCTTCTGCCCTAACCTGGGGCGCCATCCACCAGCCATAGTCCTGGAGTGGAGAAGTGTGAGTTTAGATTTGGTTTGGATTTACCCACTTCTCTGAGCCCCAGTTTCTCTGTCTATAGAATGGGGATGATGTCAGTGCTGTTCATGATCCCGATGGATCAGAAGCTGCCATGGCTCAGGACTGAAGCCTGAGGAGGGAGACTCTTCACTGTCACAATACAGAAAAATTGCCCAGTCAGAGTCAGCTGGAGATCTCCCAACAGCTGGGGCAGGGAGGGAAAGGAATTCTGTTTGAGGCTTGATGTGGCTCAGTGCTGGGTTCTCTTGGTACTTCTCTCCATCTCACCACACCCGGGAGCTCGAAGGCCAGTCCCTTCTCTGCTCCTCACTGGGGTTCTCAGGGCAGGGCCCGAGGAGCCAGGGACCTGTCCTGCCCACTCTCCCTCGGCTTCCTCTGTGAAGGGCCTGACTCCACGGCCCTCCATCCTTCCCTCAATCCTTCCTACCCTTGCTCTCCAGACAGTTTTTTTCTCCTTGATTACTACTATTTTCTTGGGAAGTTGATTCTATCTTAAATGACAAGGCTTTGCAGCCATTGGGAACAGCCCAAAGACCACTCCTCTGGCGCCAGTTTCAAAAGGAAATCTGCTTGGTGTCAGGGAAGCGGGTAGCTTTGGTGGTAGTTTCCAGCCTTCTCTGGCTGTGTGGCCGTGGGCCCCACAGTGTGACCCGTCCAGTCCAGTCAACTGTGGCCCTATGGTCCTAAAGTGGCATTCCAGAAAACAGGCTTGGGGTAAACAGCTTCCCACAGGGACATAACTTTGAAAGCATTAGCGTCATTTATGTGTGTTGGAGAGACAGATTTTCAGCTCAAGGGGAAGAACATGCGCTGTCCAGTTAGAACTGCCAACCAGTGGAGTAGAGGGAGCCCCCCATTGCTGGAGGGCTGTGTCAGGTGTGGTAGAAGGGATTCCTCTTCAGGTCTGTGGTGCCCGGAATTGGCCTTGAAGGCCTCCTCCAGCCCAGAGAACCTGTAGCCCTTGTTCTGAGGCCCTGGGTGAAGTGGAAGGAGCTGTCTGAGAACATGCTGTCTGGGATCCAGCGTAGGGGCTGCCTGTGCCTGCAGCTGCATTCTCTTGCTCGCCCCAAGTGGGTCCCATTTCAGGCACCACAACTTTTTAAAAAATGTCATCTCTGATGAAAACACTCCCCCAAACGTATCTAATCCCTGTACTTCCTGGACTTCTTAAAAAAATGCACAGAATTGTCTTTCTCCTGATAATGCAAGAACATAGCAATGCTCCTGGGAAGAACCTGCCCTGGAGGGAGGAGTCCACAGTTCCAGGCCTTCCCCAGCTGCCATGTGGCTGCATCCCCTGGAGCAGCAAGGCTCATCCCCCTCTCAGTGTTTCCTCACCCGTCAAATGAGGTGGCTGGATGAGATGGTCCCCAAAGGTCCTTCGCCATGTACATTCCTTGGACTCCGTGTGGCTGTGATCCAGGGACCCCTTCTGAGGCAGCTTCGTGATGTGGGGAAGGCTGTTGGTGCAGACACTAATGCAGACCTATTGTACTCTGGGGAACCACACAATGGAACTCGCCAGAAGCTTTGGGAAGGAAAGAAAGAATTCATACAATAACTTTGTTATATGTTTGGAAGGAGTAACATGTGCATAGTGGATTTACAATTTCATATGCAATGCCCTTTTTTATTATGCTGTGTTATAAAATGCTTGTTTTATTCCATAAATTAAAAATAAAAATTTCAAAAGGAAAGTAAAAAAACTCTGAGTGAGTTCTGTGCACTTTGTGAAATATTTTGGCCGCTCTGAGGCCTTTTTTCCCTTTTGCCTTTCTTAGGTCTTGGGATCATAGGATGTGTGGCTGAGAGACCTCAGAGTTTGTCTAGGCTGGGGGTTCTTGACCTGGGGCCCGTAGCTTTCTCTTTGAAGATGTGTGGATCACTGCATTCTCATAAAGTTGGCTTCTTTAGTAACCTCGTCCCTTTCCAAGCATCATTTGGAGAGGGAAGTCCTCTGGGGCACCCCCAGAGAGGTCCAGGATGCAGGAGGGGGAAGCCCTGCCCAGGACCAGCCCCCTCCTTTCACAGATGAGGAAGCTGAACCTCCCACAGGCTCCCACTGGCAGATATGGGAGGGTGTGGATCTGGGTCTTCCAACCCTGAGGCTAATGCTGCTTCATCCTTTGTTCAACAAAGTCCCTGTCTTCTCAAAGCTGACATTCTTCACTGAGATAAAGGTAATTTTAGGCCAGTCTCCCCCTCCTGGGCCCCACCTGAAGCCTTCCTTAGGAGTCTTATAGGAAAAGAAGGGAGGAGGGAGGCTGGCCGGGCCTAGGCTAAGGGTGGGGGGAGCCCGTTCAAAGGGCTCCAAAGTGGGGCCTTGGGAGTGTGGAGCAGTGGGTGGACTGGCGGGGCAAGCGGCAGAGGACAGTTTGATGGGGAAACTGTGACACCTGGTAATAATGCGTGACATAAATGTTATAAGAAAAGTGCCAGCCAGACACGGAAGGAGTGGAAAGTCAGCGAGCATTCCCTAAGTGTCTGCTACGTGCCAGCCCCTGTGCTAAGTGCTGGGACTACAGTGAAAGGTCCTGGGCACCCCCAGCTCACAGCCACAGCTCACCAAGCGCTTGGTACAGACAGGACTTGTGGAGATCGCCTTAGGCCCTCCACTCTTTACAACTGTGGGGGCTCACCTCATGTGTATGTGCAGTCATAGTAGCTGACCTTTGTGTAGGACTGAAGATGCTGCAACTTGGACCCCCATTTATAGGATCTGCAGCCTCTACCTAAAGACCCTCAAGGAAGGGACATCTGCCACCTGCCCAGAGTGGGGGCCACTTCGGCACCACTCTTAGTGTTGGGACAGGTTTTGTTTTTAACACAGATTAAGCCTAAATTGACCTTTGGCAGCTTGCTCCCTGTCCTCCCTGGCTCCTGGTTCCATCCTCTGGGGCCAGAGAATGCCTCTCTTTCCCCTTTCATGAGGCAGCTCTTCACATACTTAGACAGAAGCATCCCTCCTTTCTCTGGACCAGTCACTTTGTTTCCTCAGTTGAGCCTAAAACACGTGAACTTGGCCCTTCCCCATCCTGGCAGCCTTCCTGTGGGCACATCCAGAATGTACCCCTCTTCTCCTTAAATGGTGGAACCCATCCCCAAACACTGTCCCAGCTGTGGCTGAGCTGAGTAGGGCAGAGCGTCAGATCCAGACGCTGGCTTCCTGGTTGTTCCATGAGCTCTTACCTCCAGGCATTTTCTGTGGCTGCCCCATGCCTGGGATGCTCTCCTTCCTCTGCTCTGAGCTCCCTGGCATCCCTTAGCGATCAGCCCCTCTTGATCCCAGTGCCTTCCCCTGTGCATTCTTTCCTGTTGATCTGGTGGAGAACTTGCTTCATACAGCTTGTTTGCACATTGTCTCTCCTGTTTAGACTCTAAACTTTTTTTTTTAATTGAGTTGTTTTAGTTTACAAGATTCAGTTCCACAATCCCTTGAGTTTAAAATTTTCTACCCCTCCCCCCCCCCATGGCAGCATGCAATCAAGTATAGGATCTGCAAATACTTTCACATTGTGCAACGGTCTGGTTGTATAGAAGGGTTGTAGCCAATGGAGTGAACAATGGGAAAAAGAAACAAAACCAAACATGGAAAAGAACGACACCATGTAGATTGCTTCAGTCTCCGTTTAAACTCTGGTCTTTCTAGATCTTTCTCTGAATGTAGAATCTCCTTCCGTCCTGAGACTTGTAGAGTTACCTTATAACTGTGTGCTGCTGAGAAGAGTCCAGTTTATCAAGGTTGGTCGTCACACATATGATGTATCTGTGACTGTGTACAAGTTTCTCCTGGTTTTGCTCTTCTCACTTAGCATCAGTTCATATAAGGCTCTCCAGGTAATTATGAAGTCCATCTGCTCCCCATTTCTTATAGCACAATAGTATTCCATTACATTCATATACCATAACTTGTTCAGCCATTCCCCAATTGATAGGCATCCCTTAAATTTCCAGTTTTTTGCCACCACAAAGAGAGCTGCAATACTTTTGTACTTATGAGTCCTTTTCCCACTTCTA